>OY992879.1:162756799-162816195 GCA_963921405.1 Cepaea hortensis | reverse complement strand
CATGAATGCATGGTGTAAGAGGTGGCAAGTCTTTTCCTCATTTAGCAAGTGACCCCTCATAAGGCCTTGCTCATGGCATTATCAGCAGAGTTCCATATCAAGTTCGCTAACACTCCCACACTAGACACACTTACATAGACACTCCCACACTTTGAATATAAATGTTATAGACGAGTTCTAAGAATATCTTGGGTAAAGAAAAGAACAAATGCATCCATACTTCAAGAGTTGAATATTGAAGAAGGTTGGCTATTAAAGACGATAAAACAAAGACAATTGAAATATTTTGGTCACTTGAAACGTCACGAAAGTTTGGAGAGAACAATAATGGTGGGGTATATGCCTGGGAAGAGAGGAAGAGGAAGGCCAAAGAGAAGATGGGTGCAGGATGTGGTGGATGATCTCCAGATGGGTGTATTAGACGCGGGACATCTTGCTTATCATCGAGAGGTTTTCCGGAAGGTTGTTATGGGAGCGAGGGTTCTGCAAAGGACATGCTACTGAATGAATGAATGAGTCACTCTACAATTTACCAAGCTCTTGACAACAGTAGGACGCACAACCCTCTCTACTGATTCAAGAAAGTTAAAGTTAATTTGCACATTCTTTACAGGATGTCACAGTCAACCTCAGCATTTTTTAGCTGTTTTTGATTTCATGGCATGTTTACATACGGTAGTTTGCCAGTGATTTTTTAAAACCACCAGCACTCATACCTCTGTATGGAAACCAACACAAGGCAGTCTGATTCCAAATTGCCTGAAGCTGTTTTTCAAATGGGGTATATGGGATTACGAATTGTGCCCGTCACAGGGTGACAATAACAGAAAACGCAATCGTAATTAAATAAACAGAAACAATACAATTACTGTAGTCATTAAAGAGTTAGGAAGTACCATTTCTGCTGAAGTCATTAACAAATAGCAGTTGTCAGCATTTTTTATTTTTTTTAGTTTTTAGTCGATGGATCAACATCATGGCACACGGGTGTAACCCATAAGTTAAGTGCTCCGTTCTCCTCCTAACTCAAACCTGAGTTTGGAGAAACTCAGCTCAGTGCACAAACTCCGTAGCACTGGCGAGGATACTGAAATACTTTGGGTAGATTTTTAACTCGAAATTTTGCCTGGGCAGCTCCGTTAGGCTACTCTTTTAAGATTTCCAACTGCCAAGGGATTTTTTACGTGCGCAACAATACACACGGGCGTCCGATCTCACTACCCAGAGACCAGGGGATATTTTGTAACTAGAAGTCCACGTGAAAAAGTTCCAGTCCTCACCGGGGCTTGAACCCAGGACCTCCAGCACTCGAGGCGGACACCATACCTCGAGACCACACATCCCCCATAGTTTTCAGCATTATTAATTAACAATTGAGAGTATTGGTTGTGTAATAATAATTAACAATAATAAGTTGTTATTTGCAAGAAACCACACACAAAATCACTAAGAATCTTCTAATTGTTTTAAACCACATCTTTCAGATTCACATTAACAGTTCCAATGTCATACTGACAGGACTGCCCAGGACCAGTCAGTCCTCTTCGTCATTCAGTTCCTCAACAGCTTCATCAGCATCATCATCATCATCGCTGAAAGTCTACCAGCTTTGTGTGTGTGAGAATGGGCTGGTGTTTCTGGCGCATCCCAGCCAAGATTGCTGGAGCTCATCTAAGATCTGCCCCACTTGACAGCCTTGACCTTGTGGCTTCCTGATCTGGGTCACTGAATGTCTTCTCTCACTGGCTGCACTCTGTGTGTGTGCGTGTTTGTGTGTGTATTTGTGGTTATGCAAGTGTGTTTGTGTGTGTATGTGTGGTTACGCAAATGTGTTTGTGTAACCGTGTATCTAAGTAAGTGTGTGGCTCTGTAATTGTGTCTATTGTGGGAGTGTCTATGTAAGTGTGTCTAATGTGTGAGTGTCTATGAAAGTGTGTCTATTGTGGAAATGTCTATGAAAGTGTGTATAGTGTGGGAGTGTTAGCGAAGTTGATATGGAACTCTACCCATATGAGGGGTCATTTGCTAAGTGAGGAAAAGACTTGCCACCTCTTACACCATGCATTCAAACCTACAACATGTGGTGGCACTATCACTCAAACCTACAACATGTGGTGGCACTATCACTCAAACCTACAACAAGTGGTGGCACTATCACTCAAACCTACAACATGTGGTGGCACTATCACTCAAACCTACAACATGTGGTGGCACTATCACTCAAACCTACAACATGTGGTGGCACTATCACTCAAATCTACAACATGTGGTGACACTATCACTCAAACCTACAACATACAACTTCACAAACCTACAACATACAACTTCACAAACCTACAACATACAACTTCACAAACCTACAACATACAACTTCACAAACCTACAACATACAACTTCACAAACCTACAACATACAACTTCACAACCCTACAACATACAACTTCACAAACCTACAACATACAACTTCACAAGCCTACAACATACAACTTCACAAACCTACAACATACAACTTCACAAACCTACAGCAGGAAACTGCTTCAGGATACATTGTTGTATTAAATGTGTGTCTATGTACATGTGTGTCTATGTGTACAGCATGCACGTGTCTATGTACATGTGTGTCTATGTTTACAGCATGCACAGGTCTAAATACATGTGTTTCAATGTTGGTTGCTTGGTTGGTTGCATGTTTGGCTGCTTAGTTGTTGGTTGTTTGTGAGTCCTCTTGAAGTCTGAGCCTGAACATCTGCAGTCTGTTGTGTTGGTGTTCAGGTTGTCTGGCCCTGGGACAGGACTGCAGTCTGTTGTGTTGGTGTTCAGGTTGTCTGGCCCTGGGACAAGACTGCATCTGTCGAAGCAAGGTGGGTGGGGAGACTCCCTTCCCACCTGGTACCAGTGTACCTTCTCTGAGAGACTTCTGCAGAGATCTCTCTCCCCTCTCTAAGCCCAGCAAACAGTTGGGTCCAGGCTCTGTCATCCAATGTCCAGACGATGACATTCAGCATCTCACTGTGCACACAGCAGCTGGCCGTATCTGCAGGCTGACTTCTGGTAGCTCACATTTGACATGCATCACTAGCTGCCATCTTTACCTGGTTGTGTCCAGCCAGCCAAAGATGGGAACTTCCAGTAGCTCACATTTGACACGCATCACTAGCTGCCATCTTTACCTGGTTGTGTCCAGCAAGCCTGTCATGGGAACTTCTTGACTGCTAGTTCCCCGAGAGGAAAGGTCAGACTGCATCAGGTCATAATCACATCAGACCAGGAGGGCAAGGATTGGGCTGAATGGAAGGTGCAACAATTGATCCATGACAATTGCCCTCGAGTGATGTAATCATCTACATGGATGGCTCTATGCTGAGGGGAAAATAAGTGCCAAAGGGTTCATAGCAAAGGTTATTGTGCAATGTTTAGTGTAGGAGAGCCTGGCATATGATACCATGGCATGTAGTCTGAGAATGGGGGTGGAGGCAGTCAATGCAGTGTTCCAATGGTTGGAGGACAAACAGCACACACATACATCGGGATTGTAACTGAGCATGCAGAGAAAGATGAAGACATGTATGCTTCATGCAGAGTAATCTGCTTCTATTACATAATCAAACATAAGGAGAGAGCGAGCTGTGTGGTCTCGAGGTATGGTGTCTGCCTGGAGTTCTGGAAGTCCCGTGTTCAAGCTCCGGTGAGGATTTTTCACGTGGACTTCTAGTAATAAAATTTCACCTGGTCTCTGGGTAGTGAGATCGGACACCCGTGTGTATTGTTGCGCACGTAAAAAATACCCTGGCAGTTGGAAATCAAAAAAGAGTAGCCTAATGGCGCTGCCCGGGCAAAATTTCAAGTTAAAAATCTATCCAAAGTATTTAAGGATCCTCGCCGGTGCTACTGAGCTGAGTTTCTCCAGACTCAGGTTTGAGTTAGGAGGAGAATGGAGCACTTATGGGTTACACCGTGTGCCGTGATGTTGATCCATTGACTAAACTAAACTAAACTAAACTAAGGAGAATGAGTGGGATCTTGTCTCCATGACATGCTTGTGTGGTTGGAAACAAGCAGGCATTAGGTAGATGTGGTCAGAGCAGTTTGTGATCATATGTGTACTGTGAAAGAATAGATACACCACCATAGCCTAGAGAGAATGGTGTGGCAAGGATCATGTGTGTACTGTGAAAGAATAGATACACCACCATAGCTAGAGAGAATGGTGTGGCAAGGATCATGTGTGTACTGTGAAAGAATAGATACACCACCACAGCTTAGAGATAATGGTGTGGCAGGGAGTGAACAGAGGAACTGGCGGACACTAAGAGAACTCTTAGGAACGCCAGATACACACATAATCAGACTGCAGCTGGTACAATCAGCATGGGGACTCTTCCCTGATTGTTGATGTGTGTATGGGAATGTCCCGAGTGCTGTTGGTTCTTGATCCAACTCATCCAAGGGTTTTGGGCACTTTATTGTGAACAGACTGCAGTCCTATTCCAGAGGGAACATAGTCTGTCTCGTCCACACCAAGAGGATGTGCCTCACGGTTTTGACCTGAGTCAGACCTGGTCTAACAACGATGACCCTCCCTACATGTTGGTGTAACCAGCTCTGACAGCTGTCTTCCCTACATGTTGATGTAACCAGCTCTGAAAGCTGTCCTCCCTACATGTTGGTGTAACCAGCTCTGAGAGCTGTCCTCCCTACATGTTGGTGTAACCAGCTCTGAGAGCTGTCCTCCCTACATGTTGGTGTAACCAGCTCTGAGAGCTGTCTTCCCTACATGTTGATGTAACCAGCTCTGAGAGCTGTCCTCCCTACATGTTGGTGTAACCAGCTCTGAGAGCTGTCCTCCCTACATGTTGGTGTAACCAGCTCTGAGAGCTGTCCTCCCTACATGTTGGTGTAACCAGCTCTTACAGCTGTCTTCCCTACATGTTGGTGTAACCAGCTCTGAGAGCTGTCCTCCCTACATGTTGGTGTAACCAGCTCTTACAGCTGTCCTCCCTACATGTTGGTGTAATGATCTCCAAGCCGTCACATCTGGTCTCATTACTGGTATCTGTTGGAGCAGGTTCACTGGGGAATGAGATTTACTGTCGTTGCTCCAAGCTATCGCCATGCAGCAACCAGGCCATACTGTGGCTCCACCACTGAAAGACCAAAGTCCCTGGTCTGCCCAGAGGGTAGGATCCACCACAGCTGATAGAACAAAGTCCCTGGTCTGCCCAGAGGGTAGGATCCACCACAGCTGATAGAACAAAGTCCCTGGTCTGCCCAGAGGGTAGGACCCACCACAGCTGATAGAACAAAGTCCCTGGTCTGCCCAGAGGGTAGGAACCACTACAGCTGATAGAACAAAGTCCCTGGTCTGCCCAGAAGGTAGGATCCACCACAGCTGATAGAACAAAGTCCCTGGTCTGCCCAGAGGGTAGGAACCACCACAGCTGATAGAACAAAGTCCCTGGTCTGCCCAGAGGGTAGGACCCACCACAGCTGATAGACCAAAGTCCCTGATTTGCCCAGAGGGTAGGACCCACCACAGCTGATAGAACAAAATCCCTGGTCTGCCAGAGACTAGACTCCCTTGGCATGTCTGCTGTTACTGCATGCTCGGAGGAAACAACCAGAGATCATTTGAATGAGTTTATGGTCATCCCCCGACTTCCTGAATACCAGACACGCTCTAAGGGGACTGAATCAGGCGATTAGTCTTGTCTGTGACTGTTATGACATTTGTTACCACTATCTGAAAGCTTTAAGTCATCAACTCATGACATCTGCATGTCATCACCAAACACTATCATGTTGTTTCTCTAACAAATGTCATAATATCTACAACTATAAATGTCATATATTCCGCCCAAAGTCAGTGCTTGGTTATATTCATGAAATAAACAAATGACATTTTTGTAAATGGTGTTTTCATGTTTGTTTTTGTCTCCCTCTGTTATTCATTAAAGAATTTCTCCTCATGTTTCCTCACCTCCTAAACCTTCGTCTCTCATTCTCACACAGCAATGTCTACATGTACATTGTGGCAGATGCTCTATGGCAGTGATAAACCCACTTGTCCAATGACATGGTGGTCCTAATTTTAATCTCCCTTGAGCCAGACAATGTCCATCTCCAACATACCCATTTAATCATGTCCATCTCCAACATATCCAGTTTTATCATGTCCATCTCCAACATATCCAGTGTAATCATGTCCATCTCCAACATATCCAGTTTATTCATGTCCATCTCCAACATATCCAGTGTAATCATGTCCATCTCCAACATATCCAGTGTATTCATGTCCATCTCCAACATATCCAGTGTAATCATGTCCATCTCCAACATATCCAGTTTATTCATGTCCATCTCCAACATATCCAGTGTAATCATGTCCATCTCCAACATATCCAGTGTATTCATGTCCATCTCCAACATATCCAATGTAATCATGTCCATCTCCAACATATCCAGTTTATTCATGTCCATCTCCAACATATCCAGTTTATTCATGTCCACCTCCAACATATCCAGTTTATGTCCATCTCCAAAATATCCAGTTTATTCATGTCCATCTCCAACATATCCAGTGTAATCATATCCATCTCCAACATATCCAGTTTATTCATATCCATCTCCAATATACCCAATTTATTCATGTCCACCTCCAACATATCCAGTTTAGTCATGTCCATCTCCAACATATCCAGTTTATTCATGTCCATCTCCAACATATCCAGTTTATTCATGTCCATCTCCACTATATCCAATTTATTCATGTCCACCTCCAACATATCCAGTTTATTCATGTCCATCTCCAACATATCCAGTTTATTCATGTTCACCTCCAACATATCCAGTGTAATCATGTCCATCTCCAACATATCCAGTGCAATCATGTCCACCTCCAACATATCCAGTGTAATCATGTCCATCTCCAACATATCTAGTTTAATCATGTCCATCTCCAACATATCCAGTTTAATCATGTCCATCCCCAACATATCCAGTTTAATCATGTCCATCTCCAACATATCCAGTGTAATCATGTCCATCTCCAACATATCCAGTGTAAATATGTCCATCTCCAACATATCCAGTTTATTCATGTCCACCTCCAACATATCCAGTTTATTCATGTTCTGCTTCAACATACAACGCAATTAATCATGTCCATCTTCAACATACCACACATTTAATTATGTCCAGCTTCAACATACCCAGTTTAATCATGTCCAGCTTCAACATATTCAGTTTGATCATGTCCATCTTCAACATACCACACATTTAATCATGTCCATCTTCAACATAACCAGTTTAATCATGTCCATCTTCAACATACCTAGAGTTTAATCATGTCCACACTTCAACATACCTCAAGTTTAATCATGTCCATCTTCAACATAACCAGTTTAATCATGTCCATCTCCAACACACCACCAGTTTACATCATGTTCTCCAACAAATATACCACCAGTTTACATCATGTCCTCCTACAAACATACAACTAGTTTACATCATGTTCTCCTACAAACATACCACCAGTTTACATCATGTCACCCAACAAACATACCACCAGTTTATGTCATGTCCTCCAACAAACATACCACCAGTTTACATCATGTCCTCCTACAAACATACCACCAGTTTATGTCATGTCCTCCAACAAACATACCACCAGTTTACATCATGTCCTCCAACAAACATACCACCAGTTTATGTCATGTCCTCCAACAAACATACCACCAGTTTATGTCATGTCACCCAACAAACATACCACCAGTTTACATCATGTCACCCAACAAACATATCACCAGTTTACATCATGTTCTCCTACAAACATACCACCAGTTTACATCATGTCCTCCAACAAACATACCACCAGTTTACATCATGTCCTCCTACAAACATACAACTAGTTTACATCATGTCACCCAACAAATATACCACCAGTTTACATCATGTTCTCCTACAAACATACCACCAGTTTACATCATGTCACCCAACAAACATACCACCAGTTTATGTCATGTCCTCCAACAAACATACCACCAGTTTACATCATGTTCTCCTACAAACATACCACCAGTTTACATCATGTCCTCCAACAAACATACCACCAGTTTACATCATGTCCTCCTACAAACATACCACCAGTTTATGTCATGTCCTCCAACAAACATACCACCAGTTTACATCATGTCCTCCTACAAACATACCACCAGTTTACATCATGTCCTCCAACAAACATACCACCAGTTTACATCATGTCCTCCTACAAACATACCACCAGTTTATGTCATGTCCTCCAACAAACATACCACCAGTTTACATCATGTCCTCCAACAAACATACCACCAGTTTATGTCATGTCCTCCAACAAACATACCACCAGTTTATGTCATGTTCTCCTACAAACATACCACCAGTTTACATCATGTCCTCCAACAAACATACCACCAGTTTACATCATGTCCTCCTACAAACATACAACTAGTTTACATCATGTCACCCAACAAATATACCACCAGTTTACATCATGTTCTCCTACAAACATACCACCAGTTTACATCATGTCACCCAACAAACATACCACCAGTTTATGTCATGTTCTCCAACAAAACTAACCACCAGTTTACATCATGTTCTCCTACAAACATACCACCAGTTTACATCATGTCCTCCAACAAACATACCACCAGTTTACATCATGTCCTCCAACAAACATACCACCAGTTTACATCATGTCCTCCAACAAACATACCACCAGTTTACATCATGTCCTCCTACAAACATACAACTAGTTTACATCATGTCACCCAACAAATATACCACCAGTTTACATCATGTCCTCCTACAAACATACAACTAGTTTACATCATGTTCTCCAACAAACATACCACCAGTTTACATCATGTCCTCCAACAAACATACCACCAGTTTACATCATGTCCTCCAACAAACATACCACCAGTTTATGTCATGTCCTCCAACAAACATACCACCAGTTTACATCATGTCCTCCAACAAACATACCACCAGTTTATGTCATGTCACCCAACAAACATACCACCAGTTTACATCATGTCCTCCAACAAACATACCACCAGTTTACATCATGTCCTCCAACAAACATACCACTAGTTTACATCATGTCCTTCAACAAACATACCACCAGTTTACATCATGTCACCCAACAAACATACCACCAGTTTACATCATGTCCTCCAACAAACATACCACCAGTTTACGTCATGTCACCCAACAAACATACCACCAGTTTACATCATGTCCTTCAACAAACATACCACCAGTTTACATCATGTCCTCCAACAAACATACCACTAGTTTACATCATGTCCTTCAACAAACATACCACCAGTTTACATCATGTCACCCAACAAACATACCACCAGTTTACATCATGTCCTCCAACAAACATACCACCAGTTTACATCATGTCCTCCAACAAACATACCACCAGTTTATATCATGTCACCCAACAAACATACCACCAGTTTACATCATGTCCTCCAACAAACATACCACCAGTTTAGTCATGTCCTTCAACAAACATACCACTAGTTTACGTCATGTCACCCAACAAACATACCACTAGTTTACATCATGTCCTCCAACAAACATACCACCAGTTTACGTCATGTCCTCCAACAAACATACCACCAGTTTACATCATGTCCTCCAACAAACATACCACCAGTTTATGTCATGTCACCCAATAAACATACCACCAGTTTACATCATGTCCTCCAACAAACATACCACCAGTTTACATCATGTCCTCCAACAAACATACCACTAGTTTACATCATGTCCTTCAACAAACATACCACCAGTTTACATCATGTCACCCAACAAACATACCACCAGTTTACATCATGTCCTCCAACAAACATACCACCAGTTTACGTCATGTCACCCAACAAACATACCACCAGTTTACATCATGTCCTTCAACAAACATACCACCAGTTTACATCATGTCCTCCAACAAACATACCACTAGTTTACATCATGTCCTTCAACAAACATACCACCAGTTTACATCATGTCACCCAACAAACATACCACCAGTTTACATCATGTCCTCCAACAAACATACCACCAGTTTACATCATGTCCTCCAACAAACATACCACCAGTTTATATCATGTCACCCAACAAACATACCACCAGTTTACATCATGTCCTCCAACAAACATACCACCAGTTTAGTCATGTCCTTCAACAAACATACCACTAGTTTACGTCATGTCACCCAACAAACATACCACTAGTTTACATCATGTCCTCCAACAAACATACCACCAGTTTACGTCATGTCCTCCAACAAACATACCACCAGTTTATGTCATGTCCTCCAACAAACATACCACCAGTTTACATCATGTCCTCCAACAAACATACCACCAGTTTATGTCATGTCCTCCAACAAACATACCACTAGTTTATGTCATGTCCTTCAACAAACATACCACCAGTTTACATCATGTCCTCCAACAAACATACCACCAGTTTACATCATGTCCTCCAACAAACATACCACCAGTTTACATCATGTCACCCAACAAACATACCACTAGTTTACATCATGTCCTCCAACAAACATACCACTAGTTTATGTCATGTCCTTCAACAAACATACCACCAGTTTACATCATGTCACCCAACAAACATACCACCAGTTTAGTCATGTCCTCCAACAAACATACCACCAGTTTACATCATGTCCTCCAACAAACATACCACTAGTTTATGTCATGTCCTTCAACAAACATACCACCAGTTTACATCATGTCCTCCAACAAACATACCACCAGTTTAGTCATGTCCTTCAACAAACATACAACCAGTTTACATCATGTCACCCAACAAACATACCACTAGTTTATGTCATGTCCTCCAACAAACATACCACCAGTTTACATCATGTCCTCCAACAAACATACCACCAGTTTACATCATGTCACCCAACAAACATACCACTAGTTTATGTCATGTCCTCCAACAAACATACCACCAGTTTACATCATGTCACCCAACAAACATACCACTAGTTTACGTCATGTCACCCAACAAACATACCACTAGTTTATGTCATGTCCTCCAACAAACATACCACCAGTTTACATCATGTCCTCCAACAAACATACCACCAGTTTACATCATGTCACCCAACAAACATACCACTAGTTTACGTCATGTCACCCAACAAACATACCACTAGTTTATGTCATGTCCTCCAACAAACATACCACTAGTTTATGTCATGTCCTCCAACAAACATACCACCAGTTTACATCATGTCACCCAACAAACATACCACTAGTTTACGTCATGTCACCCAACAAACATACCACTAGTTTATGTCATGTCCTCCAACAAACATACCACCAGTTTACATCATGTCACCCAACAAACATACCACCAGTTTATGTCATGTCCTCCAACAAACATACCACCAGTTTAGTCATGTCCTTCAACAAACATACCACCAGTTTACATCATGTAACCCAACAAACATACCACCAGTTTACATCATGTCCTCCAACAAACATACCACCAGTTTAGTCAAGTCCTTCAACAAACATACAACCAGTTTACGTCATGTCACCCAACAAACACACCACTAGTTTATGTCATGTCCTCCAACAAACATACCACCAGTTTACATCATGTCCTCCAACAAACATACCACCAGTTTACATCATGTCACCCAACAAACATACCACTAGTTTACGTCATGTCATGGAACAAACATACCACTAGTTTACGTCATGTCACCCAACAAACATACCACTAGTTTATGTCATGTCCTCCAACAAACATACCACCAGTTTACATCATGTCCTCCAACAAACATACCACTAGTTTACGTCATGTCACCCAACAAACATACCACCAGTTTACATCATGTCCTCCAACAAACATACCACTAGTTTACGTCATGTCACCCAACAAACATACCACTAGTTTATGTCATGTCACCCAACAAACATACCACTAGTTTACGTCATGTCACCCAACAAACATACCACTAGTTTATGTCATGTCCTCCAACAAACATACCACCAGTTTACATCATGTCCTCCAACAAACATACCACTAGTTTACATCATGTCACCCAACAAACATACCACTAGTTTATGTCATGTCCTCCAACAAACATACCACCAGTTTATATCATGTCCTTCAACAAACATACCACCAGTTTAGTCATGTCCTTCAACAAACATACCACCAGTTTACGTCATGTCACCCAACAAACATACCACTAGTTTACATCATGTCCTCCAACAAACATACCACTAGTTTATGTCATGTCACCCAACAAACATACCACTAGTTTATGTCATGTCACCCAACAAACATACCACTAGTTTATGTCATGTCACCCAACAAACATACCACTAGTTTACGTCATGTCACCCAACAAACATACCACTAGTTTACATCATGTCCTCCAACAAACATACCACCAGTTTACGTCATGTCCTCCAACAAACATACCACCAGTTTACATCATGTCCTCCAACAAACATACCACCAGTTTATGTCATGTCACCCAATAAACATACCACCAGTTTACATCATGTCCTCCAACAAACATACCACCAGTTTACATCATGTCCTCCAACAAACATACCACTAGTTTACATCATGTCCTTCAACAAACATACCACCAGTTTACATCATGTCACCCAACAAACATACCACCAGTTTACATCATGTCCTCCAACAAACATACCACCAGTTTACGTCATGTCACCCAACAAACATACCACCAGTTTACATCATGTCCTTCAACAAACATACCACCAGTTTACATCATGTCCTCCAACAAACATACCACTAGTTTACATCATGTCCTTCAACAAACATACCACCAGTTTACATCATGTCACCCAACAAACATACCACCAGTTTACATCATGTCCTCCAACAAACATACCACCAGTTTACATCATGTCCTCCAACAAACATACCACCAGTTTATATCATGTCACCCAACAAACATACCACCAGTTTACATCATGTCCTCCAACAAACATACCACCAGTTTAGTCATGTCCTTCAACAAACATACCACTAGTTTACGTCATGTCACCCAACAAACATACCACTAGTTTACATCATGTCCTCCAACAAACATACCACCAGTTTACGTCATGTCCTCCAACAAACATACCACCAGTTTATGTCATGTCCTCCAACAAACATACCACCAGTTTACATCATGTCCTCCAACAAACATACCACCAGTTTATGTCATGTCCTCCAACAAACATACCACTAGTTTATGTCATGTCCTTCAACAAACATACCACCAGTTTACATCATGTCCTCCAACAAACATACCACCAGTTTACATCATGTCCTCCAACAAACATACCACCAGTTTACATCATGTCACCCAACAAACATACCACTAGTTTACATCATGTCCTCCAACAAACATACCACTAGTTTATGTCATGTCCTTCAACAAACATACCACCAGTTTACATCATGTCACCCAACAAACATACCACCAGTTTAGTCATGTCCTCCAACAAACATACCACCAGTTTACATCATGTCCTCCAACAAACATACCACTAGTTTATGTCATGTCCTTCAACAAACATACCACCAGTTTACATCATGTCCTCCAACAAACATACCACCAGTTTAGTCATGTCCTTCAACAAACATACAACCAGTTTACATCATGTCACCCAACAAACATACCACTAGTTTATGTCATGTCCTCCAACAAACATACCACCAGTTTACATCATGTCCTCCAACAAACATACCACCAGTTTACATCATGTCACCCAACAAACATACCACTAGTTTATGTCATGTCCTCCAACAAACATACCACCAGTTTACATCATGTCACCCAACAAACATACCACTAGTTTACGTCATGTCACCCAACAAACATACCACTAGTTTATGTCATGTCCTCCAACAAACATACCACCAGTTTACATCATGTCCTCCAACAAACATACCACCAGTTTACATCATGTCACCCAACAAACATACCACTAGTTTACGTCATGTCACCCAACAAACATACCACTAGTTTATGTCATGTCCTCCAACAAACATACCACTAGTTTATGTCATGTCCTCCAACAAACATACCACCAGTTTACATCATGTCACCCAACAAACATACCACTAGTTTACGTCATGTCACCCAACAAACATACCACTAGTTTATGTCATGTCCTCCAACAAACATACCACCAGTTTACATCATGTCACCCAACAAACATACCACCAGTTTATGTCATGTCCTCCAACAAACATACCACCAGTTTAGTCATGTCCTTCAACAAACATACCACCAGTTTACATCATGTAACCCAACAAACATACCACCAGTTTACATCATGTCCTCCAACAAACATACCACCAGTTTAGTCAAGTCCTTCAACAAACATACAACCAGTTTACGTCATGTCACCCAACAAACACACCACTAGTTTATGTCATGTCCTCCAACAAACATACCACCAGTTTACATCATGTCCTCCAACAAACATACCACCAGTTTACATCATGTCACCCAACAAACATACCACTAGTTTACGTCATGTCATGGAACAAACATACCACTAGTTTACGTCATGTCACCCAACAAACATACCACTAGTTTATGTCATGTCCTCCAACAAACATACCACCAGTTTACATCATGTCCTCCAACAAACATACCACTAGTTTACGTCATGTCACCCAACAAACATACCACCAGTTTACATCATGTCCTCCAACAAACATACCACTAGTTTACGTCATGTCACCCAACAAACATACCACTAGTTTATGTCATGTCACCCAACAAACATACCACTAGTTTACGTCATGTCACCCAACAAACATACCACTAGTTTATGTCATGTCCTCCAACAAACATACCACCAGTTTACATCATGTCCTCCAACAAACATACCACTAGTTTACATCATGTCACCCAACAAACATACCACTAGTTTATGTCATGTCCTCCAACAAACATACCACCAGTTTATATCATGTCCTTCAACAAACATACCACCAGTTTAGTCATGTCCTTCAACAAACATACCACCAGTTTACGTCATGTCACCCAACAAACATACCACTAGTTTACATCATGTCCTCCAACAAACATACCACTAGTTTATGTCATGTCACCCAACAAACATACCACTAGTTTATGTCATGTCACCCAACAAACATACCACTAGTTTATGTCATGTCACCCAACAAACATACCACTAGTTTACATCATGTCCTCCAACAAACATACCACTAGTTTACATCATGTCCTCCAACAAACATACCACTAGTTTACGTCATGTCCTCCAACAAACATACCACTAGTTTACATCATGTCCTCCAACAAACATACCACTAGTTTACGTCATGTCCTCCAACAAACATACCACCAGTTTACATCATGTCCTCCAACAAACATACCACCAGTTTACATCATGTCCAACAAACATACCACCAGTTTACGCCATTTTCTTCAACAAACATACCACCAGTTTACATCATGTCCTCCAACAAACATACCACTAGTTTATGTCATGTCACCCAACAAACATACCACTAGTTTACATCATGTCCTCCAACAAACATACCACCAGTTTACATCATGTCCTCCAACAAACATACCACCAGTTTACATCATGTCACCCAACAAACATACCACCAGTTTATGTCATGTCACCCAACAAACATACCACCAGTTTACATCATGTCCTCCAACAAACATACCACCAGTTTACATCATGTCCTCCAACAAACATACCACCAGTTTACGTCATGTCCTCCAACAAACATACCACTAGTTTATGTCATGTCCTCCAACAAACATACCACTAGTTTATGTCATGTCCTCCAACAAACATACCACTAGTTTATGTCATGTCACCCAACAAACATACCACTAGTTTATGTCATGTCACCCAACAAACATACCACTAGTTTATGTCATGTCACCCAACAAACATACCACTAGTTTACATCATGTCCTCCAACAAACATACCACTAGTTTACATCATGTCCTCCAACAAACATACCACTAGTTTACGTCATGTCCTCCAACAAACATACCACTAGTTTACATCATGTCCTCCAACAAACATACCACTAGTTTATGTCATGTCCTCCAACAAACATACCACTAGTTTACATCATGTCCTCCAACAAACATACCACTAGTTTATGTCATGTCACCCAACAAACATATCACTAGTTTACGTCATGTCCTCCAAGAAACATATCACCAGTTTATGTCATATTCTCCAACAAACATATCACCAGTTTATGTCATATTCTCCAACAAACAAATGTCCTGCCAGGTGACAGGTGACCCAATCTCTCCCCCCCCCCCCCTTTCCCGAACCTTTGTTCTGGATGAATTCTGTCGATGGCATCCCCCCCACCCCACCGTCTTAGACCAGCCAGCGTCTTTTCTCTCTGCCTGCCTCTGCCTCCTTCACCTCAGATCTTCCCAGTTGGTGTTCTCCGGAACCTCCTCTCATACTACGCTACCAAAGAACATTGTCTCTTTCTGATTGTTGCGTATAACATTTAACTTTCATTACAACCGTCAGAAAGCTGATAGTGAAAATATTACATCCGACCGTCAGATAGCTGATAGTGAAAATATTACATCCGACCGTCAGATAGCTGATAGTGAAAATATTACATCCGACCGTCAGATAGCTGATAGTGAAAATATTACATCCGACCGTCAGATAGCTGATAGTCAAAATAGTACATCCGACCGTCAGATAGCTGATAGTGAAAATATTACATCCGACCGTCAGATAGCTGATAGTGAAAACTAATAAGGGTACGGTATACACCACTTCAGCTGGCTTCCTGGCCTAGAGGTTAGCAAATTTTCTCCGTAAGCTCGTATACTCTCGTAAGTAACGTGACGACGGTGAGAATCAGCAGTGGTTCGAATCGCGTCGGTAACTTACAGGGTATGTGAGCCGGCAGCTCAGAAAGCAATGGCAAACTACTGAGCGTAATCTTGCCAAGAAATCAACAATCAGCTGAAAGATGCGGAGGTCGACAGCGATGTTTTGTAAAGGATATGCAAACATATTATATACACCATTTCAATGTGAGTTGACATGGCGCAAACGACACTGCTAAGGGAACTAGTCTCAAAACCTCATAAAGGTGAGACTTAGTATGCATATAGTGATGTATCTACCTATCATAAAGGTGAGACTTAGTATGCATACAGTGATGTGTCTACCTATCATAAAGGTGAGACTTAGTATGCATACAGTGATGTGTCTACCTATCATAAAGTAGCATAATTGTGCCAACAATGTCATCCCTGCCTGCTCTAAATCCAAACAATACAATCACAGCTCCAACACTTCCCTGGGCTGGCCCACTCCTGGATCTCAGCCCAGGATATCCGCGCCAGACAACAGGTTTGGGTTTCACCGTCTCCAGGCGTGTGGTTTTCACGTCAAGGATAGTTATTATCCCCGCCCGCAGACGTCCCACCTCGGGACGGGGCGTAGAGAGGCGCAGTGAGAGGGGAACCCGTCATTATGAACTCTATGTAATTTTCTATGGGAGATAATCATTTTCTAATGTGAAAGGAAGGGAAGTAACTAGAGCTATTGTCTGAAATCGGACCTAAGCGGTGTTCTGTCAACAATGTCCCAGAGAATAAAGACAGGCTTGTGAGAAACACAGATAACATGACAGACAGTTTAAGACAGCACACGGGATGGGTTACTTCTTGTCTGTCCAGCTGACTTCCGCTAGCCAGGAGATCGGGGCGTGTAGCGCTAATATTAAGGTAGAAGTCATCAAATAATCCTGGGGCTACATACAACGGAGTTCTATACAAGGTCAAGGCATTACGAGGTCACGGCGACCAGATAACATTCTTATCTTGAGAACAAAATGTTGCGTAAACACGTAGGTAGGCAGGCAGGTGTTTTGGCAGGCAGATGTTATCGGTCAGGCCAAGGCAGGAGAGATGTTCATTAAAAAAAGAAAGAAAAAACTGTCATTTACCGCCTGTAGTACCTTGTGGTGTAGGACAAGGGGGTCTTGAGCCTGAGGAATGAAGGCCGCATGGCTAGTGCAGAGATGTTCATTACCGGGGATTATTCGGCATTTCTGGGCCATGATTACAGAATAGAAAATACTGCAGGCACTGCAGCATGCGATACCAGCTAAATGACAGCTAAAAACAGCCTTGTAATGGCTACCCAGAACATGGCGTTAGAAGAACAAGTTGAACAGCCTTGTCATGGCTACCCAGAACATGGCGTTAGAAGAACATTGAAAGATGAGGCGCAGTAGCAACTTCCGCACGAAGTTGTCACAAAAAGCCACATTAAAGAAATATAACAATATAGAGCAATACAGACCAAGTAAAATTATGGAGCAACTGCATCAAGAACAACCTTAGAGAATTGAAAACCAACTTACAAAGAGCATCGGGAAGAGCGCATAAAGGATTTTTACATTTCCCCCTACCCCTAGCGCCGCCCCCTCCCCACCAACGCTCCACTGAGGTAAATGAGGAAGAGAAGAAGAAGGGGAGGACCGCCAGAAATGGGATTCAGTGGACTTAACAAAGCAACTTGATGACGTGGACTCCGCCAACAACTGGACTCCTATAACTATAACACACTTAATTAGAAGCAGGTTAAACTTATCTCATTGATGAGAGGTCGCGACAATTCAGTTTTAACATTTTAGGGAACAGCTACAGATGGGATTAAACAAGCAGACAACAATACGATCTTCCTTGATGAAACCTCACTCCAAGAAGCGAAATCATACTCCTGTTTGGTAGCATCGTGGACACATATGAGGAAACAGAGAACGATATTACAATAACTTGTAAAGGGCAAGAACTTTCACAGAACTAGGTCATTTGTGGAAGTCAAGGGAAAATACTCCCAGCACAAACTTAAAATATTTAGCTCCGATGTTAAATCGGTCCTACAGTATGGGATAGACACATGGGGGATAACTAGGAGAATTAATAATAAACTACATACATTCATTAATTCGTGCTTATGTAAAACAGTGGCACTAAACGGATATGACAGAATCACCAATGTAGAGCTCATGGAGAGAAATACACAAAAGCCAATCACGAGGTGGGGGTAAGACGGTGGTGCTGGATGGCTCACACAGTGAGAGAACCTGATGATAGTATGACTAGAAACCCCCTTGTCTGGAACCCACAAGCCGAACCTAATAGTGGAAGACCTAAACAAGCACACAGGGAAGAGAATGACAGAGATGATCTGTATGGGGCGGACATGGAGGGAGAACATGGAGGGAGGACATGGAGGGAGATGCTGGAGACAGCCACAGATAGGACGGCTGGGCGTTGGCTGGCTGGGGGAATATGTTGGGAGGACATGGAGGAAGGGCATAGAGGGGGACATGGAGGGAGGACATGGAGGGAAAACATGGAGGGAGGAAATGGAGGGATGGCATAGAGGGGGACCTGGAGGGAGGACCTGGAGGGAGGGCATAGAGGGGGATATGGAGGGATGGCATTGAGGGAGGACATGGAGGGAGGGATTGGAGGGGGACATTGAGGGAGGACATGGAATGAGGACATGGAGGGAGGACATTGTCGGAGGGCATGGAGGGGGACATGGAAGGAGGAAATGGAGGGAGGACATGGAGGGAGGACATGGAGGGAGGACATGGAGGGAGGACATGGAGGGAGGGATTGGAGGGGGACATTGAGGGAGGACATTGAGGGAGGACATGGAGGGAGGGCATGGAGGGAGACATGGAGGGAGGAAATGGAGGGAGGACATGTAGGGAGGACATGGAGGGAGGACATAGAGGGAGGACATAAAGGGGGACATTGGGGGAGGACATGGAGGGAGGACATGGAGCGAGGAATGGATGGAGGAAATCGAGGGAGGACATGGAGGGAGGGCATAGAGGGGGACATTGAGGAAGGACATGGAGGGAGGACGTGGATGGAGGGCATAGAGGGGGACATGGAGGGAAGATATGGAGGGAGGACATGGAGAGAGGACATGAGGGAGGACATGGAGGGAGGGCATGGAGGGAGGACATGGAGGGAGGACATGAAGGGAGGGTATAGATGGGGACATGAAGGGAGGAAATGGAGATGGCATGGAAAGAGGACATGGAGGGAGGACATGAAGGGGAGAAGAAGAAGAAGAAGAAGAAGAAGAAGAAGAAGAAGAAGAAGAAGAAGAAGAAGAAGAAGAAGAAGAAGAAGAAGAAGAAGAAGAAGAAGAAGAAGAAGAAGTCGCTTATACATTTAACTAGATATAAATAGCTAGCCTAGATTATAACACCAGTAGTGTTTCCCACTTAAACTTAATGCGTGTGTGTTTTGTATTTTTGTTTCCATCCTCTTGTGACGTAGATAAACAACAACAGATGTTTGTACCTGATGATAAGAAAGACAAGAAAGATCATGCCCATGAAGGAAACAATGGGCACCATTTTAGCGCAGCGATTCCCATCTCCCAGCATTTATACAACAATTGAGCGTGTCTGGGGGATGTGCTCATAAAACAGATGAAGATCTTCTCTTTAACAGCTTTCGCTTGACCTCCCTGACACGTCTCTCCCGGTTTCCATCTGTCCAGTCAATGATCTCAATAGAGTCGCTCCGTTCAGTGATTAACTGGTCAAACCAACCGTCCAGTGTTGGCAATTCAGACCGGACTGTGGAATACCCCAGTCAAAGGCCCCATCGACGCAGGGAATGGGCTCCGACGCATTGAACCATTAATCCCTGTTGACTTCTGCCCGGTCTGAAGCAGGCCAATAATGGTGTGGGTAAAATGGATTAAATATCTTCCAGTTCAGCAAATGTGATAATATTGTTCACAAGTGCAACTTTCTAGCAGTCAGCTGAATTGCCTGGTCCCCAAAAAATATTTCTAACAATTTGATAAAATAAATTTATGGAAATAGTGATTCATGTTAGCGTGGCATGCTAGCGTGTTCATGGTAGAATGTTCATGGTAGCGTGTTCTGTTTGAAGACATTCGTCTCTCATCCTGCGGGTGTGCTAGAGAATATTTTAGTGAGTGGCATGCCGTTTACAGGACCTTGCACTCAACCCAAGCATGTATTATTTGTTTGTGATTTACTGGACAAGTTTTCGCTCAGTAATTTATCTTCCCACTTATATCGCTGTCTACCTATTGCTCGCCTGCCTTTATCTCTTCCCTCCAACATGGGTTTTACAAGAACGCCATGTCTTTTACAGTGGTCAAGATATTTAACTTGTCTTTTTAATAAAAATAAACAAAAAAACTGCATCTATCTCAGGCTACAGGTCAAATCTATTCAGGCAATTTTTCAAATCTAATATAGTTTAGTTTTAAAAAAGTCGACTAAAAGTCGACAGGGTCGACTTCAATGCACCGGATTTTATCCTATATTGCTCGGTCTCTTTCCACAGCGCGGAAAGCGTCCCACAAAGCACGAACTCCGTACTCTAGCGAGACCCACAGGAGTCTCAGAAAAATTTCACTAGTGAACCGAAGGAAGCGGCCCGGAATCGAACCCACATCCTTCGGAGCTCGAGTCAAACGGCTTGACTACGTCGCCACGGAGACTCCCGTAATATAGTTTAGTTTAGTATAGTTTAATTTAGTCGACGGATCAACATCACGGCACACGAGTGTACCCATAAGTGTTCCGTTCTACTCCTAACTCAAGCCTGAGTCTGGAGAATCTCAGCTCAATGCACGAACTCCGTAGCACCGGCGTGGATCCTGAAATTCTTAGGGTAGATTTTTAATTCAAAATTTTGCCCGGGCAGCGCCGTTAGGCTACTTTTTTTCGATTTCCAATTGCCTAGTGATTTTTACGTGAGGAAAAATACACACGGGAGTCCGATCTCATTACCCAAAGACCAGGGGAAACTTTGTTACTAGAAGTCCACGTGAAAAAATCCCGGCCCCGACCGGGGCTTGAGCCTTGGACCTCCAATATTCGAGGCGGACACCATACCTCGAGACCACTCAGCCTCCCAGACTAATCTAATATAGGCTACAGCTAAAATCTACCAATGGCTACAGCTCATGTCTATCTCGGCCTAATATCCCTCTTTGACCACACATCGCCAGGGTCCCCACAGTCTCATGAAATGATGATAATTAATATTCAGGGAGGTAAGACGTGGCATGACACTGACAACATCATTGAGTGACGCTCGGTCAACAGAATATACATCAATACCATAGTGCAAACATGAGACGACGACATAGACAACGTTCAAGCCCACTGTCCCAGCGGTCAGTCAGTGGTCAGACACGTGATACAGGAGGCCTGATAGCACCCCAAGGAAAACAGCAGGGACATAAAGTCAGTCAAGTAGGCTGGTGGACAATGGCGGCTGGACAGTTCTCACTGACATTATATGCCAGCTTCCTAGTGATGAAACTGTCCAGGTCTAGTAGGCTGTCAGTGTTGTTGTTCTGCTGTCTAACCCATGACATTCTATGAATTGTTCTGTCTAACCCATGACATTCTATGAATTATTCTGTCTAACCCATGACATTCTATGAATTATTCTGTCTAACCCATGACATTCTATGAATTATTCTGTCTAAGCCACGGCATTCTATGAATTGTTCTGTCTAACCCATGACATTCTATGAATTGTTCTGTCTAACCCATGACATTCTATGAATTATTCTGTCTAACCCATGACATTCTATAAATTATTCTGTCTAAGCCACGGCATTCTATGAATTGTTCTGTCTAACCCATGACATTCTATGAATTGTTCTGTCTAACCCATGACATTCTATGAATTGTTCTGTCTAAGCCACGGCATTCTATGAATTGTTCTGTCTAACCCATGACATTCTATGAATTATTCTGTCTAAGCCACGGCATACTATGAATTATTCTGTCTAAGCCACGGCATTCTATGAATTGTTCTGTCTAACCCATGACATTCTATGAATTATTCTGTCTAACCCATGACATTCTATGAATTATTCTGTCTAAGCCACGGCATTCTATGAATTATTCTGTCTAAGCCACGGCATTCTATGAATTGTTCTGTCTAACCCATGACATTCTATGAATTATTCTGTCTAACCCATGACATTCTATGAATTATTCTGTCTAACCCATGACATTCTATGAATTATTCTGTCTAACCCATGACATTCTATGAATTGTTCTGTCTAACCCATGACATTCTATGAATTATTCTGTCTAACCCATGACATTCTATGAATTATTCTGTCTAAGCCACGGCATTCTATGAATTATTCTGTCTAAGCCACGGCATTCTATGAATTGTTCTGTCTAACCCATGACATTCTATGAATTATTCTGTCTAAGCCACGGCATTCTATGAATTATTCTGTCTAAGCCATGACATTCTATGAATTGTTCTGTCTAACCCATGACATTCTATGAATTATTCTGTCTAAGCCACGGCATTCTATGAATTATTCTGTCTAAGCCATGACATTCTATGAATTATTCTGTCTAACCCATGACATTCTATGAATTATTCTGTCTAACCCATGACATTCTATGAATTATTCTGTCTAAGCCACGGCATTCTATGAATTGTTCTGTCTAACCCATGACATTCTATGAATTATTCTGTCTAACCCATGACATTCTATGAATTATTCTGTCTAACCCATGACATTCTATGAATTATTCTGTCTAACCCATGACATTCTATGAATTATTCTGTCTAACCCATGACATTCTATGAATTATTCTGTCTAACCCATGACATTCTATGAATTGTTCTGTCTAACCCATGACATTCTATGAATTATTCTGTCTAACCCATGACATTCTATGAATTATTCTGTCTAACCCATGACATTCTATGAATTATTCTGTCTAACCCATGACATTCTATGAATTATTCTGTCTAACCCATGACATTCTATGAATTATTCTGTCTAACCCACGGCATTCTATGAATTATTCTGTCTAAGCCACGGCATTCTATGAATTATTCTGTCTAACCCATGACATTCTATCAATTGTTCTGTCTAAGCCACGGCATTCTATGAAAGTGAGTTATATCAACTTTCACCCATAATGAAACATCCGCATACTCACACCAACCCCGAGCTACCAATGTCAAACTTGGACATTATCCAAATCACACTTACACAAAATCAACACCTGCGAGACACGATACCTGAGTCCGAGTAACAAATGATGTTATCGGACAGACAGTGGGATCAATACCTTGTGATGCATACGAGGCGAGTCACACAGTTCTTTGGGACGGCAGGTAAATGTAGTTGGTGTTTTCTACAGGTGTTATTAGGTGACAGCAACATCGAACTTTAAATTCCCCTTCGTCAGGTGGCACTAGTTGTCTCGTGCGCATGCGCAGCGCATACATAAAATGGCGACTGTACTTACGGAGTGTACAACCAAAGCGCAACGTGCTGCTGTGCGTTGTTTGTTGGCAAAAAGGATTGCCTGTAAATGACATTCATAAGGAAATGCTTCCTGTTTATGCTAACAAATGTTTGTCCCGTAAAATTTTCTCAAGGACGCGAATGACGCCAAAGTTGAGTGTGAAGTGAAAACGTGGTTTAGAAAACAGAGCACGCAGTTCTATGCGGCCGGTTTGTGAGAACTCATAAAATGATGGGATAAGTGCATCAATGTTGGTGGAAATTATGTTGAGAAATAAAGGACAATGTATGTATAAAACTAAACTGGTTTCAAGTTGTTATAAAATTTAGTTATTTTTATACAGCCATTTGTGACTTACTTATTGACTTCCACTCGTATATTGAACGTCAGACGATCAAATGGTTCGACCATCTCTTTAGAATGCAACACCAACTACCAGGATTGGCGCTGCACCAAGAAAGATCTGAGACGAGAGCAAGAGGACGCCCGAGAAGATACTGGAATGATGACATCAAAGACATTGTACATGCACACGGAATGACACTATCATGTGCCATACATCAGGCGCTGGAACATCAATTATACCTCTCCAGGACGTTTGCCGGCGAAATTTGGATGATGATGATGATGATGATGATGATGATGATGATGATGATGATGATGATGATGCTGATGATGATGATGATGATGATGATGATGATGATGATGATGATGATGATGATGATGCTGATGAACAGTTAATCAAATGATAAACGAAGGTACGAACGGACATTATGTTCAAAAGGTTAAGAACTGGGCACGCAGGCCCGTCTGACATTCTGCCCTTCTTGCCTCTCCCCTCTCATGCGTTGTATCATTCATACATCATTCATTAAAATCACACTACTCACTAGATTATTTCCTACTTATTAGATTAACGGATGCTCATTAGATTAACGGCTGCTCATTAGATTAACGGATGCTCATAAGATTAATGGATACTCATAAGATTAACGGCTACTCATTAGATTAATGGATACTCACAATATTAACCTGCAACTCATTAGATTAAAGGATACTCATAAGATTAACGGCTACTCATTAGAATAACGAATGATCATAAGATTAATGGTTACCTATAAGATTAACGGTTACTCAGAAGATTAACGGATACTCATAAGATTAACGGTTACTCATAAGTTTAACAGTTCCTAATTATATTAACGGTTGCTCATTAGATTAACGGTTACTAATGTGATTAAAGTTTATTAATTAGATTAACGGTTGCTCAATATATTACCGATTTCTCATTAGATTAATGACTACAGGTTACAGACCATAATTTCTACTCGACGGCTAAACATATCTGAGCCATGAGTGCAATGTTTACCAGAGCTATGTGTGTCGAGCCTTCCAGTCTGTCAGCCACCCGGTTCTCAAGCTGCTGACCACTGGTCAACCAGCCGTGTCCACAGATTGCCAGTCAGTCAGCACATCAGATAGAACTGCCCTAACTGTCTAGCGGGACATTGGGACAGCTGGGATTTGGGTTTACTTTCAGATATCCATGCTTTCTCTAATTGTTCGCAGCTTTCCCTGCAGCAAGTGACAGTTCACTAAACACTGGCGATTGTCTTGCTGACAAACATGAAACCAAATCATTAACCTGTCTGTCAGGAGCCGATGAGGACCAAATATCTAACACCTTGGAAGGGGCGAAGGTCAGACTTGTTGACCTTGCCATTAACCTCGGCTCAGAAAAAGGGAGACAAGTTGACATAGAAAGTGATCGTGTACTAAGGGAGGCAATAACAATGTAATTATACCTGTTGAAGTTCTGCTCTTTGACATATGTACAGACATGAGAAGATCATAATATTTTCAGACAATACGTATAAAAGCAATCTCTTGGACAAGCACATACGGAAATGTTTGTGTTAGTATATCACAAGTCAACAATGCGAGGAAACAAAATGCGATTGCATTGGACGCAGCTACAACACTCGACTAAACAAATACTGCATTAGAATGCCCTGAAGGTAAAACTCTTCCCACACCATTAATCATCTGAAATATGGTATTTTTGACTGGCCTTTAAAGGCTGTAGCGAATATAAATAAATTGCAAGTTGTAGGGACCAACACACAGGGACATGGCGACCATATGGGACTGCTCTGGCTTCTCTGCGAATCGCGAGCCCTTCTAAAAAACATTGAAGTGGAGGTCTTAGTGAGAGCGGGCAAACAAAGATAACACTTCTTCTTCTTCTTCTTCTTTCGTTCGCTTGAAACATGTCTACAACTGCAATGTCGTCTCTTGTATGAATCTAACAGTCTTTTTTAGTTCATTCAGCGGTCCATAGAGTTTATCTTCCACTGTTGTCTAAATCAGAAATAAAAGGCAACAGAAAGTCAAGCCTTCCGTAAAGCGACAGATAACCTCAAAGAAGACATGCAGGCTCAGAAAGTCACATTACTAACAGTTCTGTGCTAGAGCAGCACATCATCCCTATCTGGAGTCAACAGTGCCAGCTGCGTGTCTCCTAGACATAGACCAGATAAGCCCAGAACACCGTCTGTGTGTATCTGGACTGTGTGAGTTTCTCCACGTGACCCATCCTAGGTCGTAGATCCAGGTGCCACACTGGTTAAGACTTCCGGGACATTTCCTAAGGGTGGGTCCCCCACAGAGTGGATGTCAAGTCTGAGCAGCATTCCACACATCGCCCTGACGCTTTACAGAGTGGATCTCAAGTCTGACAGCATTCCACCCATCGTCCTGGCGATTCACAGAGTGGATGTCAAGCCTAACCAACATACCATTCATCGCCCTGGCGCTTTACAGAGTGGATCTCATGTCTGATCAACATTCCACCCATCGTCCTGGCGATTCACAGAGTGGATCTCAAGTCTGACAGCATTCCACCCATCGCCCTGACGCTTCACAGAATGGATGTCAAGCCTAACCAACATACCATTCATCGCCCTGGCGCTTCACAAAGTGAATCTCATGTCTAACCAACATTCCACCCATCGCCCTGACGCTTCACAGAGTGGATGTCAAGCCTAACCAACATACCATTCATCGCCCTGGCGCTTCACAAAGTGAATCTCATGTCTAACCAACATTCCACCCATCGCCCTGACGCTTCACAGAGTGGATGTCAAATCTAACCAACTTTCCAAGCATCGCCCTGACGCTTCACAGATTGGATTTCAAGTCTAACCAACATTCCACCCATCGCCCTGACACTTCACAGAGTGGATTTCGTGTCTAACCAACATTCCACCCATCGCCCTGACACTTCACAGATTGGATTTCTAGTCTAACCAACATTCCACCCATCGCCCTGACACTTCACAGAGTGGATTTCGTGTCTAACCAACATTCCACCCATCGCCCTGACACTTCACAGATTGGATTTCTAGTCTAACCAACATTCCACCCATCGCCCTGACGCTTCACAGAGTGGATTTCGTGTCTAACCAACATTCCACCCATCGCCCTGACTCTTTACATAGTGGATCTCAAGTCTGACAGCATTCCACCCATCGCCCTGACGCTTCACAGAGTGGATGTCAAATCTAACCAACTTTCCTTGCATCGCCCTGACGCTTCACAGAGTGGATTTCAAGTCTAACCAACATTCCACCCATCGCCCCGACGGTTCAAAGAATGGATGTCAAGTCTAACCAACATACCACCCATCGCCCTGACACTTCACAGAGTGGATTTCGTGTCTAACCAACATTCCACCCATCGCCCGGACGCTTCATAGAGTGCATCTCACGTCTAACCAACATTCCACCCATCGCCCGGACGCTTCACAGAGTGGATCTCATGTCTAACCAACATTCCACCCATCGCCCGGACGCTTCACAGACATTCCAGTACCGATGTTGCAGGCTGCGCTTGTTTCTCAGCGTGTAGGGGGGAAGTCGAGTCTCTAAACCAACCACATTCGGATAGATGAGAGTCATTGTCAGTGTTATTGCCACATCTGTACCGGACCAAAGAATAGCCATAGCCACGTCAAGACTTCACAACCAGCCAACAAATGAACCAATCAACCAAACAGCCAACCACTCAAACAACCAAAAAACCAAACAAACAGCCAACCCCTCAAACAATCAATCAACCGAACAATCAACCAAACAACCAACTTGCCCAAACCAACCAAACTAGGAAAAACATTCTCTCTCTCTCTCTCTCTCTCTCTCTCTCTCTCTCTCTCTCTCTCTCTCTCTCTCTCTCTCTCTCTGTAGGCTGTGACTAGACAGCCTTCTTCTTCTTCACTTACTTCCTACACTCCCTCCTCAAATTTTCAGTTTCTTCTCTGTTTTCTCATCTGTCTGTTAATTTTCCGCCGCTGGCCTCTGTCTTCATATGGTCTCCCCCCCTTCTCCACCTCGTTATCACGACTCTCCTCTTTAACCTCACACCGTCGGTGTCTTCTTGCCTCGCTTACTACTACTCTTGTAATCTTATCTTTCTTTCGTCCTCGTCATTAGAAATGTTTACAAATAATTCACTTAACATTATGCTTGTTCATATGGGGAAATGTAAGACTAGCAAGTACATAGATGCTAGATACAGAAGCAAATGTTTGTTCATGAGGGGAGATGTAAGACTAGCAAGTACATAGATGCTAGATAAACAAGCAAATGTTTGTTCATGAGGGGAGATGTAAGACTAGCAAGTACATAGATTCTAGATAAACAAGCAAATGTTTGTTCATGAGGGGAGATGTAAGACTAGCAAGTACATAGATTCTAGATAAACAAGCAAATGTTTGTTCATGAGGGGAGATGTAAGACTAGCAAGTACATAGATTCTAGATAAACAAGCAAATGTTTGTTCATATGGGGAAATGTAAGACTAGCAAGTACATAGATGCTAGATAAACAAGCAAATGTTTGTTCATGAGGGGAGATGTAAGACTAGCAAGTACATAGATTCTAGATAAACAAGCAAATGTTTGTTCATGAGGGGAGATGTAAGACTAGCAAGTACATAGATGCTAGATAAACAAGCAAATGTTCATGTGGGGAGATGTAAGACTAGCAAGTACATAGATTCTAGATAAACAAGCAAATGTTTGTTCATGAGGGGAGATGTAAGACTGATAAGTACACATATAGTAGGTAAACAAGCAAGTGTTTGTTCATGAGGGGAGATGTAAGAATAGCAATTGCGCAGATGCTATGTAAAGAAGCAAATGTTTGTTCATGAGGGGAGATGTAAGACTAGCAAGTACATAGATGCTAGATAAACAAGCAAATGTTCATGTGGGGAGATGTAAGACTAGCAAGTACATAGATGCTAGATAAACAAGCAAATGTTCATGAGGGGAGATGTAAGACTAATAAGTACACACATGGTAGGTAAACAAGCAAGTGTTTGTTCATGAGGGGAGATGTAAGATTAGCAACTACACACATGGTAGATAAACAAGCATTTAGCATGTCAGGTACCTAGAACTGTCACATTTTTATATTGTTTTGTTTATATTTAAAAAAAAAATATATTGTCTACTGTGCCCTTTTCCATCTACTTCTTTAATATTTTGTTTTCTGTCCGATATTTAGACAGCCGGTCAATACAGAAACCCGTTTGATTGCCTCAGAACTTTCCCAAAATTCTCTACTGCTGACACAACAACTTGGAGAGGTCTTTCTGTCACCTAATCTAACAGTCTATCATGGCCGTCCTCCATGTAACATTCCCGGCCACCAACGTGCAGTGAGAGCATACAATGCACTCCCGTGATTCGGGTTAGGGCTGAATCCAAGAGCAAGCCCCTCCACATTGTCAGCGTTCCCTGTCATCGTTTGAAGTCCTCAACCGACCAGTCAGAGGATGCCCACGATGGGCTGGTATCTCCTGGAGGTGGCAGTGTTTACACAAATGTGAGATCTCAAGCTGCATGTTTATTTTCCTGATTTGAACTTCTCCAGGAACATTGTCACGTCTGCCGCTACAGATCAACTGTCAGCCGAGTCCATTGTTTTGTTTTATTGTTTGTGGGGATTTCGTTTGGCTTTTTGATTCACCCCGCGGCAAGAGAGTGCAGACACGGCCATGATGTAGCCCAGTGTTGTTTCATGCTTGCTGTAGGCTGTTGTCTTGCGTTTGTTTGTTGGCATATCTGTGAAATAATCAGTGTTTTCATGAAATATGTTCATATATAACATGCTTTGTACTGGCTCTTGTATGTACACATTCTTGTTCTTGTTATTACTTTGTAGCTGTTCTTCTGTTATCTTTTCTCGCTCTTCTTCTTCTTCTTCTTCTTCTTCTTCTTCTTCTTCTTCTTCTTCTTCTTCTTCTTCTTCTTCTTCTTCTTCTTCTTCTTCTTCTTCTTCTTCTTCGTCAGTCATAGAAGCGCACAGACACACACGTGATATAACAGGCAGTGTGTAAAGACTGCCATATATTTGCCATGTAGCGTGTGCTTGTATCCAGGATTTCTGTTGTCTATGGTTGTTTATCTTCTTGTTCAATTTGACTTTGACGTCAGAGCTGAACACATCCATAGGTCGACACAGGAGCACTCATCATCATCATGTTCCGTGCTGGTACTGGAAACAAGTTGCAGTAATTACAATGAGAAATAGAAAGGGCATTTAAGAACAAATAAAGCAAGGCGTAAGACAGGGTGTGTATTGTCGCTAGATCAATTCTCTCTATTGCGATGCCCTAAAGGGAGAGAACAAAGAAAGGTTATACATACGAGCTTGAGGTTGCAATATAAACAATTTAAGATATGCAGATGACACAGTTTTGATGTCATAAAGTGCAAAAGATCTATAACTTTTGGACATTGTCGTAACAAAGAGTGAAAAAGACAAGTGGTTATATCAAATAAAAATACGACAACAAAATGTGAGATCAAAATGGAAGGGGAGATGTTTAACAAAGTGGATAAATGTAAATACCTAGGGGCAATTATAACATCCGATGGAAGATGCTCAACGGAGATAAAGAGCAGAATTTGTCAAGCAAAATCTGCATTTCAGAACATGAAAAATACGTTGTGCAGTAAGTCACTATCATTGAATGAAAGAAAGAGAGTATTCAAATGCTATTTAGAACCTATTTTGCTGTATGGCAGAGAATTATGACTGAATAAATAAACAAATTTAATGAACAAAGTTCACGAATAAATTAGGAAGAGCTTAGAAGAACGGAGATGTGGTTTCTTAGATGAATATTGCGAATTCCTAGGATTACCAAAGTAACTAACAACGACTGCTTGGGGTAGGCTAATGAAACTAGAACATTATATACAACAATAAGAAAGAAAGAAACTTTAGTCATGTGATGGGAAGAGAGGCATAGGAGAGCAGCGTAAAAATGGGACGATCATCGGGAACAAGAGGCATAGGGGAGCAGAGTAAAACTGGGGCGATCATCGGGAACAAGAGGCATAGGCAGACAAATAGAAACAATGCTGGGTGGACTCAGACGGTGGCAAGGAGCGATATCTGCAGCAAAGTTGATCCAGAGCATCATGGGCACAGATCTCTGGTGGGACACGAGCAGAGCACCATGGGCACAGATCTGTGGTGGGACACGAGCAGAGCACCATGGGCACAGATCTGTGGTGGGACACAATCAGAGCATCATAGACACAGATCTGTGGTGGGACATGAACAGAGCACCATGGACACAGATCTATTTATAGGTTTCATTTGTTTCTTGCAGAACTTTTTCAATACTTTTACAGTTCGTCCTTGGTATGTTTGCGCCCTCTCTTCAGAGGCAACATTGTATTTATCTCTTAAAAAGCCGCATTTCCATTGCCTTTTAGTATTTCTCTCTTGACCGCCCACGCTTTCCGGCATGGCACATGATTGATTGATTGATTTAGTATTTCTCTCTTCAGAAGCCATATTTCCATTGCTATTGGGTATTTCTCTCTTCAGAAGCCACATTTCTATTGCCTTTTAGTATTTCTCTCTTCAGAAGCCACATTTCCATTGCTTTTGGGTATTTCTCTCTCCAGAAGCCACATTTCCATTGCCGTTGGGTATTTCTCTCTTCAGAAGCCACATTTCAATTGCCTTTGGGTATTTCTCTCTTCAGAAGCCATATTTCCATTGCTTTTGGGTATTTCTCTCTTCAGAAGCCATATTTCCATTGCCTTTGGGTATTTTTCTCTTCAGAAGCCACATTTCCATTGCCTTTGGATATTTCTCTCTTCAGAAGCCACATTTCCATTCGATTTTGATAGTTCTCTCTTCAGAAGCCACATTTCCATTGCTTTTGGGTATTTCTCTCTCCAGAAGCCACATTTCCATTGCCGTTGGGTATTTTTCTCTTCAGAAGCCACATTTCAATTGCCTTTGGGTATTTCTCTCTTCAGAAGCCATATTTCCATTGCTTTTGGGTATTTCTCTCTTCAGAAGCCACATTTCTATTGCCTTTTAGTATTTCTCTCTTCAGAAGCCACATTTCCATTGCTTTTGGGTATTTCTCTCTCCAGAAGCCACATTTCCATTGCCGTTGGGTATTTTTCTCTTCAGAAGCCACATTTCAATTGCCTTTGGGTATTTCTCTCTTCAGAAGCCACATTTCCATTCGATTTTGATAGTTCTCTCTTGAGAAGCCACATTTCCATTGCCGTTGGGTATTTCTCTCTTCAAAAGCCACATTTCCATTGCCGTTGGGTATTTCTCTCTTCAAAAGCCACATTTCCATTGCCGTTGGGTATTTCTCTCTTCAAAAGCCACATTTCCATTGCCGTTGGGTATTTCTCTCTTCAAAAGCAACATTTCCATTGCCGTTGGGTATTTCTCTCTTCAAAAGCCACATTTCCATTGCCGTTGGGTATTTCTCTCTTCAAAAGCCACATTATCATTGCCGTTGGGTAGTTCTCTCTTCAAAAGCCACATTTCCATTGACTTTGGGTATTTCTTGCCGGCTCTGTGGCGAAGAGGTTAACGACGCAGTTTGTAATCCGGCATACCCGCGTTCGAAACACAGCTGCGGGCGATTTGGCAGCAGACTGGCCTGCATTGAGTTCCATACAATTTGCCGGTTGTTCGGAAAGCAATAGAAAACTACTGAACGTAACCTTGCCAAGAAATTACACACAGCCAAAAATGCTGGGGTTGAGTGTGAAGTCCTGTAAATGATATGCAATAATTTTTTTTGTTATATTTGTCTGTCTATTGTTGAATCTGATAATCTTGTTTGTTTATTGTTGTATGTGCATGCAGATCTAAATAGCCTGATTATTTTGTCTGTCTTTTATTGTATCCTGATATAGTTTCTGTGTATTGTTGTATCTGGTTACCTTGTGTGTCTGTTTTTATATATGTGAAACCTACTTCTGCTACGGTGATGTGAGGAGAAGAGCGCAACCCTGACTGCGTAGGGCCAAAGAAGAAAATGAATAAAGAGAAAGAACCTCTCACCGTCCTCGGTTAACAAGAATAGAAAAGAATTAAGGTTTAAGAAGGTCCAGGGTGGGCCGACAGGGGATTAGAACAATATTCTCTAATCCCAGACAAAGAATTACTCCGAGGGTTGTTCTAACACCAATGACTATAACACTAGAGTCTATCAACTAAACAACAAAGTAAGGGTAACACAAGCATCATTTGTTTATTAAACTTCTGAACTTCACAATAATATACAGACATGTAGCATCAACAAGGAAGTTAGGATACAGCAAATGTCAAACAGCAAAAACACTAATCCAACAAATAAAATTCCTAAGTGTAGCAAAAACTTCTAATCCAGTAAAAACTCCAAATCTACCAAACACTAATCCACCAAACACTAATCCACTAGAATTAATTTACCAAAAACTTCTAGTCCACTAAAAACTAACTTAACAAAAACTTCTAGTCCACCAAAAAACCCAGGAAAATCTAAAATCTAAAACTAGAATTCTGGCTTTTCCTGTAGATAAAATAAAAACCAACAAAAATATTAGGCCAAGACAAGTCAAACATCTCAACATGATGGCCCAACAAGACAACAACAACACCCAGTCTCTCTACGTAAGACAGACACTCTTGTACTTGTGACGAATAGGCATAAGACGCAACATCCTGACACATTCATTAGATTCACTTACATCACGAGCAACCAACATCTCAACACTGACCTGGCCAACATACATCAGACATTGTAGGCAAACACAACATCTGATTAATAATCATCAAAGACTCATTATTTGCATCAACACATGGACTTCATAGGACAACCACTACAACACTGGTGTATGTAAACAATGTCTTTGTGGCACAAACATAGACATGGACTGTGTAAATTCACACCAACCACATGATGCTTCAACTGGACAACAATGATATGAACAGGTTATAGGATGTGCTCCACATAAAATATAAATGACAGGGAGCACCTATTCAACAGCCTCCAAGGTTTTCTACACATTCACCAGACACCCTCAATCCCACACCATAACCCTGATTGTGGCCAAAACCACAGTATAGTCTACATACATCCACCTTGATTACTACAGGCCACCCCAGCCCCTGGCGGATATAATCATCATCCTCATCATGGCTACCATCATCATCACATGACCGTCACCATCACAGCCACCATCACAACCATAGTCATCATCACATGATACTCATAAGACAATGCCCATCCATGTAGTTCTTAATCCGGTACCTACATCACTACTCCCAGTCATTGATAACAACTACCATAGCCTCATTTATAACAGTAATTGCTCTGTCCATGCATGTCATACCTGATGGGTTCCACTCTCTAGGTGACCCCTGCTCTCCCACCAACACCGGTTTCAAAAACTCCAAATACTATATCCATTGATGTTCCCCCAATGAAACCAGAATTGAAATCCACCAGTCTATCATCATGCCCTCTCAGTTGCACCCTGATGCGACTTATGTCAAGAATTAGCCATCACTCACCATCCTGACATTTAAACACCTAGACCCATGAGGGATGCCATATGACACAGGGTACACCTCTCCTGCAATGCCCATGTTATGATAAAGGATATCAACAACATGACACCACACACATTACCGCATGATATTACACATTACTAGCCGACAAGCAAAACATGTTTAACCGTGGAAAGCAATGGACACATATACCCAGTGGAATTACCATATTTGTAGAATGTGGCAATGTAACATTTGCACATAAACGAATCACAACATTCACAGAAAGTTTAAGATAAACATGTACTACACAGGAACTCAGAGGCTACTAAGACAGCTCATAAAATAACCACACAATAGTATCAAGTGAAAGTACACAACAAAAATGTCCATGGCTGGATACAGAACATCAGTACTAATATAATAACCAGTGTAATATATCTGATATCATTATTACACACTACTGTCATCCGGTGTTGTCTAATGCCAACCATCGTATTACCAGGCAAAAGATGTACATTTGTGTCCTCTTTTCCCCATCATTCTTCCTATGATACACCGGTTATAAATTTTGCTATCTTACGCTTTATGTCACATGACAACTACATATTAATGTCTCTGCGAAGGGTGGTACGCAGCACTAAATCACATTCCCCCCTCAGTAAAGCCACACTTAACATGTAAGTACTCTTCTCTGCTCTACATATGTTATAAATATTACCCATCATCCTGGTTACTTTCCCCTACTAATTGTATATCCCACTTTTGCTACCTTGGGATATCTACATAGGGAAACCACAAAATCAGTTACACTGTCTATATTAGTTTAGTTATAGGAAACACCTACACCGATCATATTCCACTGCACCTCACCAAACCTGATTGCTAACATCTCTCTGTACTAGCCTGTTAAATGTTATTTTCCTAAAGCTTCAGGGACACCAAATCACTCATCTACATTATCTGTATCATATATCATGATCAAGCTGACTTCATTAAATCAGTTGTACCTGATATAATGCCTAAAACAATTATAATATATATTGTTACCATTAATATTATTCCTAATATTATTTCAAATTAATAACCAGCAAGCACTGATTGAGGCCAACACCATTAGTGTACTATTCCTTGCGACTAGACACATAGCAAGTGCATATAAATATCTTTGCGAAAGGTGGTACGTACCATTAAATCACATTCTCTCCCCCGTGTGACAACCACCATGCTTAACTTAAGGCAGAATCTCAGTCACTGATTCCACCGATAACTTGATACACCTACACAAATATTACTGCCTCCTGTTAACAGATGTGATGCCAGACTTCACTTACTGCTGAACAACAAATTCCTATACTATATTGAATACTTAACTACATTGTAATGTGCCTTGTCTTTCATTGACTGCGGTCCAAGTGTGTTTACTTTAATCACTCATAGCCACTCCACTAATATTCTGTATATTATTTTCTTCAATAATTCATACAACCAATATTTGCCCAGCTCTTACCACAACAAGCCTCTTAACTCATAATAATTTATACCACTGTAAATAATCCACTAGTTATGAATAATTATTAAGTGTTACTGACACTATGTGTGTCAAATTACTTCCTAACCTGTGGACCACTCTCTCTTTATCGTCTGCTCATAGTTTAGAATTTACCTGTTTTGGGAACAAAGGCTGAACGTTACTTGTCGAGCTGGTCTCCCACGTGTCAATTTTCCAAGTGCTGTTCTTCCATCTTCTACTTTTCACCTAGCCTCATAAAACTTAACACAAGTAGCTTCTAAATTGTTCCTTCATCTATTTCTTGTAAATAACTCGTCGCAGTCCAGATCGGTCTGCGCCATTTTCTTCAAGAACCGATAACTCACGCGAGCTGGGGGGAGTTCTGCACACCATTCTCTGCAGCCGAGCTTACAGATTTCCTTTATTAATTTTAGTTACTGCTAGAGAAATTATTAACTTAAAGATTAAAGCTAGGAATCAGTATACGATTAGCTATATTTTAAATCTAATTAGTTTGATAATCACTTCATTATTATTATCTTATGGCTTTACTGAAGTATACATTTAAATAACCAAAATACTATGTCATACATGGTTTATAAAATTAAAATTAATATATATAAAAAATAACATAAAACAAACTAATTATGGTTACATACCACTGCAAAACTTCAGGGTCTAACTACTAAACACACAATAGAAATAGGCATTGGCGCCTCGCCACTCAGTGTGTTGGACTACGGAAAAGGCCTGTTCTACGTGCGCAGAGGCCTTTTATACTGGGGTCCCAGAGTTCCAGACCAATCAGACGCCCTCTCGCAGAATTCCACCATCGTCGCGAGCCGAGTACATTATTCCCCATCTTTAACTGTTGTCGTCCCGATAACTGAACATTACACCCCTAGTGCCTTGGGTAAGGGAGGGATAATTTCTTACCCCTACCTTATAGTCCTCCACTATTGATGGAGCTCAACATTTTTTTTCCTATCCTCACCAGACATCACCCATCAAGTAAAACACCCCAAAAATGTACATTAGGTACCAACAAGAATAATGGTCACATGCTAATACAAGGTACATTTACATTAATACCAGTCATTATTCATGACTAAACTAATATCAGCAGTGAAAAAAAATAATGCAATCAACAGGGAGACAGTCTCCCGCCACCTTAGTGTTCACAATATTATACGAACAATTACAAAAACAATGAATAATTCCCCCTCTTTAACTGTTGTCGTTTCGACAACCGGACCATACGTCCCTGGTACACTTATCAAACAGGTAGTTATCTTCACACCTCTATGCTCTGATAATTCTATGCCGAGGAACACATCTCTCAGCGACAACAAATAAAACCTGTCACTCTTGAGGACACTGCCCTCAACACCTGAACTGCTGGTTACATCCCTAAACAGTACCATTATAAAACAATTTACTCATTCTATCCAGATTTATAATGTGAAACAGTATACATGTACGTCACCAGTCATCAATAAGTCCAAAATAACATTAATAACATATAAGCATAAGCCATCCTTATACTAGTACAGGTTAATACTCAGTGATCAAATTAACATCAGTGAGGAGAAATAGCCCCTCTGCTACATGAGCAATCGTAACAAAATGAATACGACCCTCACTTTTTACATAAAAATAATTAAACAATCATAAAAGTTACACAAACAATAAATCAGCAACCTTTATACAGGTTACCACTTGCCTCAACACTGAACATTTGAAACAAAATGTATTCAAAAATAACATCATCTATCTCTTCTAAGACGGATTCTCTCTGATCGCCCGACATTCAAGTCTCCTGGCTCAAACATGTACCAGTCACTTCTTGGTGGTCTATCCCGTGGTTCCTCAACCTCTGCCACGACAGGCAATTCTGGTAGTCTTATCGTCGCCTCCGGTACCTCAATTACCGCATCTTTCTCACACCGCTTTAACTCGTATCCTGCTGCTCTAATGTCAGGTCCATTCTCTCCCACTCTTCTAATAACATATGGGCCTCCTGATGCTTTTGGGACCTGCACCACTGTATATTTCTCTACAGACCACTGGTCTTTAATCTTGCACCTTTCTGTATAGTGGACTCTCTTCCTAACTACTTCTCCTATGGTTAGCAATTTAGGGGATGATGTCTTGTCACATCTCTCTTTCCTTACAGCAGCTAACTTTCTTAACTGTTCGCCTGCCCTAACATGCTCGTTACGCAGACGGGAAAGATGTCCAGTCACCCAATTCTCAACATTTGGTTTCCCATCATTACAATCACTATCATCACTAGCATCTAGCATGAAATCTACTGACAATCTGGGTTCTATTCCAAACACCAAGTAGTACGGGGAGTACCCTGTGGACGAGTGGGGCGTACAGTTATAAACTAACAAAACTTCAGCTATATGATCAGACCATCTCCTTTTCTGGCTGGCCTCTAGTGGCCTCAGGAGATCATGTAGGGTCCTATTAAACCTCTCGCACTGACCGTTCCCTTTTGGATTGTAACTTGTGGTACGGCTCTTTTGAATCCCTTACACTCTACAGAGTTCTGCAATCACAGCTGATTCAAAGTTCCTGCCTTGATCTGAATGGAGTCTATGGGGTACACCTAACTACAAAAACCATTTCTCCACCAGAACTTTTGCAACTGTCGAGGCCTTCTGATCCCTTGTGGGAACAGCAATTGTAAATTTGGTGAAAACATCTGTAATAACCAACACATTTTCATACCCCCGACTATCCTTCTCTAACATAGTAAAATCCATGGTCACCACCTCAAAAGGCCTAGATGCTAATAAATTACCTGAAGGACCCTGCAGTTTAATATGGGGTGGTTTAGCAATATTACACCTCTGGCATCTTTTACAAAACAGTTCAACATCTTTTGTGATGCCAACCCAATAACACCGACTTCTCAGGATTTGTACCATTCTATCTCTGCCCTGATGGCCGGTGCTGTGCACCGATTCTAACACTCTCTGCTTCAATGCATCAGGTACCACTAATTGAGAAATCCACCCTATACCTGGCTTCTTTAATTTCCTGTACAACAACCCATTAATCACACTCAATCTCTTTCGCTGCTTCAACAAGCTTTTGGTTTCAGGGGGTAAACCCCTCATCTCTATCTTACTCAGTCTCACTCTCTCACTCACACAAGTTAACACTTTATACACATGCACATCTTCTGCTTGTAGTTTTATCAACTCTTCAGCTGAATATGATGGTAATGATACCAGTGGCACATTACCTACAGGGTTATTCTGTCTATCTACATCTACAATCTCTCCTATCCTAGCAGTTCTTAAGTTTGGACTAACTGGTGTAGCAGCTATGTGACTGATTGGAATGTCACCTTCTTCATCTGATCTTCCTGGGGCTTCAAAAGGGTAGCGGGACAAATAATCAGCATTTCCATTAGCACGACCTGGTTTGTGCTTAATGGTGTAGTCAAACATTGACATCTGTGCTATCCATCTCTGCTCAATGGCACCCAGTTTTGCCTTTTGCCACAAAGCTAAATTCCTACTATCTGTAAAAACTTCTACTTTAGTACCTAAAAGATAACTTCTAAACTTCTCAGTCATAGCCCACTTCGACGCAAGTAACTCAAGCTTAGAACTGCTTTTAGCGTTTCGTTCTGAGGGGCGAAGCGTACGGCTAGCGTAAGCTAAGACTCTTTTCTTACCATCTTGAATTTGCGAGAGGACAGCACCCAAACCCTGGTATGAGGCATCTACCTCCAATATGAACTGTAATGAGAAGTCTGGGAAGCCTAAAAGGGGTGTTGATGTCAGTGCCTCTTTTAAGCGATTAAACGCCTCATCACACTCTGGAGTCCACAGCCGTCCTATTGGTCCTTTCTTCTTCTTAGTATCACCGGTCTGCTGCTGGTTGAGTTGGCCAACCAGCTCATGTAGTGGTCTTGCAATATTAGCAAACTTTGGGACAAACCTTCTATAATAACTGGCTAACCCTAGAAATGACCTAAGTTCTGTCTGAGTTCTGGGCACAGGTGCTTCTTTTATGGCTGCAACTTTATCATCCATGGTGCCAATGCCTTCTTCTGAAATGGTGTGCCCTAAAAACTCAACCTTTTTCTGACAAAAGTTACACTTTTCAGGATTTAGTTTTAGCCCAATGGACTGCAGTCTCTCAAACACTTTCTCAAGCCTACTCAAATGCTCTGAACAATCCCCAGAAAACACCAAAATGTCATCAAGGTATACCAACAAAATCTGGAAAAAATAGTCATTCAGAGAGCATTGCATTAACCTCTGGAAGCTGCTCGCGGAGTTTGCAAGTCCCATTGGCATACGCGTATACTCATACAAACCAAACGGGGTGGTAAAAGCAGTCTTCTCTTGATCATCTGGCTTCATGGCCACCTGGTAATACCCACTTGCAAGATCTAAAGTTGAAAACAATTTGGCACCCCCTAGGGCATCTAGATACTCATCTACTCTAGGGAGAGGGTATGCATCTTTTTTTGTCCTAACGTTTACAGCCCGATAATCGACACATAGCCTAAGTCTACCATCCTTTTTTCTCACGAGGACCACCGGAGAAGCCCAAGGACTGGAACTTTCCTTAATTATCTGACTATCTAATAAACCTTGGAGATGATCTTGTACTTCTCTATAAAATGCTGGGGGAATTCTCCTATAAGGCTGCTTAATGGGGGTCTCATCTGTCAACTGGATGCTATGGGTTACCCTATCTGTATAGCCTATGTGAGTATCTCCCTTGGCAAAAAGATTATCATACCTAACTAATAATTCCTCTAACTTCTTCCTATCTCTATCACTACCCTCAAAACTGCTCAAATCTACAGGGCACCTAACATCATCTTTCTCTCCGGCATAAGGCCGTGTTGAAACCTCAACTTCCTGAGCACTTACCATTTTGAAATGGTTGGTCAAATCTACAGTAGCATCTGAAATATCCCCAACCTGAGTACCCTTCGACAAGGATATATTTTCATCCCCCATATTGACAACTTGGACTTGGCATACGCCCCGTCTCAAGGTAGTCAAAGTGTGGGAGAAAAGCAAACCCTTGTGCTCCAAGTCTCGAGTTGGGCTGAAAATGACATGCATATTTTCACGCACAAATCTTACACATTTTACACTAACTGCAGTGATGGAGCGGGCAGGTACGTAAACTCTATTGTCAACAAACACTTTAACTCCGTCCAGTCCGACTCCTTGAATCTCCTCCGCTGGGCTGCTCCAATTAAGAAACCTACACAGATTCGGTACTGACTGTAAAATGTTCGTGCCAATAATGTCAGGCACTCTTCTCTCCCCATTGTCCATGTCTTTGGTGACAAACACCCCACAGTCCTTCACTTGTGTTCCACCCAACACAATGTCACACACAAAGTACCCCACATATGGAATCACTACGCCATTTGCGGCCGTCAACCTAACGAATTGTCCTTCCTTTAGGACATAGTCCTGGAACATGTCCCTGAAACAGGCCTCAGTGATGGTGGAAACCTGAGAACCTGTATCGATGACACACTGGACACACTTGCCACCTATTAAAACAGTCTCTTCGGGCCTACCACCCACAATTTTAATGTCTGAGCCATGACGCCCCCCTTCTAATACCTGGCTCCCAGCCTTAGAGGGGTCCCGTATAATGCCTGTCTGCACTCGCGTCTCAAGTGACCTACCCGATTGCATCGCCAGCAACGTGGCACTTGATGATGTTGATCGCTGGTGGTGAGTCTGTTCAGCCTGGCACCAATCTCAGACATCTCCCTCTGTAGAAAGTCAATTTCACCCTGCCTGGAAGTAAACTCAGTTCTTGGTGGTACTCGAGCTGGCTCAGTATGTGCAGGCCTACATTCTACCGTTTGTGGGACTACCTCAGCCTGCACCGGCCCATACCGCCCCTGCTGAAACTCAACTTTCACCGCTGAAGGTACGCTTGACTGAATGTCCCCAGAGTTCTCATTTCTGGCTCTCACCTCTACCTCTCTGATTTCAGCACCTGGCGGGGACCGCACACCTTCCCATGCTTGTGCGCACTCCCTGATCTGAAGAAATGTCAAAGATGAATCTTGCGACATCTTTTCCTTTAGAACAGATTGAGTGAAACTGTCCCTTATGCCAGCCACAAACTAGTCTCGAAGGGCCTCCCCATCCAACACAGGGACACCTTGAATTTCCTGTGCCTTCACCACCCGCTTAAATTCAGCATTGACCCTATGGGAGAATGCATGGACTGTCTCCCCAGCTCGCTGGCGTATTGTAAATAATGTTGCCAGGAGCTCCCGTAGACTCTTCTTCTCTCCATATATCTTCAGTAAGGCCTGCAACATGGCCTCAGGGTCTTCCTCAGAAGCATGGAGTTCCAACTCCCTCCTGACAGGACTGGTTATGCTGTCGAAAATAACATCCACCTTATCGACTGTCTCTAACATGCCAGCCCTCCAAGCTGACCTCACCTCCCTGACGTACTCTTCTACCGATGGCCCACCTTTCTCCCCAAAACACCGAACAGGCTTTCTGGTTGGTACTACAACGTACCTCAAAGCCTCAGTGAGCTCGCGTGGTGGAGCATCCACTGGGCGGGAATCTTCGGTTCCCATCGTAGAAACTGTCGGCGACTCGTCTTGTTCAACTCTCACTGCCGCACGAGTACTTCTGGTCTCCATCTTAAGGACAAGATACTATGCTACGGGTGGTTCTGCAATGGAGCCTATGCTAGCTAACCTGGGTTTTGCTATCTCTAGAAGACTATTACCAACTATACCAAAAATGAACCGACAAAGAAACCAACTAAAGACCTCAACTAAAACACTAATTTGGTACCAAAACAATCCTACCAGAATAATTCTAAGGCTGTCACTAACCTGGTACAGGCTCGCCACTTGAAACAGAGGTAAAAACAGGAAGCAAGGACCACCTACTTCTGCTACGGTGATGTGAGGAGAAGAGCGCAACCCTGACTGCGTAGGGCCAAAGAAGAAAATGAATAAAGAGAAAGAACCTCTCACCGTCCTCGGTTAACAAGAATAGAAAAGAATTAAGGTTTAAGAAGATCCAGGGTGGGCCGACAGGGGATTAGAATAATATTCTCCAATCTCAGACAAAGAATTACTCCGAGGGCTGTTCTAACACCAATGACTATAACACTAGAGTCTATCAACTAAACGACAAAGTAAGAGTACCACAAGCATCATTTGTTTATTAAACTTCTGAACTTCACAATAATATACAGACATGTAGCATCAACAATGAAGTTAGGATACAGCAAAAATCAAACAGCAAAAACACTAATCCAACAAATAAAATTCCTAAGTGTAGCAAAAACTTCTAATCCAGTAAAAACTCCAAATCTACCAAACACTAATCCACCAAACACTAATCCACCAACAACTAATCCACTAGAATTAATTTACCAAAAACTTCTAGTCCACTAAAAACTAACTTAACAAAAACTTCTAGTCCACCAAAAAACCCAGGAAAATCTAAAATCTAAAACTAGAATTCTGGCTTTTCCACTGCAAAACTTCAGGGTCTAACTACTAAACACACAATAGAAATAGGCATTGGCGCCTGGTCACTCAGTGCGGTGGACTACGGAAAAAGGGCCAGTTCTACCTGTGCAGGGCCTTTTATACTGGGGTCCCAGAGTTCCAGACCAATCAGACGCCCTCTCGCAGAATTCCACCATCATCGCGAGCCGAGTACATATGGTTATCGTTTCTGTTTATTGTTGTATCTGGTTATCGTATCTGTATATTGTTGATCAGCCTATTAAGAGATGTGTGAGAAGTGATGTGTAATGTCTCCAGATCTGTATTAATTGCAGACAATGCGCAGGATTTACAACATGTAATAGATGCGGTTGTTGCACACGATAAACAACTAGGGTTAGAATTAAATTGTAAGAAGCCACAGATTATGGTCGTCACTAGGAAAAAGGAAATACCACAATGTAATATACAAGTAAATGGGAATATTCTTAAACAAGTGAATAGGTACAATTATCTAGGAACAGTCATAACATCTGATGGGAGATGCCTTGAAGAGATTAGAACATGAATCACCATGGCGAAAGTAGATTTTAGCGAGATGAAAAACATACTGACCAATAAAAAATATGTCAATTGAAACGAGAAAAAGAGTGTTGAGGGGATACATAGAGCCTGTTCTTTTGTATGGATGTGAAACTTGGACAATGAGCAGTCAAGCTGAAAAACATCTGATGGCGCAGAAATGTGGTTTCTGAGGAAAATGCAAAGAATACCATGGATAGACAGAAAAACCAATGACCAAGTACTACTGGAGACAAATGAACATCGTAAACTGATTAGAGAAATGTAACGTAGACTGTCAACATATTTTGGACATGTTATGAGAAGAACTACATTAGAGAACTTTGTGACAACTGGCAAGATCGAAGGGAAGAGAACAAGGGGAGGGCAGAGAAGTAAATACCTGGATGGCTTGACCAAATGGTATGGTCGAGACAAGAACACTGAGCTGATCCATGACTCTGGTGATCGAGTGAAATCATAATCGCCCACGTTTACCGTCATGACAAATGACGGATGTATATTGTTGTATCTTGCTATCGTTTTTCAAATTGTTGTATGTGTATGTATATCTAAATTGTCTGATTATTTGTCTATTTACTGTATCATCTTGTCTTGTCTGGATATTGTTTTATACTTATGCAGATCTATATAGTTTGGTTATCTTGTCTGTCTATTGTTGTATCATTTTATAGTGTCTATTTATTGTTGCATGTGTGTGCAGATCTAATAGCCTGCTTTCTTGTCTATTTATTGTTGTATGTGTGTGAATATCTAAATAGATGGGCTATCTTGTATGTCTGTTGTGTGCGTGTGTATATCTAAATAGATGGGCTATCTTGTATGTCTGTTGTGTGCGTGTGTATATCTAAATAGATGGGCTATCTTGTATGTCTGTTGTATGTGTGTATATATCTAAATAGATGGGCTATCTTGTATGTCTGTTGTGTGCGTGTGTATATCTAAATAGATGGGCTATCTTGTATGTCTGTTGTTGTATGTGTGTGAATATCTAAATAGATGGGCTATCTTGTATGTCTGTTGTGTGTGTGTATATATCTAAATAGATGGGCTATCTTGTATGTCTGTTGTATGTGTGTATATCTAAATAGATGGGCTATCTTGTATGTCTGTTGTATGTGTGTATATATCTAAATAGATGGGCTATCTTGTATGTCTGTTGTTGTATGTGTGTGAATATCTAAATAGATGGGCTATCTTGTATGTCTGTTGTTGTATGTGTGTGAATATCTAAATAGATGGGCTATCTTGTATGTCTGTTGTATGTGTGTATATATCTAAATAGATGGGCTATCTTGTATGTCTGTTGTATGTGTGTGTATATCTAAATAGATGGGCTATCTTGTATGTCTGTTGTTGTATGTGTGTGAATATCTAAATAGATGGGCTATCTTGTATGTCTGTTGTTGTATGTGTGTGAATATCTAAATAGATGGGCTATCTTGTATGTCTGTTGTATGTGTGTATATATCTAAATAGATGGGCTATCTTGTATGTCTGTTGTATGTGTGTATATCTAAGTAGACGGGCTATCTTGTCTATCTGTTGTTGTATGTGTGTGTATATCTAAGTAGACGGGCTATCTTGTCTGTCTGTTGTTGAATGCGTGTGTGTATCAAAGTAGATGGGCTATGAAGATAGATAGATATAGATCAAGGCTTTGCTGACAGACACGATATGAAAAACTTCTACGACTCACTGAAAGCGGTCTATGGTCCTTCATCACCAGGCATAGTTCCCCTCCTCAGTGCAGATGGGGGAACATTGGTCACCGATAAGAAAGACATCCTTCAGCGCTGGGCAGAACATTTCAGCAACATCTTAAATGCAACTTCCTTCTTCGATGATGAAACCATCAACTGCCTTCCTCAAGTTCCCACCAATGAGACACTTGATGACCTGCCAACCATAGTGGAAGTAAACAAAGCCATCCAGCAACTCTCCAGCGGCAAGGCACCTGGTCCTGACTCCATCCTAGCAGAGATATACAAGGCAGGTGGGCCGGTCCTAACAGAGCAGCTTCACCAATTATTTACAAACATATGCGTGAACGAGACCATGCCACAAGATTTCAAGGACGCGTCTATAGTCCACTTTTACAAACGAAAAGGAAACCGCCAATCCTGTGACAACCACCGAGGCATCTCCTTGCTTTCAGTTGCAGGGAAGATACTCGCCAGAATTCTTCTCAATCGCCTCACGGCCCATCTCGATCAAGGTCTTCTTCCTGAGAGTCAATGTGGCTTCAGAAAAGAACGTGGAACTGTTGACATGATTTTCGCTGCAAGGCAGCTGCAAGAGAAATGTCAGGAACAGAACTGCGAAATGTTCTCCACTTTCATTGACCTTACCAAGGCTTTTGATACAGTCAGCAGAGAAGAACTGTGGAAGATTATGGCAAAATATGGCTGTCCACGAAAGTTTGTCCAAATAGTGCGGCTATTTCATGATGGCATGCAGGCAAGAGTACAGGACAATGGTGAACTGTCTGAGCCCTTTCCTGTCACCAATGGAGTGATGCAAGGATGTGTCCTGGCACCAACACTGTTCAGCCTCATGTTTTCAGCTATGTTGACGAATGCCTTCGAAAACAACGACATTGGAATAGACATCAACTACCGCGTGGATGGAAAGTTATTCAATCTCAGAAGACTGACAGCTAAAACCAAAATTGGCACCGACACCGTCAGAGAGCTCCAGTTTGCTGATGATTGCGCTCTATACGCCAACTCAGAGGCGGACATGCAACATAATGTTTCAGCTTTCTCACATGCCTGTGCCAACTTTGGGCTCAATATCAATTTGGAGAAGACTGTAGTTATGTACCAGCCAGCTCCAGGGAATAATCACACTGTGCCGAATATCAAAGTGAATGGTCATAGACTAAGTGCTGCCACAATTGATGACGAAGTGAATGCAAGAATCTCCAAGGCCAGCTCGGCCTTTGGCAGACTGTACAAGAATGTATGGGACAGAAATGGAATAAGCCTGCAAACAAAGCTGAAAGTCTACAAAGCAGTTGTATTATCCACACTGCTATATGCTTGTGAAACCTGGACTGTTTATCAGCGACACGCTAGGAAATTAAACCACTTCCACACAGTCTGCCTTAGAAAGTTACTGAAGATTAAACGGCAAGACTAGATCCCAGACACTGAAGTCCAAGAAAGAGCGTCCATGCCCAGTATCCACACTTTACTAATGAAGAATCAGATTCGCTGGGCTGGTCACTTGACTCGCATGCCAGATCACAGGCTCCCTAAACGAATTTTTTTATGGCGAGTTGCGTTGTGGTAAACGCTCCCAAGGCGGCCAGAGGAAACGCTTTAAAGACACTCTGAAAATATCACTGAATACTTATGGAATTCATCATGACACCTGGGAGACTGCAGCCAGAAACCGATATTCGTGGCTTGCATTATTACGCAAGGGTGAAGTCACTTGTGAGGCAACCAGGACTGCAAGAGCTGTGAAGAAAAGACAGAACGGAAAAACCACTGCAGGAAATCCTCCTCCAGAAACGTCAAACATTCTTTGTCCACATAATAAAAGAACATTTCGAGCCAAAATAGGCCTTCTCAGCCATCTTAGAACTCACGGCTCCATTCTTTCAACCCCACTGGATGAAATGAATGGTCATCATCATTCTTGATGGACAAACAACAGATGGGCTATATTGTCTGTATGTTGTATGTGTGTGCATATCTAAGTAGATGGGCTATCTTGTCCGTCTGTTGTTGTATGTGTTTGTATATCTAAGTAGGCAGGCTATCTTGTCTGTCTGTTGTTGTATGTGATTGTATATCTAAGTAGGCAGGCTATCTTGTCTGTGTGTTGTTGTATGTGATTGTATATCTAAGTAGGCGGGCTATCTTGTATGTCTGTTGTATGTGTGTATATCTAAGTAGATGGGCTATCTTGTCTGTCTGTTGTTGTATGTGTGTGTATCTAAGTAGATGGCTATATTGTCTGTCTGTTGTTGTATGTGTGTGTATATGTAAGTAGACGGGCTATCTTGTCTGTCTGTTGTATGTGTACATCACAAAACACCTCACCTGTGATACTTGTTGTGAGGTGAGTGATTTTTAGAGCTACCATCCTAACACACCTCTGTGTGTGTGGTATTCAAACATGCAACAATAGACACACACTCACAGTGACAGAACAAATTTCATACAGAAACCCGAGTCAGTTCACATTTATTTAATAAATATCACATGATTACATAGTTGATGTTGGCAAGATGTCACCCACACAATACACTATCTACATACATAGTTGATGTTGGCAAGATGTAGCCCACACAATACACTATCTACATACATAGTTGATGTTGGCAAGATGTCACCCAGACAATACACTTTCTACATACATAGTTGATGTTGGCAAGATGTCAGATACACAATACACTATCTACATACATAGTTGATGTTGGCAAGATGTCACCCACACAATACACTATCTACATACATAGTTGATGTTAGCAAGATGTCACCCACACAATACACTATCTACATACATAGTTGATGTTGGCAAGATGTCACCCACACAACACACTATCTACATACATAGTTGATATTGGCAAGATGTCACCCACACAACACACTATCTACATACATAGTTAATGTTGGCAAGATGTCACTCCCACAATACACTATCTACATACATAGTTGATGTTGGCAAGATGTCACCCACACAACACACTATCTACATACATAGTTGATGTTGGCAAGATGTCAGACACACAATACACTATCTACATACATAGTTGATGTTGGCAATGTTTCTCCCACACAACACACTATCTACATACATAGTTGATGTTGGCAAGATGTTACCCACACAATACACTATCTACATACATAGTTGACGTTGGCAAGATGTCACCCACACAATACACTATCTACATACATAGTTGATGATGGCAAGATGTCACCCACACAATACACTATCTACATACATAGTTGAAGTTGGCAAGAAGTCAGATACACAATACACTATCTACATACATAGTTGATGTTGGCAAGATGTCACCCACACAATACACTATCTACATACATAGTTGATGTTGGAAAGATGTCACCCACACAATACACTATCTACATACATAGTTGATGTTGGCAAGATGTCACCCACACAACACACTATCTACATACATAGTTGATGTTGGCAAGATGTCACCCATACAACACACTATCTACATACATAGTTAATGTTGGCAAGATGTCACCCACACAATACACTATCTACATACATAGTTGAAATTGGCAAGATGTCACCCACACACCACACTATCTACATACATAGTTGATGTTGGCAAGATGTCACCCACACAACACACTATCTACATACATAGTTGATGTTGGTAAGATGTCACCCACACAACACACTATCTACATACATAGTTGATGTTGGCAAGATGTCACCCACACAATACACTATCTACATACATAGTTGATGTTGGCAAGATGTCACCCACACAACACACTATCTACATACATAGTTGATGTTTGCAAGATGTCACCCACACAACACACTACATACATAGTTGATGTTGGCAAGCTGTCACCCACACAACACACTATCTACATACATAGTTGATGTTGGCAAGATGTCACCCACACAACACACTATCTACATACATTGTTAATGTTGGCAAGATGTCACCCACACAACACACTATCTACATACATAGTTAATGTTGGCAAGATGTCACCCACACAATGCACTATCTACATACATAGTTAATGTTTGCAAGATGTCACCCACACAATACACTATCTACATACATAGTTGATGTTGGCAAGATTTCACCCACACAACACACTATCTACATACATAGTTGATGGTGGCAAGATGTCACTCACACAACACACTATCTACATACATAGTTGATGTTTGCAAGATGTCACCCACACAACACACTACATGCATAGTTGATGTTGGCAAGATGTCACCCACACAACACACTATCTACATACATAGTTGATGTTGGCAAGATGTCTCCCACACAACACACTATCTACATACATAGTTGATTTTGGCAAGATGTCACCCACATAACACACTATCTACATACATAGTTAATGTTGGCAAGATGTCACCCACACAACACACTATCTACATACATAGTTGATGTTGGCAAGATGTCACCCACACAACACACTATCTACATACATAGTTGATGTTGGCAAGATGTCACCCACACAACACACTATCTACATACATAGTTGATGTTGGCACGCTGTCACCCACACAACACACTATCTACATACATAGTTGATGGTGGCAAGATGTCACCCACACAACACACTATCTACATACATAGTTGATGTTGGCAAGATGTCACCCACACAACACACTATCTACATACATAGTTGATGTTGGCAAGATGTCACCCACACAATACACTATCTACATACATAGTTGATGTTGGCAAGATGTCACCCACACAACACACTATCTACATACATAGTTGATGTTTGCAAGATGTCACCCACACAACACACTACATGCATAGTTGATGTTGGCAAGATGTCACCCACACAACACACTATCTACATACATAGTTGATGTTGGCAAGATGTCACCCACACAACAGACTATCTACATACATAGTTGATGTTGGCAAGCTGTCACCCACACAACACACTATCTACATACATAGTTGATGTTGGCAAGATGTCACCCTTACAACACACTATCTACATACATTGTTAATGTTGGCAAGATGTCTCCCACACAACACACTATCTACATACATAGTTAATGTTGGCAAGATGTCACCCACATAACACACTATCTACATACATAGTTAATGTTGGCAAGATGTCACCCACACAACACACTATCTACATACATAGTTGATGTTGGCAAGATGTCACCCACACAACACACTATCTACATACATAGTTGATGTTGGCAAGATGTCACCCACACAACACACTATCTACATACATAGTTGATGTTGGCACGCTGTCACCCACACAACACACTATCTACATACATAGTTGATGTCGGCAAGATGTCACCCACACAACACACTATCTACATACATAGTTGATGTCGGCAAGATGTCACCCACACAACACACTATCTACATACATAGTTGATGTCGGCAAGATGTCACCCACACAACACACTATCTACATACATAGTTGATGTTGGCAAGATGTCACCCATACAACACACTATCTACATACATAGTTGATGTTGGCAAGATGTCACCCACACAACACGCTATCTACATACATAGTTGATGTTGGCAATGTTTCTCCCACACAACACACTATCTACATACATAGTTGATGTTGGCAAGATGTCACCCACACAACACACTATCTACATACATAGTTGATGTCGGCAAGATGTCACCCACACAACACACTATTTACATACATAGTTGATGTTGGCAAGATGTCACCCACACAACACACTATCTACATACATAGTTGATGTTGGCAAGATGTCACCCACACAACACACTATCTACATACATAGTTGATGTTGGCAAGATGTCAGATACACAATACACTATCTACATACATAGTTGATGTTGGCAAGATGTCACCCACACAATACACTATCTACATACATAGTTGATGTTGGCAAGATGTCACCCACACAATACACTATCTACATACATAGTTGATGTTGGCAAGATGTCACCCACACAACACACTATCTACATAAATAGTTGATGTTGGCAAGATGTCACCCACACAACACACTATCTACATACATAGTTAATGTTGGCAAGATGTCACCCACACAATACACTATCTACATACATAGTTGATGTTGGCAAGATGTCACCCACACAACACACTATCTACATACATAGTTGATGTTGGCAAGATGTCATCCACACAATACACTATCTACATACACAGTTGATGTTGGCAATGTTTCTCCCACACAACACACTATCTACATACATAGCTGATGTTGGCAAGATGTTACCCACACAACACACTATCTACATACATAGTTAATGTTGGCAAGATGTCACCCACACAATACACTATCTACATACATAGTTAATGTTGGCAAGATGTCACCCACACAATACACTATCTACATACATAGTTGATGTTGGCAAGATGTCACCCACACAATACACTATCTACATACATAGTTGATGGTGGCAAGATGTCACCCACACAACACACTATCTACATACATAGTTGATGTTGGCAAGATGTCACCCACACAAGACACTATCTACATACATAGTTGATGTTGGCAAGATGTCACCCACACAACACGCTATCTACATACATAGTTGATGTTGGCAAGATGTCACCCACACAATACACTATCTACATACATAGTTGATGTTGGCAAGATGTCACCCACACAACACACTACATACATAGTTGATGTTTGCAAGATGTCACCCACACAACACACTACATACATAGTTGATGTTGGCAAGATGTCACCCACACAACACACTATCTACATACATAGTTGATGTTGGCAAGATGTCATCCACACAACACACTATCTACATACATAGTTGATGTTGGCAAGCTGTCACCCACACAACACACTATCTACATACATAGTTGATGTTGGCAAGATGTCACCCACACAATACACTATCTACATACGTTGTTAATGTTGGCAAGATGTCACCCACACAACATACTATCTACATACATAGTTAATGTTGGCAAGATGTCACCCACACAATACACTATCTACATACATAGTTAATGTTGGCAAGATGTCATCCACACAATACACTATCTACATACATAGTTGATGTTGGCAAAATTTCACCCACACAACACACTATCTACATACATAGTTGATGGTGGCAAGATGTCACTCACACAACACACTATCTACATACATAGTTGATGTTTGCAAGATGTCACCCACACAACACACTACATGCATAGTTGATGTTGGCAAGATGTCACCCACACAACACACTATCTACATACATCGTTGATGTTGGCAAGATGTTACCCACACAACACACTATCTACATACATAGTTGATGTTGGCAAGATGTCACCCACACAACACACTATCTACATACATAGTTGATGTCGGCAAGATGTCACCCACACAAGACACTATTTACATACATAGTTGATGTTGGCAAGATGTCACCCACACAACACACTATCTACATACATAGTTGATGTTGGCAAGATGTCACCCACACAACACACTGTCTACATACATAGTTGATGTTGGCAAGATGTCAGACACACAATACACTATCTACATACATAGTTGATGTTGGCAAGATGTCACCCACACAACACACTATCTACATACATAATTGATGTTGGCAAGATGTCACCCACACAACACACTATCTACATACATAGTTGATGTTGGCAAGATGTCAGACACACAATACACTATCTACATACATAGTTGATGTTGGCAAGATGTCACCCACACAACACACTATCTACATACATAGTTGATGTTGGCAAGATGTCACCCACACAACACACTATCTACATACATAGTGGATGTTGGCAAGATGTCACCCACACAACACACTACATACATAGTTGATTTTGGCAATGTTTATCCCACACAACAAACTACATGCATAGGTGATCATGGCAAGATGTCACTACACAACACACTATCTACATAAATAGTTGATGTTGACCAGATGTCTCCCACACATTATCTAGAAATATGTTTGATGTTGGCAATGTGTTTCCCACACAGTACCTAAAAATATATTTGATGTTGGCAATGTGTCTCCCACACCGTATCTATAAATATATTTAATATTAGCAATGTATCTCCCATGCAAAACAATATATACATAATTAGTCGATGTAGGTGGGTATCCACAACACAATAGATAATCTACATACCTACACAATAACACTCAGATGTGCAGCACATGTGTTATCTGGAACAATCTATTCCCATCTAGTTAATGACTACATCTTACCCCATGCAGAGGTACTTCTTTAAACATCTAGACTTTCCTGTCCTATCTGAGGTACTTCTTCATACATCTAGACATTCCTGCCCCATCTGAGGTACTTCTTCATACATCTAGAAATTCCTGTCCCATCTGAGGTACTTCTTCATACATCTAGACATTTCTGTCCCATCTGAGGTACTTCTTCATACATCTAGACATTCCTGTCCCATCTGAGGTACTTCTTCATACATCTAGACTTCCCTGCCCCATCTGAGGATTTCTTCACATATCTAGACATTCCTGTCCCATCTGAGGACTTCTTGACACATCTAGACTTTTCTGTATGAGGACTTCACACAGAAGGTAGGTATTGGGGAACATCGTGACAACTGGAAAGATAGAGGGGAAGAGAGGCAGAGGTCGAACAAGATAAATAATGCTGGATGAATTGATACAGTGGCATGGAGGAGTATCATCAGCAGAGTTGATCCAGAACACCAAAGACCGAGATCTGTGGAGAGACATGAACGCCAACGCCAGCTGGCAAGGCACTTGATGATGATGATAATGAATTCAGCAACAGTAGATATAAAAACCTCAGTGAAGTTTCTTCCATATCCAGGTTGCTGATTCAGGTCAGTAGGTCATGCTTCTTGACCAATCTATTTATTGACGTTATCACACCTGGGTGATCTGTCTCGGAGGGGGTAATCTGCCCCAGAGCGAGTGATCTGTCAAGGAGTGTAATGCTACCTACAGAAGAGTTGTGTTTCTGCCCTAATGGGCTGTATGCCGAATCATGTACTGCCAGGTGTAATTAGGGCTAAGATCTGCGAGTGGACAAATAGCGACCAACGGAAGCAGCACACGATGCAAGACTGGCTCAGTATCTCTCGGCAGGTCTAATCTAGAAGCTGCACGTGACAGTCACCAGGAAACATGTTTGGTCGGGTACATTAAGACTAGATGCGTGTGCTTGCAAAACTGTCCGCCTTAATGTCCAGATATATAACCAGATATTGTCATGAATGAGCATGATGTGACCTCTGAGCTCAAAACTTGCTTTCATTTCTTTCATTGCTCAGCTCGCGAGTAACGCTGTAAACTTGACGAATGAAGATGAAAAGTCACGTGTTTAATTCATTGTTTCATTATCTGAACAGACAAGTGCTCTCACTTTAAAGTCTTACACAAAGTTACTGCAGCAGTCACAAGAAAAGTCCACACGGATTGTTGCTGCAGTGCTCAAAGACATGTTTATAGATAAGCATTGAGAATAATACACCTTCGCTCAAATTTATGTGCCGTGGCAGTTTTCTAGTATCGTGGATCTTGGGGTAAGTGTCAAGTTCCGCAGATCTTGAATCAAATGTCTAATACCACAGATCTTGGAGCAGATGTTTTGTGCCACAGATCCTGGATCCATTGTTTGTTGCTGTACATTTTTTCTGCAGGTGTCTTTTGCAGGTGTCGACACAAGACTGGGTGAGTCGTAAATCGTGGCGCATCTTTCTAGTGCTGCAGATTGTATAGCAAGTGCTTGGTGGCATTATCACATGTAATGAATAGTTTCCACTAAACACGGACATGCCAGCATTAGTGCCAGTTTCTAGTGTCCGTAGCCTTGGTGCAGCTATTACACATGGTTATGATGGTCAGACATGCCTGTCTCGGAGCCTGGCAACTTCAAGGCCTTGCATATGGAACATTGTGTCTGACTTAACACTGTAACTACCTGATGTTGTCGTATTGAGGTCACTGTCCTCGTTGCAACTATCCCCCAGTGAAGACAATGATGGCAGACTAGGCCGTTCACCTGGTGGGTAGCCAGATTGGACGACTTTGTAAATGTCAGGTTGGTATGAGCACGCTACCCGAGATTGTCCGTGTGCCATCTGCGGTATGCCTGGTGGCTGTACGATTCTGTGTTTGAACAGTTCGCCGATGTGTGGCCGGTGTTCTTGCGGTACTGAACACGGAACACTGCTGCTTCTGCCTCTGGTGGGAGGAGTCTGTGCTTGCAGCCTCAACGGATGTCTTTGATCGTATATGTCCGTCACATGCGGATCAAACCTCACAGAGCAGCTGTTTGCTCTCAGACGCGAAGTTTTCAAAGCTGAGGGCTGAAGGATGGCTTGTTGTTGGGAGGGTCGTCTGTGTGAAATGTCTGCAACAGATTCTCTGTGGGTAGATGGCAGAATCGCATGGGAGACGCCATGTTGTTGCGAAGGGCGTCTTTGAGATATGTCCGGAACAGGTTGTCTGTGTTTAGATGACACAACCGTAAGGGAAACGCCATGTTCACCCAACCCAGTCGAGAGTCCTCCCTGCTCCACACAGCTGGAGGCTTCATCGTCGCTGCCATGGCCACTGTCTCCAGTCCCTGTCTCTGTGGAGGAGGTGCTATTGAAATCATCTTGCCCGTGACGGCTAGTGTCTTGTCCCTGAAACACAGACGGTAGAAGTCAGTGACACTGTATTAATGAACTACATACTGGTCTCGCCAACCAACTTGATAACGTTTCACGTTAAACTAATGAACTACATGCTAGTTCCATCAACCAACTAGTCACTCTTTAACGTTAAACTAGTGAACTAACAGCTAGTTCATCTTTTAACTTGATAACTATTCATGTTAAACTAATGACCTACATGCTAGTTACATCAACTAACTTGTCAAATTTTAACGTTAAACTAACGAACTACTTGCTAGTTCCATCAAGTAACTTGTCAACTTTTAACGTTAAACTAATGAACTAGAACTTTTCTTATCCTTTATCAAAGTACAAAACAAAGATGTGTGATAATAATAATAATAATAATAATAATAATAATAATAATAATAATAAGATGGTGATTACTATATTATTGATGATGATAATGCTGATTATCATAATCGTGATGACGATAAGAGTGATAATTGTGATAGTAGTTGTAGTAATACTGTAATAGTGTGTGTGTGATTCTGATGTTGATGATGATGATGATGATGATGATGATGATGATGATGATGATGATGATGATGATGATGATGATGATGATGATGATGATGATGATGATGATGATGATGATGAAGATGATGATATTCTTAGAACTGAACAAGTTGAAGCGACCAGTAACAGACTGAAGAGAAAGGACACATACACGTTGAATCACTTGTAAACACCTGACACATGGAGACACTAGTCCGCTTTACCTGCAGCTTCTGCCTGGAGGACACACCCAGTTGATGGTTCCGGTCAGGGACTTTAACTCTGGTGCTTAACCTGGAACTGTCTGTGGGCGTGTGCTGGGAGAAGGCGTTGGTGTTGTAGCTGTTGGCGTGATGGTGCTGGTGTTGCGGTTGCTGGAATGATGGCGTCGGTTCCTGTAGTGGCGGCTCATGACTCGTCTTTGAAGTCTGAAAAATAGTATACAAACATTAAATCCACTTGTTTTTCTTGTTATCACAAATGCTGCTAGGTAGAGAAAAACTGTTTAACACCTCTACCAACTACATATATAATGTGATCATCCAGATCTACAACTTCATGTGATCTTCTTCTTCTTCTGCGTTCATCCGGGGTGTTTTTCCAGATGCAATTGGGGTATATCTAAGTTAGGCACCCTTGGGCAGAGACCCTTAGGCCAACACATCCGACCCTAGCGTGCGTTTTTTCTCCAGGTTAGCATTCCTGGGGGACTCTCACTTTTGTGAGTCCCCCGCAGCCCAGCTGGTCAAGATGGCGCGGTCGAAGGCTTCACGGTCCGCCCTTAAAGGAAGTTAAGGACAGTCCATAGCATTTTCCGCCATCCGGAGGTTTCCATAGTTGCAGACCCGACACATAGCGCTCTGGTGCTGGGCTCTCCCCAGCAAGTCCTGCACATTGCTGCTTTAATTCCTCACTTCCATGCATTGGGCATTATGTTCGCCACGGGCCACTCCCCGCACAAACCAGCACGGTGAGTCTGCAGACGACTTCCACTCAGCGAGCTTTCGTATCGGACATGCACCCGGTAAACAAGATAGTCAGAGCTGTTCCGGCCGGAAAACAAGATAGTCAGAGCTGTTCCGGTCGGAAGACAAAATAGTCAGAGCTGTTCCCGGCACGAATGTGATAATCAAGATGTGCAACTTAATGTGACATGTCCTTATCTAGAACTTAATGTGATAAATCAGATGTAGAACTTAATGTGATAAGGCAGATCTACAGCTTAATCTGTTAAATAACATCCCCAACCAGGTGTAAACACGAAAGTACGGATATGTTACATGCAGCACGCTACTGTACATACACAGATGATGGCAGTGGGGACATGACATGTTACATGCAGCACGCTACTGTACATATACAGATGATGGCAGTGGGGACATGACATGTTACATGCAGCACGCTACTGTACATATACAGATGATGGCAGTGGGGACATGACATGTTACATGCAGCACGCTACTGTACATACACAGATGATGGCAGTGGGGACATGACATGTTACATGCAGCACGCTACTGTACATATACAGATGATGGCAGTGGGGACATGACATGTTACATGCAGCACGCTACTGTACATATACAGATGATGGCAGTGGGGACATGAC
>OY992879.1:162679299-162751799 GCA_963921405.1 Cepaea hortensis | reverse complement strand
TGTCGTTGATATCCAAGATGTCAACGGTCACCTGGACAAACGCAGACCGCTTTGGGGATCCATCGTCAGTGGCGACCACCACAAACTGGTATATATGCCTGCTCTCCCTGTCACATTTCTGGAGAGTCGAGATTCTTCCTTGATGGTCAATGGCAAAGGGAACAACATCGTGTTCATCAGCGGGTTTCAGGGAAAGGGAGATGGCTCCCGAATCACCAAGATCGGGATCTCTGACGGAGATGTTGCCAACTGCACTGCCAGGTTCTTTGTTCTCATACAGCCGGAAGTGGTACTCCTGCAGGGAGAAAACTGGGTCACTGTCGTTGAGATCCAGAATGTTCACTGTCACGGTAGCTATGCCACTTAGGGCTGGTTGTCCATGATCTACGGCCACAACCTGGAATGTATACTGGGCCACGTGTTCGCGATCAAACCTGCTGTTGGCCGTGATGATGCCGGTATGTGGTGAGATGCTGAAAGCACCATCATCATTCACCAGCTTGTAGACTATCACTGCGTTCTGACCTTCGTCCTTGTCAGAGGCTGTGATGAGGGCAACAGTGTCGCCCCTCATGTTGTTCTCTACGATATTGTACAGGTAAGATTCTTGAGGGAATCGAGGTGGGTTGTCGTTGACGTCGGCGACTGTAACCAGCATACTTGCTGTTGCCGAGAGCGGGGGTTCGCCTTGGTCCTGGCAGGTCACTGTAGCCATGTATGTGGCGTTAGTTTCTCGGTCCAAAGTCTGCGCTATCATCAGTTTGTACCTCCTGGGTTCCAGCCCCTCCAGCAGAAAGTGCGCCTCCTGGCTCTGGCACGTCACGTCCCCGTTGTGGCCGGAATCCGGGTCGTCCACGCTAACCACCGCTACCACGGTATTGATCTCCAACCCTTCAGGCAGCCAGCTCAGAGGCAGGTTATCTTTCTGAACGGGATTCATTCTAACGGACGGTGGGTTATTTATGGTATCCACGACTGTCAGCGAGACCAGGGCTTGGTCGTACCGCCGGGGACTGCCCAGGTCGTGAGCGTCTACCCAAAATCTGTACTCACCGTTGACTAAGGGCTGGGTCAAGGTCACAACACCTGTGCTGGCATTGATCCTGATTTTGTCCAGAACCTGCCCGGCGGCTCCAGGTGCAACAGAGGTCAGCGAGTAGACAATCCTGCCATTGTCACCCATGTCAGCGTCTGAGGCTGAGACGGTCAGGATTGTGTCTCCCTTGCTGGCATCCTCTGTCATGTCAACATTGTAGATCTTCTGCACAAAATCTGGCCTATTGTCGTTCACATCGTCTACAATGATAGTGAGATTCAAACTGGCACTTCTAGGTGGCTGGCCTCCATCGTTAGCCACGACCACCAGTTGATATCTATCAGTAACCTCTCTGTCCAGTTTCCTGGACAATACCAAACTGACCTGAGAAATGCCGAGGAAGTTCCGAGAGATGTCCAAGCGAAACGTGTCGCTGGCAGGATGGATGCTGTAGGAACTGATACCGAACTCCACACTGCCATCGGCATCGGTGGCCACAGGTAAAGTGCGGGTGAAGTTCTCAGGCGCATCCTCGCTGATTCTAACCACAGCTGTTGCTGGGTCCTGGAACACGGGGCTGTTGTCATTTATATCCAGGATGACAACTGTGACGGGGATTCTCCTGAAGAAGTTGTTGTCTCCACTAACAGCAACTCCGAAACTGAACTCACAAACTCGTGACCACGGGCACACGGCTTCCCTGTCCACTCTCCTAGCGAAGGTGATGTTTCCGGAAACTGCGTCCATCTTGAAGAGATTAGAGTTGTCGTTCCCGTCAGGAAGGATGCTGTACCTGAGATCTGTCCTGGCATTGTAACCAGCCATCTGTAAAATGACCGGACTAGTGGACACACTGCCCACTGGTTCACCAGCGTTCTGCTCTTCTGTCTGGGTAAACTCTAGAAGTATATCGTTGGAATACGCACCAAAAACCAGCAGAAGATGGAGAAATAAATAATACATGATGTGGTTTACTGCAAGTTTAAGGCTGATACCATAAAAAGTCTGGGCTACTGATTTGCCACAAGGCATGGATGTTGGTGCGAGAACGTTTCCTGGGTCTATCACACTGCTGCAAAGACAAAGATACTGCTCAGTTAATGTCTTATGGTTGTCAAACACAGCAAGGATAGAAGTGGTCGTCTGTTGGCTGTTAAACACAGCAAGGATGGTTTGTCTGTCACCTTCTAAGTAATGTTGTGAGCACTCCTATAACAGTAGTTAAATCATCCCTGCTATTGTAAAGTCATGTCACACTGGCTGCAGCTCTTCCTATAATCTACTTTCCTCTTCCTATAATCTACTTTCTTCTTCCTATAATCTACTTTCCTCTTCCTATAATCTACTTTCCTCTTCCTATAATCTACTTTCCTCTTCCTATAATCTACTTTCAGTAGCTCAAGCTAAACATGGTTCCGTTCTTTCACGGAAGAGTATGCAGATGTTACTGCTGGTATGTTATTCCTGTCACGCACTGTCATCAGCTGACGCCTGGCACAACTATTCTCTGTAGGTCAGTAGTTGACGGTGTGAGTGACCGAGCTCCTGGACTGACACGTCTGTGACAACCTCAGTCACAATCCGGACTTGCACGAGTGCCAGGTCGTCTCTCGCTCTGCTAGCGGATCCAGGGGGGTTTGAATCCGCGGTTGTGTGGGAATCTGGCACACAAGTTCAACAGTACAGCAGGACTTCACGAATTAAGAACTTCTATCCGATGATTGGAAGGACTTGCCGGAGCTGACCTAGCTGCATAGGTATCCGATGTTTGTGAACCCAGGTTTGTGGTTGGCGATCCCTGGATGGAGAAACAACAGACGGATATGTCAATGACATGATCACTGTCACAAGTGTTTTTGTTGACTGCTGCTAAAGATATCTTGAATAAAATTACGCGTGTGTGTGTTGCGTGTGTGTGTGTGTGTGTGTGTGTGTGTGTGTGTGTGTGTGTGTGTGTGTGTGTGTGCGTGCGTGTGTAGGGGTGAGTAGGGGAAGCCCCGTGGCTGAAAGGTCACGGTATTCACTGCGGACTCAAGGGTCCGGTTTTCGAGCCCAGCATTGGACTGGGACATTTTCCAAGAACAAAAGGTTTCTAATGACATCACATGTGCCACGATCTCTTGAGTATTGGGAATGGACACCCAGCAGTCTCGGATAAGGGCGAAAACTCGAGGTCGCGTGCACCAGCTGTACACGTGACACATCCCATGGCAGTATGAAATAGTACAGAGTAGGCCGTAAAGCCGCCACCTAACAAGGTGTTTAGAACAGAAACGCTAGCCACGGGTAGGCTGAGCCCGCTACCCGGGGTGGGATCTGTCTGGACACTTGGATGTCTAAAGTTCGTACACGCTGACCTCTGATGTGCACAACTTGGTGTGACGTACTTCCCTCGAAAGGTCAACAAACGAGAAGAAATATGTGTTCATCACCAGTCTCGGCACTGTCAGGTGGGTGGGGGAGCAGCGGGGTCCCATACTGTCGGCACTGTCAGGTGGGTGCGGAGCAGAGGGGTCCCATAGTGTCGGCACTGTCAGGTGGGTGGGGAGCAGAGGGGTCCCATCGTGTCGGCACTGTCAGGTGGGTGGGGAGCAGAGGGGTCCCATACTGTCGGCACTGTCAGGTGGGTGGGGGAGCAGAGGGGTCCCATAGTGTCGGCACTGTCAGGTGGGTGGGGAGCAGAGGGGTCCCATAGTGTCGGCACTGTCAGGTGGGTGGGGAGCAGAGGGGTCCCATACTGTCGGCACTGTCAGGTGGGGGAGGGGGAGCGTGGGTCCCATTGCTTCGGCACTGTCAGTTGGGTGGGGAGCAGGGGTCCCATAGTGTCGGCACTGTCAGGTGGGTGCTTAGCAGCGGGCTTCTCATCAGACACGCCTTCTCACAAAATGAAATGTATGTGTCTTTTAGGACAGTGGTTCTCAACCAGTGGGGAATTCCCCCCACCCACCCCCACCCCCGGGGAATTTTAGGGTTTACAGGGGGCGGGGGGGGGAGGATTAAGATTATTTCAAGATCGCATTAATACCAGAACCAGTTACTTGATTGTTTTTCCCTGAATATTTTACGGTTCTGTACTTCTCGCCCTAATGAAGTTCGTTTTATAATGTAAGTAGACCCGCAAATCACGTTTTATGTAGATGTCTAGACTTGTTCTAGTATGTGTTATTAAATTTAGCTTCCATTTTTAAGTATACTATATAAGGGTGGAGGGGGGGGGGGGGTGTATAGGGAGGAAATTCGAAAGGAGAGGGAATGACGTTCTGAACATATGGTAAAAGGGGGGGGGCATGGGTTTAAAAAGGTTGAGAACCACTGTTTTAGGAGAATCTGCGGCGGGGGTTTGAGAGAATTAGTGTATCTACACACAGAATACAATTTAAATACAGAATACAGTTTACATACAAAATACTATTTACACTCAGAATACAATTTACACACATAATACAATTTACGTACAGAATACAAACAATATGGTACACGATTTATTGTCTGACATATTTCGCTGAAGCCTTAACAAAAAACACTAACTGAACAAACCGAAAGTGAACAAAACAATATGTAAAATAAATACGTGATTAAAATAGAAATAAATAAACAGACACCGGGGGAAAAAACATAGAATGAAACAGAATAAGTTAGAGAAAGCAATCTCTGATGCCGAAGTAGCGCGTTCAACCGCTACACTGGTTTTTTGGACTATTTTACTTCTCGTCCTAAACTTGGGGACGAAAATTACAAGTACCTCAGAAGTAGAAGTGGATTCGTTTGATGAGGAGGGGCCTGGTAATAGGTAAAGCGAATCCACACGCAAACATCAGTCCAGTGATATAGATATTGTAGCACGTGCATGGACTTCGCTTGAGTTCAAAGCGGGGAACACAAACAAACAAACAAACAAACAAAATAAATAGATCAATCAAAACGGTGATTGACACACCACGCGTATTGACAACAATTATCTAGGGGACATCAATCATGTGACAACAACCCGGGATGCCAGGTCCAGACCCTCGTGAAGGGCTAATGCCTACACAAGCGTCCAGGAAGACACTGACATCTCATTAAGTGATTGTCCCATCACACACAGGCTGACTGGAAGCTCGCTGTCCACGACAAACAAACATCGTGCTCAGACAGTGACAGGACTGACAGACAGGACACTTCTGCCTTCTGAGAGCAATTAACTGGAGAACAAGGCCGCTCTGCCGCGGCTTGATCTCCATCACACAAAGACAGATTGTGGGAAAACTAACAACTTGGGAGATTACAGCATCTTACTGTGGGCACAGACTGAACAGTCAATTGACTGGACGTTCATCTTTGTAGATTAACTGACTGACTATTATTTCTTCTTCTTTCTTCTTCTTCTTCTTCTTCTTCTTCTTCTTCTTCTTCTTCTTCTTCTTCTTCTTCTTCTTCTTCTTCTTCTTCTTCTTCTTCTTCTTCTTCTTCTCATCCTACCTTGAAGCACAGGCCTTCAATCAACTCCCGTCAAGCCGCCCTGTCCATACAACACCCTTCATGTTCTCCCACATGCCCCCCCCTCACATGTCCTACCACATGTCCTCCGACATGCCTCATCTCTGTCTCAAATTCTCTCTCTCTCTTGTGCGCGCGCGTGTGTGTTATTTTATTTGTAAGGTCTATGCCTATTTCTGTCTCCTCAATCAATCAATCAATCATGTGCCATGCCGGAAAGCGTGGGCGGTCATGATTCGCCATTTCACTCGATCACCACAGTCGTGGATCAGCTCAGTGTTCCTGTCTCGTCCATGCCATGTGGCCAAGCCATCCAGGTATTTTCCTCTCGGTCTTCCTCTTGGTCTGTTCCCTTCGATCTTGCCAGCTGTCACTAAGTTCTCCAGTCCATTTCTTCTCATAACATGTCCAAAAAATTTTGACTGTCTACGTCTAATTTCTCTAATCAATCTACGATTTTCATTTGTCTCTCGTAGTACTTGGTCATTGGCTTTTCTGTCTGTCCATGGTATTCTTTGCATTTTCCTCAGAAACCACATTTCTGCAGCCATCAGATGCTTTTCAGCTTGACTGCACAATGTCCAAGTTTCACATCCATACAAAAGAACAGGCTATATGTATCCCCTCAACACTCTTGTTTCAGTTGATATCTTTTTATTGGTCAGAATGTTTTTCATCTTGCTAAAGGCTACTTTCGCCATGGCGATTCTTGTTCTAATCTCTTCAAGGCGTCTCCCATCAGATGTTATGACTGTTCCGAGATAATTGAACCTCCTCATTTCCTCGATAATATCGAACTGTTACCTACATCGTGAAATAACTAGACCTTAACACTTATATCTACAATGATGAGTGAATGCACTACTGTAATTGTCGAAACTGAGAATTATTATTATTATTATTATTATTATTATTATTATTATTATTATTATTATTATTATTATATTAATCTTATGAGATCTTTTGTTGTTTTTTTCCTATGTGAATGTAACATGTACAATAAATAATTTATAACTGATGTACAAAAGATGAGTGATTGGATGGGCGGAATGTAAGAGGGTCTGCGTGCCCAATTTGTGACCCTTTGAAAATAAAGTTCGTTCGCTCGTTCTGTCTGTCTCTCTGTCTCTCTGGTCTCTCTCTCTCTCTCTCTCTCTCTCTCTCTCTCTCTCTCTCTCTCTCTCTCTCTCCTTTCATACATTACTTCATCCGCCCGTCTCTAATTTGTTGAGCTTAAACAAGGACACTACATGCATTATAAACACACATCGTACAGACAATCATTAATCACATGACTAATGAAGACACGTGATTACCGTGGGGACTGTAATAATGCTACGCCGGCCTCCGTGGCCTGGGAATTTATATACGCCTTGGTAAACTCTTTATTGGTGGATAAAAACAGATGTCGAAACAAATAAATGAATAAAAACAGATGTAAAAACAAATAAATGGATAAACACAGATGCCGAAACAATAAATGGATAAAAGTGGTTTCTAAACAGATAAATGGATAAAAACAGAGTTTGAAATAAATAAATGGACAAAAAAGATTTCTAAACAAATAAATCGATAAAAACAGATTTCTAAACAAATACAATGATTTAAAAAAAAAACAGACGTTGAAACAATCAATGTGCTAATAAAGATTCTGACGTGCAACGCGCGTTCTGCCCAGCTGGGTGACGTCTTGTAATGTTGCGTGTTATATGTTATAGTATTCTTTCATGTACTGTATTCTGTGTTTGTTTTCTCTTGATAAAGATAACAGAAAAGTAACGAAACTATTAAACATTACATAACAACAACAACAACAACAACAACAGCAACAACACCAACAACAAAACTTTATTTTGAAAGGGTTAAGAATTGGGCACGCAGGCCCGTCTAACATTCTGCCCTTTTATCACTCTCTTTCATACATTATACCATTCACACATCATTCAAGGCTAACTGAAAACAGCAACAATATAAAAGATATGCATTATAATGGCATGTGGAAAATGAAAAATCAATACTGCACGACTCAGTAATAGTAATAACTGGTGTGGCACTTATTAGCTATGTGGAATATACTGGCCTACCAAAAGGGGATTGGCTGTTATACTAGGGTATTATTATTATTATTATTATTATTATTATTATTATTATTATTATTATTATTTCTATTATTAAGGGGGAAGGTAATCCGTAGTGAAATAGTGTTCAAATAATTTGGGATTATATGTATACAGATTGGTGATGTCTTTTATTTCATGTGGAAGATTGTTCCACAGCTGAGCTGCAGAGTACGTTCAGCTTGTTTTGTATAAGTCAATCCTAGGCTTCGGAATGTGTAATATTTTTAATCGTTTACTGTGTCTAGCATTATATTCAAACAATGGCCAAAGGTAATTTATTTTTACATTTATTTTTACATGTCATTTGCAGAACAACAGTCCCCATTGGCTGTGTGTGATTGACCAGGACATTGTATATTCAGCAGTTTGTTATTGCTGTCTAGACGAGAATTCGACATACAAGTCCAACTGTCCAGCGAGAGGAACGGACCCACTACACCGCAACCACAAAACACAGTTTAAGCGTTTGAACCTGCCAGCCACACTGAGCAGTAACTCCACTGTTACTGTCACTAAACCCACAGGCTACTGCACTCCGGATATCCCATTAGTGCTCATTCTTATCCAGGGAGGATTTAACACAACAGCAACCATATAGGCGACATTTCAACAGACAATGTTTAAAATATGCACAATGTTGAGCAATGAATGACTGAAGTGTTTACATAGAGTAGGTCACACTTTATGGGCTGACGGACGTCACCGAAAGGATAAGATCGCTGCAGTGCTTAGATCCCCGGTGCGCTGATGTCAGGGTCAGGGGTTCAACCCTTACACCGGTCAGCTAGACTTCAACGTCGACTTCACGTTGAGAAAGCCATGGCAAACTACTGCACGTAAATTTACATAGAAAATCAAGCTGCCGTTATGCAGTCGGTGTGTGGGAGCGTCTCAATGACCTAGGTTCGGATCACATCTCTAGCCTATAAAGTAACTATAAAGAAAGTCAATTAAAACTTTTAAAATGACCAGAAAGCCGAGCAGATTACCTGAACTGGCGATGTGTATCCGAGTACCTCAGTGGCGGACCGACACAGACTGGCTCTCTCTGTCCAGGGACAGGTAACTGCGGCGGTTATAGGCCCTGCTAGATTCACGCGCTACCACCTGAAGCCCACAAGTCACATTGTGTTTGATGTGGTGCCCCCTGTCCTCCCCAGCCTCCCTTCCTGAGCCAGCAGACACCTGTCCGGCCAGGTAGGCGCCCGCGCAGGTATTTCAGTGTGCCGTCGCCGATCCCAGGCAGGGTTCGCTTGGGGTAAGACCTGATTTCAATTTAATTTAGTTGCATGTCCTTCACACGACGTAGCAGTCAACCCCATCATTTTGGCTGTTCGTGATTCCTGGGCAAGTTTTACGTTCAGTAGTTTGCCATTGCTTTCTGAACGACCGGCACCTAACCTTTTTTTTTTCTCGAAAAAACCACACCGCTGTGTTTCGAACCCGGGTATACGGGATTATGAATCGTATCCGTAACATCCTTGCGACGGAGGGCGGTAAGACCAGACCGCGAGGCCAGACTGCGAGAACAGCAAATTAAAAGAGGGGTGGCCAAACAAGAACACTACGCAGGAAGCCAAAGAAGATTGATAAACCAACACAGAACTGGCGTCGTTAGCCGCTACACGCTGCGGGATTTGCTGAGGAGGGGATCCGAGCACTTATGGACTGAAGGGTTCGATATGCAATGAGGATGATCTGTCGACTAACTAACTAACTAACTAACTAACTAACTAACTAACTAAACTAAACTAAACTAAACTAAACTAAACTAAACTAAACTAACTAACTAACTAACTAACTAACTAACTAACTAACTAACTAACTAACTAACTAACTAACGAACTAACGAACTAACGAACTAACGAACTAACGAACTAACGAACTAACGAACTAACTAACTAACTAACTAACTAACGAACTAACTAACTAACGAACTAACTAACGAACTAACTAACTAACGAACTAACTAACGAACTAACGAACTAACGAACTAACGAACGAACGAACGAACGAACGAACGAACGAACTAACTACCTATCTAACTAACTAACTAACTACCTATCTAACTAACTAACTACCTATCTAACTAACTGACAATTTAAAAGTGTCGGAGTGGTCAGCCGGTCCACGGCTTGCCTTCCTAGATATTACAGTTGGTTCAGAGCTAGGTCAGAGCATCACTTGAACACACCAACTTGTAAATGGTTTATTTTTCCCCACATAGAATTATCGTATGTTGGGAAAGTTGTAGGGAAATTGAAATGGTTAGACATATAAATGTGCAGGTATTAATGGCCTCTCACAGCCAGTGAAGTAAACAAGGAAAGATCAGAGAACTGGAGAAATAATATGTACCGACATCTTTGGGGAACACCAGCTTCTGTTTCTACCTCTCCCATATTATGATTGTCGATGAGTACCTATGCATTTGTCGCATCTGGCTGTTCGCGTCGCCGAGAGGTAGACATTGATATAAGGGCGACAGCGAAAGCCTGGCCGCAGAAACCCGTGCAACCACGAATGTCATATTCATTCTTATTGTTGGAGCCTGGCGGAGAATGTAGTTTAGTCACGTGAGTTCTAGAGAATGTAGATGAAGTCACATGAGTTCTAGAGAATGCAGATGAACTCACGCCAGTTCTACATAATCTAAATAATGTCACGTGAGTTCTTGAGACTGTGGATGGAGTCACGTGAGTTCTAGAGAATGTAGATGACGTCACGTGAGTTATAGAGACTGTAGATGAAGTCACGTGAGTTATAGAGACTTTTATGAAGTCACGTGAGTTATAGAGACTTTTATGAAGTCACGTGAGTTATAGAGACTTTTATGAAGTCACGTGAGTTATAGAGAATGTAGATGAAGTCACGTGAGTTATAGAGACTTTTATGAAGTCACGTGAATTCTAGAGACTGTAGATGAAGTCACGTGAGTTATAGAGACTTTTATGAAGTCACGTGAGTTCTAGAGACTGTAGATGAAGTCACGAGAGTTATAGAGACTGTAGATGAAGTCACGTCAGTTCTAAAAAGTGTAGATGCAGTCACGTGAGTTCTAGAGAAAAGACAATGGGTCAATGAAAACAAGAAGTAGAATCGGCAGGCTCGACTATAGAACATTGCAGTCAACCTTGGCATTTTTCAGCTGCTGTTGGTGATGTTCATGGCAAGATTACGCTCAGTAGTTTGCCATTGCCTTCTGACCGACAGGCTCACATACACCGAAAGTAACCAACGCGACGCGATCCGCTGCCGAATTTCGCGCAGATGTGTTCCTCACGTGGATATACGGGATTCCGGAGAAAGTCGTCATGGGTTGCTTAGTTGTCAAACGCTGGCTTGAAATGTGAGTAGAGAATGGACATACACGTTTTGCGACGTCTGTTGTAGAGCATCAACGCCCATTTTATGGTTTTTTGTGTGTGTGGAATTTTTGGTTGCGAGCCGATAGTTCTAGATTATGTGACGAGGGTTGCAGATTATGTGACGAGAGTTCTAGGTTACGCGACAACAGTATTAGATTATGTAACAATAAATCTATACTTTGTGACAAGAATACAAGATTATGTGACGAGAGTTCTCTGTTATATGATGTGAGGTCTTGGTAAGAAGGCAAGGAAAGTCTTTTAGAAACGGCTCATGGGGTCGCAAGACCAGGCCCAATCTCACACTGGCCATGACCCCTCGCTCACCCTGGTGCCGCCTACCAACAGCCTGGCTACAGCCCCGAGGGTAGTGCTGTCTCTTTGCAGATGTCACACACGGGTTCCAGAACTCGCCATGCACACCCAGGGAGTTTCTGAGCCTGGAGGGGGAAGAGGAGTGGTGTGGAGTACAGTCTCGATGGAAAAGTACTTGAGTGCGGAAACGGGAGCTCGTTCGCTATATCAGCCTACTTGGGTCAAGCAGGTCATTGTATATCCCAGCCCCATTCAGGGATCATCCCCTTTCGGGTAGATACAGCAAGATCTTTCTCTGCCCCAGCCCCATTCGGGTAGATACACCAAGATCATTCTCTACCCTAGCGCCTTTCGGGTACATACAACAAGATCATTCTCTACCCCAGCCCTATTCGGGATTTTCTCGACTTCATTGCACCGGGTGTTATCCCATATGCCTCGGTCTCTTTCTACAGGACGGCCTGCTAAAAGCATCGAACATAGCAATAACTCCGTAGCTCCAGCGACGAACCCCCACTCCCCTCCCCTAACGAGTCGCCGAGGAAAGTGCACTCGTGAACAGAACAGCGTAGCCTAGGATCGAACCCACAGTCTTCGGAAGGCGAAGCAGGCGACTTTACCGCGCAGACTCCCGCTAGGGTTGAGCCAGAGACTGACCAATGAGGCCACGCCACCCCAGACATGCTAGGGTTGGGTCAGCGACTACCCCAAGTTGGACACGCCACCCCAGACACTTATGAGCCATTAGATATAATTTATGTACCATAAAAGTCTGACGCCAGGACAGCTTATCTTGGCCGGTAGCTCGGGGCGGCCAGCCGAGGGCCCTCAGCGATGACTTACCAGGCTCAGTCTGACCATTATACAAGCAGTTTTATGGCCTCTGGAACGATGACGCGCGAGGGCATTCTCTCAGGTCTTGCGGGACAATTTGTATATAGTGTTAGCTTGATTGTTTGTAGACCTATTAGCATTTCATAGATGATGTGATCAATATAAATCAGCATTCCATAGATGATGTGATCAATATAAATCAGCATTCCATAAATGATGTGATCAATATAGAACATCTGAAGAATGTGCTAGATGATCGTCGACGTGACCGCCCGTCTTGTTGTGTTCTGATATTTAAATTAAGCAAGGTAGAAGTCAGAGAGGCACCTACATCTGACAAGTATGGTGGGACAGGGGCGCTCATCGCAAGCTTTACACAGAAGTTGGGGCTCCCATGGGCAAGCTATATAATTATGGGAGAGCTATGAGAGAGCTAACATAGGAAGACATGGATAGAGCTGTATGGGATAACTAAGGCTGGGAGGACATAGACGGAGCTGTGTGGGACAACTGAGGATAGGAGGACATGAGCAGAGCTGTATGGGAGAGCTAAGATAGGAGGACATGGACGGAGCTGTATGGGAGAGCTAAGAAAGGAGGCCATGGACGGAGCCGTGTGGGAGAGGTAAGATTGGAGGACAAGGACGGAGCTGTGTGGGAGAGCTAAGATAGGAGGACATGTGCAGAGCTGTATGGGATAGCTAAGGATAGGAGGTCATAGACGGAGCTGTGTGGGATAGCTGAGGATAGGAGGACATAGGAAGAGCTGTATGGGAGAGCTAAGGCTGGGAGGAGATGGAATAAGCTGCAAGGGATAGCAAAGGAAAGGAGGTCATAGACGGAGCTGTGTGGGATAACTGAGGATAGGAGGACATGGGCAGAGATGTATGGGAGAGCTAAGATAGGAGGACATGGATGCAGCTGTCTGGGAGAGCTAAGATATGAGGTCATGGATAGAGCTGTATGATCGAGCTAAGATAGAAGGAGAGGGGCGGAGCTGTCTGGGAGAGCTAAGATAGGAGGACATGGATATAGATGTATGGGAGAGCTAAGATAGAAGGATATGGATATAGCTATGAGAGAGCTAAGATAGGAGGACATGGACGGAGCTGTATGGGATAGCTGAGAATAGGAGGACAATGATAGAGCTGTATGAGAGAGCTAAGATAGGAGGACATGGATAGAGCTGTATGAGAGAGCTAAGATAGAGGACATGGATAGAGCTGTATGAGAGAGCTAAGATAGGAGGACAATGATAGAGCTGTATGAGAGAGCTAAGATAGAGGACATGGATAGAGCTGTATGGGATAACTAAGTTAAGAGGACATGGACGGTGCTGTATCGGAGAGCTAAGATAGGACGAACGAAGGAACGAACGAACGAAGAGTCGTTTGTATTTAACTCTCAATGTTACGTATATCGTTACTTTGTCATTCTTGAATGTTACATGGAACAAGAGAACACACACACACACACAAACACTATGAAAACCCATAATTATGGGAGGTCGTAGACGGAGCTGTGTGGGATAGCTGAGGATAGGAGGACATGGGCAGAGTTTTATGGGAGAGCTTAGGATAGGAGGACTTAGCCTACACTAGGTACCAGAACATGTCTGGGGGAGGTGGACGTAGACTACACTAGGTACCACAACATGTCTGGGGGAGGTAAAGATGGCGAACGGGATACCGCCCACTTCACGTCCCGACGGGTCAGTTAAACATAAAATGTATCGCAGTATTACACATACCTTAAAGTCTATACCAGGTATCTTACTATATACCCATCACCTTAACGCCTATATCAGGTCAGTTTTCTTTTTACTAGAAAACTAACTTGTAATCTCATGAGAATTATAAAAACGCACGGAATGCATTCGACATTCTTGTGTCCATGGGACTTCGGATTCCAGTTACAGAATAGTTAAATGATTTATCATGGTGACTATTCAAGGTCTAGCTGTAACATTTGCTTACTACTTGCTTTCAGAATCGATATTCTCACATGCGCGACATTCCCACATTCGCAACACTGCTACAGTCGCTGCATCCCCACACTTGCGGAATTCCATCACTCGCAACATTCCCACACCTCCTTAATTCTCACACTCGCGACATTCCCACACTCGCGACATTCCCACACTCGCGACATTCCCACACTTGCGACATTCCCACACTTGCGACATTCCCACACTTGCGACATTCCCACACTCGCGACATTCCCACACTCGCGACATTCCCACACTTCCTTAATTCCCTCAGTCGCGACATTCCCACACTTTCGGAATTCCCTCACTCGCGACATTCCCACACTTCCTTAATTCTCACACTCGCGACATTCCCACACTTGCGACATTCCCACACTCGCGACATTCCCACACTTCCTTAATTCCCTCAGTCGCGACATTCCCACACTTGCGGAATTCCCTCACTCGCGACACTCCGACCCGCTACACTCCCACACTCGCAACATTCCCACACTCGCGATATTCCCACACTCGGGACATTCCCACACTCACGACATTGCCTCACTCGCGACATTCCCACACATGATACTTCTCCCTCCTCTACACCCAGCGAAGAGTTCCCACACTGATAGATCCATCAGCAGCTTTATATCATCTCCGCCTGACCTGGTCTCCGTGCTTTGGGTGTCGTCCAAACACGCTACCATCTCCCCCGTGGACCACCCTCCCCTGATATGGTTAGTGTACTTAAGTAAACTACGAGAACATTGTACTCGTACCGGAGACAGTTGTGCCGGAGACAGTTGTACCGGAGACAGTTGTGCTGGAGACAGCTGCACCTTAGTCAGTTGTGTCGGAGACACTTGTATAGGAGACAGTTGCGCCGAAGTCAGTTGTGCCAGAGATAGTTGTTTTGGAGTGGTCGACAGTCTACGATGTAGCCATTACTGGGATTGAGGAATGTCGCCCGAAGTCCAGTCTCTGCAGTCAAGCTACGGAACAAGCTGCTGGCTATGGTACAAGACGTCTTCATGGAGCAGCAGAGACAGGGCGAGAACAAGTCAAGCCATGCCCGCAGCAATAGGAGGTAGCCCAGAGGAAGAGCTGGCTCTGTCTGGACGCTTCCAGGAGTGCGGTTCCTTCAGCTGTGGACAAGGTGTCATGAGGCAGCATGGCGACAAGGACTCCATATAACAGCCGATGTGAAGGCGGCGATAGAGGCAACACGGCCGGGGGGAAAGAAGCTGGTTTTCTCATGATCAAATAAGCAGTGCTTTGATAATAACCTAGACTTCAATGCACCGGCTGTACAAGGCACGCCTCCTGGAGGGCGGGTTGTTTGTGGGTAGGCACACACAGTGGCGTATTTGTGGTATAAGTTTGAGAGGCGATCAACACTTGTACCAGCTGGACATCAGTCTGTGGTGTAAGTGTGACAGGCGGTCTACACTTCGACCAGCTGGACATCAGGTTGCCAGTGACCGACATGAGCATTACACCCGGAAGTCATTACCAGGGTAAGCCCGCCAGAAGAGAGTATTAAGGAGCTAAAGAGGCTGAAACATTTGTGCAAGGAGTAAGTATTCTGACGGTCGGAAACCTTCTGACCTGCTGGCTGCACGGAGGAGCTTCTATGATCTAACATTTTCTTAAATCTCCTTTTCTCTACTTCTATGAATGAAAAGCAATACATATGCATTTAATTCTCCTGCTAGATCAATGGTCTCAATGAACTCACCGCCTGTTATCATTAGCAATCACATACAGCTCCGCTCATGTCCTCCTATCCTCATCTAGCCCACACAGCTCCACCCATGTCCTCCTATCATTAGCTATCCCACACAACTCCACCCATGTCCTCTTATCCTTACCTATCCTGTACAGCTCAGTCAATTTCATCCTATCCTTAGCTATCCTGTACAGCTCCGCCCATGTCATGCTATCCTTAAATATCCTGTAAAGTTCCACCCACCCCCTCCTGTCCTCGGCTAATATGTACGGCTCCACCTATTCCCTCTTACCCCTAGCTATCCTGTACAGCTCTGCCCATGTCCTCCTATCCTTGATATCCTGAACAGCTCCACAAATGTACTACTATACTTAGTTATCTTATAAGCTTCACCCGTGTCATCCTATCAAAGGCTATCCCGAAAAGCTCCACCCATGTCCTCCTATCCTCGGTTTCCTGAACAGCTCTACCAATGTCCTCCTATCCTTAGTGATCCTGTACAGCTTCACCCATTTCCTCCTATCCTCAGCTATCCTTTACAGCTCCATCAATGTCTTCCTATCCTTAGCTATCCCATACAGCTCCACCTATGTACTAATATCCGTAGTTATCCCACATATCTCCAACCATTTCCTCCTATCCTTAGTTATCCCACACAGCTCCACTTATGTTCTAATATCCTTAGTTATCCCATACAGCCCCACTTATGTTCTAATATCCATAGTTATCCCACACATATCCGCTTATTTTCTAATATCCTTAGGTATCCCACACAGCTCTACGTATGTTCTAATATCCTTAGTTATCCCATACAGCTACACCCATGTCCTAATAGCCTTAGTTATCCCATACAGCTCCACTTATGTTCTAACATCCTTAGTTATCCCATACAGCTCCAGCCATGATTTCTATTCTTAGTTAACCCATACATCACCGCTTATTTTCTAATATCCTTAGTTATCCCATAAGCTCCGCTTATGTTCTAATATCCTTAGTTAACCCATAGAGCTCCACTTATGTTCTAATATACTTATTTATCTTACACGTCTCCACTTATGTTCTAATATCCTTAGTTATCCCATAAAGCTCCACTCATGTCCTAATATCCTTAGTTATCCCATACAGCTCCATTTTTGTTCTAATACCCTTAGTTATCCCATAAAGCTCCACTTACGTTCTAATATCCTTAGTTATCCCACAAATGCTCCACTTATGTTACAATAGCCTTAGTTATCCCACACAGCTCCACTTATGTTATAATATCCTTAGTTATCCCACAAATGCTCCACTTATGTTATAATATCCTTAGTTATCCCACACAGCTCCACTTATGTTATAATATCCTTAGTTATCCCATACAGCTCCACTTATGTTCTAGTATCCTTAGTTATCCCATACAGCTCCACCCATGTTCTAATATCCTTAGTTATCCCATACAGCTCCACTTATGTTCTAATATCCTTAGTTATCCCACACAGCTCCACTTATATTCTAATATCCTTAGTTATCCCATTCATCTTCACTTATGTTATAATATCCTTAGTTATCCCACACAGCTCCGCTTATGTTCTAATATCCTTAGTTATCCCATAAAGCTCCACTTATTTTCTAATATCCATAGCTATCCCACACAGCTCCACTTATGTTCTAATAGCCTTAGTTATCCCATACAGCTCCATTTATGTTCTAATATCCTTAGTTATCCCACACATCTCCACTTATCCTTAGTTATCCCATACAGCTCCACTTATGTTCTAATATCCTTAGTTATCCCATACAGCTCCACTTATTTTCTTATATCCATAGTTATCCCACACAGCTCTACTTATATTCTAATATCTTTAGTTATCCCATACAGCTCCACTTATGTTCTAATATCCTTAGTTATCCCATACAGCTCCACTTATTTTCTAATATCCATAGTTATCCCACACAGCTCTACTTATGTTCTAATATCCTTAGTTATCCCACACAGCTCCACTTATGTTCTAATATCCTTAGTTATCCCATACAGCTCCACTTATGTTCTAATATCCTTATGTATCCCACACAGCTCCACTTATGTTCTAATATCCTTAGTTATCCCATACAGCTCCACTTATGTTCTAATATCCTTAGTTATCCCATACAGCTCCACTTATGTTCTAATATCCACAGTATCCCACACAGCTCTACTTATGTTCTAATATCCTTAGTTATCCCATACAGCTCCACTTATGTTTTAATATCCTTAGTTATCCCATACAGCTCCACTTATGTTCTAATTTCCATAGTATCCCACACAGCTCCACTTATGTTCTAATATCCTTATGTATCCCACACAGCTCCACTTATGTTCTAATATCCTTAGTTATCCCATACATCTCCATTTATGTTCTAATATCCTTAGTTATCCCATACAGCTCCACTTATTTTCTAATATCCATAGTATCACACACAGCTCCACTTATGTTCTAATATCCTTAATTATCCCATACAGCTCCACTTATGTTCTAATATCCTTAGCTATCCCATACAGCTCCACTTATATTCTAATATCTTTAGTTATCCCATACAGATCCACCCATGATCTTCTATCCTTAGCTATCCCACACATCTCAATACTATGTCCTCCCCATACTAAGATTTTTATTATGTTTTTTTTTCTCTCCTTCTCCTACTCGTTTCTGTGTTATTTTACATAGTCCTCTATTTGTGTTGTCCGGTGTGTTCCACACTAAGACGTTTCTAGTTATACCATTCCTATGTTTTCTCAATGTATGTTCTATCCAGCGCCAGTTTCATTTCTTTACCTCTTGGTTCACTGGTATTTGTCTAGTTCTCTCCATGAACCCCACATTGGTTCACTGGTATTTGTCTAGTTCTCTCCATGAGCTCCACATTGGTTCACTGGTATTTGTCTAGTTCTCGCCATGAGCTCCACATTGGTTCACTGGTATTTGTCTAGTTCTCTCCATGAGCTCCACATTGGTTCACTGGTATTTGTCTAGTTCTCTCCATGAGCTCCACATTGGTAATTCTGTCATACATTTTATGTCTTCTATTCCGCGCTATTAGTGAATGTTTTGTAGTTTATTCGTAATTGTTTTCTTTGTTCTCCGTGTCTCAGATCCACAATGTAGTACATTTTTAACATTAGAATGCAATATTATGATGTCCCTGCTTAGTTTAATGTCTTTTGTCTTCCACAAATTTCCCAGTGCTGTCTTTTATCTGGCTCTACTAAATAAGTTTTGTATTCATTCGTCAGGTAGTTTTCCCTCGTGATCTTTCAACATACTTTTAGATGTTTACCTTATTTCATGTGCATCGTGCTGTAGTTTATAAATTCTTTCTGTTATCTTGAGTTTTCCTCTAATTCAGATTATAGAAATGTTATCGGGAAGCATTGGAAGTGTAAATCAAAAAGGCAAGAAATTAAGCTGATGATGTGAACGAGTTGACCTTTGATATATGTTGCCGTACTGTCTCTGTGATTGTCAGACTCCCGAAGCTAATCATTTTGAATCAAATATTTCCGTTTGATGTGCTCTGTTTACTGAACAATGTCATGAAGTTTAACAGCGTGACTCGCCCAAATGATGAACTCTGGCAATCCTGTCTTCAATAACTTCTGTTCTAAAGGGAATAATTTGATAACTCCAGTCAATTTTCTGTCTTGCCTACTCGCGATTGTTACTGGGCGTTAATAACTTTCATGTGTCTGTTATCTTGTTTTATATAACATCCAACAATGACTAAGATAACGCTGTACGCAACATTAAAAGTACAACACAAATGGCTGTAATTTACGATCTGGAGAAAGGCCACAGCAGAAGCTGTGAGAATAAATCAATGCGTGCTTGCTGGATTTCTGGCGTGGTGAACATTTGGCGATTTTAAATGACTCAACCCCCTGTTCCCTAATGGGTTGTGCAAATATTTGAACTGGTCACGTTCACTAAATGAACCCACAGTCCAGGGTGGGTTCTGGGCACTCACAGGGTTGAGGTGTCCAGTTAGCTTGCGACAGTAAGTAAAGTCAATGACCTCTTTACACGGGATAAGGCGGTGTGTGCAAGTGAAGCAAGAGCCATAATCTGATAGATCAATCTGCACTGGGTGGGTGATGTGGTGGTAGAACCATAATCTTATAGATCAATCTGCACTGGGTGGGTGATGTGGTGGTAGAGCCATAATCTGATAGATCAATCTGCAATAGGTGGGTGATGTGGTGGTAGAGCCATAATCTGATAGATCAATCTGCACTAGGTGGGTGATGTGGTGGTAGAACCATAATCTTATAGATCAATCTGCATTATGTTAATGATGTGGTGTATTCTGTCCATCTGTTTATTATGTCGGTATTATTAATTATGTCACCATTTTGTTCCTCTAATACAACCATTTGATGTTATTTTTCTTCTTTGTAAATCATTTTATATGTTCATACAATTCTTTCGAGTTGTCGTTTAGGTCTAAATTCTCTATTTATTGACATTCTTTTCCTGCAACCACTCTTCTTTGGCAACTCTGCTCATGTGGCGTATTTCTCTGCCTATTAATATATATTCTGGAGTTTCGTTTGCTTTCTTTCTTTGAGTCATTTTACTCAAGATGTCTTGGGTTATGCATAAATTGCTTTTTCTTATTTACCTTCACTGGCAATGTGGTATTTGTAATCTGTGTACTGGTGTTTACACATTCCCATTGTCTATTAATTTTATCCTCGGATTTTCACGTCTATATTGTTCTACACTTTCAACAATTAAATGTTTTGAATATCCCTTACAGGACATCGCTGTCAACACCAGCATCTTTCAGCTGATTGTTGATTTCTTGGCAAGATTACGCTCAGTAGTTTGCCATTGCATTCTGAGCGACCGGCTCCGTACTCTCATAAGTCACGGGCGCGACTCGAACCGCTTCTAATTCTCGTGCGCTCATGTCAACCACGAGAGTATTCGGAGTTATGGAGAAAGCTGCTAACTCCTAGGCCAGGGAGATCGGCCTTTCAACAATTAGTCTTTCATATTTATTGTTTTTTTCTTCAATCAGGTATAGTTGACTTATGTCTGGTTGTTTCAATGCCGATATATCTATTTGAGGTGTCTTCCATGTCCGTGTTCCTGTGTTTTAATTATAATCTTAAGACTACATGATTTATTGTGGTCAAAGTTGACATCAGCTCCATGGTATATTTTGGCATGTTTAACATTGTTTTTAAATCTATTTCTAAGCATATAGGCAATGTGGTTTCTTGTTCTATCTCCACGGCTTTTCCGCGTATACAGTTTCCTAGGTTTATGTTGAAATAATGTGTTACAAATAAAAAGATTGTTTTCTTCACAAATCTGTATCAGCCGATCTCCTCTGTCGTTTCTATTTCCCATCCCATGTTGCCCTACTCTCTGCTTATATTTAGTTGTTCCAACCTTTGAGTTCATGTATCCTATGTCAATTACGACCTCTGATGATTATTACAACTTTCAGTGTTTGTTGTGGGTCTTCATAATATTTTTCTAGCTGTTCATCACTATAATAAGTTGTTGGAGCATAGGCCTGAAGAATTACTATGTCAAAAGTTCTTGCCTTAATTTTGAGTAGTATCACTCTATCTTTATGAGCCCAGAATCTACTAATATTTTTCTCTGAATTTCTTTTCACTAAAATTCTTACTCCTCTCTCATGCTGATCTCCGCCCGAATTAATGAATATGTAATCTTTCTCCTAATATAACTAGCGTGCGTCCATCTTGTGTCAATCAATCAATCAATCATGTACCATGCCGGAAAGCGTGGGCGGTCATGGCTCACCATTTCACTCGATCACCAAAGTCGTGGATCAGCTCAGTGTTCCTGTCTCGTCCATGCCATGTGGCCAAGCCATCTGGGTATTTTCCTCTCGGTCTTCCTCTTGGTCTGTTCCCTTCGATCTTGCCAGTTGTCACTAAGTTCTCCAATCCATTTCTTCTCATAAGATGTCCAAAAAATGTTGACTGTCTACGTCTAATTTCTCTAATCAATTTACGATTTTCGTTTGTCTCCTGTAGTACTTGGTCATTGGTTTTTCTGTCTGTCCATGGTATTGTTTTGCATTTTCCTCAGAAACCACATTTCTGCACCCATCAGATGTTTTTCAGCTTGACCGCACATTGTGCAGTATACATCTTGTGTCTGATACCCCTAAAACATCTACATTAATGATTTTTGCTTCTGAAATCAGGTTGACAAATTTCCCTGCTTGATACAGTACGTTCCACGTACCAATTCTCAGACACCTCCATCTACTTTTCAGGTAGGTATTGTCAGAATGCACCCTTTCAAAAGAATGTGAGATGCTTCGTGATTGTACAATTCAATAGTGACTGTAGGAGTTGTCTTTTCGCTGAGAATATTTACAACAGGCTCATTTCCAGTGGGTCAAGAATTACCAGCATCGCTATTGTCCGTTTGTTGTGATCTCATTGCTATTTGTGGGTTATTACGTGGTGAGGTTCCAATTTCTAACACGATGGCCAGCCATGTTCACTATAGTGTCCTGAACACGCCTCATGTGTGCCACACACTCGGCTGTTTCGCTTTCGAAGCCGTTGATCTATATAGATTCATCAGCCTTCTCCACCGTCCAGTCTTTGTGTACTAGGGATGGACATTCCCTTAGTAGGATATTACCGCTACTTCACTCATGTAGTTTAGCCAGTCAGCCAAGACTGTTGCCCGTGGTGTGACCACCTCAACTATACGTTCATGCTAAATGTTTAAAAAATATATAAACGTTACATGTTATACCTTTGTGTGGCTTCGTCTCAAAATAGGCACACGTTAAAAGTGACACGTTTGACTGACTTAAAATGTACAATGTGTCCTGAAGCAATTTTCTTATATGGGTACGTGATGTGAAAGGTCATCACATTTTGTAGACTTGGCGGCAATAGGTGGTCAGTCCTTCCTCACTTTCACGGGTGACTACCTATTAACTTCGCTAACACGCCGGTGTTTAGTGACCTAGTCTCAATTTAATCCTGTTTGTCCGAAGCTGGAAAGTCAAACTACACGAACTCAGTCATATCAATCATCAAAATAATCAGTGGGTGTGAATCGTTATAGCTACCGTGTAGAGTAAAATCATGGCAGGGTCTGTAAGAAAACTGACAACGATAGAAAATAAAACGACAAGAATTCTATAATAAATAAGCTACGTTTCCAACCACAGCACAGGCAGAACTGGTTCCACGTTTGTAACTTAAGATCATGGATCTAGTGCAGTGACCTACATTTGCATCGAGGTCAGGTTCGTAAACATGACAGTCGGAATGACCATGCTTCCAAGGTCACTCGTCAATGTTTTCATATTATCCATAATGAGTTCGATTATACAAACTTATTCGGTAATGCAGACTTTTCAAGGAATGCAGACTTTTCCAGGAATAAAGACTTATGTAGGAATACAGACTTCTCTACGAACAGAGTCTTCTACAGGAGTACATTCATCTGCAGTAATACATACATCTCCAGGAATACATACACCCTCAAGACAACATACATCTCCAGCGATACAGATTTCTCCTGGAATTGAGACATTTTCAGAAATACAGACTTCTCCAGACATACAGACTTCTCCAGATATGCAGAGCTCTACATCCATGATGACTGATGTCCAGGCAAGGACTGGTTGCTGTAGTAGACATGGTCACGGCACGAATGCCGACAAGGACGTCACGTCACATCCACCAGGGACTTCCCAGGTACAGCCACGTCCTCCAGGCGTTGACCATCATTCTGAAGCTGTAGCAGACATCGGGTCATCTGATAAGCGACGAAATCAAGACACGACCCAGTCACGGGACTTGATGACGCTGTCCAGCTCCCCTATGTCAGTGGACAACAGTGAAGAGAACGTCGAGTACGACCAGAATTTAACCAACAGGGCACAAAGTATCACTGGCAACTCTGTAATCATGTTTCTGGGTGAAGCCTGGAGCCTGGCTCTTTCACTACAAAACTTTCTAGAATTATATTGGTACATGAACTACGTCGTCTTCCAAGTGATAGCCGTGGGAGGCCTCGTTGGTTGCCTCATCAGTTTATGTGTTCTGAAGAAGAGCGGGTTGAGGAAACCATCTAACATCCTTTTGTTCCAGTTAAGCTTATCGGATATTCTCACACTACAACGAATGGTTGGCGGTATGGAACGTATAAACACTATAGCACGAATTCTTCACGTACCAAATCATTGTGCATACCTCCTTTATGTGTTGTCTAATCTAGATATTGACGTGGTAGACCTCAGTAGTACAGCGGCTACCTTTGTCATACTGTGGATAACAGCGGAAAGACTTCTGGCAATTTTCTGCCCTTTACGTTTCAAGTCACTGGTAACCGCCAGCAGAGTGTGGGCTCTCGGATTCATCACATTTATGATTTGTGCTATGTATACGTTATACACATCAAAACCATGGCTGGTGATAGACGAATCATTTCACAACATCACATCTGAGGGTTCGTTAAGAGTACAATATGGGGCCATCGGGAAAATGGGAATGTATGTAACAATCACACTTTTGTATATAATCCCTCTTGTCTTGGTGTTCCTGGGATGTGTTGTGATCGCAGCCAAACTGTCAATCACTCGTCACAATCGTCGCCTGCTGTCACTCAACTCAGGCAAGAAAAAGTCAAGAAATAGAACAACAAAGACACTGCTTCTTGTATGCATCTCATTTTTTGTCACCAGGTTTCTTTTCCTCTACCAATATTATGAACCGACAGTAGGTAGCGCCATGAATGTTATCATTTTGGCAATAGTCAACATCTTCACAATGCTAACTATTACACTCGGTACAGCATTAGAAGTTCCTATTTTCATTTTCTACAACAGGAAGTTTCGAATAATTCTTTATCAAATGTTTGGGTTGTACCCCACATTACGAGGTCAACCATGACGTCAAATAACATTGTAGGTGCACAAATGTAACATCGCTCCCTCAGTGGTCAATTGTAAACAGAAGAGTGAAATTACCACACTTGCTATACACACAAACGGCCCCGTCTAGTTCAGCAGATATGACAATACGTGGGTGCTCACTGTCCTGTATACTTCAACAGAGATAAGAATACCTGGATTCTGACTGTTCCCCAGTCTAGTTCAGCAGATATGACAATACATGAATGCTAACTGTCCACCTATAGTTCAGCAGATATGACAATGCATGAATGCTAACTGTCTCCAGTCTAGTTCAGTAGATATGACAATACATGGATGCTCACTGTCTCCAGTCTAGTTCAGCAGATATGAGAATACATGGATGCTCACTAGCCGGAGACACTTGGGTTCGATACTCATATTATACGCCATGCAATCGAGGCACAACACGTGTTCCAGATTATATTGTATATTGGAAACAATTAGGTAAATTTAGCTCCTGCGAAAAGAAGAGACATACTAAACACAGACACAATGCACATTCGCATACCTTACAAGGAAATCCATCGTACACACGTGAAAACAAAGTGTGACTTCAATCAATAAATATATAAAATTAAATAATAAAATAACAAATAAGTACAATAGGACAACAAAGGAAGGCCGACGTTTCGATTCTGATAATCTTTAATAAAGACAGGACAACACAAATAGATAAACAAAGAAAAAGACACACAATAAATTGACATAACTACTAAGGTGGTTTGAACAATGGCGCTCTTTTGGCTACAAAGTTTACGTATAGTTAGGCTGCCTGAGGGCCAGATAGGATTTGTGTAAGCTAAAGGTGTGTGAACAGTCCGATATGAATATATAGAGGTGTATAGACAGTAAGGTATGAATATATAGAGGGAGGACAGCATAATTATAAACGCTTTTCGGCATGGCACATGATTGATTGATTGAAACAGTTCGATATGAATAAATAGAGATTGTTATGATTGTTTTAACATTTTTGATAAAATTTCTTTCTAATTATCTATTTTTGTAAAGAGTCCTTGACCTTCGTAATGTAATGCTTCTTCTTCTTCTTCTTCTTCTTCTTCTTCTTCTTCTTCTTCTTCTTCTTCTTCTTCTTCTTCTTCTTCTTCTTCTTCTTCTTCTTCTTCTTCTTCTTCTTCTGCTGCTGCTGCTGCTGCTGCTGCTGCTGCTGCTGCTGCTGCTGCTGCTGCTGCTGCTGCTGCTGCTGCTGCTGCTGCTGCTGCTGCTGCTGCTGCTGCTGCTGCTGCTGCTGCTGCTTCTTCTTCTTCTTCTTCTTCTTCTTCTTCTTCTTCTTCTTCTTTCTTCTTCTTCTTCTTCTTCTTCTTCTTCTTCTTCTTCTTCTTCTTCTTCTTCTTCTTCTTCTTCTTCTTCTTCTTCTTCTTCTTCTTCTTCTTCTTCTTCTTCTTCTTCTTCTTCTTCTTCTTCTTCTTCTTCTTCTTCTTCTTCTTCTTCTTCTTCTTCTTCTTCTTCTTCTTCTTCTTCTTCTTCTTCTTCTTCTTCTTCTTCTTCTTCTTCTTCTTCTTCTTCTTCTTCTTCTTCTTCTTCTTCTTCTTCTTCTTCTTCTTCTTCTTCTTCTTCTTCTTCTTCTTCTTCTTCTTCTTCTTCTTCTTCTTCTTCTTCTTTCATTCACCTTAAATATGTCTATAACTGCAATGTTGTCTCTTGTATAAATTTAACTGTCCTTTACAGTTCACACAGCGGTCCATAGAGTTTATCTTCCACTGTCGTCTCTCTAGGCCAGAAGGTTTGCCTAGATATGTTATATTTTGGGCAGTCTTGGAGTATGTGCTCTGCTGTCTGCGACGCCAATCCACATGTACACATGGCTGTTTCACCAATCTTGAATTTTGTATACATGTGGTTGCGTAATCTATTGTGTCCTGTTCTGATGTGCAGAATAATGACTTGTTCTGGTCTGTCCATAACGTGGTAGTCGTCTTGAGCAGGTTTTGGTGGCCTTCTGACTGATTTGATCATTCTTTTTTTTTGGTGATATGTAACGGGCACATCAGACTGTTCTTATTTTGCTCCTTCCTTAGCCAATCAATCAGTTCTGTCGTTTCCGGTGTTGCGAAACGCCTGAGATTCTGCTGGCGACTATGGTATACGGGTGATTTGTCACCAGGAAAACTCAGTTTTGAGATACATTTCTCGTTGTCCTCTGCTAGAATAGATCTGAATATTATAGTTTTGTGCACTAGGTTCACAAAAGGAATTGATTAGCACCGCGCGCACCAAATTGCACGGGGGAAAACGCTGCACGCCATAACAACGGTGTTGACGTACCAAAGAGAACTAGTGGTTTAGTCTTTGTTGCCGTGTTAGGCTGTTCTAAGGACGTCTGTGGAAACTGGCTGTGAACTGTCACGATGGCGCTCAAAGGCACCTGACGGCTTCGGCAGAGGTTATCCCAGTTATTTCCATGTGTGAAAGGAAGTTATGCTTTAAAGTGTTATAGTTAAGTGTCGGTTGTTTGAGCGTTATTGTGTCCGCGCCGACAACTTTCCGGCAGATTAGCGTATGCACATTTGTAAGTATGGTTAAGTGGGCTTGGCTAAAATTAGTGTGAGGAGAGGGATGGCTTTACCATCCATGATGAAAACCAATCCTCGGAGCTAGCAGCTAATAACTAGCCACTCAAGGGGATATTTAGACGCAGGGCCTTGCAGCCTTTTCATGGAATATTCATGTGCTGGCTTGAAGCCCGAAATTGTCGACTGTGGACAGCGCGGCGAGCCGGTATGACGACGCGTTTCCGGTATACGCCGCGGGTGCTGGGGCGAGAGCGGGTGACACGTAGACCATATCGAGTAACCCCTCAAATTACTTGGGGAAACACGTGACGTCGTTTGCGTGCGGTGGCAGGCGTGTCGGACAATTGACTACGGAGATGACGACCGTCTCCGCAATTTCGGTCGAACTTTGAATTTGTTTATCTGTTTTCCTCCCAACTGTCCTGTACCTTATTAGATCGTCTTAGGGAGAACAATAGTGCTGAGGGGAAAACAATGTAAGGAAAAGTCTTACAGCAACATTTATATCTTTTATATAATGTTTCTTTATCTGCTGAGGGCCATGTCCATGCACACCTTTGTGCGAAAGGTTGTGGTTAGTTGCACTAACTCGGTTGTTTGTTGCAGAATCTGCCATCGAGTAACCTCTCGACTAGCATAGGCCCAGCTCAAGAAAGAGAGGCCACGTCTAGTTGCCTATGCTCTCTTGGTTGACGCAGGGCCAAGTGTCAGCAACGGAATAACCAGCACCGCTCCATGGTATCGCTATCAAGGTAACCTGTGATTGTCTCATTTAAATTCCAGACATGGCGGCTATGAGATTGTTTACCCCAATCATACCATCAGGTCTACCGACGAGAAGCCTATTGACATTATGAACTAATTGCTGAACTGTTTAAGGTCTTTGGTTCCAACTTTGGTCAACGGAGCTAATTGTGAAAGACATTTTGTGTCAGTGGTTCCATTAATGACAACATGAACTCAGGTCACCTTCGTGCTTCCAGACAGTAATCATAGACATTTGCTTTACCCATCGGGTTAAGAGGGAGGCCCCGAGTGTCAGGTCAACTAAGTTGGCGAACAGGTCAACATCCTCTAAACTGGGGGTCATCTACCGAAACTGGAGTTGAGTCAGTGTACCGACTTCTATAGTTGGAAACCTCACCTAATATCCCCACCAGCCCGGAACATTCTTCGGAGATCTGCCACGGTCGGATGAGCTAACACTGACAGCAGACTTAAAGGACAACCCCTGTTATCAGGTATAAAAAATAATAAAGGTGTCATCACTTACCCTGTACGGCTCAGTGATGATACGCTAGATGGAAGATGCATACGCGGTGTCACAGACTCACCTAAAGGGCGGTACCAACTTAAAAGAACGAGACACTGGCGAAGGGATATAAATCCAGCTAAAGGGAAAGAACCGAGTCACTCGAAGGCTCGAATAATCTAGAGCCTTCTCGAAGGAACGGTCAGTGTGTCCACAACCACATGCCATGATATATTCAATGCAGTTACTAACTGTATTGAAAGAACTGGGTTGGTTTGGAACAAGATGGCAGGTGTTACAACTGACGGAGCTCGTGCTTTGACTGGAAAAATGTAGCTCTGGTAAAGTTGATAAGTGATAAGATTAAAGCAGAATATCCAGACCACACATTATTACCACTTCACTGTGTGATTCATCAAGAAAGTCTGTGTAAAACTGTTTTGAATATCAAGCATGTTATTGACCCAGTTGTCAGTGTCATCAACCCCATCAGATCAAGATGACTTAATCACAGACAGTTCAAAACAATACTTGACGATATGGAAACTGAACATTCCGATGTCCTGTACCACACCAGTGCTCGAAGGTTGAGTCTCGGCAAGGTGTTGAGGCGAATGTGGGAACTCAGAGAAGAAATAGTGGTGTTTCTAGAGATGAAGGGCATTAAATGTGACTTTAATACTGTGAGTGGCACCTTGCAGTCTTGACAGACCAAAGTATGTGAGTTGGAATGTGGCCAAATTTCCATCACAATGCCTGGGCAGAGCTTCAGAGAAATATGTGGTACGCAAACGACATGTTCCCTCTCTAGGCCTAATCTCGTGTATTCCAGAGGAATTGGTAACCAATAAGTCTGGCACAAGGTAGGCTGCAGACGTTGGCGGCTCAGCGTCAATCCTCCAAGACCTCGCCTTCACGAGCAGTTGGCGAGTGGTGACCAGACCCTGGAACCCAAGGGACCCGACTTAGAGGCGTTCAGCCAAGTCCCAGAGGTGAGGGCCTCGTACGCTCCTGTACCGTAGGGCGCGTACAACTGTCAATCACAAGTGTCTAGACCTTGTAAAGCGTGTACTACCGTCAGACTCCCTGTCTGACTTGTGCGGATCCCACGACCACCGGGAATATGCCCACCGGAGATATCACAGGAGATATCGCTCGTCTGTTGCGAGTAAATCTCCCGTCGTTCTACCGAGACTGAATAAGTAAAGAAACGATAAAAGTAGTGGTATTTCAATTTCGCTTGCGCTCCCACCTATGCTACACCCTTCATGTGTCTTCACAAAGTCGGACTAGAGTCAAGCTCAACAGAGTCTTCTTTCCCCGCTGATTCTACCAAGCTCGAGACTTTAATACTAACATTGTCAATAAAGAGTAGAAGTTAGACTATGTTTGCCATTGAAATTATGGACAAGTTAAATGAACTGAATGTCAAAATTCAGGGCAATGGTGTGTTTGCACATGAATTGTATGTACATGTAAAATAATTTCAGGTAAAACTCACTGTTCTCCAGACAAGCAAGTGAAAAAAGATTTTATCACTTCTCTTTGCTAAAGCAAGAAACCATTTCTGGTGAAATGACTGAAAAGTACAAAGCCCAATTAGATGTATGTCCTATCCTAGTTATACATTTTATCAGGTGTTCTCAGTGCATGTCCTATCCTAGTTATACCATTATCAGGTGTTCTCAGTGTATGTCCTATCCTAGAGTTATACCATTATCAGGTTTTCTCAGTGTATGTCCTATCCTGGTATAACATTATCAGGTTTTCTTAGTGCATGTAATATCCTGGTTATAACATTATCAGGTTGTCTCAGTGTTGTAATATCCTGGTTATAATATTATCAGGTTGGTTCAGTGTATGTCCTATCCTAGTTATACCATTATCAGGTTTTCTCTGTGTATGTTCTATCCTCGTTATACCATTATCAGGTTTTCTCTGTGTACGTTCTATCCTAGTTATACCATTATCACGTTTTCTCTGTGTATGTCCTATCCAACGCCAGCTTGTTTTCTTCATCTCCTGCTTGGTTCACTGGTATTTGTCCAGTTCTTTCCATGAGCTCCACATTGGTTCACTGGTATTTGTCCAGTTCTTTCCGTGAGCCCCACATTGGTTCACTGGTATTTGTCCAGTTCTTTCCGTGAGCCCCACATTGGTTCACTGGTATTTGTCCAGTTCTTTCCGTGAGCCCCACATTGGTTCACTGGTATTTGTCCAGTTCTTTCCGTGAGCCCCACATTGGTTCACTGGTATTTGTCCAGTTCTTTCCGTGAGCCCCACATTGGTTCACTGGTATTTGTCCAGTTCTTTCCGTGAGCCCCACATTGGTTCACTGGTATTTGTCCAGTTCTTTCCGTGAGCTCCACATTGGTTCACTGGTATTTGTCCAGTTCTTTCCGGCGTGAGCCCCACATTGGTTCACTGGTATTTGTCCAGTTCTTTCCGTGAGCTCCACATTGGTTTACTGGTATTTGTCCAGTTCTTTCCGTGAGCCCCACATTGGTTCACTGGTATTTGTCCAGTTCTTTCCGTGAGCCCCACATTGGTTCACTGGTATTTGTCCAGTTCTTTCCGTGAGCTCCACATTGGTTCACTGGTATTTGTCCAGTTCTTTCCGGCGTGAGCCCCACATTGGTTCACTGGTATTTGTCCAGTTCTTTCCGTGAGCTCCACATTGGTTCACTGGTATTTGTCCAGTTCTTTCCGTGAGCTCCACATTGGTTCACTGGTATTTGTCTAGTTCTCTTCATGAGCTCCACATTGGTTCACTGGTATTTGTCTAGTTCTTTCCGTGAGCTCCACATTAGTTCACTGGTATTTGTCTAGTTCTATCCATGAGCTCCACATTGGTTCACTGGTATTTCTCTAGTTCTCTCCATGAGCCCCACATTGGTTCACTGGCATTTGTCTAGTTCTCTCCATGAGCTCTACATTGGTTCACTGGTATTTGTCTAGTTCTCTCCATGAGCTCCACATTGGTTCACTGGTATTTGTCTAGTTCTCCCCATGAGCTCCACATTGGTTCATTGGTATTTGTCTAGTTCTCTCCATGAGCTCCACATTGATTCACTGGTATTTGTCTAGTTCTCTCCATGAGCTCCACATTGATTCACTGGTATTTGTCTAGTTCTCTCCATGCGCTCCACATTGGTTCACTGGTATTTGTCTAGTTCTCTCCATGAGCCCCACATTAGTTCACTGGTATTTGTCTAGTTCTCTCCATGAGCTCCACGTTGGTTCACTGGTATTTGTCTAGTTCTCTCCATGAACCCCACATTGGTTCACTGGTATTTGTCTAGTTCTCTCCATGAGCTCCACATTGTTTCACTAGTATTTGTCTAGTTCTCTCCATGAGCCCCACATTAATTCACTGGTATTTGTCTAGTTCTGTCCATGAGCTCCACGTTGGTTCACTGGTATTTGTCTAGTTCTCTCCATGAACCCCACATTGGTTCACTGGTATGTGTCTAGTTCTCTCCATGAACCCCACATTGGTTCACTGATATTTATCTAGTTCTCTCCATGAACTCCACATTGGTTCACTGGTATTTGTCTAGTTCTCTCCATGAACCCCGCATTGGTTCACTGGTATTTCTCTAGTTCTCTCCATGAGCCCCACAATTGTTCACTGGTATTTGTCTAGTTCTCTCCATGAGCTCCACATTGGTTCACTGGTATTTGTCTAGTTCTCTCCATGAGGTCCACATTGGTTCACTGGTATTTGTTTAGTTCTCTCCGTGAGCTCCGCATTGGTTCACTGGTATTTGTCTAGTTCTCTCTGTGAGCTCCACATTGGTTCACTGGTATTTGTCTAGTTGTCTCCATGAACCCCACATTGGTTCACTGGTATTTGTCTAGTTCTCTCCATGAACCCCACATTGGTTCACTGGTATTTGTCTAGTTCTCTCCATGAACCCCACATTGGTTCACTGGTATTTGTCTAGTTCTCTCCATGAGCTCCACATTGGTTCACTGGTATTTGTCTAGTTCTCTCCATGAGCTCCACATTGGTTCACTGGTATTTGTCTAGTTCTCTCCATGAGCTCCACATTGGTTCATTGATATTTGTCTAGTTCTCTCCATGAGCTCCACATTGGTTCACTGGTATTTGTCTAGTTCTCTCCATGAGCTCCACATTGGTTCACTGGTATTTGTTTAGTTCTCTCCATGAGCTTCACATTGGTTCACTAGTATTTGTCTAGTTCTCTCCATGAGCCCCACATTGGTTCACTGGTATTTGTCTAGTTCTCTCCATGAGCTCCACGTTGGTTCACTGTTATTTGTCTAGTTCTCTCCATGAACCCCACATTGGTTCACTGGTATTTGTCTAGTTCTCTCCATGAACCCCACATTGGTTCATTGATATTTGTCTAGTCCTCTCCATGAGCTCCACATTGGTTCACTGGTATTTGTCTAGTTCTCTCCATGAGCTCCACATTGGTAATTCTATCATACATTTTATGTCTTCTATTCCGCGCAGACACCAGTTAGTGAATGTTTGTTGTTTATTTGTAACTGTTTTCTTTGTTCTCGATATTTCATGTCCACATTGTAGTACATATTTACCGTTAGAATGTAATATTATAATTTCCCTGCTTAGTTTAATGTCTTTTGTCTTCCACAAATTTCCCAGTACTGTCTTTGATCTGGCTCTGCTAAATAAGTTTTGAATTCTTCACATAGTTTTTCCTCGTGATCTTTCAACCTACCTTCAGATGTTTACCTTATTTCATGTGCACTGTGCTGTAGTTTATTTATTCTTTCTGTTATCGTTATATATTTTTGCTGTTATCTTGAGTTTTCCTCTAATTCAGATTGTAGAAATGTTATTGGAAAGTATTGAAAGTGTAAAACAAAAAGGCAAGAATATAATTTGATGACGTGAACGAGTTGACCTTTGATCTATGTTGCTGTACGGTTTATGTGATTGTCAGACTCCCCGAGCTAATCACTTAGAATCAAATCTTCCCGTTTGATGTGCTCAGTTTACTGAACAATTTCATAAAGTTCAACAGCGTGACTCGTCCAAATGATGAACTCTGGCAATCCTGTCTTTCATAACTTCCGTTCTAAAGAAACTCATTTGATCACTGCAGTCAATTTTCTGTCGTGACTACTGGGCTTTCATAACTGTTATGTTTCTGTTATCTTCTTTCATATAACTTCCAACAATGCCAAAGATAACGCTGTAAACAAACATTGAAAGTAAAAGACAAATGACTGTTATTTACGATCTGGAGAAAGCCAAGAACAGAAGCGTTGAGAATAAATCAATGCGTGCTTGCAGGAGTTGGACCATCGACGTTCTGGCCTGGTGAACATTTGATGATTTTAAATAACCCTACCCCCTGCCCGTGTTTCCCAAAGTGTTGTGCAAATAATTGAACTAGTCACCGCCGCTGGTTATGTTATCTATATAACCGCAGAACAGGGTGGGGTCTGGATACTCACAGAGTTGAGGTGTCCAGTTGGCTTGTGACAGTAAGTAAGTAATCTGTAATCTGATAGAACAATCTGCATCAGGTATATGATGTGGTGGTAGACCCATAGTCATATAGATCAATCTGCACGAGGTGGGTGATGTGGTGGTAGACGCATAGTTTTGTAGAACAATCTGCACCAGGTGGGTGATGTGGTAGACGCATAGTTATATAGAACAATCTGCGCCAGGTGGGTGATGTGGTGGTAGACTCATAGTTTTGTAGAACAATCTGCACCAGGTGGGTGATGTGGTGGTAGACCCATAGTCATATAGATCAATCTGCAAGAGGTGGATGATGTGGTGGAAGACCCATAGTTATATAGAACAATCCGCACCAGGTGGGTGATGTGGTGGTAGATGCATAGTTTTGTAGAACAATCTGCACCAGGTGGGTGATGTGGTGGTAGATGCATAGTTTTGTAGAACAATCTGCACCAGGTGGGTGATGTGGTAGACGCATTGATATATAGAACAATCTGCACCAGGTGGGTGATGTGGTGGAAGACCCATAGTTATATAGAACAATCTGCACCAGGTGGGTGATGTGGTGGAAGACCCATAGTTATATAGAACAATCTGCCCCAGGTGGGTGATGTGGTGGAAGACCCATAGTTATATAGAACAATCTGCACCAGGTGGGTGATGTGGTGGAAGACCCATAGTTATATAGAACAATCTGCACCAGGTGGGTGATGTGGTGGAAGACCCATAGTAATATAGAACAATCTGCACCAGGTGGGTGATGTGGTGAAGACCCATAGTTATATAGAACAATCTGCACCAGGTGGGTGATGTGGTGGAAGACCCATAGTTATATAGAACAATCTGCACCAGGTGGGTGATGTGGTGGAAGACCCATAGTAATATAGAACTATCTGCACCAGGTGGGTGATGTGGTGGAAGACCCATAGTAATATAGAACAATCTGCACCAGGTGGGTGATGTGGTGGAAGACCCATAGTAATATAGAACTATCTGCACCAGGTGGGTGATGTGGTGGTAGACCCATAGTCGTATAGAACAATCAAAAAGGTCCATCATCCCTCAAGACCTCTTTCCCCACTATACACATCACTTCACATAACTAATCTGTTCCTATACCTCACTCAGTATTCCCTCTTAATCTCGCCAAAAACTTCAGCAACCCACTAATGTTCTCCTGAACCTCAATTTATGCCGTTATCAACAGCAACAATATACCGCCACTGAACTCATGTCTGTGACTGCTTACAATCAACGTTATTCTTTCTCAGTCCAAATATTACGGACCCCTAAAACCACATGGCATTTTATCTCTGTTCGCTGTGAGCATTCCATACTGACAATGTCCATTTCCCTTTACTATTGTATCCACAGTATATATAAAAAACATGGGATTCAATTCATGTTTTTACTATTTGTCTTCATACTGTCTGGCGTAGCACGTTACCCACTTCTTCTTTTACAAACCAGCCACCTCGTGTCTCTTATGAAAGTACATCATGGCTCTAAATCCATGTTTACTTCCGACCCCATGGAAACCATGTTATAAACTTTCCCCACATTTACCCCACTGCTATATACGTTAGTAACGTTAATCTTTTGTTCCCCAATATGGCATCCAATCCATATATATTCAATCAATGCTGACTTAATGCAGCCCCTATTTTTAACTCCCGCAGAACCCTTTTTCTTGAGTAGTAACCCCATTTAAGTATGGCATATGTTTCCACACTTCGCAGCCACTATATCATTAACCTCTCAACGCTGATCATCACAGCAATCTTGCTAACAGAATATACTCATGAACTTATTATTCACAAAGAGAATGTGTCTCTCTACTAGACCTCAATAGTTTATTAACTATTTTCTGAACGAAGGGCTTTATTTAAAGCCCCGTGTATTGCTTTTATACTGGACAAAACCATAACTGTTTGTAAATTAAACTTAACTTAACTAATTTCTAACATATGTATAAACAAGGTAATTCTTATTCAACACACAAGACAATTCACTTAAATTATGAGTCAAGCGAAATAAAATCACAACAGGACATCATACCCCCCCCCCCCCAAGTTATTAAATATTATTTCTCTTTCCCCATATCAAATAAAGGCATCAACTCATTCAAAGAAAACATATTTCAGAATAATATAACATACATCCTATCCATTGTTAGTCTCTTTTATGGACTAACAATAACTTGTTTATCTATTTAAGAAAACTCAAGAAGTCAAATCATAAAATCAATTGGCAATAAAATTACAGTAAAAATATACCACACTCGAATTTACATCCATATTAGCTATCTTAACACCTAAATATATAGTGTCATGTCTACTCCTCAAGACAACTCATTATAAGTATCAATAAAACCATTTTCTATAACAACTGTGTCATACACAGCTAATGTATTTCATCAACTATCACTTTCCTTTTTAAATCATCAAATTTTTATCTTGCTATCTGCAGCATTTTCTATCAATTTATCTCCCCTGTTTCCATTTCCTCAATAACTCCAAGTTTCTTTGAATAAGTGCTATCTCCACATCAATATCTTCTTCCTCATGTAAAGAAATATTTTCTTCCTTGCTGCTATCTCTATTAGATTCTGAATTTTCATTCATTTCTTCTATGTCTTTTCACTACAACGGCTACTCTTATAACCGTAATAAAAACGCTCAATGCTAGGCCAATTAACCTGCATTAATCCCCCCCCCCCCAAAAAAAAAAATATATATATATATATATATATATATATATATATATATATATATATATATATATATATATATATATATATATATATATCTGTTACCTACAGACTATATCTGTTCTCTCAACAAAAGTCATTAATCAACAAATGACTGTACTTTTTCTGGAAGTCAATTATTGATTATCTCCCCTCACAACATTCTATCTTTTACAAAACTAACTCCTAACACATCACCATATTTAGAATATAAATCTAAACAACCACTATAAACTACAGGTCAAATCATTTTATCTATTACCAGTGTGACGGCTATCCCAATGTCATCTACCAGTCATCTATCTACTAAGAGAAATTGTGATTCGTCACACCAGTTGTTTCCCTTGGATTTGTACCAAGAATTACCACAGCTTCCTAAACATTACCGTCCACTACTATAGACTTCGCCAACAATAACTAATTCTACTTTTAAGTCTCTTTTCTACCCGACGCAACTAACATTTCATTCTCCTGCATGAGTACTTTCTAACATCTCACCACAACAACTCTAAACTATCCTCAACTTTTCTCTTACCTTCGTTCACACACCGCGATGGTATTCAAGCCAGTCACACTTATCGGAACACGTTCTCTAGTACTCTATTTATAATACTCTGACATTCATTTAGCTAATCATATTCTCTTGCTTGCCTCACTCATCTTTCACTGCTAATCCTATTTACCGGGACTCTCTCAGAAACAGCAACCAACACCACATATTACTAACGACAGACCTCACTCCGATTGAGCGAACCATCTTCTCTCATTTCTCAGTATCAGGCATTCATGCTTCGACATGTCCCTGCCAACAATACTAAATCTGTTTTATGAAACGTCATACAAAATGTTAACTCTCTTTCTGTCAGCCTGTCATAAAATTTTCATCGATTCCGTCTAAGATCACACATTCTAAACACAAGACATCACACGTTTTATCAGCGTCACTTATCAGCCAATCTTCGCATATTCACACGGCATTCGTATTTTATGTTTGCTCAGACAGTGATACACATCCTCGTTCTCATCTCACGATTATTCTCGTATCACGACAACCTTACGTGCCTATTCTATTATTTCAAAAAACAAAAAAAAAAAAAAAACAAATGAGACACCAATTCAACATTCTAGCAATTACTCACCACAGTCTAAGCGTGTCGATCACTTCCACACATTAACACAAGATATACTAAACGCCTCATATATGCATGCGTTACTACTACTAATCAGCTAACATCGTTCTATCTATACACGATGCACATATGTTTGTCTTCATTTTTTCACATGCAAGAACAACGCATTACCAGACGAATTACTTCAACACTCAACAGGACTTTCGCAATTCAACTGTTTTCTTATTTCTACTTTTATCACTCATTCACTCCTTTTCAAAGGTCAGAACCTATACATTATCTCTCGCAAACTATATCTCTTCTACACATTAACTAGCACTATCAACGATCTCTCAGAACCAACCTCATTCCGCTGAGCCACTAACCTCGTAACCATCATTCTATACTTCTCCACACAACTTTCTCAGATTTAATCACCTCTTCTTTCTCCGCAAGCATCATGTAATTACGTCAACCCTCTCACCAAGAACTCGTATTCTTCAAACTTCCACAGTCTTTTACTCTTAATACTCTTGCGCTCCACTGGCTATTTTACACAGGATACTCAATTCCTCATCAGACACTTTCGGTTCATCTGTCAACGCTACTATACCTACTTCTTAAACTACCAATCGAAACTATCTCAGACATCACGTCATAGCCCTGCGTCGAACCAATTCTATTACGAGCATTCATACTTAGTTTATCTCTCTCTCTCTCTCTCTCTGCTAATTCTGTGCTGAATCTACCCTACTTTAATCACACCAGTTATACATCACTCAACGTGATCAGCTCTCTCTATCTAGCCATTCCGGACAAGAGACATTTCTTTGTTTACTCTCCCCACACCACAACTAAACACAAGATATTCTTTATAACGTATCCACGTAGAATATTCTATCAGTTGCCGTGACTCTCTATCCTCAACAACACCATTGTCTACTCTGTACCATGTGATGCTACACCACAAAAATTCATCTGCCTATTTTAGACAACCCATATGTATATGCTCAAACCGCAATTCCTCTCATAAGCTAAAACAATACCATCTGTCATTCCTCACCCTCGGAATTCTAACAGTTATAGAGTGCATCTAAGCCAAATATTTCATTGTCTCCTAGTACTAATGTGCGTCTCTCTTCAATTATGTCATCTTCACTATCCGTACTTGTTAATCCGTTAAAATACTCAGGTCTTAATTCTCTGAGTTTTCTTATGTTATTTTCTGTCGTCGAGTAAATTTCCGCTATCTGTCTATTACTATTCTTCTTCTTAAATACTTTCCTTCTGTTCCCTTTATTTGCGTCATTCTGCTCACTGTTTTCTGTATACCTTACATAACGCTTACATTTCCCCATCTCATCTTCAGATGATATAATGATGATAGTTCCCTCATCAGACTCATAATAGTTTACTGCAGACACGTCGATCATATTCGCATAGTCGGCTTTAGAACGTCTGACTTTCCTCTTACCTCTATTCCCCCTGCTCCGGTTCGGGACAACTCCTATGTCTTTAGCTGAGGAAACTGACATCTCAGTTGTACCTTTATTGACTGTCAGACTGTTTATATTTCTTTCCCCAATACTTTTCCTCTTTGGTCTCTTTTCGTCTTTGGTTCTCGTCTGTTTATCTTTCTTAATTTCAACCGTGTCTCCCTTAGTCGAGTGAGTTGGTTTTGACTGAGTCTCTACTAACTCGGTTTGACTTCCCTTTGTTATCTTGCTGGTTCGTTGTACCTGAACTTTTTTCTCTACTGTATCAACTTGTGTCTGTGTGTTCCCTTCTACCACTTCAATCACCTGCGTCTGAGTCTCTTGGTCTATTTTCTTCTTTTCTTGTCTAAGAGTGAGATTCGCAACCACCTTAGGAGTAGTCGAATTCCTACTTACGTTTTCTACTCTTTTCCTTGACTCTGACCTCAGATATTGTCTTCGTCTTTGTTCAAACCAGTCGTCACGTCTTTTTCTAGCAGTCTTGCTATGGGATGGCCAATTACATAGTTTATTGGAAAGGTCTCTCTCAGCGCCATTCCTATACCTATGACATTTATACCAGTCCGACTTTTCACCATTACGTCTACTCTCACCGTCTTTTACCCTATAAACATCATGCCTTGGTTCGTCATAACCAACCGCATAATCAAAACCATATTGTCTTCTGTCTTTATTAAGTAGTGGCTGTCTCCTGTTATTCTTTCCTACTCTATTGCAGTCTACCTTAAATCTATAAGGCTCTTGTCTAGTCGTTCTGTTCTGCAACGTTTCCACAAAATTTTCTACTTCACTAACTGCCACTTTTAACTCTCCCAACCATGTACTGATACGTTTTAATTCTATATGTAGGTAATTCATATTAATTTCTTTGTAATTTATATCAAGCCAAAACCCCTATATATTTCTTGGTGTCTGTAGAGAAAAAAACTCGTCTTATGCTTTGCTGAAATAATTTTCAATTATGTCTGTTTCTCTACTGTGCTGTGTTGAGTTAGCCTGTTGCTATACCCACTTCTTCTGCCACTTTGCAATGTGCTGAAATATCAATTTATATAAGCAACTCACAGTTATAGCAATTTATCTAAATGATCTTATTTAAATCACATTAAAAAACCACTCTTCTAAATAATGAATGTTTTAAATTATTCCATTAATTGTATCCAACAGTTACGCGTCTTCTAACAGTTACACCCCCGGGAAGGTTAACCCGGTCAACAAATGCCCGCAGAAGTCGGATGTGTCGGCCTAACGGCGCAAGAACGCAGCTCTGCTGTAAACAGGCACAACGCAATCACATCCGAAAAAAAACTCCGGATGAACGAAGAAGAAGAAGAACAGTTACACTTTACTTAATTACCGTCAACCATGTCCTCCCTTGATTCAAGAGAAAGGTGAATTCACGTACGTCAGCTGAAAATTTTCCTTGCCACGGTCACGTATAACACAAACGTCTTGAGTCCGTATTATCTGAAGCCATCCAAACGATTACCTAATTTCGGTGACATCCTTCCTCCAACGTCTCAAGTTTCGCTACTTTCAGCCCCTGGATGGGCCCCTACCAGCTTTGAAATCTTCTTTTCACCCTAAACAGGGCCCTTCAAGGCGTCGACTTGAAAACGGCTCTCGTAAACAACAGAGCCCAGAAATGGTCTGACAGCGTCTAAAAGACATGGCCCAATCGATAGATGAATGAACTATTTAACTGCTGTCCTGGTTGTCTCTTGATAATAATCCTTTTCTCTAAAACAATTCAGTTGCATCAGGACTCAAAAAACTTGTTAACGTTATTCAGTTATCAGTTTTTCCACAGATCTTAGATAAGATTTGATAAAACGAGCTGTCTAAATTCATCACCATTCTAAAAAATTTACTGATTCGAGATGATTTTGATTGATCTCTGCAAATTTGATTTGAGGCAACGGTTAAACTTGATTGACCTTCAGAAAATTTTTTACTCACTTGAGACAACGGCTAAACTTGATTGTAGTTCAACGCTGGCTTCTGAGTTCGCCCCAGGCGATCAAGGTTAAATACAAGGAAGATAACGGCTCCTTTGAAACATCTCCAGAGATATTGACGTTCAAAAAGAAACAATAGCAGGCATTTTCTCAAGGGCGTAGCATGACAATGGCAGTTCTGTCCCAGCAAATTGTATTTTGTGTGGCGGTTGTTTTCAACTTTTTAACAAACGTCAGCCAACTCCATGGTAAAAAACTTGCCGATTCCGTTTTGTTGAGAGTTCTTAACGACACGACTTCAAGTTTCCATACATCCTCTATCGTTCCGTCTTTTCATGATTACTTGTGTCCGCGACAAACCATGAGCCGTATCCTGGTCAGTGGCTCCAGAAATCCTCCTGTAACAGTACAGGTACAGAGGATCAATAACCAAGTTCTTGTGTAGTTATGTTAAAAGGTTTATTGGTTCATGATGGTCGATAATAATACAGAGACATTTCAATGTGATGTTGTCTTGTCTCCGCTTTGGCTGTAACTACCTCCAAACAAACTACGTCACGACTTGAGCATCCCTAGTAGCGTTCGTATAGGATGCTCAACCGTGCTCCTAAGTTTACGCATCAACATAGATGTTACTCATTCCGTTACAATAGTTATATAGAACAATCTGCACTAGATGGATGATGTGGTGGAAGACCCATAGTTATATAGAACAATCTGCGCCAGGTGGGTGATGTGGTGGTAGACCCATAGTTATATAGAACAATCTGCACCAGGTGGGTGATGTGGTGGAAGACCCATAGTTATATAGAACAATCTGCACCAGGTGGGTGATGTGATGGTAGACCCAATGTTATATAGAACAATCTGCACCAGGTGGGTGATGTGGTGGAAGACCCATAGTTATATAGAACAATCTGCACCAGGTGGGTGATGTGGTGGAAGACCCATAGTTATATATAACAATCTGCACAAGGTGGGTGATGTGGTGGAAGACCCATAGTTATATAGAACAATCTGCACCAGGTGGGTGATGTGGTGGAAGACCCATAGTTATATAGAACAATCTGCGCCAGGTGGGTGATGTGATGGTAGACCCAATGTTATATAGAACAATCTGCACCAGGTGGGTGATGTGGTGGAAGACCCATAGTTATATAGAACAATCTGCACCAGGTGGGTGATGTGGTTGTAGACCCATAGTTGTATAGAACAATCTGCATCAGGTAGATGATGTGGTGGAAGACCCATAGTTATATAGAACAATCTGCACCAGGTGGGTGATGTGGTGGAAGACCCATAGTTATATAGAACAATCTGCACCAGGTGGGTGTTGTGGCGGAAGACTCATAGTTATATCGAACAATCTGGACCAGATGGGTGATGTGGTGGAAGACCCATAGTTATGTAGAACAATCTGCACCAGATGGGTGATGTGGTGGAAGACCCATAGTTATGTAGAACAATCTGCACTAGATGGGTGATGTGGTGGAAGACCCATAGTTATGTAGAACAATCTGCACTAGATGGGTGATGTGGTGGAAGACCCATAGTTATGTAGAACAATCTGTACCAGATGGGTGATGTGGTGGAAAACCCATAGTTATATAGAACAATCTGTACCAGATGGGTGATGTGGTGGAAGACCCATAGTTATGTAGAACAATCTGTAACAGATGGGTGATGTGGTGGAAGACCCATAGTTATGTAGAACAATCTGCACTAGATGGGTGATGTGGTGGAAGACCCATAGTTATGTAGAACATTCTGTACGAGATGGGTGATGTGGTGGAAGACCCATAGTTATGTAGAACAATCTGTACCAGATGGGTGATGTGGTGGAAGACCCATAGTTATGTAGAACAATCTTTACCAGATGGGTGATGTGGTGGAAGACCCATAGTTATGTAGAACAATCTGTACCAGATGGGTGATGTGGTGGAAGACACATAGTTATATAGAACAATCTGCACTAGATGGATGATGTGGTGGAACACCCATAGTTATATAGAACAATCTGTACCAGATGGGTGATGTGGTGGAAGACCCATAGTTATGTAGAACAATCTGTACCAGATGGGTGATGTGGTGGAAGACCCATAGTTATGTAGAACAATCTGTACCAGATGGGTGATGTGGTGGAAGACCCATAGTTATATAGAACAATCTGTACCAGATGGGTGATGTGGTGGAAGACCCATAGTTATATAGAACAATCTGCATCAGGTGGGTGATGTGATGGAAGACCAACAGTTATATAGAACAATCTGCACCTGGTGGGTGATGTTGTGGTAGACGCATAGTTGTGTAGAACAATCTGCACCAGGTGGGTGATGTGGTGGTAGATGCATAGTTTTATAGAACAATCTGCACCAGGTGGGTGATGTGGTAGACGCATAGTTATATAGAACAATCTGCACCAGGTGGGTGATGTGGTGGTTGACGGATAGTTTTGTAGAACAAGCAGCACCAGGTGGGTGATGTGGTAGACGCATTGTTATATAGAACAATCTGCACCAGGTGGGTGATGTGGTGGAAGACCTATAGTTATATAGAACAATCTGCACCAGGTGGGTGATATGATGGAAGACCCATAGTTATATAGAACAATCTGCACCAGGTGGGTGATGTTGTGGTAGACGCATAGTTGTGTAGAACAATCTGCACCAGGTGGGTTATGTGGTGGTAGATGCATAGTTTTGTAGAACAATCTGCACCAGGTGGGTGATGTGGTAGACGCATAGTTATATAGAACAATCTGCACCAGGTGGGTGATTTCGTGGTTGACGCATAGTTTTGTAGAACAATCAGCACCAGGTGGGTGATGTGGTAGACGCATTGTTATATAGAACAATCTGCACCAGGTGGGTGATGCGGTGGAAGACCCATAGTAATATAGAACTATCTGCACCAGGTGGGTGATGTGATGGTAGACCAATAGTTATATAGAACAATCTGCACCAGGTGGGTGATGTGGTGGAAGACCCATAGTTATGTAGAACAATCTGTAACTGATGGGTGATGTGGTGGAAGACCCATAGTTATATAGAACAATCTGCACTAGATGGGTGATGTGGTGGAAGACCCATAGTTATGTAGAACATTCTGTACCAGATGGGTGATGTGGTGGAAGACCCATAGTTATGTAGAACAATCTGTACCAGATGGGTGATGTGGTGGAAGACCCATAGTTATGTAGAACAATCTGTACCAGATGGGTGATGTGGTGGAAGACCCATAGTTATGTAGAACAATCTGTACCAGATGGGTGATGTGGTGGAAGACCCATAGTTATATAGAACAATCTGCACTAGATGGGTGATGTGGTGGAAGACCCATAGTTATATAGAACAATCTGCACTAGATGGATGATGTGGTGGAAGACCCATAGTTATATAGAACAATCTGCACCATGTGGGTGATGTGGTTGTAGACCCATAGTTATATAGAACAATCTGCACCAGATGGGTGATGTGGTGGAAGACCCATAGTTATGTAGAACAATCTGTACCAGATGGGTGATGTGGTGGAAGACCCATAGTTATGTAGAACAATCTGTACCAGATGGGTGATGTGGTGGAAGACCCATAGTTATGTAGAACAATCTGTACCAGATGGGTGATGTGGTGGAAGACCCATAGTTATATAGAACAATCTGCACTAGATGGGTGATGTGGTGGAAGACCCATAGTTATATAGAACAATCTGCACTAGATGGATGATGTGGTGGAAGACCCATAGTTATATAGAACAATCTGCACCAGGTGGGTGATGTGGTTGTAGACCCATAGTTATATAGAATAATCTGCACCAGGTGGGTGATGTGGTTGTAGACCCATAGTTATATAGAACAATCTGCACCATGTGGGTGATGTGGTTGTAGACCCATAGTTATATAGAACAATCTGCACCAGGTGGGTGATGTGGTTGTAGACATATAGTTATATAGAACAATCTGCACCAGGTGGGTGATGTGGTTGTAGACCCATAGTTATATAGAACAATCTGCACCAGGTGGGTGATGTGGTAGATCCATAGTTATATAGAACAATCTGCACCAGGTGGGTGATGTGGTTGTAGACCTATAGTTATATAGAACAATCTCCACCAGGTGGGTGATGTGGTTGTAGACCCATAGTTATATAGAACAATCTGCACCAGGTGGGTGATATGGTAGACGCATTGTTATATAGAACAATCTGCATCAGGTGGGTGATGTGGTGGAAGACCCATAGGTATATAGAACAATCTGCACCAGGTGGGTGATGTGGTGGAAGACCCATAGTTATATGGAACAATCTGCACCAGGTGGGTGATGTGGTTGTAGACCCATAGTTATATAGAACAATCTGCACCAGGTGGGTGATGTGGTTGTAGACCCATAGTTATATATAACAATCTGCACCAGGTGGGTGATGTGGTAGACCCATAGTTATATAGAACAATCTGCACCAGGTGGGTGATGTGGTTGTAGACCCATAGTTATATAGAACAATCTGCACCAGGTGGGTGATGTGATGGTAGACCCATAGTTATATAGAACAATCTGCACCAGGTGGGTGATGTGGTTGTAGACCCATAGTTATATAGAACAATCTGCACCAGGTGGGTGATGTGGTTGTAGACCCATAGTTATATAGAACAATCTCCACCATGTAGGTGATGTGGTTGTAGACCCATAGTTATATAGAACAATCTGCACCAGGTGGGTGATGTGGTGGAAGACCCATAGTTATATAGAACAATCTGCACCATGTAGGTGATGTGGTTGTAGACCCATAGTTATATAGAACAATCTGCACTAGATGGGTGATGTGGTGGAAGACCCATAGTTATATAGAACAATCTGCACTAGATGGGTGATGTGGTGGAAGACCCATAGTTATGTAGAACAATCTGTACCAGATGGGTGATGTGGTGGAAGACCCATAGTTATATAGAACAATCTGTAACAGATGGGTGATGTGGTGGAAGACCCATAGTTATGTAGAACAATCTGTACCAGATTGGTGATGTGGTGGAAGACCCATAGTTATATAGAACAATCTGTAACAGATGGGTGATGTGGTGGAAGACCCATAGTTATGTAGAACAATCTGTACCAGATGGGTGATGTGGTGGAAGACCCATAGTTATGTAGAACAATCTGTAACAGATGGGTGATGTGGTGGAAGACCCATAGTTATATAGAACAATCTGCACTAGATGGGTGATGTGGTGGAAGACCCATAGTTATGTAGAACGTTCTGTACCAGATGGGTGATGTGGTGGAAGACCCATAGTTATGTAGAACAATCTGTACCAGATGGGTGATGTGGTGGAAGACCCATAGTTATATAGAACAATCTGCACTAGATAGATGATGTGGTGGAAGACCCATAGTTATATAGAACAATCTGCATCAGGTGGGTGATGTGATGGAAGACTTACAGTTATATAGAACAATCTGCACCAGGTGGGTGATATTGTGGTAGACGCATAGTTGTGTAGAACAATCTGCACCAGGTGTGTGATGTGGTGGTAGATGCATAGTTTTGTAGAACAATCTGCACCAGGTGGGTGATGTGTTAGACGCATAGTTATATAGAACAATCTGCACCAAGTGGGTGATGTGGTGGTTGACGCATAGTTTTGTAGAACAATCTGCACCAGGTGGGTGATATGGTTGTAGACCCATAGTTATATAGAACAATCTGCACCAGGTGGGTGATGTGGTGGAAGACCCATAGTTATATAGAACCATCTGCACTAGATGGGTGATATGGTGGAAGACCCATAGTTATATAGAACAATCTGCACTAGATGGGTGATGTGGTGGAAGACCCATAGTTATATAGAACAATCTGCACCAGGTGGGTTATGTGGTGGAAGACCCATAGTTATATAGATCAATCTGCACCAGGTGGGTCATGTGGTTGTAGACCCATAGTTATATAGAACAATCTGCACCAGGTGGGTTATGTGGTGGAAGACCCATAGTTATATAGATCAATCTGCACCAGGTGGGTTATGTGGTGGAAGACCCATAGTTATATAGAACAATCTGCACCAGGTGGGTCATGTGGTTGTAGACCCATAGTTATATAGAACAATCTGCACCAGGTGGGTTATGTGGTGGAAGACCCATAGTTATATAGATCAATCTGCACCAGGTGGGTTATGTGGTGGAAGACCCATAGTTATATAGATCAATCTGCACCAGGTGGGTCATGTGGTTGTAGACCCATAGTTATATAGAACAATCTGCACCAGGTGGGTGATGTGATGGTATATGTATAGTTATATAGAATAACCTGCACGAAGTTGGTGATTAGGTCGGTAACCCACTGGCCACTTGTACTTCCACAGACTTGTTTTGGTGCCCATTATAAAGTCAACGACAGTTGTACACGGATTAAGGCGGAGTGTGCATGTGAAGCTAGCACCATTATCTGATAGATCAATCTGTAATAGGTGGGAGTGTGATTGTAGAACCATAATCTTAGAGATCAACCTGCACTATGTGGGTGATGTTGTGTTAGAGTTTTAATCTTATAGATCAATCTGCACTAGGTGGGTGATATGGTGGTAGAGCCATAATCTTATAGATCGACCTGTACTAGGTGAGTGAAGTGATGGTACAGCCATAATCTTATAGATCAACCTGCACTAGATGAGTGATGTGATGGTAGAGCCATAATCGTATAGATCAATCTGCACTCTATGGGTGATGTGTTGGAAGACCCATAGTTATTCAGAACAATCTGCACCAGGTGGGTGATGAGGTGCTAGACCCATAGCTATATAGATTAAACTGCATCAGGTGGGTGATGTGGTGGAAGATCCACAGTTATACAGAACAATCTGCACCAGGTGGGTGATGTGGTTGAAGACCCATAGTTATATAGAACAATCTGCACCAGGTGGGTGATGTGGTTGAAGACCCATAGTTATATAGAACAATCTGCACCAGGTGGGTGATGTGGTTGAAGACCCATAGTTATATAGAACAATCTGCACCAGGTGGGTGATGTGGTTTTAGACGCATAGTTATATAAAGAACAATCTGCACCAGGTGGGTGCAGCCGAGCTGTTTCAAGTCACAAGCAAGTCTGTGTGCTACAATTTTCTCCAGTAGCTTGCCAACAGTGTTCTGCATCGTAATGATTCTGCAGCCGCTTATCTTGGAATGGTCTTTGTTCGGTTTTGGCAGCGGCAGCAAGTAGCTGTGTAGCTATTCCTCTTTGATCTGACAACTCTGGATACTGGTGTTGAATTCTCTGGCCAGTTCTTCCATGTCATCATCTGACATCATCAGTACGTCACCATATCGGATGCCGTCTGGGCCTGGGGCGGTGTTAGGTGATTTCTTGAGCATCGCACGTGTTGTCTAAGCTGTGATTGTCCATTCTTCGTCTGTCCCGACCCCCTCGCACAACTGAGAGAGTGTCGTTGTGGTCCTCTGTCTGGCGGGCTCGTCTTTCTGTTCAGTCTGCTCTATGTAGCGTGCAAGAAGGGCCTTACCTTTATCCGCATCCGACTTTTTCCATGTGAGGTCTGTGCCTTGAAAGTCTGGAATACCCCTACGTTGTGCAGCACCGTTCATGATTCTTATGGAGGCGCCAGAATGTCGTAAGAGATCGCTTGGAGCACACCTTCCTGCACAACTCGTCCCATTTCTCGGCCTTGGTCTGTTTGGCGCAGGATTTGAATAAAGTCATCGTCCTATCGACCTCAGTCTTCAGGTTCGCCAACTCAACCTGTGGCATGTTAGCCTTTCTGGCCTTTTGCCAGTCTTTGACAGCTTGCCTCTTTTCCAGCCATGCCTTCTCGACCTCGCCATTCCATCACGGTGGCTGCGACCATTTTTCTTGTCTCCTGCGGGAGAAAGTTAGTTTTCTCCTTCTGATCTTGCTTATGGCATCTTGACCAGTGTTGTCGTACGGTAAGGCATTTGTCTTGTTTCTTTGACTCCTGGCCCTGTCTTTCTCGATCAGGATGATACAAGGGTAGTGGTCACTATCGTGGTATCCCAGTGTGCCCCACCGGCATCTTGGTGCGATGGTGGGCGACACCAGAGCCAAGTCAATGATGCTGTCAGAGTCACCTGGTCGAGTGGCTATTCTAGTGACCTTCCCATCATTCAGACAGATTAGGGCAGCAGATGCCAGGGCGTCCTCCAGATCTCCCCCTGTCTATTGGTGATGCAATTCCCACATTGACTGCCACTGGCATTGAAGTCCCCACAGTAGATGATATGCCTTTCATCCATATCGAACAAACTCTACCATTGGCGCACGTCGACCTTCCCATTTCGCGCATAAACGTTCACGATTACAAGCTGCACTGGCGTCATTATTCTTAATGCCTGCACTTGCAGGGCATCACTGTTCCAGGGGGACATATCGATCTCAGACACCAGTATGTTGTCGCGGACAAGAATGACCTGTCCGAGGTGCCGCCTGTTGAAGAAGCTCTGAAACCCCGCCACATTGACTTTTCCGTCGCCGAGCTGTGTTTCTTGTAAGACCACAATATCGTTTCCGTAGAGTAGTCTTTCAAGCGTTGACTAAATGATGCACAGTTCCAGTACAGTACTCGAACGTGTCCGATGCCCAATCTGTCATATTTTAAACGCCTTCTGCGTGCACCCGCCCTCTTACCACGCTGTGTCCTTGTCGGTCGTCTGGTCGTCATGTTAGGCTTAGCTATCGCCACCGGGCGCCGATGATACACCGAAGGGAGTCCGGGCGAGAGTGCACGAACTCCGTTGCACGGTCCGAACTCCATTTCACCACGAAAAACACACTTAATCCATAAACATTTCGGAAAAAACACATTCAATTTTACAGGACGAAAAAACGTCCCGCCATCTTGCTCAAGGGAACTCTGATGTGATGGTAGAGCCTTAATCTTATAGATCAATCTGCACTAGGTGGGTGATGTGGTGGTAGAGCCATAATCTTATAGATTATTCTGCACTAGGTGGATGATATGGTGGTTGATCCATAATCTTATAGATCAATCTGCACCCGGTGGGGGATGTGTTCGGTGCCCCAGTGGCCTCTTTTACATCCACAGACATGTTCTGACAGCCATTGTAGGCTGGCTCAACCTGTTGTGTCTGTTTTAACCATTCGGATACGCCATGATATAGTTCAATCCTGAGCACAGAACCGACAGGCTGGAGTCTAATCGCTACGCCATCACTGTTGCCAGGTGTGATACTGGTGTGAAATATCTACCATATCTGTCCAAGTACTACAGTGTGTTACTGGTGTGAAATATCTACCATATCTGTCCAAGTGACAGATATGATAATTATTTCACACATTATCACACTGGAGTACGTGGACAGATATGGTAATTATTTCACACATTATCACACTGAAGTAAGTGGACAGATATGGTAATTATTTCACACATTATCACACTGGAGTTCGTGGACAGATATGGTAATTATTTCAAACCATTATCACACTGGAGTACGTGGACAGATATGGTAATTGTTTCACATATTATCACACTAGAGTAATGTGAACGGATATGGTAAATATTTCACACCATTATCACACTGGAGTACGTGGACAGATATGGTAGATATTTCACACATCATCACACTGGAGCACGTGGAAAGATATGGCAATTATTTCACACATTATCACACTGGAGTACGTGGATAGATATGGTAATTATCTCACATATTATCACACTGGAGTACGTGCAAAGATATTGTAGATATTTCACACCATTATCACACTAGAGTACGTGGAGAAATATGGTAAATATTTCACACCATTATCACACTGGAGTACGTGGACAGATATGGTAATTATTTCACATATTATCACATTGGAGTACGTGGAAAGATATTATAGATATTTCAAACCATTATCACACTAGAGTACGTGGACAGATATGGTAAACACTTCACACCATTATTACACTGGAGTATGTGGACAGATATGGTAATTATTTCACACATTATCACACTGGAGTACGTGGACAGATATGGTAATTATTTCACACATTATCACACTGGTGTACGTGGACAGATATGGTAATTATTTCACACATTATCACACTAGAGTAAGTGGACAGATATGGTAAATATTTCACACACTATCCACACTGGAGTACGTGGACAGATATGGTAAATATTTCACACATTATCACACTGGAGTACGTGGACAGATATGGTAAATATTTCACATCATTATCACACTGGAGTACGTGGACAGATATGGTAGATATTTAACACATTATCACACTGGAGTACGTGGACAAATATGGTAATTATTTCAAACATTATCACACTGGAGTACGTGGACAGATATGGTAAATATTTCACACATTATCACACTAGAGTAAGTGGACAGATATGGTAATTATTTCACACATTATCACACTGGAGTACGTGGACAGATATGGTAATTATTTCACACATTATCACACTAGAGTAAGTGGACAGATATGGTAATTATTTCAGACATTATCACACTGGAGTACGTGGAAAGATATGGTAATTATTTCACACCATTATCACACTGGACTACGTGGACAGATATGGTAATTATTTCACATATTATCACACTAGAGTAATGTGAACGGATATGGTAAATATTTCACACCATTATCACACTGGAGTACGTGGACAAATATGGTAATTATTTCACATATTATCACACTAGAGTAAGTGGACAGATATGGTAATTTTTTCATACATTATCACACTGGAGTACGTGGACAGATATGGTAATTAATTCACACCATTATCACACTGGAGTACGTGGACAGATATGGTAATTATTTCACATATTATCACACTGAAGTACGTGGACAGATATGGTAATTATTTCACACATTATCACACTAGAGTAAGTGGACAGATATGGTAAATATTTCACATCATTATATAACTGGAGTACGTGGACATATATGGTAAATATTTCGCACAGTATCACACTGGAGTACGTGGACATATATGGTAATTATTTCACACATTATCACACTGGAGTACGTGGACAGATATGGTAATTATTTAACTCATTATCACACTGGAGTACGTGGACTGATATGGTAAATATTTCACACATTATCACACTGGAGGAAGTGGACAGATATGGTAAATATTTCACAAATTATCACACTGGAGTACGTGGACAGATATGGTAAATATTTCACATCATTATCACACTGGAGTACGTGGACATATATGGTAAATATTTTACACATTATCACACTGGAGTACGTGGACAGATATGGTAAATATTTCACACGTTATCACAGTGGGGTACATTGACAGATATGGTAGATATTTCACACATTATCACACTGGAATACGTGGACAGATATGGTAAATACGTCACAACATTATCACATTGGAGTACGTGGACAGATATGGTAAATACTTCACACATTATCACACTGAAGTACTTGGACAGATATTATGTAAATACTTCACACATTATCACACTGGAATACCTTGACAGATATGGTAAATATTTCACATCATTATCACACTGGAGTACGTAGACAGATATGGTAAATATTTCACATCATTATCACACTGGAGTATGTGGACAGATATGGTAGATATTTCACACATTATCACACTGGAGTACGTGGACAGTTATGGTAATTATTTCAAACATTATCACACTGGAGTACGTGGACAGATATGGTAAATATTTCACACATTATCACACTAGAGTAAGTGGACAGATATGGTAATTATTTCACACATTATCACACTGGAGTACGTGGACAGATATGGTAATTATTTCACACATTATCACACTAGAGTAAGTGGACAGATATGGTAATTATTTCAGACATTATCACACTGGAGTACGTGGAAAGATATGGTAATTATTTCACACCATTATCACACTGGACTACGTGGACAGATATGGTAATTATTTCACATATTATCACACTAGAGTAATGTGAACGGATATGGTAAATATTTCACACCATTATCACACTGGAGTACGTGGACAAATATGGTAATTATTTCACATATTATCACACTAGAGTAAGTGGACAGATATGGTAATTTTTTCATACATTATCACACTGGAGTACGTTGACAGATATGGTAATTAATTCACACCATTATCACACTGGAGTACGTGGACAGATATGGTAATTATTTCACACATTATCACACTGAAGTACGTGGACAGATATGGTAATTATTTCACACATTATCACACTAGAGTAAGTGGACAGATATGGTAAATATTTCACACCTTTATCACACTGGAGTACGTGGACAGACATGGTAAATATTTCACATCATTATCAAACTGGAGTGCGTGGACATATATGGTAAATATTTCACACAGTATCACACTGGAGTACGTGGACAGATATGGTAATTATTTCACACATTATCACACTGGACTACGTGGACAGATATGATTAATATTTCACACATTATCACACTGGAGGAGGTGGACAGATATGGTAAATATTTCACACATTATCACACTGGAGTACGTGGACAGATATGGTAAATATGTTACACCTTTATCACACTGGAGTACGTGGACAGATATGGTAAATACTTCACACATTATAACACTGAATTACTTGGACAGATATGGTAAATACTTCACACATTATCACACTGGAATACGTGGACAGATATGGTAAATACTTCACATATTATCACACTGGAGATCATTGACAGATATGATAGATATTTCACACATTATCACACTGGAGTACGTGGACAGATATGATAATTATTTCACACATTATCACACTGGAGTAAGTGGACAGATATGGTAATTATTTCACACATTATCACACTAGAGTAGTTGGACAGATATGGTAATTATTTCACACATTATCACACTTGAGTACGTGGACAGATATGGTAATTATTTCACACATTATCAAACTGGAGTACGTGGACATATATGGTAATTATTTCACACATTATCACACTGGAGTAAGTGGACAGATATGGTAAATATTTCACACATTATCACACTGGAGTACGTGGACAGATATGGTAAATATTTCACACATGATGACACTGGAGTACGTGGACAGATATGATAAATATGTTACACCTTTATCACACTGGAGTACGTGGACAGATATGGTAAATATTTCACATCATTATCAAACTGGAGTACGTGGACATATATGGTAAATATTTCACACAGTATCACACTGGAGTACGTGGACAGATATGGTAATTATTTCACACATTATCACACTGGAGTACGTGGACAGATATGGTAATTATTTAACACATTATCACACTGGAGTACGTGGACTGATATGGTAAACATTTCACACATTATTACACTGGAGTAGGTGGACAGATATGGTAAATATTTAACACATTATCACACTGGAGTACGTGGACAGATATGGTAAATATGTTACACCTTTATCACACTGGAGTACGTGGACAGATATGGTAAATATTTCACATCATTATCACACTGGAGTACGTGGACATATATGGCAAATATTGTACACATTATCACACTGGAGTACGTGGACAGATATGGTAAATACTTCACACGTTATCACAGTGGGGTACATTGACAGATATGGTAGATATTTCACACATTATCACACTGGAATACGTGGACAGATATGGTAAATACGTCACAACATTATCACAATGTAGTACGTGGACAGATATGGTAAATATTTTACATAATTATCACACTGGATTACGTAGACAGATATGGTAAATATTTCACACATTATCACACTGGAGTACGTGGACAGATATGGTAATTATTTCACACATTATCACACTAGATTAAGTAGACAGATATGGTAATTATTTCACACATTATCACACTGGAGTACGTGGACAGATATGGAAATTATTTCACACATTTTCACACTGGAGTACGTGGACATATATGGTAATTATTTCACCCATTATCACACTGGAGCACGTGGACAGTAATGGTAAATATTTCACACATAATGACACTGAAGTACGTGGACAGATATGATAAATATGTTACACCTTTATCACACTGGAGTACGTGGACAGATATGGTAAATATTTCACATCATTATCTAACTGGAGTACGTGGACATATATGGTAAATATTTCGCACAGTATCACACTGGAGTACGTGGACATATATGGTAATTATTTCACACATTATCACACTGGAGTACGTGGACAGATATGGTAATTATTTAACACATTATCACACTGAAGTACGTGGACTGATATGGTAAATATTTCACACATTTTCACACTGGAGGAAGTGGACAGATATGGTAAATATTTCACAAATTATCACACTGGAGTACGTGGACAGATATGGTAAATATTTCACATCATTATCACACTGGAGTACGTGGACATATATGGTAAATATTTTACACATTATCACACTGGAGTACGTGGACAGATATGGTAAATATTTCACACGTTATCACGATGGGGTACATTGACAGATATGGTCGATATTTCACACATTATCACACTGGAATACGTGGACAGATATGGTAAATACGTCACAACATTATCACATTGGAGTACGTGGACAGATATGGTAAATACTTCACACATTATCACACTGAAGTACTTGGACAGATATTATGTAAATACTTCACACATTATCACACTGGAATACCTTGACAGATATCGTAAATATTTCACATCATTATCACACTGGAGTACGTAGATAGATATGGTAAATATTTCACACATTATCACACTGAAGTACGTGGACAGATATGTTAATTGTTTCTCACATTATCACACTAGAGTACGTGGACAGATATGGTAACTATTTCACACATTATCACACTGGATTACGTGGACAGATGTGGTAATTATTTCACACATTATCACACTGGAGTACGTAGACACTTATGGTAATTATTTCACACATTATCACACTGGAGTACGTGGACAGATATGGTAAATATTTCACACATTATCACACTGGAGTACGTGGACAAATATGGTAAATATTTCACACATGATGACACTGGAGTACGTGGACAGATATGGTAATTATTTCACACATTATCACACTGCAGTACGTGGACAGATATGGTAAATATTTCACACATTATCACACTGGAGTAGGTGGACAGATATGGTAAATATTTCACACATTATCACACTTGAGTACGTGGACAGATATGGTAATTATGTTACACCTTTATCACACTGGAGTACGTAGACAGATATGGTAAATAATTCTCACATTGTCACACTGGAGTACATTGACAGATATGGTAAATATTTCACATCATTATCACACTGGAATACGTGGATATATATGGTAAATACGTCACAACATTATCACACTGGAGTACATGGACAGATATGGTCAATATGTCACACCATTATCACACTGGAGTAGTGGACCATCCATCCATCCGTCATGTGCCATGCCGGTAAGCGTGGGCGGTCAAGATTCGCCATTTCACTTGATCATCAGAGTCGTTGATAGTGTTCATATCTCAACCATGTCACGTGGTCATACTATCCAGGTTTATTGGTTTGTGTGTGTGTGTGTGTGTGTGTGTGTGTGTATGTGTGTGTGTGTGCCCTCTCTCACTTTGACCTCAAGCTTAGTCCATACACATTAGTTATAGTAGTAGATGGACTGAATTTTGCTTGTGGGTTAGCTTTCCTTATTAACCGTGCTCCTCGCCTTCAGGCGAACCCACTCCGACTTCAGAGGTATCCAGGTGTTTAGTTTTCTGTCTTCCCCTTGTCCTCTTCCCCTCGATCTTGCCAGTTGTCACCAAGTCCTCCAATTTATTTCTTTTCATAACATGTTCAAAGTAATTTTGACTCTCTGCGTCTGGGCAAGGTCTGTAAGACGTAGCCCCGTCTCTTTTACTTGCTACAATTAACGTATTCAATGTAGGGTACCATCAGGGCAAGGTCTGTAAGAAAACTGACAATGACAGAATACAGAAAGGCAACAATTCTCTAGCACACAAGCTACGTGTCCAACCATAGCACAGACATAACTGGTTCCACGTTTGTAACTTAAGATATCAGAACTTGAGTAGTGATCTACATTTGCATGGAGTACACGTTTGTAAACAAGACAGCTGTAATGTCATGGTTTCCAAGGTCACTCGTCAATGTTTTCATACTATCCACAATGAGTTCGGGTAAACAGACTTATTCGGGAATGCAGACATTTCCAGGAAGACTGACTTTTCCACGAATAAAGACTTCTCTAGAAATACAGACATCTCCACGAAAAGAACCCTCTCCGGGAATACCAACATCTCCAGGAATACCAACATCTCTAGAAATACATACATCCACAGGACTACAACCATCTCTAGAAATACCAACATCTCCAGGACTACCAACATCTCCAGGACTACCAACATCTCCAGGAATACCAACATCTCCAGGACTATCAACATCTCTAGAAATACCAACATCTCCAGGAATGCAAACATCTCCAGGAATAAAGACATGTCCAGGACTACAGACCTCTACATCCACGATGACTACTGTCCAGGCAAGGACGGGTTGCTGTTTTGGACATAGCCACGGCACGAATGTCCACAATGACATCACGTCACATCCACCAGGGACTTCCCAGGTACAGCCACGTCCTCCAGGCGTTGACCATCATTCTGAAGCTGTATCGGACGGCGGGTCATCTGACAAGCTATGGGATCTAGACACGGCCCAATCAAGGGATGTCATGACGCTGTCCGGGGTCCCCAAGTCAGTGGACACCAGTGAAGAGAACGTCGAGTACGACCAGAATTTAGCCATCAGGACAAATAATGTCAGTGTCAACTCTGTAATCATGTTTCTGGGTGAAGCCTGGAGCCTGGCTCTGTCACCACAAAACTTTCTAGATTTTGTTTGGTATGTGGAATACGTCGTCGTCCAAGCGATAACCGCGGGAGGTCTCGTTGGTTGCCTCATCAGTTTGTGTGTTCTGAAAAAGAGCGGCCTGAGGAAACCATCTAACATTCTTTTGTTCCAGTTAAGCTTATCGGATATTCTCACACTACAACGAATGGTTGGAGGTATGGACCGTATAAACACTATAGCACAATGTCTTCACGTACCAAATCATTTTGCATACCTTGTTTATGTGTTGTCTAATTTTGATTGGAACTTGTTAGACGTCAGTAGTAAAGTGGCTACCTTTGTCATACTATGGATAACAGCGGAAAGACTTCTGGCAATTTTCTGCCCTTTACATTTCAAGTCACTGGTAACCGCCAGCAGAGTGTGGGCACTCGGATTCATCACATTTATGATTTGTGCTATGTATACGTTAAGTACATCTAAACCGTGGCTGGTGATAGACAAATCATTACAAAACAACACATCTGAAGGCTGGTTGAGATTACAATATGGGGCCCTCGGGAAAATGGGATTGTATGTAGCACTCACACTTTGGTTTACAATCCCTCTTGTCTTAGTGTTCCTGGGATGTGTTGTGATCGCAGTCAAGCTATCGATCACTCGTCACAATCGCCGCCTGCTGTCACTCAACTCAGACAAGAATAAATCAAGAAACAGAACAACAAAGACACTGCTTCTTGTATGCTTCTCTTTTTTTGTCACTAGGTTTCTCTTCCTCTACCAATATTTTGAAACGACAGTACATAGCGCCATGAATGTTTTAATTCTAACTATAATCAGCCTCTTGTCAATACTAAGTATTGTACTTGGTACATCATTAGAAGTTCCTGTTTTCATTTTCTACAACAGGAAGTTTCGAATAATTCTTTATCAAATGTTTGGGTTGTACCCCACATTACGAGGTCAACCACGATGTCAAATAACATAGTAGGTGCACAAATGTAACATCGTTCCCGCAGTGGTCAATTGCAAACAGAAGCGAAATTACCACACTTGCTACACACACAAAACACCCCGGGTTCAGCAAATATGACAATACATGGATGCTAACTGTCCCCCATCTAGTTCAGCAGATATGACATTACGTGGATGCCCACTACCCCGTGTCACCTGGGTTTGATACTCATATTATACGCCACGCAATCGACACACAACACTTTTTCCAAATTATATTGTATGTTGCATTAACCTGCGTGTTGTTGCCTCCCTGCCTGGTTTATCTGTAAACAGAAGTCTGTATGCGACCGCTGGGTCTAGTGACCATTGGTTCATCTGCACCATACCCATGGTGTCATCTCTTATTGCCAGCTAATCCGATCCAACATAAATTCACATTTCTACGTATTGACACCAGTCAGCTCATACAAGTTTCCGTATCCACTTCGGACACGTCTCCGTTTGTATCTTCGTGAAATTCATGGCAATTTTTGCTGCAATAAACTATACTACTTCTATCTGTATGCTATGATAAACTATACTATAACTAACAGTTTGCTACGATAAATTAAAATACACTATAGTATGAATAACATTTTGCTAGGATACACTATAGTATAATTAACAGCTTTCTATGATACACTATACTATAACAAACACAAAGCTACGGTATACTATACTATACTATACTATACTATACTATACTATACTATACTATACTATACTATACTATTGTCAACGTATTTGAAAGTGAAGGGTTCAAGACAGGTAGATAGTGCGAGCATAGACGAGACATAAACGCATGAGTCAATAAGATATAATTTATTACGTTAGGATATAATCACAATCACAATAATGTCTCATCAGCGTTCATTCTGGCACACATTCATAACATATCACAATGTGGCGATAATTCAGCAATATGTTACAATAAAGCCACTACGCGCTTGTATCGCAGCCACACACACAAACACAAGTCACACGGCTCAGCTATTCAAATCCTGAAGTCCCAGGTCTAGTCTATCCTGCCACACTCTCAAACACGCATCCTCTCTCTCTGTCAAGTCCAAAGCCCGTCTATCTTCCCCTCGACTGCCCGGTGGTCACGAGGTATCTGAACCTCGTGTAGTTCGTGGGAAGTCAGGTGTCCCGCATACTCCTGGTTAAGGCCAGGCGCATTGCGAACTTCTACCCAAGGTGACACTGACTTTCACGGGTACAGTCCGGTCATCAGCATCTAGGCTATTCTCTTTCCTCCGTACTCACCCCATGTCCTTATCTCTATCATCTGTCCTCTTTTCTATCCCCTATAGGACCTTGACATACTTCCCCTCCTCCACTCCTGTGTGGTGTTTTCTTTTAATTAGTCTGTACTAATTCTGTCAAGGACCTAAGGGAAGTAATTATTATCCCACTGATATGTAAGGGGCAAGTGCAGTAATATGGTAAGTGGGAACTATTTGATGTCTATTGAGACACTAGCAACTAATGTTACGTACATATAATATCATCTTGGGTGGTTGTCAAAGAGTCTATACTCTCGTCCACCTTAATGATAGGGTAATCCAGACCGAAGTAACGAAACGTCTCACATTGTGAACTTTCGTCCACAAATGCATCCTTCTCAGACATCCAAAATGATGCCATGAACAATGGCTCTTTTTACAGAGACTCATCAAGGAAATATCCTTGGTCCCATTAAGATTGCTTGCAACCCATTGTCCCCAAATGTTTCTATTTAACTATATAACATATTTTCTTACTCCCGTATGTTGGCAGTGAATGTACAAGACATCTTTTGTTTCCATACAAAATTACTTAAGTCCCTTGTTATCCTGTAAGTGTTGACTAATCTCCCATGATTGTCCTATTAAAGTGTATGCACTTTATCTGTTTTTGTTGAGTGTTTAAGTACTATATTTACACTGGTGTGTTTAATATTTGTGCTAGCTGCATGTGTTATAGTGTGTGAAGTCTATAGTTATCTAAGTGTCAAAGGCTAGAATTTCTAACGTCATGACTCACAGTATATGTGTCATTCATGAAGCAGACTTTCGAGCTATAATTCTTAGATTTATTATTTATTTGGTCTAACTACTATGTTATAAGATATTTATAAACATCTAAAACGAAAAACATGTACTGTTCACGCAGTACATATACTAAAATTGGAACGATACAGAGAAGATTAGCATGGCCCCTGCGCAAGGATGACACGCAAATTCGTGAAGCGTTCCATATTTTATCTAGAGAAGAAAATAACAGATATGTTACAGAGGTACAAACACAAAACAACTACCATATTTGGTAGAAGTACCATTGTTAATATATATATATATATATATATATATAATTCCAAAAATACTCTGTCTGTGCACAGTCCTAGATCCCCCACGTCAGACTGTCACAAACATAAACAAAGAGATTAGACGCTTTGTGTTTGGCAGCACCATCTACTGTATCAAACATACTACACTCATGCAAGACAAAAAAGATGGAGGCATCGCCCTCCAAGACATAACAACCAAAATACAAGCACTTAGGATCAAACACGTACTTGAAATCCTACAACACCCAGAAAAACACCATTTAGTTAGTTAGTTAGTCTTTCCTCTTGAGCCTAAGGCGGCGCATAGGGCAGAAGTCCTGTCTCTCCATGCTTGGCGGTTCGCTGCTACCTGTTGTAGATCTTGGATATTTACTTGGCCATTGAATGAGCCTTCTCTAATGATGGTTCTACGCACGGTCTCTCTTGGTCTTCCCCGTTTTCTTTTCCCTACTGGTGACCATATGAGGGCTTGGTAGGGGAGTCTTGACTTGTCCATTCTGAGTACATGGCCGATGTAGTTCCAACGGCGTCTTCTTATGAAATTGGATACTGTATCTTGCTTAGTCTCTTGTCTTATTTGCGAATTGGTTCTGAAGTCTAAAACACCCTTTAGCACACTATTACATTGGAATTAGGCTATCTTATTTAAAACCTATTAGGAATACATCCTCACATTACTTTGGCACTCTCCCAACGTTCTACAAAACATGTATATCAGCCATTAAAGGACACGAACAATTACTACACAAGAAAACACATACAATCTACAGGCATTTAGTTAAATTACAAGCAACTCCGGTACATCTCAGAATTAAAAGAGGACATAGATATTTCATAAAAGATTATACCGAAATTTTCTCTAATATTCACAACAAGCAGATTACTCCAAAAGCAAAGGAAATTACATATAGGCTTGTTTACAGCATGACCCCAACAACAGAGAGAACAGCAAAAACAACTAAACAAATACTACAGTGTCAGCTTTGTAGACGGAACGTCCAAGAATCAGAAGAGCACATCTATTACGAATGCAACACAATCATGCCAACAAGAAATCTCCTACAAAATATCCTAAACACTCATACCAAACAAAGAACATATGTTTATAAAGCAATCATGATAAATTCCATTCCTTACTCCACACAAGACATCCACACAAAGCTACTTGTTCTATTGGCAGAGTACATACATCTTATATGGACATTAAGAAACAAAGCATTATACAATTACAGAACAATCAACAAAGAAATTGTCCAACAACTTTATCAACAAAAAGTCGCAAACATTCTAAACTTAGCCCCACAAGCGCAAATCTCGTAACAGATTTGGCTGAAGACAGCACATATTACAGAAGAAGCAAATAACTTGTTTTAAACAAAGGATACTACAACTGTAAATGTGTTTATTGATGATATTAATAATCTTACAATTATATTATTATTATTAATAATACTATTATTATTACTGCTACTATTATTATTAATTTTCCCATTATTATATTTTAATGTGCAACATGAAATATATTGTGGATGGGTGTCGGTGCCGTTGGCAGTAACTTATGTATGCGCCTGTGTGTGGATGCAGGTGTGTGCGTGTGTGTGTGTGGTGCATGAATTTGCACGCGCATGTGTATGAGTGTGTGTGTATGTGTGTGTGTGTGTGTGCGCGCGCGCGAGTGCGTGCATGTAGCAGCCTTTAAACCAAGTCGGTATCTCAAGTATTAAAATGGTGTTATATGGTGATGATATGTTTCAAAAGAAAAATATGCACCACCATGTATAAACAAATTGAATGAGCCCTTTAAGTACCCAGTAAGCTAAGGTGGCTTTTAGTGGCCAGGTTTTAAGGCGTTCCCATTGTATATGAAACTATCACAACTTTGGACCAATTATCTCTCTGGGGACAGGCCATGGACTCTAATTGCTAGTAGTAAATCCCTGATTCTTGTCCCACAAACAAAATGTATCATGGACTAAAGCGTCACCCTGTAATTTGTCATCAGGCAAAAACACCAACGACCTTCGCCTCGGCAGCTAAGTGACCCAGAAATTAAAAAGAAGCCACATTTTAATGGAAATGATAGTTTAAAGTTTATTGTCCAAGCGCGGGGCATTTAATGTACTGCGGTCTCCAGAAAGCACGAGAGAGAGAGAGAGAGAGAGAGAGAGAGAGAGTGTGTGTGAGGGAGAGGGAGAGATGGACAGGTGTTTCATGCATTCCTCTTGCGGAAGTGGAAGTGAAGCTTATGCAAGGAATGTGTATCTACATTCACTATGCCATAAATGTCATATTATCATAACTGTATATATGTATGTATTTGTTTTATTCACAATGTCACACTTAACACTAACAAACGGCAACGCTCTGTAATATACACAAACAAAAGAAACACACACTACAACTTGTAAATATACATTGCTTTGTATGAAATAAAAGTTTTAAAAAAAAAAGTGTTACACAAACGTGTACAATATACAAGGACAAAGCTTGTCGCGTACAATTTGCACGCTGTGAAGAACATACATTGTTTTTAATTCATGTACTCTGTCTTTCACACGTCTTTCATTCACATAAAGTCATTTTAAATCATCCTGTTAAAATTACAAATGAAGTTTAGGAATAATTATTGCCACTGTGAAAAAAAAGTGTTGGCAGCGAATTAAATTTGGAAAAATGATTTTAACAACGCGATTAACAAATAGCAAAATGAAATTAAATTTAGGCTTAATATAGCCGTGATTTGCATTAAGCTTTTATGAAAAATCAGTGAATTTATATATCATATTTACAAATTAGATTACATTACACAAATAATCTAATTTTAATTAACTAATTACATTGCTGGTCCATCTGATGAAGTCTCCGATGAAGCATGTAGTTCGTAGGTGACAAAAGTTCGTCGCGTGTTGTCGTTGGAAATGTTCTGTCCTAATTCATTATAAGTTTAGCGAGATCGTCCCAATGTTGGAAATGTTATGTACCATTTCATGATAATTTCAAAAGAAATGTTTCAATGTAGCAAATTCGTTACATTGTTCTAGCGAATTTAGAATGTCGCTGTTTGATAGATGCATCGAAATAAAATATAACAGTTTGTAGACTCGGGCATACTCATTGGTGTCTTATTCATCTGACGACTCAGGCATTCTTGTCAAAAGGTCTGGTAAAATATTTTTCGTCCCTTTGAAATATTCAATGTCATAGCTAAAATCTTGGAGTATCAAGGCCCACCTTGCGATTCTGTTGTTCTTCGGTGTGTCCTGTTTGATTACAAGTAGCGGTGAGTTGTCTGTTTGGATGAGAAAGTGGGTGCCTCTGAGATACTTCTCAAGTTTCAGGACACAATAGACCACACTCAAACCTTCAAGTTCTGCAATACTGTATCTCTTTTCTGCCGGTTTGAGCTTTCGGCTGACGTAGAGAATTGGATACTCGATTCCAGCCTGCTTCTGCATTAAAATTCCTGATATAGAAGTAGTGCTGGCATCTGTTTTTAATCTAAACTGAGTGTTAATATCTGGGAGACGAAGAATGGGTGGATTGGAAAAAATCAATGTAAATTTCTTAATTGCGTCATCTAATTAGGCACTCTTACAAATGCAATTAATACAACATTTTCTGATTGAATATGGAATAATAGTCATGGAAATTGTCAACGTGGGTGTGAATTCATAATAGAAATATGTAAAGAATACATTGACAATTTTACACCAATAATAATGAATCGACATAATGGTGGTATTTGCAATTTTAGAAAGAAATAATGTTGACTGATTCATCAGTAAGGTGGTGATTATCACAGAAAATTCGTTTGCACAAAGGATTACGATTAATGATAACCTCTGATGTATTAGCAATGCTGTTGTTAGTCTAGTTAATAATAGCAGTATTGTGAGTAGTTTACACCAGTGAAATCTCAACTCTGGTGATTTCGGGTGTTTAGATCTGTGTGTTGCGTCGTGTCTATTAGAGAAGGTGTTGTTGTCGCTGTCAGTCTAACTGGTGGGTGGTAACTCTGTATTGACATTGTCAATTGTTTCCCTGCTGTTGAGTGTTGAGGAAAGTCGTTCTTTGTTGTTGTTTTTGCGATAAACCGGTTTGTTTGTATGTGGGAATTGGCAATTTAGTTTTCGTCTTAAGTTAATTGTTTACGTTGTTTTATTTGCATGCTGTTTGTATGCATGGTTGTTGTTTTGCGATGTTAGTTTGGTACTGGTGAAAAGTTCTGTAGATTTGTTTGTAGTATTGGTGACTCTTTTGTTTGTCACTGAGAGATGACAAACTTGGGTGGAACAAGTGTAATGAAATCTATGTGTTTCTTGTCTAGCTTTGTCACTGGTAGTCTCCCTTGGAGTTTTTACTTGTTTGTCCTCTTTATGGTAGTTATAATTTTGTTCAATTGCAGTAGGTTTCTTTACTGCCTCATTGTTGCAATACTTTTGTTCCCAAATTTTAATGTCTTTGTTGGAACAATTTTTGACATCGGTAAGAGCCCAATAATAAGATCTGCGCACGGATTGTCCAATACGGCACAGATTACACGACCTGATATGAATGGTGTGTCAATTTCTGTCAGTGCTAGAGGATAATTTTCAATATTGCTGCAAATGTGCGACATGTTACAAAGTCTCCTATGTAGTCACTGTCTTGTATAAATGTTTTTCTGACCCCATTCAAGGTCGCTCCGCAATCGCGAACGATTTTACATGGCTGTTTGTTTATAAAGCCTTGTTGTGAAAGTCTAGTTTGCCTTTAGATGTTAAGGCGGCGTTGGCACTTTCATTTGTGATTGGGATGGTGTGACCATACTCCAAAATATTGTCTGAATGAAATTTCTTACAGGTGTTACATTCATCAAAGTTAAATATATATATAACCCTTAAAACATTAACATTCTCATGCCGACTTTTATTCTCTGCGTCATTCTCATCTTCATCTGATGAGGTATCAATCAGAATAGCATTTGCTTCTTTTAGCATGTGTCAACGTCCTAGATACCTAGGGAAATGAAACTCGGGTTCATACAGGCAACAAACTCCGGTCTGATACTATCTGACATAATTTATTTACAGTAAGCTGGCGAAGAATGGTTTTCGCAGCCAGCTACACTTGAGTAGCATATCACAGGAGTTCATAACAAAGCCATCATACATAATCATTACAACAATACTCTATCATCTATCTATCCTATGAGTAACACCCCTAAATACACTTGGGTTCAATCTATCAAGTCCCACTTAAGGTAAGCCCTGTTGCTTCTTCGATGTCCAGTCCGCGTCTGCCCTCTAACGTGTCTCGATCGGACACGGGCTGTAACTCTCCTCGAGCTTCTCGTGGAACAGGTCCTGGCACGCGGTAAGCGGGTTCCACCTGTAGGCGAACTGACCTCTCCTTCTCGAAGGCTCTCGATTGTTCGAGCATTCGAGTGGGTCTCTTTAGTTCCCTTGTATTGGGGTTATGTCCCTTTTCTAATTCCCTTCTATCTTTATGTTCCTACCGACTCCATGTGAGACTCTGACAGCATGCGACGACCCTCACAGTACGAGGAGTAATGGCCATAAGCCCAGCAAAAGAAGCATTTAACAGCTCTTTTGTACTCTGTACGCTTTGTTTTTTGCTTGTTTATCATCATTTCTAGGTGATGTTTATAGTTCGTGTTCTTATCACACATCGAGTAATCATCGTGTGCTAATCTGCATTATTTACATGATGAGTACCTTCCTTTAGCTTTATTCCTATTCTGAAATGTTTTTGGTTTTGTTACATTTATAGCAGTTGCTAAATCATTCTGATTATCATTAAGAATAAAGATGTCTCTATTTGCTGAGAAAAATGCATTACCTTTTTGTTCAATGTCATGAATATTCTGGCAATCACTTTGTTGCAAAAATTTGGGGAAAGCTGTTGGTTATGATGTTATAATCTTGTTTATAATCATTAACTCTTTTAATTTATCGAAGCTTTTCTCTACTTTTGCTGAGTTAATCCATTTAGTGAAAACATCTTGTGTTGTTGAGACGTAATCTATGAATGTTTTGATCAGCTTTTGAGCTTAATTTAGCAAACTGTATCTGATATCCAGCAGTGTCTAATGAAAAAATGTTGCATTATTCTCTATTTGATGTTATCATAATTTCTTCTTAAATCTTGAGGTATCGTTTCTATTACTTTCAATGGCTCTAGAGCTAAATTTCGCATGTATATATAGGCCCAATTCTCCTTTGCAATGTCATGGTATTGCATTAAACATTCAAAATTTTCTGTCCATGCGCCGATTGAGTCTCCAGAACAAAAGGGCTTTACTATTCCTTTGAATTTATTAAATATCTGTTCTTCTTCTTTGCTTTTTAATTTATTAATTGAGATCTCTACGGTAGAATCTATTTCTAATTGCTTTACTCTCATTTGCGTTTCTGACTCAATTTTCTTAGCTTTTAATTCCAATTCTTTCTGTTTTATGGCTGCTGCTATTTCTAATTCTTTCTGTTTGTCGGCTGTTTCAATTTTTAACTTTTTGTTAGCTGCTTGTATTTCTAATTGTTTGTTGGCTGATTCTAATTCTAGTTTCTTTTGTTCACGTTCTAAAGCTCTTTCCTCTCTTAGCAAGTTATCTGCATGTGTCTTTTAACTCCATTCAGCTAACCTATCTCCTGTGTATCCTAGCTGTTTGTCTAATTCAATACACTTTTCTAGAATCGACATTTTAGAATTTTACAAAATTATTTATGTACAAAAAAAAAATTATGTCCCTTGGGAATTAATTATGGAATATATTGGTTGGTTATTTACCTTTTAGTAATGTTACAAAATGGTACATGAAATTTACATGCGTAAAAACAAAATGAGTGACTATTTAGAATTGCAATCAAAGAAATAAAGTTTAACTCATCTCCAGCACTACTTATAACGTCTGTTGTAGTTGCTTTCGTGGTTTCTGCAACTTGTTTACAGGTAATACATTTACTACATCAACCTGTTGTAGGACAGACAAACATTAATATCGTCGTATAGTCATGTCCATATCAATGTCATGTAATGAAAAAGAATTATATCAGCAATTAGTTTTAGAATAGACTTCAGAGTGGATCAGGATAAACACATATATACATAATTAGATTGTCGTTGTCGTGTGTATGTTTACAAATTTACTCGGCTAGTCCACGAGTCACAGTTGTTATTTTATCTGTCTTTGTACTCGCCAAAACGGACGTTTGCCTCCATAGTTATCCTGTCAACGTCTAGAGGTATTTGAAAGTGAAGGGTTCAAGATAGGTAGATAGTGCGAGCATAGATGAGACATAAACGCATGAGTCAATAAGATATAATTTATTACGTTAGGATATAATCACAATAACAATAATGTCTCATCAGTGTTCGTTCTGGCACACATTCATAACATATCACAATGTGGCGATAATTCAGCAATACGTTACAATAAAGCCACTACGCTCTCGAATCGCAGCCACACACACAAACACAAGTCACACGGCTCAGCTATTCAAATCCTGAAGTCCCAGGTCTAGTCTATCCTGCCACACTCTCAAACACGCATCCTCTCTCTGTCAAGTCCAAAGCCCGTCTGGCTTCTCCTCGACTGCCCGGTGGTCACGAGGTATCTGAACCTCGTGTAGTTCGTGGGAAGTCAGGTGTGCCGCATACGCCTGGTTAAGGCCAAGCGCATTGCGTACTTCTACCCAAGGTGACACTGACTTTCACGGGTACAGTCCGGTCTTCAGCATCTAGGCTATTCTCTTTCCTCCGTACTCACCCCATGTCCTTATCTCTATCATTTGTCCTCTTTTCTATCCCCTATAGGACCTTGACAACTATACTATACTATACTATACTATACTATAGAAACAGTTGGCTATAACGAACAGTTTGGCATGATACACAATGCTATAACGAACTTCTGCTATGATACACAATGCTATAACGAACAGTTTGCCATGATACACAATGCTATAACGAACAGTTTGCCATGATACACAATGCTATAACGAACTGTCTGCTATGATACACAATGCTATAACGAACAGTTTGTCATGATACACAATGCTATAACGAACTGCCTGCTGTGATACACAATGCTATAACGAACAGTCAGCTATGATACACTATTATAAAACTAACAGTCTTCTATGATACACTATTCTATAACTGACAGTCGGCTATGATACACCGTACTACAACTAACATTCGGCTATGATACACTGTACTATATCTAACCGATTGCAATGATACATTATGCTAATACTAAAAGTCTGCTATGATATAGTATTCTGTAACTAACAGTGTGATATGATACACTATACTCTAATAGCCAGTCGGTTAAGATATACTGTGCTGTAACTAACAGTTTACGATGATACACTATGATATAACTAACCGTCGGATATGATACACTACGCTATAACTAACAATTGTCTGTGATACAATGTGCTATAACTAACATTTGTCTGTGATACACTGTGCTATAACTAGCAGTTGTCTGTGATACACTTTGCTATAACTAACAGTTTTATGTGATACACTGTGCTATAACTAACAGTTGTATGTTATACACTACGCTATAACTAACAGTTGTCTGTGATACACTGTGCTATAGCTAAAAGTCTCCTATGACTAACACTTTGCTATGATAAATTATAATATGACTAACAGTTTTCTATGATATTCTGGAATATAACTAACAGTTTCCTATGATAAGCTATAATATAATAGTTTGCTATGATAAACAGTAATATAACTAAACAATTTTACGATAAGCTATACTATAATAGTTTGCTATGATAACCGTTATATAACTAACAGTTTACAATGATAAACCGTTATATAACTAACCGTTTGCTATGATAGACCATTATATAACTAACCGTTTGCTATACACATACACACACATTGGCACCTTGCCGTCTTGACAGACGATAGTTTGTGCTTTAAAAAGGCATAATAACTTTTAACTATGGCGGTAGCGAGTGTGACTGATAAGGCCAATTTGCGCTGTAAATGTCCGTTCACAGTGGGTGCATGTGAACACGTGGTCATTTCCACCATCATGCACCATCTTACGTCTCAAACGCTTGGTGTGTGACTTTTCTGCAATAATTTTCTCCTTTGACTTTATTCCATTTCTGATATTTGCCCTCCATGCAACACGTTCAGCGGCAACCTGCTCCCAATGTGCATTATCAATGCCTGTATCAATCATGTCCCGCTTACACACATCTTTGTATCGTAGTAGAGGCCGACCCTGAGATCTCTTACCCATCTGTAATTCACCAAAAAGGATATCCTTTGGTATTCTACCATCATCCATCCGCCTAAGATGTCCTATCCATCTAAGTCTACGAAGACTGAGCATGGAATAAACTGTCACACAACCTGATCTTTCCAATACTTCAGTATTTGTGATTTTGTCTTGCCAATTAATACCAAGAATTCTTCGCAGACACCGCATATGAAAGCTGTTTAAATTGTTCTCTTGGTGTGAGTAAGTTGTCCAGGTTTCACTGCCATAGAGAAGAGTACTAAGGACACAGGCTTGATAGACAAGGACTTTTGTTTTGGCAGTAAGCTTCCTGTTCTCCCAGACTCTTTTTCTTAACCTGTTCATTGTTGTTGCTGCCTTACCAATCCGGATGTTGATTTCCTGATCTAGGGATAATTTGCTATTTACCACCGATCCTAGATATGTAAAATGGTCTACTATCTCTAGTTCGGCGTCGTCAATAAAGATTGATGGTACCCCATGTGCACCTTGTGACATAATCTGTGTCTTCTTTTTGCTAATTGTTAAACCAAATTCAGAACAAGCATTGGAGAATGCAGATAGTAGACATTGCAATTCTTCCTCAGAGTGGGTCGTAACTGCAGCATCATCTGCAAAAAGCAACTTTCTGATCAGTACCCTCCTAATTTTGGTCTTAGCCTTCAATCTCTGAGCATTGTAGAGGCCGCCATCTGAGCGTGAGTGAATGTATATACCACCATCCTGATCACGAAATGCATATTTCAGTAGAAGTGAAAAGTATATTTCAAAGAGGGTGGGAGCTAGTACACAACCTTGCTTAATTCCACTCTTGATTTCAAATTCTTCAGAAGTTGCACCATCAAACTTGATTATACCCTTCATGCCTGTGTGGAACGATTCCACAATGGACAGAAGAGTTGGTGGGCAGCCAATCTTCTTTAGTGCCTTGAACAGACCCTCACGACTGACCAAATCAAATGCCTTTGTGAGGTCGATGAAGGCAATAAACAGTGGTTGATTCTGTTCACGGCATTTTTCTTGCTTTTGTCGCAATGAGAATATCATATCAGTGGTAGACCGGTTCTGTCGAAAGCCACACTGTGATTCGGGGTAGACTTGATCTCCTAGGACTTGAAGTCTGCGCAGAACAATTCTGGCAAATACTTTTCCAACAATACACAGAAGTGAGATACCCCTATAGTTGTTGCAGTCGCTCCGATCGCCCTTGTTCTTGTACAGTGTTATGATGCTTGAATCTTTGAAATCCTGTGGGACTTGTCCTTCACGCCAGCATAGCTCTATTAGCTGGTGGATCTGTATAGTGAGTGTGTCTTGCCCACTCCTGATAACCTCTATTGGAATCCCATCCTTACCTGGAGCCTTGCCAGATGCAAGTTCATTTATAGCACACTTAACTTCTGTTATGGTGGGAAGTGTGTCCAGGTGGTCAAGAGTTGGTAGAGCCTCTATGGCGTTGAGGGCATTATCCGCTAGTTTGGTCTCATTTGAGTAAAGCTCCAAATAGTGCTCTACCCATCTGTCCATCTGCTGTTTCTTATCAGTGATGACTTCTCCAGTCAAGGTTTTCAATGGTGCACTTCTTTTGATCACTGGACCACAGGCTTTCTTTATTCCTTCATACATGCTTCTTATGTCTCCCTTATCACTTGCGATTTGAATGGACTCACATAACTTGATCCAATAATCATTTGCACACTGCCTGGCAGCCTTTTGCACATCCTTCCTTGCTTGCCTTAGCTCACTCAGAGTGTTAC
>OY992879.1:162559299-162674299 GCA_963921405.1 Cepaea hortensis | reverse complement strand
CATGGCCGGGGAAGTGAATCTAAACCATATATCTCCCAAGAGGATTTCAGTTGTTCTTGGCGTCAGATGAGCTGTTGCTGTCTTTCTATCTACGGCTTGAATTGGACAGATTGTCATCTTTCTGTTGTATATACTCAGTGGATGGCTATGGTATTCTTGGGGATGGGGTACACCAATCTCTGATCTATCTTCTTGAGCCAGAAGAGGCTATTCACAGGACTATCTCTTTCATCTGTTACTAGATGGGATGATGTGGGGAAGATAATGGACTTCTTTATCTCATTTAGAGAACCTGCATTCCGCTAAATCTATGTGTTCTGTGGGGCACTGCTGGTACATTGCGGCGACAGTTCAAACAAGAGCAGAGCCGGGAGGGGGTAGTATCTTCTTTCCTATTCTTGCAGGGAGTGGGGAACTACACTGCGTGCCATACAACCCCATTACTATACTATTAGGTAATGAGATGTAACACACAGATTACTAGGCGCACCACACCACAAGATCTTGCGGGTGAGAAAGGCATGGTTTGCAAGTGAGAGGGAAGCATGGGAATGAATGTGCCCAATCATAATAAAGGCTTGGTATGAGTGTGGAGGGTGTGTCTTGTGGCCAAAAAGACAACCGGACTTCGTCCAGCTGGAGGTCTACTCAAGCCCGGACGTGGCCAATCCAGGGGCTACCTGACAGGTCAGGCCTAGTCCTTCAGGTATTAAATATAGTGTATTTGTGTGATACATGAGTCAGCCCAGTCGCTCAGGTTTTGTTTATCATTTCCAGGGTCCTCTTCTATGGGAAGTGACTATGTCTTCTAAGGGACATTATCACCAGTGCTTCTAGGCTAACGCCAATATGTCCAACGAGGCCAACTCAAGGTTTGGTGTGCTTAACTCTGAGACAGAGGCAAGGTGCAGGTCTTGAGGCAAGGACATTTTGTATGACTGGTGCATTGTCGGTTTTGTTTTAACAACATACGCCGGAGAGCAGTTGTTGTCTGGAGGGAGCCTGAGAGTGATTTTCTGGCATACCCATTTTATACCGGACATTAAAAGGACCCATCCATTATCCTTCACAAACACCTCACCTTATCGGCAACACTAAAGCCTTTCATAGGTCAGTGAAGACCTAGTGCCGAACTAATTCAGATGACAATGAACAGAAGTCCTCAACACACCAGTCGCTTGGATTCTACAAAAGCCGGTTGAACCTACACCCAGTTGTTGGAGAAGGAAGGAGATTCGGACATCTTTGGTGAGAAGTGTGTGGACAGATCAGACAGTATCTGAAGCTGGATCTGTGACTGTGGCGACTTGAGGCTCTGTGTTGGAACTTTACCAGTGTAGTGTCTGTGTAGATCTATCTGTTTATCTGCCTTTATGTGTTCCTGTGCTGTTCTTGATTAGGTTAATAAAATTACTTCCAAGTTGTTCTGACGACTGCCATGTTATTTATGCGTCAGCCAGAAGAACACTGCAGGAAATAGGTCCCTAGGTCGAAAGGAAGCGTGACAGTGTGTCCAGGGAAAACGGAGGAGGGTTGGCAAGAAAAGACCTAACCCAGCCAGGGCTATAGAAGATTAATGAAATATTGTGACCGGGCTATTTAGGACCCTCCACGTAGCTTGTTACAATTTCTGGGGGCTCGTCCGGGATATTTGTAATCCTGGTGGAGTTCTGGCTGATTTAGTGATAGGGGACAGATATCCTTGTTTTCTATCAATAGGTTCTGCCTACCGTGCCTGGCTATTGTCTATACTCTTCCTGACACAGACTGACCGACATACGACGTGTTGTGGTCGTGTAATGTAACTTGTGTAATTGTGAGAAAATTTTTATTAGACAATTACCTCTTCCCTTACCCTCTGAGTTTAAGATGGCATCAGCTGGGTTTAATGTCGCTGACGTACAGGCTACAGGGCGTGAGATGGGATATGATGGAGCGGAGTTACAGAAATATGTGCAGGAAGTGGAAAGAGACTACAGACAGGCTGTGCGCGAAGCCAAGAGGATTGAGGCGGAGGCTGAGGTTAAGAGGATGGAGGCCGAGCAGGCAGTCAGAGACCATGAGTTCCGTATGAGAGAGTTGGAGCTGAAAGCTCAAACTGCCAAGGAAAGAGACGGTGCTGTGGGAGACGCAGTTCTCCCTGACTCAACAACTTCTGGGAGCGGTCCATACCAGGCAATGAAGTTCCCATTACTCCCGTTCGATGAACACAAAGATAAGATCGACCAGTATCTTCACAGATTTCGGTCGATGGCTTTGGCTATGGGATTGGAACGAGGGAAATGGAACTTGAAACTCTCACAGGGCCTGAGGGGGACCGCGTACGAGGTCTATTCTAGGTTGCCACCTGGTATGGAGAATGACTATGAAGCTCTGGAGAAAGCACTATTGAAAAGGTTCCAGATGACAGCTCATACTTATCGACAACAGTTCAGAAAGTCGAAGAGAGAGCCAGGAGAGATGTTCGCAGCCTACAGTGTCAGATTGAAGTCTTACCTTTTGAAGTGGATGTCTTTAGCTGGATTTGCTAACGACTATGAAAGTTTGGAAGAATTGGTGGTCGTGGACCAAATGAAGAGAATGATGCCTAAGACATTGCAAACCTTCTTGCTTGAAAATGGGGCAGAAAGGTTAGAGCTAGTCAACACGTTGGCGGAAAGGTATGTGCTAGCTCATGGGGATAATGGGGAATTGTCACAACCCAATCCCCGACCACCAGACACATGGGCTGGAAAGAAGAAGAACCCTAAAACAGCTCACACCAAGAAGGAGGATCCTTTCGATAAAGTTCCTAGTAAGAAACCCTCTGGTAAGAGTCCACCTGGATCTCCTAAAAGAAAGTGGAGTGAAAAGTGGTGCGCCTATTGCAAATCTCCCACACACAATACGGTAGATTGCCGGCGTAAACAGAAAGACTCTCACTATGCTGCTTGTCTTGTAGAAACCGGGGAAGGGTCTCACAAGGAGGTAGAAGGGAGGGATCTTGGGAACAAAGATTTAGAAAAACCACCAGTAGTAGAAACGGTACTTGTGAACGGTCAACCAGTTGAGTGTCTCTACGACACCGGTTTGCAGTTTGAGGCTGTAATTTCATCACACTTAGTGAGCCCAGAGCAGCTAACCGGGGAATCTATTGAGATTCAAACGGCGACAAAGAGTGCGGTAGCGATGTCTCTTCCAATTGCGAAGGTGGACATCAAATCAAAATATGTTACCGGCACTATACAGGCAGCCGTTCTGCTAGATCCTATCTTCCCAATGATCTTGGGTTGTCGCTACGTCTTTCTAGGGATTCCAACCGAACCCATGTACGTAGGGGCAATGCAAACCAGATCTCAATCGGAGGATGAGCAGACGCCGGCCTTGATTGTGAATCCCTTGCCTGGGGAGTTACGAGCTGCTCAAAGCCAGGATGCTACTTTGCAACCCTGCTTCAACCAGTTGCCAAAAAGTTCTGACCCACCAAGACGGGGTCAGTATTATATGAAGAATCGGTTACTGTACCGGAGAGCCGGAGTGGAGGATCGCCAGCATGGACAGCTGGTAGTTCCTAAGGCTTATCGGGAACAGCTTCTTCATATGGGACACACCATTTCTTTCAGTGGACATATGGGTGTCGGGGCAACTCTCCAGCGCATTTCCTGCCATTACTACTGGCCAGGGATGACTGGAGACGTGCGTAGGTACGTCAAGTCGTGCCCAGAGTGCCAGCGTGTGGCACCAAAACACTGGACAGCTCCGGTAGTTCTGGGAGACATGCCCATTATGAACTCTCCTTTCGAGAGAGTTGCCATCGATCTTGTTGGTCCTCTTCCTAGGACTAGGAAGAGGAATAAGTACATTCTCACGATGGTGGATTGCTGTTCCATGTGGGGCGAGGCGATACCGTTGGCCACAATCGACTCTAAGCGAGTGGCTGATGCACTGATGGAGACCTTTACTAGGTTGGGATTTCCCAACCAGATCCTAACGGACAATGGGTCTCAGTTCTGTGGTAAGCTGATGGAAGAAGTCTTTCGTATCTTCCAGACCAACCACATTCACACAAGCCCGTATCACCCTCAGTCTAATGGGCAAGTAGAGAGGTTTAATGGTACCTTGATGACCATGCTTCGGAAGCTGGCACAAGAGAAACCAGACAGATGGGATGAGTATATCTCAGCCGCCTTGTTCGCCTATCGGGAGGTTCCCCATGGGTCGACCGGGTTGCCACCAGCCACTCTACTATTCGGGAGGCCAATCAAGGGTCCCTTAGAAGCCTTATTGAGATGTTGGACAGAGGAAGAAACTTCCGAAGAAGTTGTATCCTCTTATAAATACGTCGAAGAGTTAAAGAAAAAACTCCAGACGGGTTGGGCTTTGGCAGCTCAGAATCTGAGAGCGGCCAGGAAGAGACACGCGGCCTACTACAATAGAAGGACGAAAGATAGGTCTCTTAAGGTGGGGGATCGGGTTCTGTTGTTACTTCCAGTAGGTTCCAATAAACTCGAGATTGGTTGGCAGGGGCCTTTCCCGGTGGAAAGGGTTGTGTCCCGTACCAACTATGCCATCCGGATCAGGGGGAAATCCAAAATCTTCCACATTAACCTTCTCAAAAAGTATGAAGAACGATCTGATGGTACTTCTCTCCCACTCATGACTATGGCGGTCGCGATGGAAACTGAATCGGGCGAAGAAACGGATAGGGGGTATCCATTACACCCTGGGGAAACCTATAGGGATGTACATATAAATCCTGATCTGTCGGCTGAAGAAACAGACCGTGTCATCCGTTTGTTGGAGTCCCATCAGCAGATTCTTACCGATCGGCCAGGGCGGACAGGGTTGGTCGAGTTTGATATGACTCTGACTACTCAAGACCCAGTTCGCCAGAAAATATATCCAGTACCCTTTTCGAAAGAGAAGGCCCTGGAAACTGAAATCCAGAAGCTTCTGGACGACGACATCATCACTCCTTCGACTTCTTCGTATAATGCCGGGGTTGTCTTGTTGAGGAAGCCAAGCGGGGAACACCGCTTATGTATTGATTACAGGCATTTAAATAGTTGTACGACATTCCAAGTTGAGCCGTTACCAAACACAAATCAATTGTTTGCCAGATTAAATAGGGCAAAGTACTTCTCAAAAATTGATTTAAGCCGGGGATATTATCAGATCCCTGTGAAGCCTGAGGTTCGGCCCATGCTCGCTTTCAGTACTCCGAGCGGCCATTACGAATTTAAGGTGATGCCTTTTGGGCTGAGCAATGCGCCCAGTGTGTTCACACGCATGATGAGAAAGTTATTAGACCCTTTAAGGGATCCCTCTGTCGTCTCGTTTATGGATGATATTCTCATCGCGTCTGACAATCTGAAAGATCACCTGAAATCCTTGGAAAAGATCTTCATAAGATTGAAAGAGGAGGGGTTAACCGCCCGTCCAGCCAAATGCATGATTGGATATCAATCCTTGGAATTTCTGGGACACACTATTACCCCAGGGGGACTGGTACCGGAAGAAAAAAATATTGAGAAGGTCCGTCTCGCACCCCGTCCTAAATCCAAAAAGGATGTTAGGTCTTTCTTGTCTCTGTGTGGGTTTTACCAGAAATTCATTCCAAAGTTCAATGAAATTGGGGCGCCGTTAACCGAAACCCTGAAGAAAGGATCGCCAGATCCTATAGTCTGGACCCCGAGCTGTGAAGAGGCTTATGGGAAGCTGAAACAGGCGTTGGTGGATAGGCCAGTCCTGCAACTCCCGAATTTGGAGAAAACGTTTGTTCTGAGAACCGACGCGAGTAACATAGGGATTGGAGCAACTCTGTTGCAGGAAGGGCGAGATAATCCTTCGGTGTTGTGTCCGGTGGCGTATGCCAGTAGAAAACTGTTACCCGCCGAACGGAATTATTCCACCGTCGAACGGGAATGTCTAGCTCTAGTGTGGGCGGTACAGAAATTTCAACCTTATCTGTATGGAGTCCAGTTCAAAGTGCAGTCCGACCATCAACCTCTGACGTTCTTGGCAACTTCTAAGAAACTGAACGCGAGGTTGATGAGATGGTCATTGCTCCTACAACCGTATCAGTTCACGGTCGAATACATCCCCGGAAGGGAGAATGTGGGAGCAGATTTTTTATCACGGCATCCTATGGTTGAATGTGAGGGTGGGGTCATTCGAACAGAACCACTGACAGTAGAAAGTTCGTAGGGTTCGACTTTCTTAAGAGGGGGCCTATGTAGCGAAACGCCAGTGGTCCATGTCCTTATGCATTCTTTTATTTTGGGTAGACAAGGGGGAACGGCTTTCGGAAGCTCTCAGTTCTCTTGTTCTCTCAAATCTCCATGAAAGATGGTTCTTTGGGTTATCTTCCTATCACAATCTTTACATGGAGCAAGTAGCCAATGTCGTTCACATCGGGTAGACCCGATGGAGCGCCTTGCGCCAAATGTGCGCTGGTGCGGCTGCTAAGCAATTCATGGCCGTGTACACACCTACCGTTGGATAGTGGCATCTTGTCAAGTCGATTTGAAGATTGGGACAGAGATGCAACATCCTACTGAAGTGGTGAAGAAAGGTAGGGCTTAGGTTGTGGGTACTCCAGCCAAACATGGAGTTATAAATATACAATGTGTTGAAGGGGAAGATGAATTGGCGAAAGTCCAATCATAACCAATGACGAGTTGGGTGACCGTTAGCCGATCTGGCTGCGCGTCTTGTCCTTGGCATGGCCGGGGAAGTGAATCTAAACCATATATCTCCCAAGAGGATTTCAGTTGTTCTTGGCGTCAGATGAGCTGTTGCTGTCTTTCTATCTACGGCTTGAATTGGACAGATTGTCATCTTTCTGTTGTATATACTCAGTGGATGGCTATGGTATTCTTGGGGATGGGGTACACCAATCTCTGATCTATCTTCTTGAGCCAGAAGAGGCTATTCACAGGACTATCTCTTTCATCTGTTACTAGATGGGATGATGTGGGGAAGATAATGGACTTCTTTATCTCATTTAGAGAACCTGCATTCCGCTAAATCTATGTGTTCTGTGGGGCACTGCTGGTACATTGCGGCGACAGTTCAAACAAGAGCAGAGCCGGGAGGGGGTAGTATCTTCTTTCCTATTCTTGCAGGGAGTGGGGAACTACACTGCGTGCCATACAACCCCATTACTATACTATTAGGTAATGAGATGTAACACACAGATTACTAGGCGCACCACACCACAAGATCTTGCGGGTGAGAAAGGCATGGTTTGCAAGTGAGAGGGAAGCATGGGAATGAATGTGCCCAATCATAATAAAGGCTTGGTATGAGTGTGGAGGGTGTGTCTTGTGGCCAAAAAGACAACCGGACTTCGTCCAGCTGGAGGTCTACTCAAGCCCGGACGTGGCCAATCCAGGGGCTACCTGACAGGTCAGGCCTAGTCCTTCAGGTATTAAATATAGTGTATTTGTGTGATACATGAGTCAGCCCAGTCGCTCAGGTTTTGTTTATCATTTCCAGGGTCCTCTTCTATGGGAAGTGACTATGTCTTCTAAGGGACATTATCACCAGTGCTTCTAGGCTAACGCCAATATGTCCAACGAGGCCAACTCAAGGTTTGGTGTGCTTAACTCTGAGACAGAGGCAAGGTGCAGGTCTTGAGGCAAGGACATTTTGTATGACTGGTGCATTGCCGGTTTTGTTTTAACAACATACGCCGGAGAGCAGTTGTTGTCTGGAGGGAGCCTGAGAGTGATTTTCTGGCATACCCATTTTATACCGGACATTAAAAGGACCCATCCATTATCCTTCACAAACACCTCACCTTATCGGCAACACTAAAGCCTTTCATAGGTCAGTGAAGACCTAGTGCCGAACTAATTCAGATGACAATGAACAGAAGTCCTCAACACACCAGTCGCTTGGATTCTACAAAAGCCGGTTGAACCTACACCCAGTTGTTGGAGAAGGAAGGAGATTCGGACATCTTTGGTGAGAAGTGTGTGGACAGATCAGACAGTATCTGAAGCTGGATCTGTGACTGTGGCGACTTGAGGCTCTGTGTTGGAACTTTACCAGTGTAGTGTCTGTGTAGATCTATCTGTTTATCTGCCTTTATGTGTTCCTGTGCTGTTCTTGATTAGGTTAATAAAATTACTTCCAAGTTGTTCTGACGACTGCCATGTTATTTATGCGTCAGCCAGAAGAACACTGCAGGAAATAGGTCCCTAGGTCGAAAGGAAGCGTGACAGTGTGTCCAGGGAAAACGGAGGAGGGTTGGCAAGAAAAGACCTAACCCAGCCAGGGCTATAGAAGATTAATGAAATATTGTGACCGGGCTATTTGGGACCCTCCACGTAGCTTGTTACACCGTTCACAAAACAGTGGCAAACTACTGAACTAAAATTGCCTAGTAACTCACATATAGGCAATACACGGTGTGGTGTATTGCAACGTATTGTTAATGACATGCAGTCTCGTACATTAACTAACTATACAATTAGATGACAGAGGCATGACATCAATTAAAAGTAGAGTGATGTCATACGTTGAGTTAGGACGTTGTAGTTGGTGCAGGTTCAGATCCTCTGCTATCCCCGACCCAAGTGAGCAAACTGTAGTCAAATGTCACGTTTAGGCTGATTAGTGTCAAAGTGCCCACACAGCCTGGGCATGGCTCGTGAGAAACTCTCACATTGGGATCCTCAAGGCGAGAGATTGATGAACTTAGATACGAGGGGAAGTCAATAAGGAAGCCACAAATGGCTGTAGAAAAATAACTAAATATGATAGCAATTTTAAACCAGTTTATTTTTGTACAAACATTGTCCCTTTATTTCTCAACATAATTTCCACCAACATTGATGCACTTATCCCATCGTTTTATCAGTCCTCCCAAACCGGCCGCATAGAACTGCGTGCTCTGTTGTCTAAATCCCGTTTTCACTTCATATTCAACTTTGGCGTCATTCGCGAAATGTCTACCGCCAAGTGGGTTTTCAGTGTCTATGCTGACAATTGTTTGTCCCGTAAATCTGTGTATAGCTGGGTAGAAAAAGTTAGGTGGGAGAGTCAATAAGTAAGTCACATAGTTCTGTGGGATGGCAGGTAAATGCGAACAGGGCATGCTTTTATATGCAGCGGGTTTGGGAGGACTGATAAAACGATGGGATAAGTGCATCAATGTTGGTGGACATTATGTTAAGAAATAAAGGGACAATGTATTATAAAAATAAACTGGTTTCAAGTTGTTATCATACTTAGGTATTTTTCTACAGCCATTTGTGGTTTCTTTATTAACTTACCCCTAATGCAATTGCACGAATAGACAGCCAGATAGAGCAGGCTACTCCCCTTGCCACCCCTCCCCCAGTCTTGGTATAACGTTCCCCCAGAAACTCGAAGTCAACAGTATATGACCAGTTCAACATACAGATACACACAGTTAAGACATGTGAAGACAGTTAAACTGATTTCCCCTGCGTGTATTATCCTTTCGGATCTTTCTAACAGCATGCATCAGCCAATGATAATCATGTATTAGAATAATGTGATGGTCTGAAGGTAGGTGATAGTCAGCCCGTGGTTCTAGATATGCAAGAACTTCACATACACTAGGTGGCATTGTGACTGACGGTCGTTTGACCTGATGTAAATAAAGGTGTGATCTTACAAACATATGAGCATGACACTATTAGAAAGAGTTATAGAAGTAAACACATATCTGTACTTATGCTTCATAGACTACACGAAAGCATTTGACAATTTGAAACATTACGAAATAATAAACTTGCCAAAGCAACTGAACATTGACGGCAAAGATCTGCGAGTAATAAAGAACATATATTGGCAACAAACAGCACTCATAAGAATTAACAACCTTGTAGGAACATGTCAGGGTATAAAGAAGGGCGTCAGACAAGGTTGTGTAATGTCTCCTGATTTGTTCTCATTGTACAATGAATATATAATGAGATCTATAGAAAATATGTCAGGGATCCTGTTTGGTGGTCTTAATATAGATAACTTACGTTATACTGATGACATCGTCATGATAGCAAGAAGCCAGAAGGAACAACAGGAAACGATAGATACAGTAGTTGCAGAAAGTAAAAAAAATGGTCTTAGTTTGAATAATAGTACCGCGGACTTCAGTGGAAGACAAAAAACCCACGTGTAACACATAAGACGATTAGACTGACCCTATCGGACAGTCTACCCACAGAAGGAATAGCCGATGAAATTGGCTCGTTAAATACTAGGCAGATATGAATACCGGTTCCTAAAGGAAATCAACTTTCCTTACTGTGTTGCAGGACTGGAAGATTAGACTGTACGCTGTGTTGATGTTCCAAGATAACTAATCTGTTTATCCAGGCCACTTTCCCTTCAAAATTTGTTAGAACACCTAATGCTCTGTCATACAACTGGACAACAGAGATACAAATATATATACGACTTACACTCACAGATCTAATGGTTGATATATAACAAAGCGCACACAGAGAGGACTAACTGACTCAGTTGGTTGAATATAAATGGAGTTTTATTTCAAATTGATGACCACTACAAGAATCTTGTTACAATTCCAAAATCAGGGTGACTTCTCTCTTCTAGTCCTAGATGTTTACTGACCGCCCTAACAACAAACTACGTCACGACTTGAGCATCTCTCTCCTCATCCCATCCTGATGCTCAAGCGTGCTGTAGCTTTGCACACCTAACTAATACATTCTGCTACACCTTCCTATGTTTTGAAAAGACTTTTTCTCTTCAAAAAGTCTTTACTCCTAATCCCTATATACCCTCTCTTTCCTTTCACAACCCCTCTAATCTTCCGCCCAAACCAACAATCTATTCGTAACTCTTTCCCCTGCCATATAGTAAACCACTATACATTTCTTGTTCGTTCTTGGTTCCTTTACAAAATATATACATCATACGAACATCTCGTATAAATCATTATCGTACATTTGACATTATGAAATTCCTCACTCTTTCACAACACAGGATAGACAGAAAACAATGTAGTTAGAAAAAGTAAAGAAGGGGTGCGCACCCAGTTTGTGAAAAGTACAAGAAGTATAATGAATGAATAGTCAACACAATCCCATTTACCTCTCTTTCCCACGAAAAAACTTTTGTAGAAAGTTTTTTCTAAAATATATTCTATGAAATACATATCCGTTTACTATAAATTAAGTTGCTCCAAGTTTTCTCAACATATATATATTCAACATTTATATTGCCATCCACAACCTTGTCTATATTTCTGATATCTCATCTCCAACCACGAACCAATGTTCATATTCCATGAACATTTTAAACTAATTAACGCTGATTTTTCACAGCTCCTATATCTTTCCCCCTCACATCCCATGATATGCTTCCTTGTCTACCTATATATACCTCAGCTTATATGCTGCCATTCACAGTCTTCCCCCCCCCCTTTCTTTTTTTTTTTTCTATATACCCAACCTTATATCTTCACATAATGCTGACTTTAATGCAGCTCCTACTTTACTTTCTCATAGCCATCCCCGACCTATGTTTCTAATACTTCATATCCATAAGAACCTCTTCATGCCGATTATTACAGCAACTTAATATTCACAAAGAGAATGTGTCTCTCTATTAGCCCTCAGTAGTTTTATTAACTCTTTTCTGAACGAAGGGTCTTAAATAAAGCCCCATGTATTTTCTTTATTCTAGCCAACACCATAATTATTTAAAAATTAAACTTACTTAACTAAATTTGTAACATATTTACTAACACACAAAACAACTTAGCTAAATAAAATCAAAACAGGACATCATACCCCCCAAATAGTTTTTTTATACATATTTATGTTTCCCCTCATATTAACTAAAGATGTCAACTCATTCAAAGAAAAACACATTTTAAAATAATATAACATGCATTCTATCAAATCAGAAGAAAATATTCTAGTATTACCTAACACTACTGGTCTCTTTTACGGACCAATAGTTTGTAAGCAAAAGTCTAAGAACACAATAACCCTATTCTAAAATCAAATAACAACAATCATTTTACAGGACCAAATCAAGCAAAAAAACATATTATATATGAGGCATTAAAAGCTCAAATTCAATAAAAACAACTCTCTTCTCGCTAAAGAGAAGGTTTTCAAAAAAAAATATAATTCACTTAGAATTAACTACGTAAAGTGACCCAGCAACCTTGGCCTCCTATACGAACCAATGTAACACATATCTATTCACACAAGTCATTCCATTATTTTTATAACCGAGAAAACACCACAACTCACTGCCAAGTATATATATCTGTTACCTACAGACCAATTCCTAACTTAAAACAATATCTGTTCTCTCAATAAAAGTCATTAACCAACAATGACCGTACTATCTACCAATAAAACTTGTGGTTCGGCACACCAATTGTTTCCCTTTCATTTGTAGCAACTTCTTAATCATTACCATTAATCACTGTATTTCTAGCACCAAAAAAAAACTTGTCTATTTACTATAGAGTACATCTACCTGCTGTACTATTGACTAAGAAAACTCAAGAAGTTGAAACATATGCTTCACTCGAATTTACATCTATATTAGTTATCTTAATACCTAACTACTCCTCAAAACCATTTATGAAAAGTATCAATAGAAGCCTTTTCCCTTTCCACTGTCTCATATACTTCATCAAGTATCTCTTTCCTTTTTAAATCATGACACTTATTTCTTGCTATCTGCAGTATTTTCTATCCATTTACTTCCTACGTTTCCACTTCTTCAATAACTCCAAGTTTCTTTGAATAAGTGCTATCTCTACACCAATATCTTCTTCTTCGTATAACTTATTAGTTTCTTCCATACTACTATTTGATTCTGACTTTTCATCCATTTCTTCTTCTTCATCTGTATGTCTCTCGCTAGCAGCCGCTAATTTTTTCCGTTCAATATCCCATCTAATTTGTCTATCATTATTTCTTAAGGACCTTTCTAGTAGAGGCATATCTTCACTGCTTGTTGAATAATCTCTGATTCTTCTCTGTCTTTTTACTTCTTTTTCTCTTTGTTTATCCATTCTTCTTTTCGTTGCTTGTCTAGTATTCTTAAATGGAGCACCTATTTCCTCTTCCATAGATTCTATACTATCATAATGATCCTCATTTACATTTTCTTCTTCTATCGTTTTCGGCATTGTCTGTTCTTGAGTATCATCGCACACTGGAGTTGTTATTAACTGATTTTGTACTGGATCTTTTCTAAAAGCTGGGGTTATTGTAGCTCCTCTGACGACTTGTTCATCTAAGTATCCGGTGTCTGAATAATAATAATTATTATAATTATTATTTCCCTTCTCATCCTCATCTCTTCTTAAGTGTTCAACGTGTGCCCTTGCCACATGTCCCGTGCTCTGGTTCTTAATACTATACGATACATTTCCTAGCTTTTCCAAAACGTAATAACCTGGGACCCAACGAGCATCAAATTTAGAGTTCCTTCTATGCTTCTTGTAATAAACTCTATCACCCACTTTAAACTCCTGTAATTTTGTATTCACGTTTTTGTACTTTTTCTGTCTTTCTCTAGCTTTAATTATATTATTCTTTAATCTTACGTGTGCTTTATGCATTTCTTGTATGATGGTCTCTTGAAAGTCTCCCCCCATATATTTCCGTCTTGGTTTTAACAGATTATCTATAGGTAGTATTGGTTCTCTCCCGTGTATTAAATAGAATGGTGAAAACCCCGTGCTCTCATTTTGATTTGTGCGTATAGCGCTAAGCGCAGGTCCTAGGAATAAATCCCAATCTTTTTCATGTTCATCAACAATCTTTGCTATAATATCGTATAATGTCCTATGTTGTCGTTCGTTCTTAGCATTTGAAGAAGGTCTGTAGTATGAGGTCTTTATATGTTTTATATTTAAATCTTTTAATAATTTTCGAATTTCTTATTCACAAATTCTTTACCATTATCCGTGAGTACAATCTGTGGACAACTAAATCTTGGTACGATCTCCTGTAAGAAAATATTAATGACAGTATCTGCGCTCTTATCTGGGATTGCATAAACTTCCGGCCAAAGACTATAGACGTCTACCATATGAATTAAATACACGTTCCCTGATAATGTTCTAGGGTGAGGACCCGATATATCTAAACTAATTTTTTGCATTGGAAACTGAGGAATATCTGTATCTTGTAAGGGACACTTAATTGTTTTCATATTCCTTAATCTGAATCTTTCACACGTATCTACATATTTACGAGCAGATTTAAATAAGTTCGGCCAATAATATTTACTCGTAAGTGCTTTCACTAATTTATCACGACCGAGATGACCATTCTCATCATGATATGCTTTTAAAACTTCATCTTCCAAATGTTTTGGAATATATTTCCTTAGCTGTTCGTTCCTTTCACTCATATAATATAACTGTTCATCCTCTTGCAAAACTAAATAATTCTTCTTATATTTATTCTCCTCCGTTTCTTTTAATTTCTGTTTTATTTGTAAGACTTTTGGATCTAATTCTTGTTCTTCTTTCATAATAAATTGTGCTAAATGTGGGTCTTCTGCTCTAGGTTCAGACTCTTGATCCGATGGTAAACTCTCAAAATTTTCTCTGTTTATTATGGCAGAATCTAATATATTAACTTGCCAGTTTCGGTCGTCTATCTCCGGTTCACCCTCATCTTCTGTGTCTCCTGATGACTGTGGATACGGGATCCTAGACAATAAATCAGCACATGTGTTAATCCTACCTGGTATGTATTCAATTCTTGTATTGTATCCCCGTAGATTCAATGCCCACGTCTGTATTTTCCTGTTCTGCACTGGAGCTTCTAACAGAGATTTTAAAGGCATGTGGTCAGTTCTAATAACAAAATTTGCGTTATGTAAATAGTAGTTAAGTTTCTGTAGAGCATAATGAATAGCATAAGCCTCTTTCTCGATAGTCGACCATTTGCGCTGAGACCTGCTAAGTTTATGAGACAAGAAATAAATTGGCCTTTCATTTTTAACCCCTGGTATTACAGATTCTTTTCCTTCATATGGTTGAACCAAACAGGCTCCTATAGCATTATCGGAAGCATCTGTATATAGTACTAGCTGTTTATTCAAATCTGGATGCGTCAAAAGTGGTACCACTGTTAAGCTGTTTTTTAAAAACTCGAACGCTTTTTGACACTCATCATCCCACTTAAATCTAGCGTATTTTCCAGTTAAATTAGTAATAGGTTCTGCTATCTTTGAGAACCCTGGAATGAACCGCCTATAATACCCACAGGTTCCAATAAACGCACGCACTTCTTTTACGTTAGTTGGAGGAGGTAACTCTTTAATAACCTTTATCTTGTCTTGGTCTGGTTTAATTCCGTCTCTATTAATAATATACCCCAAATATTTTGTTTCTGTTTTTAAAAACTCGCATTTACTAAGCTTCAATTTAACATCATGTACTCTTAATCTGTCGAATACTAATCTTACATGTTTTAAGTGATCATCCACATCCCCTGCTGTATAGATTAGAATGTCGTCTATGTATGCCAATGCAAACTTTTGCATACCATCTAATACCTCATTTATTAACAGCATGTAGTGAGATGGAGCCGTTCGAACCCCGAATGGCATTCGTAAAAATTCGTAAGAACCCATATGAGTACAGAAAGCACTTTTCTTTTGAGCATCTTCCAACATCGGAATACACCAGAATCCTGATCATGCGTCTAGTGTTGTAAAAAATGTAGAGCCATTAAGCAACCCCAAAATATCATCAATCACCGGCAATGGGTACGCTACATTCTTAGTGATTTTGTTCAACGCCCTGTAGTCACAACAGAATCGATGTGAAACGTCAGGTTTTGTCACAATTACAATCGGAGATGACCATTCTGACTTCGATCTTGTTATTATTCCTGCTTTCAACATATCTTCTATTGCCTTTTCAACAATTTCTCTATTCCTTAAGGGAGTTCTATACGGTTTTAAACTAATTGGTGGATGATTTCCCGTATCTATTTCCATTGTAACTGTTTTTGTCCTTCCCAACTCTAAATCATTAATTGCGAATACATCCTGATTTTCTTTAAAAGTTGTTCTAATACTTCCTTATTTTCTGGTGGAGCCTTTAACTGTGTCAACAATTCTTGTTCCCTTGTCATTTTGTCTAATGAATGTATTTGGGCTATATTTCTTCTGAATGGATGGATCAATTCATCCTTCTGCACGTTCCCTTTTCTTCCGCGTCTGCGTCTGTTATTAATTCTTTCAGTAGGAGTTTCTGAATAGTTTGTTCCCGGCATTTCTACCCTATCTGTTACTAATATGTCACTAATGTTATGTTCTAGTTTGGCTATTACACATCCTCTGTATAGTCTAATTTCTCTACCTGTGTTGTTAATAATCATCACTGGAAAGGTTAAGTGTTTATCTAATGATATTATTCCATCCGGGACTTCTAGACCAGGCTCATCAATTACTTCCTTTTGCAATTCAGTGATTCTAACTGTGTGTCCTGCCACATAGTATGGGTTTCTCTTTACCTTTGCTTGTATCAAATTAACCGACTGTGGTTTTAACGTCGTAGACATTTTAACTCTAACTAGTGCTGATATATGCATGTCTTCTTCAATATCTACATATACGTCCTTGAATTTTAATTTGTGTAAATCAAAGAAAAGTCTTATTCCATTTTTTATTAAAAAATCTCTTCCTATAAGCATATTTCTATTTAAATCTTTCACTACATGAAAAAAGATGTCTTACGTTGATCCCTCCTAACTTAAAATTGATCATTGTTTGTCCAATTACTTGTAAATTCTGTCCTGTAACAGAGTGAAGATTATTATGACTCTTAAATATTCTACAATTTCTCATTATTTTATATAAAAAACTTTCTTTAATTACACTAACCTGAGCTCCTGAATCAATTAATGTACGAACTCTATATTTTCCTATTTCTATTATACATGAGCTAGGATCTGTTTTAATTTCCTTAAACTGTTTGATTTCATCTAGTTGAAAGTATTCTCTACTCGTCCTACTATACCTGTTATTAACATATTCTTTAAATCTTGGGACCTTGTTATTTTCCCTCCTACTACAGGTCCTATTTAATAGGTAGGGCGCCGGTTTTCCTGCGTTCTTGTACCTGTAAAATTTATGTGTCTATCTTCAACATTCCTATTCAACCTGCTATTGCCATTTCTACTTTGTGTATTCGACTGGACACGCCTGTTACCACAAAAGCGAAACCCGTGTCCGCGTTGACCACAAAACCAACAGACTATATTTGTGCTATTTGTGTTTCCTACTGTCTCACTTGTAGGATATCTCCTTTGTCTACTTCCATCATAAGCATTTCTATTACTACCTTGTAACGTCTGTATACTTCCTCTCCTATTCCATCCGAACCTTGTTTGTCCTATCTCCATAGGCTCTTCCATCCTGTCTTCTCGACTAGTTCATATTTCTCGTCCTGTTCTCAATCTAAATCTACGTCTCAAATTTTCTTCTTGTACCGCAATATCTACAGCTTGTGATAACCTCTCGGGGTTTTCTCTCATCAACTTAAACTTCAGTTTATCGGATTTTATGCCATCTACAAAAATCCCGACTAACATCCTCTCCACCTCTTCTCCTCGTACATTCTGTACTAAGAATGCCTCTTCAGCCAAGTTAATCAACCTATCGCTGAACAATTGTACCGTCTCTCCAGTGTTTTGTTTAGACTGTCTTAACACCGAAAATGCATGTTGTGGGTCCGTTATTTCCGCGTACTTATGGGCCAGGTCGTCTTTGAACTGTTCCCGTGTCTCATCTACTCTAGCCTCTAATTTTCTTCTGATATGATCTGAAACCGGTTCTGTTGCTGCTTGATAAGCAAGTTTCATTTTCTCTTCATCTGATGCTGACACCAAATATGCATATTTCTCTATGGAAGTTACCCACTTCTTAAAATCTCTTGCTTGTCCGCTAAACCTAACAATTTCAGTTGCCATTCCTTGTTGTTTCATGACTGTGTTAAGTCTATCTATCACCGTTCCTACCCCCGTCAAAACTTGTGCCAATGAATCTAGTTCTGTCATACTGAAATACTTCTGTATACCCTAATAAAATCAACTTTACATTTGTAACCAGCTAATTTAAAGATATGATCGTATTTACTTTACACAATAAGAATTGTTCAAGCAGTCAATGGTATCTAAAATGATATTTAAGGTTTACTAATTACCATTAGCTCTGCTCCCGATCCAAGACAGACGGATTCCTCTATGTTCGCTGAAAGTTTTCTTGTCAGGTAGAACTCAAACGCTAGGAGTCTGTGTTAGTTGAAATGCTCCTCCAACCGATCACGTACTTCAGGGAGTTTCTTCTTCGAACGTTTCAGTAACTTCAGCCCCTGGTCGGGCCCCTACCAGATTTCTGGCTTCTTTTCACCCCGAATAGGGCACATCAAAGCGACGACTTGAAAAACCAGAGTAGCTCAGTAAAGCGATTTAACTTTGGGTCCCCTCTTCAGCAGGTCGGCAGCCCAGTCCGCCCAACCACCTCCGAGGGTTCCCTAACAACATCGCCTTTGTTGAAAGCCTTCTCATTTCTTCTTATTTTTCAAATGAGCGATTGACTTGTTTGACTTATTCAAGGTCACGCTTCAACAGCTTTCAGTTCGCTCCAGGCAATCTTGATGCAGAGTAGATATTATTCTCTCAGTATAACGTCTCTACTGGACTATATTTGCCTTCAAGTTTCTTCTTCTTGAGCCTCTTGTTTCGCAGGAGTCCGAGAAAATTCTTTTGCTCCGTAGGATGGTGACAATCGCACGCACCGCAACCCGTTATGGCAAGCCGGTTTTCATACCTCTCCTGACAACAACCGCCTGTACAGCTAGGATTCTTGATAGCAGGTCCGTACAGCGAGGTTTACTGAAGAATACTTACAGACAACCACCCCTAGCCGGGCTTTTGGCTGCTGTAACTCTCACAGACGACGTAGTGGCCATTTATCAAACTCGTTTTACGTTCAATATGAGTGTAGAACTGTGCCGTAATCCTGTCTCCGGGCAATTGATACGAGCAGAACAAAGATCTTCAAAATTTTGGAGCTACTTCGACGTGTTACTTCGATGTGTCGATGTAGACAGTGTTTTGAGATTCCGCAACAACCCAACTAGGAATCCTGGTTCGTGGGCACCATTTCGTCCTTTATAACAAAGCGCACACAGAGAGGACTAACTGACTCAGTTGGTTGAATATAAATGGAGTTTTATTTCAAATTGATGACCACTACAAGAATCTTGTTACAATTCCAAAATCAGGGTGACTTCTCTCTTCTAGTCCTAGATGTTTACTGACCGCCCTAACAACAAACTACGTCACGACTTGAGCATCTCTCTCCTCATCCCATCCTGATGCTCAAGCGTGCTGTAGCTTTGCACACCTAACTAATACATTCTGCTACAGATACAATGAAATCTACTCCTTGAGTTATAACTTTATACAACACGAAATTTTATTTATTAAAAAAAAAAAAAAAAAACTGGTCTCCTTTTTAAAACGAGGAAACAGTAATTAAGGATTTGGAACAACAGCCATAGTTTAGCCAAAAAGAAACATAATATTTAATCATCAGGGATTGAACAGAGTCTGATTCGTATGAGAACAGAATCCGGAACTGTTACAGTAAACATAACCTGCTGTGAGAGCGTTGAATGCCAACTTTCTGTGGCGGCAGACGACCATTCTCTGTTGCATGAGGCGTGTAGTCTTCCCACTACTCAGTCTCTCATCAGTTTGGATGGGTCAAGGTAGACATTACGTGTTCCCCACCACGAGGCCACAGGTCGTGGTTTTCTCTGCAGGGTGGTTCAGCTGGTCAGACACATGGTGCATATTACTGGATCACTCAGGACTCCAAGCTGAAAATATAGATTACCTCGCATCATCGGCTGTGTCAGTACTGTCCCCCCCCCCCACCCCTTCTAGTTATCTCTTTTTTTCCCTCATCATATATATATCATGAGTACATCTTAATGATAGGAGGATATGGGTAGAGCTGAATGAACTCCACCCATGTCCTCCCATCATTAGCTACCTCATGCAGCCCCACCATGTCCTATCATTAGGTGCCTCATGTAGCTCTACCCATGTCCTTCCAGCTGGCGTAGGCGTTCATGACTCTCCGCAGATCTCGAACTTTGGTGCTCTGGATCAACCCTGCTGATGATAATCCTCCATGCCACCGTCTCAGCCCATCCAGCCTTATTTCTCTCGGTCTGCCTCTGCCTCTCTTACCTTTGATCTGATCAGTTGTCACGATTTACTCCGGCGTCTCTATTCTCGTCATACGATCAAATAAAGCCGCTTGTCCCTTTCTTATTGTTCCATATCCTGTCTTAGTTCCCATATCATGCGTTAGTTCCCATATCATGCGTTAGTTCCCATTTTACGAGGATTTATTTGTTTCTACTTCTCATTCCGTGTGTTTTTGGTATTCCTATATTTATATTGTCCGGTGGGTCCCAGAATTAGGCTTTCCTAGTTATACCATTATCAGGTTTCTCAGTACATGTCCTATTCTAGTAATAACATTATCACTTTGTCTCGGTGTATGTCCTATCCTAGTAATAACATTATCAGTTTGTCTCGGTGTATGTCCTATCCTAGTAATAACATTATCAGTTTGTCTCGGTGTATGTCCTATTCTAGTAATAACATAATCAGTTTGTCTCGGTATATATCCTATCCTAGGTATTACATAATCAGTTTGTCTCGGTGTATGTCCTATCCTAGTTATATCATTATCAGGTTTCTCAGTTTGTTTTATCCTAGTTATAACAACATCAGGTTTTCTCATTGTGCCATATCCTAGTTATACCATTTTCAGGTTTCTTAGTGTATGGCCTATCCTAGTTTTACATTATGAGGTTTTCTCAGTACATGGCCTATCCCATTTATACCATTATCAGAATTTATCAGTGTATGTCCTATCCTAGTTATACGATTATCAGGTTTTCTCAGTGTATGTCCTAGTTATACCATTATCAGGTTTTCTCAGTACATGGCCTATCCTATTTATATCATTATCAGGTTTTCTCAGTGCATGTCCTAGTTACGCCATCCACAGACTGTCTCAGTGTATGTCCTATCCTAGTTATACCATTATCAGGTTTTCTCAGCGTATGTCCTATCCTATTTATACAATTTTCAGGCTGTCTCAGTATGTCTTATCCTAGTTATACCATTCACATGCTGTCTCAGTGTATGTCCTATCCTAGTTATACCATTATCAGGTTTTCTCAGTGTATGTCCTATCTTCGTTTTTCCATTATCTAGTTTCGTCAGTGAATGTCTTATCCAACGCCAGTGGGTTTTTTAATTCATCGCTTGGTTCACTGATATTTGTCTAGTTCTCTCCATGAGCCCCACATTGGTGAATCTATCATACATTTTATGTCTTCTATTCCGCGCAGCCACCAGTTAGTGAATGTTTGTTGTTTATTCGTGTCTGTTGTCGTTGTTCTCTGTGTCTCAGGTCCATTCAGTTGTACACATTTAACATTATAATCCAATATTCTAATCTCTCTGCTTAGTTAAAATGTCTTTTATCTTCCAAAAATTTCCATGTGCTGCCTTTGATCTGGCTCTGCTACATAAGTATTGAATGCTACAGATTGTTTTACCTCGTGATCTTGCAGCATACTTTAGATGTTTATCTATTTCATGTGCTGTGTGCTGTATTGTATATCTTCTTCCTGTTATCTTGAGTCCTCCTTTAATTTAGACTATAGAAATGTTATTATGAAAATTTAAAGTGTAAAACAAAAAAGACAAGAAAGTAATTTAACGATGCGAACGAGTTAACCTCTGATCTATATTGCCGTAGGATCTCTGTGATTGTCAGACTCCCCAAGCTAAATCAAATCTACCCTTTTGATTTGCTCAATCTACTCAACAATTTCATGAAGTTCAATAGCTTATCTCGCCAAAATGATGAACACTGATAATTTTGCCTTCCATAACTTCTAAAGGGAATAAATTGATAAGTGCAGTCAATTGCCTTTTCTGACTACTCTCGATATTTACTAGGTTTTCATAAGTTTCGTGTATCTATATAACATTCAACAATGCCAAAGATAACGTTGTACTTTACATAGAAAGAGCAACACAAATGACTGTAATTTACGATCTGGAGAAAGCCAACGACACAAGCTGTGAGAATAAATCAATGCGTGCTTGCTGGAGTTCGACCATCGACGTTCTGGCCTGGTGAAAACTCCCTAGTGGATTGTGCAAACATTTGAATCAGTCACCGCCGCTGTGTATGTTTACTATATGAACCCACAGACCAGGATGGGTTCTGGTACCCACAGAGCTGAGGTGTCCAGTTAGCTTGTGACAGTAAGTAAAGTCAACGACCGTTTTACACGGCTAAAGACGGAGTGGTGCTAGATCCATCATCTGATAGATCAATCTGCAACTGGTGGGTGATGAGGTCGGTGTCTCACTGGTCACTTTTACTTCCACGGACATGTTCTGGTACTCATTATACGCCAGGCCAACCTGTCGTGTCATTTTTAACAATTTGAATCCGCTCCAATGCAGATCGACCCCATGACCACAGGGCTGGCAGGCTGGCCTCTAATCGCTGCGTCATCACTGTTGCCCAATGTGATAATGGTGTGACACAGTTACCATATCTGTCCACGTACTGTTGCCCAGTGTGGTAATGTTGTGAAGTATCTACCACATCTGTCCACGTATTGTGTGTCGGCCATTTTCACGGCCCTCTGCCGCCTGTCTGTGTTGAATATTTGGGGTATAGGGCCTCACGCTTCGATCATTGATTATTGGTGTATCAGAAGTAATCTGTCAATGGAGAAAACACAAAGCTGGTGTTATTACATGAAAATATGACACATTACTCGCTCACGGCCGAGTGTAAGAGCTTTACCACTACACCATTTGCCCGGTGGTGAATTTTTTGAAGTAAATAGATAAGGGCAATCAAGCGGTGCACATTTAAGCATGAACGTATATTACTCACATGGTCACTCCTATATGAACGTATATGTTTCACATGGTCACTTCTATATGAACATGTATGTTTCACATGGTCACTCCTATATAAACGTATATGATTCACATGGTCACTCCTATATGTACATATATGTCTCACATGGTTACTTCTATACGAACGTATATGTTTCACATGGCCACTCCTATATGAACATGTATGTTTCACATGGTCACTCCTATATAAACGTATATGATTCACATGGTCACTCCTATATGTACATGCATGTCTCACATGGTTACTTCTATACGAACGTATATGTTTCACATGGTCACTCCTATATGTACATGTATGTTTCACATGGTTACTTCTATACGAACGTATATGTTTCACATGGTCACTCCTATATGTACATGTATGTTTCATATGGTTACTTCTATACGAACGTATATGTTTCACATGGTTACTTCTATATGTAAATGTATGTCTCACATGGTTACTTCTATACGAACGTATATGTTTCACATGGTCACTCCTATATGAACATGTATGTTTCACATGGTCACTCCTATATGAACGTGTATGTTTCACATGGTCACTCCTATATGTACATGTATGTCTCACATGGTTACTTCTATACGAACGTATATGTTTCACATGGTTACTTGTGTATGAACGTATACAACTCACATAGTTACTTTTATATGAACGTATACGTCTCACATGGTTACTTCTATATGAACGTATATGTCTCACATGGTTACTTCATTATGAACGTATATGTCTCACATGGTTACTTCTATATGAACGTATTTGTCTCACATGGTTACTTCTATATGAACGTATATGTTTCACGTGGTTACTTCTATACGAACGTATATGTTTCACATGGTCACTCCTATATGTACATGTATGTTTCACATGGTTACTTCTATACGAACGTATATGTTTCACATGGTCACTCCTATATGTACATGTATGTTTCATATGGTTACTTCTATACGAACGTATATGTTTCACATGGTTACTTCTATATGTACATGTATGTCTCACATGGTTACTTCTATACGAACGTATATGTTTCACATGGTCACTCCTATATGAACATGTATGTTTCACATGGTCACTCCTATATGAACGTGTATGTTTCACATGGTCACTCCTATATGTACATGTATGTCTCACATGGTTACTTCTATACGAACGTATATGTTTCACATGGTTACTTGTGTATGAACGTATACAACTCACATAGTTACTTTTATATGAACGTATACGTCTCACATGGTTACTTCTATATGAACGTATATGTCTCACATGGTTACTTCATTATGAACGTATATGTCTCACATGGTTACTTCTATATGAACGTATATGTCTCACATGGTTACTTCTATATGAACGTATATGTTTCACATGGTTATTTCTATATTAACGTATATGTCTCACATGGTTACTTCTATATGAACGTATATGTCTCACATGGTTACTTCTATATGAACGTATATGTCTCACATGATTACTTCTAAATGAACGTATATGTCTCACATGGTTACTTCTATATGAACGTATATGTCTCACATGGTTACTTCTATATGAACTTATATGTCTCACATGGTTACTTGTGTATGAACGTATACAACTCACATGTTTACTTTTATATGAACGTATATGTCTCACATGGTTACTTCTATATGAACGTATATGTCTCACATGGTTACTTCTATATGAACGTATATGTCTCACATGGTTACTTCTATATGAACGTATATGTCTCACATGGTTACTTCTATATGAACGTATATGTCTCACATGGATACTTCTATATGAACGTATATGTCTCACATGGTTACTTCTATATGAACGTATATGTCTCACATGGTTACTTCTATATGAACGTATATGTCTCACATGGTTACTTCTATATGAACGTATATGTCTCACATGGTTACTTCTATATGAACGTATATGTCTCACATGGTTACTTCTATATGAACGTAAATGACTCACATGTTACTTCTATATGAACATGTATGTTTCACATGGTCACTCCTATATGAACATGTATGTTTCACATGGTCACTCTTATATGAACATGTATGTTTCACATGGTCACTCCTATATGAACATGTACGTTTCACATGGTCACTCTTATATGAACATGTATGTTTCACATGGTCACTCCTATATGAACATGTATGTTTCACATGGTCACTCTTATATGAACATGTATGTTTCACATGGTCACTCTTATATGAACATGTATGTTTCACATGGTCACTCCTATATGAACATGTATGTTTCACATGGTCACTCTTATATGAACATGTATGTTTCACATGGTCACTCCTATATGAACATTTACGTTTCACATGGTCACTCTTATATGAACATGTATGTTTCACATGGTCACTCCTATATGAACATGTATGTTTCACATGGTCACTCCTATATGAACATGTATGTTTCACATGGTCACTCCTATATGAACATGTATGTTTCACATGGTCACTCCTATATGAACATGTATGTTTCATATGGTCACTCCTATATGAACATGTACGTTTCACATGGTCACTCCTATATGAACATGTATGTTTCACATGGTCACTTCTATATGAACATGTATGTTTCACATGGTCACTCCTATATGAACATGTATGTTTCACATGGTCACTCCTATATGAACATGTATGTTTCACATGGTCACTCCTATATGAACATGTATGTTTCACATGGTCACTCCTATATGAACGTATATGATTCACATGGTCACTCCTATATGTACATGTATTTTTCACATGGTCACTCCTATATGTACATGTATTTTTCACATAGTCACTCTTATATGAATGTATATGTTTCACATGGTCACTCCTATATGTACATGTATGTTTCACATGGTCACTCCTATGTTAGTTAGTTAGTCGACAGATCATCCTCGTTGCACATCGAACCATTCAGTCCATAAGTGCTCGGATCCCCTCCTCAGCAAATCCCGCAGCGTGTAGCGGCTAACGACGCCAGTTCTGTGTTGGTTTATCAATCTTCTTTGGCTTCCTGCGTAGTGTTCTTGTTTGGCCACCCCTCTTTTAATTTGCTGCTCTAGCAGTCTGGCCATTGTTGTAGATTCACAGTCATCACTTGGTTCTCGCAAAAGTCTCACATCACGTAGAGCATTCAGAATGTCAGCCTGGTCCATGGCGCGCCCGCCCTCCACAGTAGCCTCACCTGCGAGCTTGTCAGCCCGCTCATTTCCTTGTACTCCCGCATGCCCTGGCACGAAGATGAAACTAATCTTTGCCAGCCGACATCTTCAGAGGCAGCAACCATTCTCTTCGGATCGACCCCTCCTCTATCCTCTTGATCATGTTCATTGAGTCGCTAAGGAAACAAGCCCTGGTGAATGTCTGTGTCTCGAGCCATGTTATTGCTTTACTTACTGCCATGACTTCCATGGTCAGGCTACTTGTGGTTTCAGTGAAAGCACCAGAGTCCTCCTTCACAATTCTCCCTCCGGCCCGAGCTGTAAAGGCCCATGAGCTTCTCACATGTCGGACGACCGACCCATCTGTGTAGATGACCGCGTCACCGTCTAGCGAATTCTCGAAAATCAACGCTTGTACTTCAGCCTCAACAGCAGCCGGATTTTCTTGTCTGCATTTTCTATCTAGTTGGATGCAAACTGAAAAGGATGTGCAGAAGTCTGTTGGCACTTGCACCCACTCCTCGCCAGGTTCTAAGTCCTCAAGTGAACACACCTGTTGAAGAATGTCTTCGGCTTGACCCATCCATGACCGTCCTCTTTTTAACCTGCTGCTCTTCACCTTCCTAATTTCACTATGCAGTGGATGTTGTGTGTTTGTGTTAATTCTGAGGTAGGCGCGTGCCCTGCAAACTTGTATTCTCTCTTCAATGGTTGGAAAATCAAGAAGGTAGCGCATCGCCCTGCATGATGTATCTCTTGTACATCCAAGAATAATGCGCATAGCTTCATTCTGTATCCTTTCCATCCTTTCTATCTGCTTATGGCTGAGAGTCAAGATTGCCCTTGCATACTCCAAAACAGACATGACCAGCCCCTCGTACAGAAGACATAGATGGCGCTGCTCACAGTTTGCTGCCGCCATCACCCGCATCGCTGCCAAACCCCGCTTGACCTTTGTTATCACCTGGTCTATGTGCACATTATAAGCAAGGCTTCGATCAAACCGTATCCCCAGGTAATTCATTGCCTGCGTTCTTTCCACCGTCTCTGAACACAGCATTACAGTTGGTGTTGGAGTGTTGACAATATGATTATTCAACGAGAACCAAGTCACTGTTGCCTTTGTTGGGTTGACCATTGCCCCAGCTTCATCACACCAAGTACTTATGCGATTGAGTTCGGTTTGTAGTTCCCCAGCAACCTCCTCTCTATCCTTACCCTGACGATACACTAAAACATCATCGGCATATGCCAATGTCCTGCCAGGTCCAGTGATCTGCACACTGGTGATTCTCACTGTGTAGGCGTTGAACAGTACCGGAGATAATGGTGATCCCTGTGGTAGGCCAGGATATATTGTTGTTGGTTCCGAAGTCCAACTGCCACATCTAAAAACTACTTTCCGTTGGAAGAGGGCTGCAGCGATCCAACTAAGGAGGAATGGACTTACGTTTAGTTCAAGAAGCTGAAACATTAAAAAATCCAGTGGTACTCTGTTGTATGCGTCCTCAAGATCAATCGCTGCAGCAACGGTTTCAGTGCCTGAGTGGAAACCTTCATAGACACCATGGGCAAAGACTGCTGCATTGGTCCAGGTTTCTCTTTTTGGACAGTACCCACCCAGGGTAGGTGGGAAAACACCTTGCCTCTCTAGTTGGTTTGATATTTTCTTGGCAATTACCTTCTCCAGCAGCTTGCCTATTGTATTCTGCATGGTTATAATTCGATATCCCTGAATTTTTTTGTGGTCTTTGTCAGGCTTCGGCAAGGGAATCAGATAGCTGTGTAACCATTCCTCCTTGATGCTAGCACTCCCTATACTGTTGTTGTACATGTCTGCTAGTTTCTCTAGCTCATTGTCGGTAAACCTATTTATGTCGTCGTATCTTATGCCATCAGGACCTGGAGCACTGTTTTTTGATCGTCGAAGCACAGCCTTGATTTCTTTCACTGTCACTGTGTCTTCATCCGAAGTGTTCTGGGCCTTGCATCTGTCTGAGGTGACCTCCTTGGCCAGATTTCGACCTCCCATGTCTGTCTGGTTGCTCTGCTCAAGGTAGCGTTCAAAGAGGGCTTTGCCCTTGTCCTCGTCAGTCCTCTGCCAGATGAGGTCAGCACCTTGGAAGTCAGAAATGCTCTTATTCTTGACTACACCACTCATGCTTTTATGTAGTCGCCAGAACAATTTCAGTGACTTGTCTGTCCTATATGTACATGTATGTTTCACATGGTCACTCTTATATGAAGGTATATGTTTCACATGGTCATTCCTATATGAACATGTATGTTTCACATGGTCACTCTTATATGAACGTATATGTTTCACATGGTTACTTCTATATGAACGTATATGTCTCACATGGTTACTTCTATATGAACGTATATGTCTCATATGGTTACTTCTATATGAACGTATATGACTCACATGGTTACTTCTATATGAACATGTATGTCTCACATGGTTACTTCTATATGAACGTATACAACTAACATGGTCACTCCTATATGAACGTATATGACTCACATGGTTGCTTCTATATGAACATGTATGTCTCACATGGTCACTCTTATATGAACGTATATGTTTCACATGGTCACTCCTATATGTACATGTATGTTTCACATGGTCACTCCTATATGAACATGTATGTTTCACATGGTCACTCTTATATGAACGTATATGCTTCACATGGTCACTCCTATATGTACATGTATGTTTCACATTGTCATTCTTATATGAAGGTATATGTTTCACATTGTCACTCCTATATGTACATGTATGTTTCACATGGTACCTCCTATATGAACGTATATGTTTCACATGGTCACTCCTATATGAACATGTATGTTTCACATGGTCACTCTTATATGAACGTATATGTTTCACATGGTCACTCCTATATGTACATGTATGTTTCACATGGTAACTCCTATATGAAGGTATATGTTTCACATGGTCACTCCTATATGTACATGTATGTTTCACATGGTCACTCCTATATGTACATGTATGTTTCACATGGTCACTCCTATGTGAACGTATATGTTTCACATGGTCACTCCTATATGAACATGTATATTTCACGTGGTCACTCCTATATAAACTTAGATGACTCACATGGTCACTTCTATATGAACGTTTATGACTCACATAGTCACTTCTATATGAACGTTTATGACTCACATAGTCACTTCTATATGAACGTTTATGACTCACATGGTCACTTCTATATAAACGTATACAACTAGCATGTTCAGTTCTATATGAGCGTTTATGACTCACATAGTCATTTCTATATGAACGCATAGACTCGCATGGTCACTTCTATATGAACGTATATGACTCGCATGGTCACTTCTATATGAACGCATATGACTCGCATGGTCACTTCTATATGAGCGTATATGGCCCTCATGTCAGTATATATAAACGTATATGACTCTCATCTCTGTTATATATGAACGGATATAACTAACAAGGTCACTTCTATATAAACGTCTATGACTCACATGGTCACTTCCATGTGAACATAGATGACTCCCTTGTACACTTATACATGAACGTATCAAACCGTGTTCATTGTTCCGTTATTACAAAAGCTGCAACAAGGCAGATAATCCATTACTCGGTGAAAACGTGGTCTCGGAGTTGAAATTGCTGCACTGGGAAAACGACCTTGTCTCCTCCCGTTCCTCGTCAACCACCGAAAGATGTCCATGCTGATAATTCCAGCATCTGTTTGATGACAGTCCGTCTGACCCTTTCTCTACCCAATTACTATCAACCACAACCTCCTTCTGAACCAGTCACCTCACATATGGATACTGTGCTAATTTGATCCCTGGCTTGGTGCCAGACAACTTTCACCTCATTACCCAGATCATGAAGTAGCTTTCAGCAGAGGGTGGCGACTGCAGCCAGTCTAACAGCCTGATCATGGCTTCTCACACCTGCATGCCCTGAACATAATATTCATGTACTGAGACACAGTCTAACAGCCTGATCATGGCTTCTCACACTTGCATGCCCTGAACATAATATTCATGTACTGCGCACAACGGGCGCCTTAACGATGTGGGCTACTCCGCTCGCAACATACCAGTCCCCTATTTCTGAAGCATACTTTGTGAGAACATTACCCGTGCAACATGTCTCGTCGCGCAGCCACCCAAACACTGGAAAGATGCCGCCCAACCCCTGGAAACATGCCGCCCAACCACTGGAATGATGTCGTCTGAACACTGGAATGATGTCGTCCAACTACACGAAGACTGCCGCCCAACCACAAGCAGTCTACCGCCCAACCACAAGTAGTCTGCCGCCCAACCACAAGTAGTCTGCCGCCCAACCACAAGTAGTCTGCCGCCCAACCACAAGTAGTCTACCGCCCAACCACAAGTAGTCTACCGCCCAACCACAAGTAGTCTACCGCCCAACCACAAGTAGTCTACCGCCCAACCACAAGTAGTCTACCGCCCAACCACAAGTAGTCTACCGCCCAACCACAAGCAGTCTGCTGCCCAACCACAAGTAGTCTGCCGCCCAACCACAAATAGTATGCCGTCCAACCACAAGCAGTTTACCACCCAACCACAAGTAGTCTACCGCCCAACCACAAGTAGTCTACCGCCCAACCACAAGTAGTCTACCGCCCAACCACAAGTAGTCTACCGCCCAACCACAAGTAGTCTGCCGCCCAACCACAAATAGTGTGCCGTCCAACCACAAGCAGTTTACCACCCAACCACAAGTAGTCTGCCGCCCAACCACAAGCCGTCGTGTCATCATTCGCACTGCGAGCGCTAACAAGTCAAGTCGCATTATTCTGTCAAGAAGCCTGATACGCGGGAAAATGTCACGTAGAAAGTCCAACAACAAGAAACACGCTGTTGCCAAGATGTGCAGTGTGGGAGCCGACAACAAGAAGAAGAACGTCGAGAGCCCACCTGCTAGCTGCATCAAAGAGCCTGATACTACAGCTATCACTGAAGTTACTACGAGGGAGAAGATTGACAGCCCAACACAGTCAAGAACCAAGACTGCAGAGAAGGAGGAGAAAGACACCAGAGTCGGAAACACCGACTCAAAAACAGACCGATGGGTTGTCAAGCGGATTCCTGTGGAGCTGACAGATGAAGAAATCCTGAAGCAGCTACGTGAAGAGAAGACGGAAATATGCCGATACTGCGCCGATCACCACGCCTTTAAGGAGTGTCCGCTGGCCAAGCTGGACACGGACTTCCGAGCACCCAACAACAGAAGAAAGTGCGCCTACTGCTTGGGCAAACATGGAGCAAGATACATGGGCTGTCCGTACCTGCAGAGACACAGAGACGTCTTGAAGATCGCCATCATCACAAAGACACCATTCAATGAAGCAATGCGGAGAGACAGCCACGGGTATAGCACAAGCTGAAAGAGATCAACTGCAAAAGCAGATAGACGAGTTGAAGAAGCAAGTCAAGGCACTGCTGACGACGACTCCGACCAGCGATAATGAGAAGCTGCTGGCCGACATGAAAGAAATCCAGCTCAACATCAAACAAGAGATTCAGCGCATGGCTGAGGTGAAGAAGGAGAACGAAGAAATCCTACAAATGATCAAGACCGAAAGAGCATTGCTTAGAGCTGAAATGGAACTCTTTCAAAACAAACTAACAGCAGCCACACAAGAACTCACAGAAAAACCGCAAGAAGAAACCCAAGAGACCGAGCCTGAACCGCAAGCTAAAGCCAGCAGCCCAACCACAACGCCCAAGAATGAAATACTATACCGTCGGATCTCTGAAGGAGGTACAGAATACCCAGTCGACAAGGAGGAACTCAAGCGCGCGGAATTCAGAAGGCGCTGAGAAGAAAAAGAAAAGAAGAAGCCTAATAAACTCCATGGGAAACCGATGATATACCCAATAGTACACTACAACTGTGAGGCCGACTTCGAGTACTATATCGAGGACGGTGAAATTGTCCCATGGCTGACCACGGAGGAAGAAAACGCTAGGCAGCAGATACGCAAACGCAACGAGGAAAACAGGCGATAGTAGGAAAATGAAAACGTCGAAAAAGTCCTACAGAAACTACACAAGAAAGGAGACAAAACGCCCAAATAAAAAGTTCCTATAAGGACTGTACCCAGCCAAGCCAGACGAACCAGGAGCCTGCACCAACAAAAGAAAATCACAAGAGGAAACACACACAAAGGACAGCCGCCGATCAATTCCCCAGTTGGAGTGGGATTACGAAAAGTCCTTATAAGGACTGCAGCCAGACGAGCCAGGAGCCTACACAAACAAAGAAAATTACAAGAACAGACGAGCACAAAGGATAGCCGCCGACCACTGCTGACATCACAGACACAAACGATACATAACCAGTCCGAGATAGGACTCACAAGACAAGAATTAGGGTAAATAAACCCACAAAACCACGGACCTCAATTATAACCACAGCTGATGAAGCAGGTTAGACGAGGACGAATTTGGAATTTTTGTTTTTGGAAATGGAATTGGCATCGGAAACCACAAGCCGTCTGCTGTCCAACCACAAGCAATCTGCCGTCCCACCTCAAGGAGTCTGCCGCCAACCACAAGTAGTTTGCCGTCAAACCATGAGTAGTCAGCAGCCCAACCTCAATTAGAGCGAACATCTGCTACTTACACACAATAGTCGTGTCCCTTTTACAGCCTAGTCTAACTCGCTTGACCTCAATGTGTGTAACTTCCTGCTTCAGCAGCAGCAGACTATGGGATATCCCCAAGGGAGCAGTCAAGAAACAACTCAGATGCGGTAGAATGTCTACAGCAATCGCTGTCCTGTAGCGGCCGCTACCAACACTTACATTGAGGCAAGTCCTTGCCACTACCTCCCCCACAGGCACTAGACTATGATCTGTCTACTGATGGCACATAGAATGTCCGGTTCTACGGTCCGAGTCATAAGTACAAGTTCTTGTGAACACCCACGCCACCTCTTCTATACTTTCATAGTAAATATATAAACGTTACATTTTAAACTTTTGTGTGGCTTAGTCTCAAATTAGGTATTCATTAGTTAATTATTCGCGGTTCCAACTTCACGGCAACGGGTCGTCCCCATTATGCTCCGTTCCTGTGCCAGTGAATTTCACACAAAATTCTCCCCACTGTGAACAGTGGAAAAGACAGGAATCTCGGCAAGCCAACAGCTCACACAGTACACTGTGCACATTACCGCCGTCAGAATGCCAACACAAAAGACCTCCAAGAAAAATACGGTTCATCGTCGATGGAATCGGCAGTCACCAGAAAGACTTCATTGACACGGGTTTTATTTCATATGGTTCGGTCTATTTCCACAGGGTGACCCGCCGAAAGCGCCGCACAAGGCACGACCTCCGTAGCTCCAGCGACGACTCCCATGAGTTTCGTGAAAAATGCACGTGTGAGCCGAAAAGGCAAACCAGTAAATTCAGTAACAGCCGACCGCCATAATTCCAAACATGCAGTTCACGCTACAATTAACCGCGGACAGATGTAAAAGCATTCCACACGAAATTCACAGCTCATAGTGTCGCGCCACCCACTTACTCAATGGCAGGGCGACGGAACCATGCACTACCAGTCCAACATGAGGAAAATGCGAGTGCAAACCGTAGCCACAAGCGTAAACACTCCAGAGGGTTTAGCGGATCAAATGCCAACCCGCCATGTTGGGGACCGAAAGCCATCATATATTAGGCATAAATACGTTATAAGTTACACGTTTGACTGATTTAAAATGTATAATTTGTCCTGAAACAATTTATTGTCATGTGTACGAGATGTGAAACGTCATCTCATTTTGTAGGCTTGAATACACGGAGCAATAGATGACCAGTCTTTCCTCACTTTCTCAGGTGACGGGCACCAGGCGTCAAACTCGCGTCTGACCGTGTTAACGTCATTATCGGAGTAGTTGCTATCAACATCGCCAAGCCTCCCGCGTGTAGTGGCCCAGTCGCTAGTCAGTTCTGTGTGCACCAAGCTGGACAGTCGGACTACACGACCTTAGTTCTGCCATCATCAAGATAATCAGTGGGTTTGAATTGTTAGTAGCAACCGTGCAGGGTAGAATCATGGGCAAGTCTGTAAGAAAACTGACAATGACAGAATACAGAAAGGCAAACATTCTCTAGCACACAAGCTACGAGTTCACCCACAGCACAGACATAACTGGTTCCACGTTTGTAACTTAAGATCTCAGAACTTGTGCTGTGACCTACGTTTGTGTCGAGGTCAGGTTTGTAAACTAGACAATCGGAATGTCATGGTTTTCAAGGTCACTCACCAATGTTTTCATACTATCCATAATGAGTTCGGATATACAGACTTATCTGCAAATGCAGACATTTCCAGGAACACCGAGTTTTCCAGCAATAAAGACTTCTCTGGGAATACATTCTTCTCCACGAACAGAGTCGTCTACGATAATACATACATCTCTAGGAATAACAACATCTCGAAGAAAGCAGACTTCTCCAGGAATACAGACATCTACATCCACGATGACCGCTGTCCAGGCAAAGACTGGTTTCTGTATTGAACACAGACACGGCACGAATGTCCACAAGGACATCACATCACATCCACCCGGGACTTCCCAGGTACAGCCACGTCCTCCAGGCGATGACCATCATTCTGAGGCTGTAGCGGACGGCGGGTCATCTGACAAGCGATGGGATCTAGATACGACCCAGTCACGGGATGTGATGTCGCTGTCCGGGGATCCCAAGTCAGTGGACACCAGTGAAGAGGACGTCGAGTACTACCAGAATTTAGCCATCAGGACAAATAATGTCAGTGTCAACTCTGTAATCATGTTTCTGGGTGAAGCCTGGAGCCTGGCTCTGTCACCACACAACTTTCTAGACCTTATTTGGTATGTGGAATACGTCGTTCTCCAAGTGATAGCCGTGGGCGGCCTCGCTGGTTGCGTCATCAGTTTGTGTGTTCTGAAAAAGAGCGGCCTCAGGAAACCATCTAACATCCTTTTGTTCCTGTTAAACGTATCGGATATTGTCACACTACAAAGAATGGTTGGCGGTATGGACCGTATACACACAATAGCACGATGTCTTCACGTAGCAAATCATTTTGCAAACCACTTTTATGTGTTGTCTAATCTTGATTGGGAGGTGTTAGATGTCAGTAGTAGAGTGGCTACCTTTGTCATACTTTGGATAACAGCGGAAAGACTTCTGGCAATTTTCTGCCCTTTGCATTTCAAGTCATTGGTAACCGCCAGCAGAGTGTGGGCACTCGGATTCATCACATTTATGATTTGTGCTGTGTATACATTAAGTACATTTAAACCGTGGCTGGTGATAGACAAATCATTACAAAACAACACATCTGAAGGCTGGTTGAGATTACAATATGGGGCCCTCGGGAAAATGGGATTGTATGTAGCACTCACACTTTGGTTTACATTCCCTCTTTTCTTGGTGTTCCTGGGATGTGTTGTGATCGCAGTCAAGCTGTCAATCACTCGTCACAATCGTCACCTGCTGTCACTCAACTCAGACAAGAATAAGTCCAGAAACAGAACAACAAAGACACTGCTTCTTGTATGCATCTCTGTTTTTGTCACTAGGTTTCTCATACTCTACCAATATTTTCAACCGGCAGTACATAGCAGCATGAATGTTGTACTTCTGGCTATAATCAGCCTCTTCTCAATACTAACTACTGTACTTGGTACATCATTAGAAGTTCCTGTTTTCATTTTCTACAACAGGAAGTTTCGAATAATTCTGTATCAAATGTTAGGGTTGTACCCCACATTACGAGGTCAACCATGACGTCAAATAACATTGTTGGTGCACAAATGTAACATCGTTCCCGCAGTGGTCAATTACAAACGGAAGCGAAATTACTATACTTGACACACTGACACACACACACACACACACACACACACACACACCCACACCCACACACACACACCCACACACACACACACACACACACACACACACACGCACACAGCCCCGTCTAGTTCAGCAGATATGACAATACGTGGATGCTAACTGTACCCAGTTTAGTCGAGTAGATATTACAATACATGGATGCTAACTGTACCCAGTTTAGTCCAGTAGATATTACAATACATGGATGCTAACTGTCTCCAGTCTAGTTCAACAAATATGACAATACATGGATGCTAACTACCCCGTGGCACTTGGGTTTGTTACTCATATTAAACACCACGCAATCGACACACAACACTTGTTGCAGATTATATTGTATGTTACACTAGCTGACCCGGCCCGGCTTCGCCCAGCTCCTGGAGGGGATCTATCTATCTATCTATCTATCTATCTATCTATCTATCTATCTATCTATCTATCTATCTATCTATCTATCTATCTATCTATCTATCTATCTATCTATCTATCTATCTATCTATCTATCTATCTATCTATCTATCTATCAGTCTGTCTGTCTGTCTGTCTGTCTGCTTGTTTGTCTATCTGTCTGTCTGGCTGACCCGGCCCGGCTTCTCCCAGTCCCTGGTGGTGAGCATCTCATTTAATTCATGTAAGTAGTCATATAAGCCCCCGTTCCCGACTATCTGTCTGTCTGTCTGTCTGACCCGGCTTCACCCAGTCCCTGGTGGTGAGTGTCAGCAACCCACTTGCGACAGGCATACACGGATTCTCTTCTTTTGCACTTAACGAAGTGATATCTCGTCTCGTTTACAAAAGGAATATATGTTTATTCGGAGCAAAATTATATACAGGCTCCCGAGCGGAATACCACCCTGGTAATATACATCTTAGAATGCGATGATGATAAGATGGGATGATAGGATAACACAACTAATCTATCACTGAAGCTAAGCTAGTCTATTATCTTCTTCTTCTTCTTCTTCGTTCATCCGGAGTTTTTTTTCGGACGTGATTGCGTTGTGCCTGTTTACAGCGGAGCTGCGTTCTTGCGCCGTTAGGCCGACACATCCGACTTCTGCGGGCATTTGTTGACCGGGTTAACCTTCCCGGGGGTCTATTATCTTATTATACTGTCCTTTAAACTACAAGTCTTCCTAAGCGAAATACACGTCTGATTCTGGCGCCGTCTCAGTCCTGTCTGAGCTCGCTGAGCGTGGTGTGTTCAACCACTATTACTTCAGCTCAGCGTGCGATGTTAGGAATACATGCTGGGCCCTAGGCTGTGTTGAGCACCGTTACCTGGTCCTCACCTCGTGAGCTCGGTTTATCCGGTCCTTGGGTAACCCCAGCTCAGCCGCACTGGCTGCCCTCTTTTGTGTCTTGTTCTGCTATTTATAACGTTGGTGTCTCTCCTGTCTGGTCTCCTATACTATTATGTCCCCTATCCCCTGCTAAGCTCTATGTTTGGTCTCTCCGAGCTTATAGCTCTGTTGTCAAGTCTTTGACAGTGAGCATCTAATTTAATTCATATACGTAGTCATATAAGCTCCCGTTCCCGACTGTCTGTCTGTCTGTCTGTCTGTCTGTCTGTCTGTCTGTCTGTCTGTCTGTCTGTCTGTCTGTCTGTCTGTCTGTCTGTCTGTCTGACCCGGCTTGGCCTCACCCAGTCCCTGGTGGGGAGCATCTAATTTTATTCATATACGTTGTCATATAAGCTCTCGTTCCCGACTATCTGTCTGTCTGTCTATCTGTCTGTCTGTCTGTCTGTCTGTCTGTCTGTCTGTCTGTCTGTCTGTCTGAGCCGACAAGGCTTCACCCAGTCCCTGGTGGGGAGCATCTCATTTAATTCATATAAGTAGTCAAATAAGCTCCCGTTCTCGAATATCTGTCTGTCTGTTTGTCTATCTATCTGACCCGGTGGGGCTTCGCCCAGCTCATGGCGCACAGTAACTTAAAAGAATGTCCTTCCACACACAATCCATTATTTTTAATGAAAACTATTTTTAATCACCTACATGACTGTAGATAACTTCTTTAAGCATAAAAAGATGAGTTACAATGTTATGCATTGCGTATTATTTTATGAAAACTTTGAAAATGCTTTAAAGATTATATCATTATTTATTATAACTCATAAGCCTGTAAATAACTATAGACAAAAAGTTTAATAATAGTGCAAGTAAGTCCAACAATATGACTATAAATTATATAGAAATGTTATTAAAAGTTATGCCCCTTGAAATAACTTTTCTAGAGTGAAGTCCCCTTGTTATATAGAAATTATATAATGAAAAATGAAATATTAAATGTTATTAAGTAAGTAGCCAATTTTACACTAAGAAACTATTACAGTCGGTTGCACAGGAACGAAAGGAAGATGTGTAGAAAATTTAATCTCAATCGGATGTACCGTTATCGAACCCATCTAATACATAGCCAACCACACACAGTCTCTTTTATAGATAAAGATTAACCTGCGTGTTGTTGCCTCTCTGCCTGGTTTATCTGTAAACAGAAGTCTGTATGCGACAGCTTATCTAGTGACCATTGGTTCACCTGGACCATGCCCGTGTTGCCATCTCTATTTGCCAGCTAATCTGATCCAACATAAATTCACATTTCTACGTATTTACAACAGTCTGATCATACACGTGTCCGTATCCACTTGGGCCATGTCTCCCTTTGTATCTTCGTGACTTTCATGGCATTGTTTGCTGCAATAAACTATACTAAATCTATCTGTCTGCTTGTGAGGTGGTAAAGATAAGTAATTAGAATAATGACAATTTCGCTAGGGGTATTCCGTATGAATGGGAACTCAATCCCAAACACGCCCTCTATAGGAAATAATACAATGGCTCGAGAAAACCCCAAGCATTAAACAAAGCAGAAAAAGGTGCAAGTTCAACACTAATATAGAAGAATTTTTTCCAGTAGAAGGCTGGGAGATCCGGGAAGTTCTACCACAGACACACGATTAAATAGTCACTCGACCCAGAAGATGTGTCTATGTGTAAGTGCCCCGCCCCACATTTAATCTGCCATATATATATATATATATATATATATATATATATATATATATATATATATATATATATATATATATATATATGGCTTGAAACAGGGTGATGCATGTAACGAAACCCCAGAGGCCCATGTCCTCATGCTTTCTGTGGGTTGGGAAAGACAGTGGGAAACGTCTTTCAGGAACCCTCAGTTCTCTTGTCCGCTCAATTACCCTGGAAGATAGTTCTCTGGGTTACTTTAACAACACCATCTTTTTTAATAGAACGGTTAGATATATGTCTTGTCTTGGGGGGAAACCCGATAGGGCCCCTTGCACCAAATACGCACTAATGTAAATTCTGGGACTCTCCATGGCGGTTTGATCAACTACCGAGTGTAGACTGCCTCATGTCTATTTGCCACTTCAAAGAGTGAAATGGATGAAGCGCAGCATACGACTGGTTCAGTGAAAGGTAAACCTGGGGTTTATTTGATATTATTAGACCTTGGTCTATAAAGCTAACTGGTTGTCTCGACTACTGAGACGAATTGGCGAAACGGCAGTCTTGCCATATTGGGAGGGGGTGACAGTTGGCCAATCTAGCTAAGCGTCTTGATCTTGGCATCGCAAGGGAACAAATATGAGCAATATATATTTCCCAAATGATATCGCTTGTTCTTGGCAGCCGATAGACGAGTGTTATCTTTCTTATTACGGCATGAACACTGCCTATTGTTGTCTTTAATAGGAATATAAACACAAAATATATACGGTATGCCGGAAGTAGGGGACGGCTCCGTGGGGATGGTTCCACTCATCTATGTTCTATCTTCTTGAGCCGGACAGGGGTATCTACTGGGCTATCTCTTTCGTCTGTTAGCAGACGGGGTGGCTGGGTGGGTGGCTGGGTGGATCCAATGATTACTGGTATATAGGATCATCTGAATCTACGTGTAATGTGAGGCACTGCCGGTGCATTGCGGCGACAGCTCAGACAAGAGCGGCGGCCGGACGGGATAGTTTCTTCTTTCCTATTCTTGCTAGGGATAGGGAGCTACACTGCGTGCCATACAGACCCACTACTATAAAATTAGATAAGGGGGGAAAACACACATAATTACATATACACCGCCACAAGAGTTTTGTCGTGAGAAAGGCAGGGTTTGCAAGTGAGAGGGAAGCCTGAGAAAGAATGTGCCCAAGAATAATAAAGGCATGGTATGAGAGTGGAGAGGAATCTTGTATGAAGACAATAGAGTACTATATTTCGTGTCATGTGTGTATAGCAACTGACATGCTGAGACCATTGTGAGTCTCCATGTCGGCTGTACCTGAAGTGTAGGCTGGAGACTTTCACCAATATTTATAATCTCCAGGGTCCTTATTTTGGTGGTGAACAGAGCTACTACCCGGACAGTTATGTATCAAGGGTTGATCAAGTTTTGGGCCATACCTGGCCAAGGGTATGATCTTTACAAGATAGAGCCAAAGCTGGCCCGACAGAAGGACCATCAGGTTTTTTCTAACACCTCGTCAGTCATCTCGTTACGATTGGATCGAGTCATTTTGTATTTTGGACGGAACCCCGCCTACATATAAAACCCACCTATCCTTGTCTGAGACAGTGAACGGAACCTACCCAATTCCCGTTCCTGAACTATTTCCCATTGTAGGAACTTGAACTTCGCGCCGTGACCAGGGATCACTGGATATTTTCCCATGAACAGTATTCTAGATCTACAGCAGCCTGTTGTTCGAACAACCTACGCTGGAAAGAAAGGCCTGAAGACTTCTTCGGTGAGGTAGATGTGAATTAACGGGACAATATAGAAAGCTGTGGTCTATGATGTTCCTATTTGCGTTGCTCTATGTCTGGACTAGTTTTATCTCCCCAGTTTGTTTATAGATGTTTATAGGTTTAACTGTTTAGATGTCTTCCTGTGTTGTCATGTATTGAGTTATTAAATTACAATTATAGTTATTGTGAAGATCGTCATGTTGTATGTGTGTCAGCCAGAAAGACACGTCAGGGAATAGGTCCCGAGGTAGAAAGAGAGAGTGACAGTGAGTACAGGGAACGGAGGAGGGTTGGCAGGAAAAGACCTATTTAAAGCCAGGGCTATGGAATATAATGGGAAAATTGTGACATAGTTATTTGGGATCCTCCACGTAGCTTGTTACAATGCACTATCACCGCTACTCTTCAATCTGGCTTTTGAGAAAGTTGTAAGGAAGTTAAAGGAGGAATGTGATATTGGAGAAACATCCAAGCTGCTTGGTTATGCAGATGATATAGATATTATAGGGGAAAGTGAACAAAAGACATGAGAAATATTGACTCACTTAAAGGAAAAAGCCCAACAGATGGGGCTGGTTATCAACTAAGATAAGACAGAATATATGGTAATTTCAAGAGACGGAATGGCTAAAAACTCTGGCCACATACAAATAGATAATATGATCTTTAAAAGAATGGAAACATACAAATACCTGGGTACAATCTTCAACTGCTCCAACATCATAAGGGAAGAAATACAAACTAGAATCAATTCTGGAAATAAGATATACTATGCACTACAACATCTACTAAAATCAAATGCGCTGTCTCGTAACACCAAAATCACAATATACAAAACACTGATCAGACCAGTTGTGCTGTATGGCTCTGAAACCTGGAGTACAACGAAAGGATACGAAGCCTTGTTACAAATCGTTGAGAACAAAGCTTTAAGACGTATCTTTGGACCCATTAGGGATACACAAAGTGGAGAGTGGAAAAGAAGAAGTAACAAAGACATTTATGATCTGTTTAAGTCCCCGCTAATCACTAGTATCATGAAGGCTAATAGACTACAATGGCTGGGGCGTATAGAAAGAATGGAAGATAATAGGGAAACAAAACTCGCTTACACTCAGGAAATAAATGACCGTAGACCCCGAGGTAGACCAAGAAGACGGTGGAGAGATAATATGCATACAGGCCTACAAGCACTTGGAATCAACGACTGGCAAGGGAAGGTCAACCAGAGAGACGAATGGAGACGGGTTGTACCTGCAACAAAGAACCTCAATGGCTCGGAATGTTGAAGAAGATATATATATATATAAACAATGACAAGTATCCACTGTCATGCACATCCACAGTGTTACATAACAGATGGGGAACAATAACTGTTGAACGCAACAACTGCATTACATAACAGAGGGAAACAATCAATGTTAGACAAAAACACCACAATGAATCACTGTATCACATAACAGTAACCATAACTAGGTTATAAACATAAACTTTGGAACAATATGTTTACAATGAATTAACTTCAAGGCTTGGTTAAATCAAAAAACAACCCACTGTATTGTGAAAACATTTGGGTCCTGGACAAACCCTGTTGGCTGAACACTGGTGACATATACATGAAAGAAATGATCATATTCAGGTAATGCACACAAATTATACAACCAGAACAAACTTCCCCGAAAAATATCCCCAAAAAAGGTTCACAACATATACATATGTCACACACAAAACAAAGCAAATAATCCATACAAAGACATAGATAAAGGAAATCTATCTAATCTGTCTCTAGAACTATCCTATGTGTCTGTTGATGACTCCTTCTCCTTCATTATCCACTAGACACAAGTCTGGCCATAATCCCACTCGCTATAATCCAAGAAAACAGCTGCTTTATATATATATATATTATATATATATATATATATATATATATATATATATATATATATATATATATATATATATATATATATATATATATACCTATTCAGATCAGTCAGGTCTTAGTCAGATATGACTGAGCTACCGTATAACAGTAGACGGTACTACCTGGTTTCTGTTAGCGCCGAACGTTGGGCGGCGCTTACCAAACCCGACACCCCACATTGTGCCAACGGCTTCGGGCGGAAGAGCGCAATTGGGAGGGTACAAGCCTTACCCTGGTGCGAGGAAATGCAAGCTAAAGACAAAATTGTTATGGTAGGGCAGATCAGGCCCTAAGCCTTGGTTGGTGACTGGTCTAGGATCGAAGCTCCGACAGGCGGACAGTTAGAGCATTGCTTTGCTGATCCGGCAGCTTCTGCAGCTTGTCTTGTTCCAGATGTAGGGGTGTTACCTTTCCTCTGGAGTGAACTAGGCAGGCCGAGAGAGGGATCATGCTGCATGGGCAACACATGATCTCTATATTTTAGCCCAGGCTTTGTGCTATGGAGAGGCAATAACTCCATCCCTGGTCTTAACTGGTCTCGGAATCAAAGCGAGAGGCAACTGTTACGGGTTATAAGTCCTTGTCAGTTGGCGTAGACATGGGGCGCCACGCGTTGCCTCTGACGGTGGGAGACACCTATAGGTGTCACTGATCAGCTACCGCCCGCCTCAAGCTGGGCAGCCCCCAGCCAATTGGGTGCTGATCCGCCACAGCCTGCCTGCTTCAATGGGTGCTTGGGGCTAGGACAAAATCTGAATCGCAGGCTGTAAAACCAATGCACCAGGTACAAACAAAAATATAAATAGAAACCTCAAGCTACGGCTTGCAACCTGGAACGTGAGAACCATGTGTCCAGGATTTTCCACTGACTTGACCAATATTGACGATGTGAGAAAAACGGCTGTGATTGATGCCGAACTCAATCGTCTTAACATTGATATTGCTGACCTGCAGGAGACTCGCCTCGCCGAGGAAGGGTCACTCAGGGAAAACAATTACACCTTTTTCTGGAAGGGTAAAGGGCAGGCAGAAAAAAGGCAACACGGTGTGGGCTTTGCAGTGAAGAATTCGCTACTGGGAATGATTGAAATTCCAGCAGGAGGAAATGAAAGACTATTATCCCTGCGCTTGGCAACCTCTTGTGGGTTTGCCACCATTATTACTGCATATGCACCGACACTCGATTCCTCTGATGATGTGAAGGATTTGTTCTATGAGGAGTTAGACTCTGTGATCAAGGCAGTTCCAAAATCCGACTACATTTATATGCTCGGTGATTTCAATGCTCGTGTGGGCAAGGACTCGAGTTCATGGCCAGTGTGCCTTGGAAAATACAACATCGGTCGCATGAATGAAAATGGGCAAAGGCTGCTGGAGCATTGCACCAGTAATGACCTATGTATTACAAACTCTTTTTTTAAAACAAAAGAGATGCATAAGGTCACATGGAAACATCCAAGATCCGGCCATTGGCACCAGCTGGACTTCATCATCACACGGAGACAACATCTGAACCATATATCATTGACTCGTAGTTACCACAGTGCTGACTGTGATACGGATCATTCTTTGGTTGTTGCAAGGGTTAGACTGAGACCAAAGAGAATCTACACAGCTAAACACAAATCTAGCCCCAGGATTAATATTATTAACACTCATGATCCTGAAAAGTGCTTTCAGTTTCAACAGCAACTTGAAGACGCTTTCACTGATACACCAGAAAATTGTACAGTAAATGATAAATGGAATAAACTTAAGGAAACTCTTTGTAAAACTGCCGTAAAGGTTTACGGCACTGTGGATCATAAGAGGCGGGACTGGTTTGCGGCCAACAGCGAGACTCTGTAGCCCTTGATTGATAAGAAGAAGAAAGCTCTCTTAAGAAACAAGGAAAGACCAACGTGTAACACTCTGAGTGAGCTAAGGCAAGCTAGGAAGGATGTGCAAAAGGCTGCCAGGCAGTGTGCAAATGATTATTGGATCAAGTTATGTGAGTCCATTCAAATCGCAAGTGATAAGGGAGACTTAAGAAGCATGTATGAAGGAATAAAGAAAGCCTGTGGTCCAGTGATCAAAAGAAGTGCACCATTGAAAACCTTGACTGGAGAAGTCATCACTGATAAGAAATAGCAGATGGACAGATGGGTAGAGCACTATTTGGAGCTTTACTCAAGTGAGACCAAACTAGCGGATAATGCCCTCAACGCCATAGAGGCTCTACCAACTCTTGACCACCTGGACACACTTCCCACCATAACAGAAGTTAAGTGTGCTATAAATGAACTTGCATCTGGCAAGGCTCCAGGTAAGGATGGGATTCCAATAGAGGTTATCAGGAGTGGGCAAGACACACTCACTATACAGATCCACCAGCTAATAGAAAGGTCTTCAGCCAGTTGTCCAGAGCATCGTCTGGGCCAGGAAGCTGGTGTCGCATATTGCGCACTCAGTTCGGTTCACTTCTGCACATCACTACTCCAAAACACAGTTTCTCTACAAAAGTGTTCGCACCAGATAGCATTGGAATTTGAAGAATGTGACATCAGCGCTAAGAATAGCCGTGTCACCCAATGATGGACAGGTCAGGTGTTCAAAACCCACCAAACTCATTGGCTAACCTAGAATAATAGTGTCGCCGCACGGGCTGTTGGGAATAAAGACGCCAATATTCGGCACATACAGTCGATCCGTCATGAAGATCAGTTGTGTTTCTCATGGGGAGTTCCTGGAATTGTATGTCCCTTACCTGATTCAGTTGGATTTCTTCTGTGTGTCAAAAGTAGCTGACTTTTGAGTCAGGTTAAGCTTTGTGTATGTGAGTGTGTGTACGAAGGTTCCAGCACAAATATATATATATTCTTCTATTTAAAGACAGCAGCTAACTTCTACCCTGTCCCAGCAATGGCTACTTTCCGCCATCACTGGTATCTGACTCCATCTATCTTTCGTTTCCAGAAGAGGATTGCTGTACAAACACTATGTCCTAAGCTGTGAGAAGAGGCTCATTTAATCCCAGATCGCTATTCTTAAATCTAAATCCTACTAGCTTTCTGACTGCATTCAGAGCAGGTTTAGTACAGGACAAGCTATGATTTGTGTGCTGAACGTCGCCTTAGTTTCAAATCCACAGCGAACCTTCAACACACGAGAATGAGAGAGGGAGGAATGAAAGTGCTCTTCCTCTTATCTTTATATGTCCGTGGTGTGAGGAAAGATTGTGTTATGTAACTGTTTAGCATCATTGACGGGTCCAGCGTTTTATACTGCTGAGATTTATTCGAACACATTGTGACATGATTTATATCTAGCACTCGAACCACAGTCAAGCTAACAGTCCAGTTCAAGCCTTAAGTGAACGAATAAAGAAAAGATTGGTGTTGGAATGAGAGAATGAGTGTACTGCATTATCTCATCTCTCTGTTACTCTGTATATATGTGTGTTAAGGAATGAGAGGCAGTGTGAATCATCACAAGGAATGTTTCACATAGACCTCAATATTCATATCAATTACAGGTTAATCATTATGTTAACATAAGAGTGAAAATATTCAATGTATGCTTCTTTACATTATTACTTTGATTCAACATGTGGAATGTAAAATTATTGAACCATATCCCTGTTTGAAAGAGTAAGTAAAGAAGAGACACCTAATATGCTTCCATGCATAACCACTTCCTAACTGTCAGGGGAAATATCACCCCAGTGTCAGAAGAAGTAAGTAAAGGTAATGACAGAAGAGGTGAGAAGGTATAAACAGGAAAAGTAACCAGGCAGACTAAAACAATTGAGGCAGCACTGATTGGTAACATGAGTTATTATGAATAACATGCAATGCAAAATCATCCTCTTCTGTTCCATTACTATTTAGGATCAGATATGCTGGGTGCATTTTATCATTAACTCTCCATCATTCCTCTACTAGCCTTGTCATTCACTGTGTCTGTGTCCTCTTTGAGAACATCAGCCAACAGATCACTATGTACAAGAGAAGAAGAAGGCTTGCCAGCTAAAATTGCTGATGTCTAATACCAGTACAAAGAAGAGACACTGTAGCTCTAACTTGTAGGTACTTCCTAAATCTGCTACCTTCTGTAACTCCTGTCTGTAGCCCTTTTCATTCTTATCAACTGGAGAATTATCATCCATTGACCAGATATAAATAAGATCACCATGTTTATTCACCTCAGGTGAGGAAGACGGTGCTTGCAGATTAATATCACCAAGATTATGATCACGGGGATCTGCAGATTAGCACAAGATCTGCAGATAATTAACAAGATTATGATCACAAGGGATCTGCAGATTATCACAAGATCTGCAGATCAGTAACAAACAAGATTATTATCACTGGGTTCTATAGGTTTTTACCAAGGTTCTGCAGATAATTATCAAGATTATGCAGATTATCACCAAGGGATATTAAAGTATTACCAGGACCTGCAGATTATCACATGATTCTTTATAATGTTACCAGGACCTGCAGATTACCCTAATGACTCTGTATATTATCTCAAAGACTTGCATATTACTTGGAAATATGGCAGAGATCTTTTCAGCATTTCATCAAGGAAGTAACTTGATTCCACTCAGTGAACACTTGTTACATTGAGAACAATCAAAGACTTCAAGAGACAGAGAGTGGTTATAAACTTCTCTAAGTCTTATAGTGGTGTAGAGGCTTTTTTAGACTAATAAACGTTTTCGCTATTCTAAAGTGTTTCAAAATGCAATACAGTGTAGCTCATAAACAAGTTAGGAGGAATAGTGGATAGAAACAGCAGCAAAATGACTGAATCAACAATAGATCTACTGAGAGTTCCATTTTCCCTTGTGAACTTGGGAACCTTATCACAGAGACTATGCTTGTATTTCATGTGTTCATGTTTGCTTTACTGGCTTTAATTCAACAGCGTTTTATTTAATAAACACATTTGACTTTTCCTTCCTTTTCTTGTTGAGCACATTGTGATGTGACAAAACGTTTTATTTGTGTAGTTAATTTAATTACTTCACATATTTTGTAGAATTTGGAACTAGAGGTGGCTGGGTAAACACTAATAGACAGCAAAGTCCTGTTCTATTGTAAACTCCCAGGTTCCAGATTACTCAGGAAAGAGATTTTTAAATTATATATATTTTCTTGTACTCATTTCACCTGGAAGGGAAAATGAATGCAGGTGGGGAGCCTCACGAGCTAGATAATAATTTCTTTTCGGGAAGGAAGGTTTTGGAGGGAAGTCATTAACATTCCTGGGAAACCCCTAGATTTCCAGAGCTAATATGGGGCACTTTGGCTTCCAAGGACCCATCCCCTCCAGACTAAATTAGTCCCATTCTCATAGCTTTACTTCATTGTGGGGTAGGCCAAGGTGGGTACTGCTTCCTAATTCCCAACATATCACAGCTGGTAACCATAGTCCAAAGATGAGTTGAGCAAGTCTTGTAAGAAGACATCTTGATTGAAGTTTTTATAATTTCTATATTTTATACTTTTATGTTTGTGTTTCGGAGTTTTGGTACCTCTTTTCGATCAGGTGCTACATACTGGGTAGTGATCACTCATTGCATTAATAGGTACAGTACATTCTGTGATGAAGTCAGCACAAGTAGTATAAATATGATCTATAAGTGTTGCAGATGATTTTGTTATTCTCGTGGCTTGTTGACTAACTGTTGGAAGTTATATGACTCTATTATGTTTTCCCATGTTTTGTTTGATTTGTTAGTGTCTATGTTGAATTCACCTAGCAGTATTATTTCTCTCCCATTACTAAAGACTACATCCATCATAGTGGTGACTTTTTCATACCAGATATTTCCTGCACTGGGGTTTCGATAGCGATAGCCAACTACTAGGGGTATGCGATTTTGAAGTTTAACCTCAAGCCATACACACTCAATCTCACAGGTTTCAAAATCTAGCCTGCGGCGGGCGGTAAGCGAGTTAGAAATATAAACTACAATACATGTCTCTTGTTTCTGATAGCAATCTCTTGTAGTGATTTTAAAACCTCTGATAGCGATGTCATTATCTGAGATGTTACCATTTAATGGACTTTCGCTGACGCCGAACATGTGAAAATTTTGATTAAAAATAAGTGATAGTTCGGGCAGCTTCACTAATAGATGGCAGATGTTTAAATGCCCGATTCTGAGCCCATTATTACTGAGCCAGTGTTCGTACGTATTAGACATTTTAACAAAGCGTAATCATAAATTCTTAAAACGCAAAATGAAAACAACTTACGTCCCTTATAACAATACACACACTAAAGTACAAAAAATAGTAATATCTCTGTCAATATAAACACAAAAAATACATATACAGATCAGTAAGGATGAGCGGTGAAGACCCCCCTCACTCACAGTATAAACACAATAAAAAGTATTATAAAAGATATACAACTAAGTATCAATGTCTGTGACGTCAGTACGAGTCAATTTTTATAGTCTAGTACAATCTAATACGTTACTAAATGAAGCAATAACCAAGTATGCACATAAATGTTCTAGGAGAGGTTCTTTCTTTTACTGAGATCTGGTGTTGCTTTGTGCTGATTTGCTAATAAATACCAGGCTGTGTTGGCCCTTGGTAAAGCGATATAATAAGTGCCTGAAGAAGTGAAGCTGGGCTAAAACGTGTGAGATATAACAACTCTGGGTTACAATGAAATGGATACTGTTGATTTCTCACGGGTGTGTAACGACTACCAACAACAGGCTCTGATTCGTGGCTAACAGGAAGCTGTGGTGGCACGTTGTTGTTACTGATAAATTGTTCCTTGCTGTGGATAGGAGGGAACATATCTTAATAATTTTCACCTCCTGGGTGAAAGAGTGCGTATTGTACGGATTTGGTGTGTGGAAGTGTTCCGTCTGGATTTTGTTTCAGGTACTGTGGTTATGAATGGTATGCGCTCTTCTGGCCTATTGGTACTTGATGTGACAGGATTATGTCGTCTGGATTGAATGTCAGATAGAGTAGCTAAAAGTGACCTACCCGATCCGATATTGAATATATGTTGTGTCCGTTCTGGGTATTTGATATTTTTGGCGAGCTAGCTGGTGCCCAATGTAGACAAATGTATTTGATCTTTATAAAGTCGCTTTTTTGGTGCACCAGCCTGTGAAGTAAACAACGGTGTGTTGTTGATGAACTGTACCCGTTCAAGAGTGCCAGCAGTTGAGATAATGTGGTTTGCTGGCTATTCATTGTGTCGTTAATACCAATGTGTACGTTTGCTTTTCAAACGTTACGATTTACAGCCAACCTGCTAATCTTGTCTGTTAGTCGGTCAACACCGGCCCCAGGCGATGGGATTATGGAAACAATGTCTTTGTCTGAAGTGGTCATCCGGTGGCTGTATAGACCTTTCATTAAAGAGCCACCTATCATGATGTGTGTACAGTCGGTCGTGCTGTCTGTATATGTTGGTTGTCAGTACGCCTTTCCCATTGTTTCTCCCATTCAGCAGCAGTCTGTAGTCTCCATGTGACTCTCCCTGTGTTTCCTGCAGGCGTGTGTTGTCTGTTGGCAGTGCACTATAACACTGTACGTTTTCTGACGAATTTTCCAGAAGCATTTCTAATCTGTTGCTTATTTTTACACCAATGGGATAGACTGCTAGAGGTGTTTTATCTTCCTTTGCAAGTTGAGGTTTTTTCACGTCTTGTTTAGTTTTTTTTTTTTTTTTTTTGGGGGGGGGGGGGGGGGGGGTGTGAAACTAGCTTCTAGATTCTCCGAAGAAGTTGGTACATCTGCTTGGGAATTACACGCTTGTTCAGCTGGGTTGGTGGTGGACTCATGCTGTAAAGTTTCTATTGTTTTTCTTAGCAACAGATTTTCCTCTCTCAGGAGCGTAATTTCTGCTTTGAGAGCAGTGTAGTCACTGCTGGTCTTTCTGTTCGCTTCAATGTTCGCTGTAACAGTAACAATGAGCGCCTTTAAGGATTGTTTTATTACCTCAATGCGCCTATGACAATCGCACGATTGTCCATTGATAGTTGGAGTGTTATCTAAGGCTGGTATTTCTTCTACCAATTATGCATTGGTCTCTACGTTGTTTTGGAGGTGCTCCGTGCTCCATTGAATATCCAATGGCCAAGAGCACTGATGGGGTAGCTGGCATCGTGTTGATGGTATTGTCCTGTTCACTCATTGTATGTATTAGTTGAGAAACATTGTCTGCTGTGATGTCCACAGCTGTAGTTGTGGGCTGTGTAGATTCTGATTCCTCACTCGAGACGAGCATGCTGATGATGACTTGTGTCTTTGATATATCGCCACTCGTGAATGTATGTACTGAGTTTTCCAGCTCGACAAAGTCTATTTTTCGCCAAGATTTAATGTTTTCAACACTACCCTGAGCTAATAATTTGTTCTTCGAGTGATACAAATGTATCGTAAGGATCGGCGTCGTAATCATGTCTTCCACGTAGGCCCCGCGCCTATCTTGTCTTTGTTGAATTAGTTCAGGCTTGTAATATTTGAGGAGGCAAGTTCGAGATGCCTCATAATGGAGTGTTGTTTAAGGATACTGTAACACATTGGCCAGAGTTGGTGTCCCGGACTACTCGGCCGACTGGGTTCACACACCTGGCTAGCTTGGTCTTCACCACCTTCTCTTTGTTTAATGTGTAAGTTTTATTCACGGCCGATCGTAAACCGGATCTCGTTTTCACACCAATCACCTCCACAGAGCCCTCTCCTATCGATGACATTATTGCATAACAGCGATCGCATTGTAGTCTAAACACGCCGCGGGAAATTTGAAGTCATGTGTTGTGGTTGGTTGGTTTTGAGACGCCCATGCACTTGATTTGTCTAATGTTGTTAGTGTTCAGCTATCACTTGTAATGAATATCGTATCTAATACACATTTTTGCGAAAATCACTACTTGTATTATTCCAAGAACTATTTAGCCACACCCATAGAATCACAACGAGCACAATGATATAAAAAAAAAAAAAAAACATGTTAGGTTAATTCAGCTGGCAGTAATAAAAATCCGAGAAATAAAAGCTCACAAAAACACGTCCTTACTCTCTGAAGGCATAGAGACGGAATAGCGTGTATCATGCAGCTCTATCCATGACATCCTATCATTAGCTACCTCATGCAGCTCTATCCATTGCCTCCTATCATTAGCTACCCCATATAGTTCTGTCCATCTCCTCCTATCATTAGCTACCCCATATTTGTTTCCACCTCTCGTTCCGTGTGTCCTTGGTATTCCTCTATTTATTTTGTCCGGTGGGTCCCAGAATTAGGCTTTCCTAGTTATACCATTATCAGGTTTCACAGTACATGGCCTATCCTAGTTATACCATTATCAGGTTTCTCAGTGTATGTCCTATCCTAGTTATACCATTATCAGGTTTCTCAGTGTATGTCCTATCCTAATTATACCATTATCAGGTTTCTCAGTGTATGTCCTATCCTAGTTATACCATTATCAGGTTTTCTCAGTGTATGTCCTAGTTATACCATTATCAGGTTTTCTCAGTACATATCCTATCCTAGTTATATTATTATCAGGTGTTCTCGGTGTATGGCCTATCCTAGTTATACCATTATCAGGTTTTCTCAGTGCATGTCCTATCCTAGATATACCATTATCAGGTTTTCTCAGTGTGTGCCCTATCCTAGTTATAACATTATCAGGCTGTCTCAGTATTTGGCCTATCCTAGCTATACCATTATCAGGTTTTCTCAGTGAGAGTCATGTACTAGATATACAATTATCAGGTTTTCCCAGTGTATGGCCTATCCTAGTTATTCCATTATCAGTATCAGGGTCCCAAAGTTAGGACACAGAGGACAGAGGACAGACATAGGACAGGGGTAGAGTACGGGTAGAGTTTACAGGACGATACGCCCATGTATAGACAGGACATGGGGTAGAATGACAGGACTGTGCCCTTGAATGACAGGACAGTTCAACCTTGGACGGTACGACGAAGGACGCCTACCATCAACAGACGGTTGAAGGACAGGACGACATCATTATTGACGAGAGTCTTAACCCAGTACGCCTAGGGCCACGTGACGACTGGCCTGAGCAAGAAGCGGCAGAAGGGACGAGACTGTGGTTGAGGGAGGATGTCGGACTGTTTGAGAGAGTGAGAGAGTGACCCGAATATATGATACAAGTGTTTTGATAATGCGAGTGATTGTGGCAATGATTAGCCTGTGTGCTAGATTGTGAGCTGATTCTCGAATTGTGAACGCGCGAGAGTATTACGGAGCGCTGTGCGATATTATTGTTATAATTGTAATCTTTCTGTGTAAACTGATATAATGTATTAAATAGATTACTATACACATTATCAGGATTTCTCAGTGTATGTCCTATCCTAGTTATACCATTATCAGGTTTTCTCAGTGTATGTTCTATCCTAGTTATACCATTATCAGGTTTCTCAGTGTATCTCCTATCCAGCGCCAGCGTGTTTTCTTAATTTCTTGGTTCACTGGTATTTGTCTAGTTCTCTCCATGAGCTCCACATTGGTTCACTGGTATTTGTCTAGTTCTCTCCATGAGCTCCACATTGGTTCACCAGTATTTGTCTAGTTCTCTCCATGAGCTCCACATTGGTTCACCAGTATTTGTCTAGTTCTCTCCATTAGCTCCACATTGGTTCACTGGTATTTGTCTAGTTCTCTCCATGAGCTCCACATTGGTTCACCAGTATTTGTTTAGTTCTCTCCATTAGCTCCACATTGGTTCACTGGTATTTGTCTAGTTCTCTCAATGAGCTCCACATTTGTTCACCAGTATGTGTCTAGTTCTCTCCATTACCTCCACATTGGTTCACTGGTATTTGTCTAGTTCTCTCCACGAGCTCCACATTGGTTCACCAGTATTTGTCTAGTTCTCTCCATGAGCTCCACATTGGTTCACTGGTATTTGTCTAGTTCTCTCCATGAGCTCCACATTGGTTCACTGGTATTTGTCTAGTTCTCTCCATGAGCTCCACATTGGTTCACTGGTATTTGTCTGGTTCTCTCCATGAGCTCCATATTGGTGATTCTATCATACATTTTATGTCTTCTATCCCGCGCAGACACAAATTACTGAATGTTTGTTGTTTATTCGTAAATGTTATTTGTTGTTCTCCGTGTCTCAGGTCCACACAACTGTACATATTTAACATTAGAATTCAATATTCTAATTTCCCTGCTTAGTTTAAAGTCTTTTTGTCTTCCACAAATTTCCCAGTTCTGTATTTGATCTGGCTCTGCTAAATAATTATTCAATACTTCAGATTGTTTTCCCTCGTAATCTTGCAGCGTACTTTAGATGTTAATCTATTTCATGTGCTGTGTGCTATAGTGTATATCTTCTTCCTGTTATCTTGATTCCTTCTTTAATTTAGACTATAGAAATGTTATTATAAAAATTGAAAGTGTAAAACAAAAAAGACATGAAAGTAATTTAACGATGCGAACGAGTTTACCTGTGATCTATGTTGCCGTAGGATCTCTGTAATTGTCAGACTCCCCGAGCTAATCACTTTGGATCAAATCTTCCCTTTTGATGTGCTCAATTTACTCAACAATTTCATGAAGTTCAATAGCGTGTCTCTCCCAAATGATGAACACTGATAATCCTGCCTTCCATAACTTCTAAAGGGAATAATTTGATAACTGCAGTCAATTGTCTTTCGTGACTACTCTCGATATTTACTAGGTTTTCATAAGTTTCGTGTGTCTATATAACATTCAACAATGCCAAAGATAACGTTGTACGTAAGATAGAAAGAGCAACACAAATGACTGTAATTTACGATCTGGAGAAAGCCACCAACAGAAGCTGTGAGAATAAATCAATGCGTGCTTGCTGGAGTTGGACCATCCACGTTCTGGCCTGGTCAACATTTGGTGATTTTAAATGACCTTTACCCCTGCCCGTGTTACTTAATGGGTTGTGCAAATATTTGAACTAGTCACCGCCGCTGGTTATGTTCACTATATAACCCCAGACCAGGGTGGAGTTTGGGTACTCACAGAACTGAGGTGTTGCGTTAGCTTGTGACAGTAAGTAAGTAATCTGTAATCTGATAGAACAATCTGCACCAGGTGGGTGATGTGATGGTATACGTATAGTTATATAGAACAATCTGCACCAGGTGGGTGATGTGATGGTATATGTATAGTTATATAGAACATTCTGCACCAGTGGGTGATGAGGTCGGTGCCCCACCGGCCACTTGTACTTCCACAGACATGTTCTGCCACCCACTCTCGGCTCGGTGGATTTGTCGTGTCAGTTTTAACCATTGGGATCTAAATCGATGCAGATCGACCCCATGACCACTGGGCCGGCAGGCTGGCCTCTCACCACTACGCCATCACGGTTGCCCAATATGATAATATGTTGTGAAGCATCTACCATATCTGTCCACGTACTGTTGCCTAGTGTGATAATGTTGTGAAATATTCACCACATCTGCCCACGCAATATTGTGCAATGTGATAACGATGTGAAGTATTTACCACATCTGCCCATGTACTGTCTGTCTGCCATTGTCACGGTCCGCTACCACCAGCCTGTGTGCCACTTTCACGGTTCACTACCGCCAGCCTGTGTGCCACTTTCACGGTTCACTACCGCCAGCCTGTGTGCCACTTTCACGGTTCACTACCGCCAGCCTGTGTGAATGCTTGGAGTATAGGGTCTCACCTTTCGATCACGTGGTTGCTGGTGTGTCAGGAGTAATGTGTCAATGGAAAAAAAAACACAAACCTGATATTTATACATATAAATATGACACATTACTCACTCACGGCCGAATGTAATAGCTTTACCACTACATCATTTGCCCGGTAGTTGATTTTTTTTTTTTTCGAAGTAAATAGATAAGACCAATCAAGCGGCGCACATTTAAATATGAACGTATATGACTCCCATATTCACTCCTAAATGAACGTATATGACTCAAATTGTCACAACTATATGAACGTATTTGACTCGAATGTTCATCCCTATATGAACGTATTTGACTCGTATGTTCACCACTATATGAACATGTATGATTCACATGGTTACTTCTATATGAACATGTATGATTCACATTGTCACACCTATATGAACGTATTTGACTCGCATGTTCATAGCTTTATGAACGCATTTGACTCGCATGTTCATCCCTATATGAACGTATTTGACTCGCATGTTCACCACTATATGAACATGTATGATTCACATGGTTACTTCTATATGAACATGTATGATTCACATTGTCACACCTATATGAACGTATTTGACTCGCATGTTCATCCCTTTATGAACGCATTTGACTCGCATGTTCATCCCTATATGAACGTATTTGACTCGCATGTTCATCCCTATATGAACGTATATGACTCACATGGTCACTCCTATATGAACGTATTTGACTCGCATGTTCATCCCTATATGAACGTATATGACTCACATGGTCACTCCTATATGAACGTATATGACTCACATGGTCACTCCTATATGAACGTATATGACTCGCATGGTCACTCCTATATGAACGTATATGACTCACATGGTCACTCCTATATGAACGTATATGACTCACATGGTCACTCCTATATGAACGTATATGACTCACATGGTCACTTCTATATGAACGTATATGACTCACATGGTCACTCCTATATGAACGTATATGACTCACATGGTCACTTCTATATGAACGTATATGACTCACATGGTCGCTTCTATATAAACGTATATGACTCCCATGTACACTTATACATGAACGTATCAAACCGTGTTCAATGTTCCGTTATTTGAAAAGCTGCAACATGGCAGATAATCCATTACTCGGCGAAAACTTGGTCTCGGAGTTGAAATTGCTGCAAGGGGAACACGACCTGGTCACGCCCCGTTCCTCATCAACAAGTGGCAGAAACCCATGCGGATATTTCCAGCAGTAGTTTGATGACAAGTCAGCCTGACTCTTTCTCTACCCGTTAACTATCATCCACAAGCTCCTTCTGAACCTCGCACAGGGATGCTGTGCTAATTTGAACTCTCACTTGGTGCCAGACAACTGTCACCACATTACCCAGATCGTGAAGTAGCTTTCAGCACAGGGTGGCGGTTACAGCCAGTCTAACAGCCTGTTCATGGCTTCTCACACTTGCATGCCCTGAACATAATATTCATGTACTGAGACACAGTCTAACAGCCTGATCATGGCTTCTCACACTTGCATGCCCTGAACATAATATTCATGTACTGAGACACAGTCTAACAGCCTGATCATGGCTTCTCACACTTGCATGCCCTGAACATAATATTCATGTACTGAGACACAGTCTAACAGCCTGATCATGGCTTCTCACACTTGCATGCCCTGAACATAATATTCATGTACTGAGACACAGTCTAACAGCCTGATCATGGCTTCTCACACTTGCATGCCCTGAACATAATATTCATGTACTGAGACACAGTCTAACAGCCTGATCATGGCTTCTCACACTTGCATGCCCTGAACATAATATTCATGTACTGCGCACAACGGGCGCCTTAACGATGTGGGCTACTCCGCTCGCTACATACCAGTCCCCTATTTCTGAAGCATACACTGTGTGTCCATAACACAAGCAACATGTCTCGTCGCGCAGCCGTCAAATCACTGGAAAGATGTCGTCTGAACAATGGAAAGATGTCGTCTGAAGACTGGAATGATGTCGTCTGAACAATGGAAAGATGTCGTCTGAACACTGGAAAGATGTCGTCTGAACAATGGAAAGATGTCGTCTGAACAATGGAATGATGCCGTCTGAACACTGGAATGATGTCGTCTGAACAATGGAATGATGCCGTCTGAACAATGGAATGATGCCGTCTGAACACTGGAATGATGTCGTCTGAACAATGGAAAGATGTCGTCTGAACACTGGAAAGATGTCGTCTGAACACTGGAAAGATGTCGTCTGAACAATGGAAAGATGCCGTCTGAACAATGGAATGATGCCGTCTGAACAATGGAATGATGCCGTCTGAACACTGGAAAGATGTCGTCTGAACAATGGAATGATGCCATCTGAACACTGGAAAGATGTCGTCTGAACAATGGAAAGATGCCGTCTGAACAATGGAATGATGCCGTCTGAACACTGGAAAGATGCCGTCTGAACACTGGAAAGATGTCGTCCAACTATACATTAAGGTTGTCGTCCAGTCACAGGAAAACTGCCGCCCAACCACAAGTAGTCTGCCGTCAAACCACAAGTTGTCTGCCGTCCAGCCACAAGTTGTCTGTCGTCAAACCACAAGTTGTCTGCCGTACAACCACAAGTTGTCTGTCGTCCAACCACAAGTTGTCTGTCGTCCAACCACAAGTTGTCTGCCGTCCAACCACATGTAGTCTGTCGTCCAACCACAAGTATGGAGAGGTATCTGCTACTTACACACAACATTCATGTCCCTTATATAGCCTAGTCTAACTCGCTTGACATCTATGTGTGTAACGTCCTGCTTCAGCAGCAGCAGGCTATGGGATATCCCCAAGGGAGCAGTCAAGAAACAACTCAGATGCGATAGAATGTCTACAGCAATCGCTGTCCTGTAACCGCTGCTGCGAACACTTACATTGAGGCAAGTCCTTGCCACTACCTCTCCCACAGGCACTTGAGTATGATCTGGCTACTGATGGCACCGCCGTTACATGTGATATCTGGAGAAATCTTCCTAGACAAGTCCGCTGTTCGGTGAAGACCTCAAAATGGCTGCTTTGTCTTGGCTGGTGATAGAGCTTCTGCGTTCACCAATCATCCATTGTTTTCATCGCAGCCTGCAGTTCCCTAGATAGTTTTGCCCTGTCTCTCCCTCTCTCACCCCCCCCCCCCACCTCTATCCCTCTCTCTCCTGCCTATGTACGAGCACCTCGCCAGCAAAGGTCGGCAACAGTCCAGTACCTGGTGTCTCAGATACCGCTATCCTACTCGCGTAGATATTCAAAACGGGGGGTGACATGGCAGATCCCTGTGATAACCATGCTTCATTCATGCCTGGCTCGGAGTTCCCAGAAACTTGCGTTGATACATGACAGCTATAAGCCAACGTTCCGTTCAGGAACAGACCTACAAACCCATTTGAGTGTGCCTAAAGCGGTCATACTTAACTCTTGTCGTCTGTTTTTTATTTAACTCTGTTGTGCACAATGCTGCCACCACAATGTAATGCTCATTTTGAAAGCCTTTGTGAACATCAGAAGTGACGGTCGCTGCAAGTTCCCAAATATCATTTTTTGGTCGATAACTCCCCAGTTCCTTTGGGAGCATGTTACATCTCTACAGGTGCTCTTGCAGTATCCTCACAACACTCTGCTCCTACATCATGCTAAAAGTATTTTGTAAACTAATGAACCTGTAGCTAATTAATCTAGTGTGCTCTGATTGGGGCCTACTAGTGGCCACCACTCTGAGGGCCCAAACGCCGTTGATTGCGAAGTTGAAGCGATTTACCATTTCCTGCAGGTCTTTACCACTCAGGTCCTTCAGGTGTACTGTCGTGTGCTTTCTTCATGTCCTATTTGATATCTTTCATGTGGACGGTGTTCTTTTGTCTCTTTCCACTGATTATTCTAGATTGTTCTTTATGATGTTCATATTATAATTGTCTGTATTTTTATGTTTCTGGTATTATCGTCTTTATTCTACAGTTCTTGTTATTATGGTCTATATTTTTAACTGATCTCTCAAAAAATCCGTCTTCTCATCAAAGGCTGACCATTTCCATTAATATGGCTGCCACTGGGCCCCAACTTCTGTGTAAGGCTTGCGATGAGCGCCCCTGTCCCATCATAGTTGACAGCTGCAGGTGCCTCTCTGACTTCCACCTTGCCTAATTTACATATCAGAGCACAACAAGACAGGTGGTCACGTTCACGATCCCTAGTACCTTCCATAGAGTGTTGGGTTCTACTGTCCGAATCATAAGTACAATTTCTAGTACACTCCCACGCCATCGAATGCTATACGTTCATAACAATATTTTTTTTTTTTTTTCGCATATCCTTTACAGGACTTAGCTGTCAACACCAGCATCTTTCAGCTGTGTGTTGATCTCTTGGCAAGATTACGCTCAGTAGTTTGCCATTGCTTTCTGAGCGGCCGGCTCAGTATCCCGCAAGTCACGAGCGGGGGTCGAACCACCTCAGTTCTCGCTCCGCTACGAGACTCTGCGTGATAAACGGGATTACAGAGAGAAAGTGTTGTAGCCCCTCAGCCAGAGAGACCGGCTCATAACAATATACTGTTTAAAAAAAAAAAAAAAAAAAAAAGAAAAGAAACGCAACATTATTGCAAACTTGAACCAACATTTTAATGACGATGCTGATTCGCCCACTGCAGTCGGTTCTTGCGATGCCGGTCCGCAAGAACAGGACCTCTGTAGGGTCTTCTAGTCCAAAGACCAGCGTCGTGCAGTCGGTTCCTGACCATTTGATCTGAAATTCGACGAGCTCCTGGCATTGACTGGACTGTGGAGGACGCAGAAGCAAAACGATTACAAAGGTGAAGCAACGATGTGAAGCTGTCTTCGGCAGCAGTTGTGATTCTGGGTCTTCCACTGCGCGGCCGGTCTGGCACTGAGCCAGTTTCTTGAAATCGCCTCCAAAGGAGACGAATGGTGCTTCTAACCACATTAAATTCTCTGGCTACTACACTTTGTGACTGCACAGCCTGTAAACGTCCAATGATGATGAGTCGTTGTTCTGTAGTGAGATGAGCCATACTTGCTCATTTAATTTTCAACTGAATTTATTCGAGTAGCGCCATTCTTTAATAGGCATTCAATAATATGGTCAGAGAGTTTTCTGTTCAGTAAGTTTCACGGAATTATCATGCATCTGTCACGAGTTATTGTCAAAAATGTTGTTTCGAACTTGACCTCTTTCATGACCTCACGAACCATGAGGTGAGTACAATTCGGGTAACCACAAGAAGTTAATGACCAGATGGACACAGTCGATAGGTTGACTGATGTCCAATCAACGAATATCTTTTATAAAAGTAACACCAAAAATGTTGCGTTTTTTTTTTTTAACAGAACATATAAACGTTTCATTTTAAACTTGTGTGTGGCTTAGTCTTAGTCTCAAAATACGTATATACACATTATAAGTGACAGGTTATAAGTGACAGGTTATAAGTGACAGGTTATAAGTGACAGGTTATAATTGACACGTTATAAGTGACAGGTTATAAGTGACACGTTATAAGTGACAGGTTATAAGTGACAGGTTATAAGTGACAGGTTATAAGTGACAGGTTATAAGTGACAGGTTATAAGTGGCACGTTATAAGTGACAGGTTATAAGTGGCACGTTATAAGTGACAGGTTATAAGTGACAGGTTATAAATGACAGGTTATAAGTGACAGGTTATAAGTGACAGGTTATAAGTGACAGGTTATAAGTGGCACGTTATAAGTGACAGGTTATAAGTGACATGTTATAAGTGGCACGTTACAAGTGACAGGTTATAAGTGACAGATTATAAGTGACAGGTTATAAGTGACAGGTTTTAAATGGCACGTTATAAGTGACAGGTTATAAGTGACACGTTATAAGTGACAGGTTATAAGTGACACGTTATAAGTGACAGGTTATAAGTGGCACGTTATAAGTGGCAGGTTATAAGCGACAGGTTATAAGTGACACGTTATAAGTGACAGGTTATAAGTGACACGTTATAAGTGACACGTTATAAGTGACACGTTATAAGTGACAGTTTATAAGTGACACGTTATACGTGACACGTTATAAGTGACAGGTTATAAGTGACAGGTTATAAGTGACAGGTTATAAGTGACAGGTTATAAGTGACAGGTTATAAGTGACAGGTTATAAGTGACAGGTTATAAGTGACAGGTTATAAGTGACAGGTTGTAAGTGACACGTTATAAGTGACACGTTATAAGTTACAGGTTATAAGTGACAGGTTATAAGTGACAGGTTATAAGTGACACGTTATAAGTGACACGTTATAAGTGACACGTTATAAGTGACAGGTTATAAGTGACAGGTTATAAGTGACACGTTATAAGTGGCACGTTATAAGTGACACGTTATAAGTGACACGTTATAAGTGACACGTTTGACTGAATTAAAATGTACAATGTGTTCTGAAGCAATTTATTGCTATGGGTACGAGATGTGAATACACGGAGCAATAAGTGAAAGATCATGACATTGTGTAGGCTTGAATACACGGAGCAACAGGTGACCAATCTTTCCTCACTTTCACAGGTGACGAGCCCCAGGCGTCGAATTCGCGTCTGACCATGTTCACGACATTATCGGAGTAGTTGCTATCAACCTCGCTAACCTTCCCGCGTGTAGTGACATAGTCTCTTGTCAGTTCTGTGTGGACCAAGCAGGACAGTCGGACTACACGACCTCAGTTATGCCATCATCAACATAATCAGTGGGTTTGAATTGTTAACAACAACCCAGTAGGGTAAAGCCATGGCAAAGTCTGTAAGAAAACTGACATTGACAGAATACAGACAGGCAAACATTCTCCAGCACACAAGCTAAGTCCAACCACAGCATAAGTATACCTGGTTCCACGTTTGTAACTTAAAGATCTCAGAACTTGTGCAGTGACCTACATTTGAATCGTGGTCAGGTTTGTAAACAAGACAATCAGAATGTCATGGTTTCCGAGGTCACTCATCAATGTTTTCATACTATCCATAATGAGTTCGGATATACAGACTTATCTGGTAATGCAGAAATTTCCAGGAAGATCGACTTTTATAGGAAGAAAGACTTCTCAAGGAATACATACTTCTCCACGAACAGAGTCCACTAAGAGAATACATACAACTTTAGGAATAATAACATCTCGAAGAATGCAGACTTCTCCAGGAATACAGACGTCTACATCCACGATGACTACTGTCCAGGCAAGGACTGGTTGTTGTATTGGACATAGCCACGGCACGAATGCCGACAAGGACGTCACGTCACATCCATCCGTGACTTCCCAGTTACACCCAAGTCCTCCAGGCGTTGATCATCATTCTGAAGCTGTTGCCGACGGCGGGTCATCTGACAAGCGATGGGATCTTGACACGACCCAGGATGTGATGTCGCTGTCCGGGGTCCCCATGTCAGTGGACACCAGTGAAGAAAACGTCGAGTACGACCAGAATTTAACCAACAGGACACAAAGTATCAGTGGCATCGGTGAAGCCTGGAGCCTGGCTCTGTCACCACAAAACTTTACAGATTTATTTTGGTACATGGAAAACATCGTCTACCAAGTGATAGCCTTGGGAGGCCTCGCTGGTTGCGTCATCAGTTTATGTATTCTGAACAAGAGCGGGTTGAAGAAACCATCAAACATCCTCTTGTTCCAGTTAAGCTTAACGGATATTCTCACACTACAACGAATCGTTGGCGGTAAGGATCGTATACCATACATAGCTCGATATTTTCAGGTATCAAATCAGTTTGCATACCTCGTCTATGTGTTGTGTGATCTTGATAATTTGCTGCCAGCTGTCAGTAATAAAGAGACTACCTATATCATACTATGGATCACAGCGGAAAGACTTCTGGCCATTTTCTGTCCTCTACATTTCAAGTCACTGGTAACGGCCAGCAGAGTGTGGGTACTTGGATTCATCACATTCATGAGTTGTTTTGTGTGGGTGGTATATAGGAATAAAACTTGGCTGGTAATACAAGGTTTGTTTCAGAACAACACAACTGACAGTTTGTCGACACTGGATTCAGTGGAGCTCAGAGCCATGGAAATCTATGTAACAGTCACAGTTTGGTACACAATCCCTCTTGTCTTGGTGCTCCTGGGATGTGTTGTTATCGCAGTCAAGCTGTCAATCACTCGTCACAATCGTCGCCTGCTGTCACACAACTCAGACAAGAATAAGTCCAGAAACAGAACAACAAAGACACTTCTTCTTGTATGCGTCGCTTTTTTCTCCACCAGATTTCTTATGTTCCACCAATATTTTCAACCCACAGCACATGCCGGCATGATTTTCACAATTGTGACTACGGTTGCCCTCTTCGCATTTCTAACCACTACGCTTGGTACAGCATCAGACTCTGCTATTTTCATTTTCTACAATAGAAGGTTTCGAATAATATTTTATCAAATGTTCGAGTTGAATGTCACATGACGAATTCAACCAAAACTAGAAATAACAATATAGTACCTGCACAATTCAACACCGACCCATCAGTGATCAATTGTAAACAGAAGCAACATTACTATTCGGCTACCCACACAAAGTGCCTAGTATAGTACTGCGGATATAACAATGCATAGACACTAACTGTCCAACTCTAGTTCAGCAGATATTGATTGATTGATTGATTGATTGAATGATTTAGGAATCGACATCACAGTATTCAGGTCATTCCCATAAGCGCTCCGTCCCCATCCTCAGCAGCCAGCAAAGAGTTCCAACACCAATAGTACCAGTAGCAATCTGATTATATGTGCGTCTCGCCTTTCCTCTGAGCGTTGATCGTCAGCCAGATCCCCTCGTCACCCCTCGCTGTCGCATTCTTGCCAGACCATGGTGATCCATTTGCTCCTCCAAGGTGTACACGTGCTCCCACAAGGCCGCAACTATGTCTGCCTTATCATGTATCAATACTCCACCAAGTTCTGCAGAGCCAGCCAATCTGTCCGCCTGTTCATTTCCCAGCACACCGGCATGCCCCGGAGAAAAGACCCAGGCGATGCTTGTCACCTGTGACCTCCGAAGCGAAGCAAGCCACTCCGCACGAAGCCTGCCCGTCCTCACCCTCGTCAGCCCAGCGAATCTGATTCTTCATCAGTAGAGTGTGGATACTGGGTATGGACGCTCTTTCTAGGACTTCAGTGTCTGGAATCTTGTCTTGCCATTTAATCTTCAGTAGCTTCCTTAGGCAGACTGTGTGGAAGTGGTTTAATTTCCTAGCGTGTCGCTGATAAACAGTCCAGGTTTCACAAGCATATAGCAGTGTGGATAATACAACTGCTTTGTAGACTTTTAGCTTTGTTTGCAGGCATATTCCAGTTCTGTCCCATACATTCTTGTACAGTCTGCCAAAGGCTGCACTGGCCTTGGAGATTCTTGCATTCACTTCGTCATCAATTGTGGCAGCTTGTGACACAGTGCTGCCAAGATAGGTGAATTTGTCCACAACACTTAGTCTATGACCATTCACTTTGATATTCGGCACAGTGTGATAATTCCCTGGAGCTTGCTGGTACATAACTACAGTCTTCTCCAAGTTGATATTAAGCCCAAAGTTGGCACAGGCATGTGAGAAAGCTGAAACATTATGTTGCATGTCCGCCTCTGAGTTGGCTTATAGAGCGCAATCATCAGCAAACAGGACCTCTCTGACGGTGTCGCTGTTAATTTTGGTTTTAGCTTTCAGCCTTCTGAGATTGAATAACTTTCCATCCATACGGTAGTTCTTCTTCTTCTTCTTCTTCTTCTTCTTTCGTTCGCTTGAAATATGTCTATAACTGCAGTGCTGTCTCTTGTATGAATTGAACTGTCTTTTTCAGTTCACACAGCGGTCCATAGAGTTTATCTTCCACTGTCGTCTCTCTAGGCCAGAAGGTTTGCCTAGATATGTTATATTTTGGGCAGTCTTGGAGTATGTGCTCTGCTGTCTGCGACGCCAATCCACATGTACACATGGCTGTTTCACCAATCTTGAATTTTGTATACATGTGGTTGCGTAATCTATTGTGCCCTGTTCTGAGGCGCAGAATAATGACTTGTTCTGGTCTATCCATAACGTGGTAGTCATCTTGAGCAGGTTTTGGTGGCTTTCTGACTGATTTGATCATTATTTTCTTTTGGTGGTATGTTACAGGCACATCAGGCTGTTCTTCTTTGGCTCCTTCCTTAGCCAATTGATCAGCTCTGTCGTTCCCGGGTACTCCACAGTGGGATGGTATCCACTGTATGGTGACCTTATGCTGACTGCTAAGTTCAGAAAGTAGTGTCCTTAGTACTGGCAATTTCCCAGACAGGAGCGCCTCGGGTACTGATTTTGCATCTGTCAATAGCACCACAGGTTGTGTACCATGGCTGGTATTTAGTAATTTCTCTGTTGCTATCTTGATTTCCTCAATTTCAGCATCGTAGTTATGGCAGTACTTTATTGTCGGTACCTGGTATTATTTTGGATATTCTATGTACACTCCCGCTCCTCGATTTCGAACAGCATTTTGTGCTGACCCATCTGTGTAGACTCGGATCCAGAGGTCCTGTGGGTATTCTTCATCAAGGAAGCTGAGAGTGGCTGTTCTGTGCTGCACACTGTTCTGATCTTCCTTGTCAAATATTCCTCTCACTTTTGTCTGGATTTATAATGATAGTCTATGCTCATCTTTCCATGGAGTTCGCTCTGGAATAGTTGTTAGGGGGATACCAACTGTGGGCAGATCGGTGGTTTCTCTGCAGAGTCGTTTGGCCTGGTGGATAAAACTACTTCTTTTCAACCGCCCCATAGCTAGGTTTTCAAATCTGTTCTTCATAGGGTGGCCTGGCAAGCTGAGGAACTTTTCTGCTTGTATTAGCGTTTTCGTATCTCTGCGCTCACTCAGTGCTTGTGTCCTCCCCATCTTCTCCATTTCCACTATAGGGGTTGATCTCATCCCTCCTGTGGTGACTCTAAGTGCTTGATTTTGCACTTTGTCCAGCTCTTGTAGTGTGGTTTTTGCTGCCGAACACCATGCAGTTGACCCGTATTCCAGGTGTGGTCGTATGCTCTGTTGATAAACTTTGCTAAGTATTTTCCCACTGGCTCCCAATGTGGTTCCACTTAGCTTTCTCAGGATGGCTATTTTCCTTCTGGCTTTTGCTACTGCTTTGTTGATGTGCTTTCTCCATGTCAGCCTGCCATCAAATGTTACTCCAAGGTATGTTGGTTCTTTATCTTCTCGTAGGGGTGTTCCATTTATCTGGATGGTCCCTGCCTTTTGTTTTGGAGAGAGGGTAAATAGGGTGGTGCTGCACTTGTCAGTGTTTATGCTGACACACCATCTATTTGCCCATGCAACAAATGTATCTACAGCTCTTTGTAGTAATCTGGTGGCCACTGATGCATGTTCATTTGTGCTCCATAGAACCAGGTCATCGGCATACATTGCGGCTTTAATTCCATGCGGTAGATTAGCAACGAGATCATTGATGAAGATTAGAAAGAGTGTGGGGGACAATACTCCGCCCTGGGGAACTCCGTGACGCAGTAGTACTTTCTTGCTCTTTAGTCCGTCTATCTGTACTCGGGCTCTTCTGTTGTGCAAGTATGCTTTCACCCATTTGTACATTCTTCCATTGACTTTGCAGTTTCTCAGTTTATTCATCAGACCTTCTTTCCAGACTTTGTCAAAGGCTTTCTTCAAATCTATCCATGCCGCAAGCACCAGCTTATTCTCTTGGAATGCATCCTCAATTTCTTGAGAGAGGTAGGTTGTCTGATCTTCCGTAGAGTAGCACTACCTAAAGCCAGCCTGCTGTGGCACAAGGATGTTTTTACTTTCAATGTACCACTGCAGTCTGTGATTGATGATGCGCTCCAGTGTTTTGCAGAGACAGCTGGTGAGGCTAATTGGTCTGTAGCTAGAGGCAATGGAACTATCTTTCCCTGATTTTAGGAGGGGTATCATGATTGCTTCTCTCCAGGCTTGTGGAACACTGCCTAAGGTCCAACTGTTATTGAAGATCTGCAACAGCTTTTCTTTGGCCTCTGTTCCTAGGTTCCTGATCATTTCATTGGAGATACCATCAGCTCCTGGTGACTTTCTCATTTTCAGTTTTGATATGGCTAGCTCCAGTTCGCTGATTGTGATGGGTGCCTCCAGAACCCCATGAACTATTTCCTTCTGTCCTGTATGTTGCCGTTTCTCTTCAATCTCTTGTTGTTTCTCTGGACTGATTTTGATATTGTTATCTTGTGCGAATGAGTCCGCAAAATGGTCAGCTGCTTGCTTTCTTGTTAAGATGTTTCCATCTTTATGTAGTGCAATTTTAAGTCGTTAAGTTGTTTTATTAGCTTCCACAATTTCCTTGTGTCTCTTTCAAAGTTCAGAGACTGTTTTTTCCTGCCAGCTTTTCCGTCTGGCCTGCAGCTTGGCCCTTTGAAATTTGGCTTTTGCATGCTGGAATTTATTGTGGTTCTCTTGGCTGGGTGTGGCCTCTGCTTGCTTTCTACATACTTCCACATCATTATGCAACTGTTCCAGTTCACTACTCCAGTAGGGTTTATATTGTTTACGGGCTCCTCTTGGTACTGTTTCTCGCGCTGCCTGTAGTATGCATTTCCCAAACTCTTCAACTGCTTTATTTATGTCTTTCTCAGTGTCCAGGTTTCTAACCAGTATGCTGGTGCGATGCTTGTATACTGCCCAGTCTGCTTTCTTGTAGTTCCACCTCGAGATGGTGCTGCTTTCACTTACAAGCTCATTTTCTACAGTTAGAAAGACTGGTCGATGGTCACTGCCACCTAGTTGTTTCCCAACAATTCGTGTAATGTTCCACTCCAGGTCTGGTGAATGAAAAGGCAGGTCAGGTGTAGTTGTAGAGTGCCATGATCTCGAGTAGAAAGTATGAAGGTCGGACGGCTTGTTAACCAAGATGAATCTATTCTCATCCTGCCAGTCTTCCAGTCTCTCTCCTCTCTGGTCCATGTGATCATAGCCCCAACTCTGCGAGTGGCTGTTGAAATCGCCGCACACAATCATTTTTCCTGTTAATGGTAGTGTGTCCAGTGCCTGTGGACGGTCACTTGGACAGTAGTAATTGATCAGATGTAGGTCTGTATAGCCTGTTTTAAGTTTAAGTGTCTGATACTCAGCCCCTTCCATATAGACTTCGATTTGGGAAGCAGTGATGTTATTTTTTACAAGGGTAAGTATCCCACCTTTTCGCCTGTCCTTTCGGTCAGATCGGTAACACTGGTAGCCTCTGATTTTGAAGGCTATATTTTCGTTGAGGTGAGTTTCTTGCAAGCAACATATGCTTACTTTTTCTTTGTCCAGGATGTTTTCTAATTCTACTTTTTTGTTGCTGACTCCCTCCGCATTCCAGTGCATTATTTTAAGTCTTTGTTTAGTATGGCCAGCTGTTCTATTCTCATGTCCCCTGGCTCCACGGGACATCTGAGAAGGACCTCCAGTAGTTGGGGTTGGACCCTTTCGAGACATAGGGCCCGGCACTGCACCTGCCTGGGGGTCCAAAGCAGGGCGAGCACCATAACGTGTAGCAGCAGTCGACATATTCCATTTTGCGTGATTGCGTGGCATCCTGATTTCTGTGGTGCGCCTCTTGGCTGATTGCCTCCGTCTTCAGCACCTTTCCTTTGCTAGAGCAGACTGTGGTCTCACTCGAGTTTAGATGTGTACAAACGCACACACGTGTCTGCACATGCATGTACGTGTAAACACATCTAGAGCAGTTGATGTCTATTCCAATGTCGTCGTTCTCGAAGGCATTCATCAACATGGCTGAAAACATGAGGCTGAACAGTGTTGGTGCCAGGACACATCCTTGCATCACTCCATTGGTGACAGGAAAGGGTTCAGACAGTTCACCATTTTCCTGTACTCTTGCCTGCATGCCGTCATGAAATAGCCGCACTATTTGGACAAACTTTCGTGGACAGCCATATTTTGCCATAATCTTCCACAGTCCTTCTCTGCTGACTGTATCAAAAGCCTTGGTAAGGTCAATGAAAGGGGATGTCGTAAGTTATCCCTTCTTACTTTAGTGTCGTCCCTGGAGTGAGGGGAATCAACACCCACATTTTTATTAACCCTGTATTATTGTCCTAGAGAAGCCACCAGACTCCGTCCACAAAACTCCGTCGGTCTGTCGACACCTCTTCCTTACTCTCACTCACCCCTAGATCATGCCCCCTCTCACTCTTTCCCAACACAACATACTCCATAACTCTAGCTTTAACAAATAAATATAAAATAATTTATTAAGCAAAGAGTATGTATGTGAGAAGTGTGTGTGTGTAATGTGTAGAATGTGTGTCGAATATTCTAGTATGTGCAAACTTAGACCAAGTAGCTGAAGAGCCCAGCCCGATCATCCCGGAAAGGATCACACCACATCTTCATTCAGTCCACATTACTCTCACCAAGGAATGTGTCCCTCCTGCTAGATGTAGACTTTCACCGGTGGCTGTTTGATCACTCAAAAAACCTAGTCACAGTCTGAATTTGATCCTGCCTGGATCACACACCGTTATTATATGTCCCTATTGTTCTGCGACTTATAACATCCTTGTCTAGTGAGGACACGAAAATACTGTTCCTTGAAATAAATGTAATTCCTGTCTAAAGTGTCTATTGCTCACAAGATCACTGTTTTAATAACTTCATATCAGTTTATATTGTTCTATTCCCATGTGATGTGGAAAAACTGTACCTATTAGTCTTTTCACTTGTCGTGTGAAAACATCATACCCACTGGACTTTTCCCATGTGGTGTAAAAAAAAACGATTCTCTTGTTCTATTCACATGTGATGTTTGAAACATTAATTTCACGATTGGTCCTTCTCCAAAATGATGCGGAGAAAACAATCTCTAGTATTCTGTTAACGTGTGACGTTTAATAAACATTCTTACGATTGTTCCTTTAAACCCTTTTCATCAATGGGCTAAGTGCAAAATTTGCTGACTAACTGCCTGCACTAAGGTCTCCATTCTCAGTGACTTGAGTGACCTAAGGGAACCTGTAAAAGAGAAAACCATACACTTGGTGAGAGCATCTGTCCCTGACCTCCATTGGATGGGGGTAGGCTGACATCCTCACTCAGATACATGACAGTGAACCAACTCTGTCATGGGCAGAGGAGCTCTTCACTCCGGTCTGCGGTGGGTTAAGACCAGGACAGAGCAAAATGTAAAGTGTAGACCCCCAGCAGACCTCACTGGAAGATCCCACCATTGGACATTCTCCCCATCCCCAATCTCCCCAAATATCATCCCATTTCACTATTCCCCATCAGCGGAGCCACCTGCCTTCTTACACTAGTTAATCTTAACAATGTGACTGCCTATTGTCGCTGATATTCCTTGACTACCTAACCACAATGTAACAACACTATGTTATAGTTCTAAACTATATTTCTAAGCTATTCCACATTAATTATAGCTAGATGCAATCTATAAAATACCTTATGCCGTTCTGACTCAATCTTTGAATTGAAAACACAATTTGCCATAAAAGACACATGTTAAGCAAAACCGAACACATGCGATTCTATTCAACACGGATCAAGCCAGCTATCACTTCTGCCCACGTCAACTGTTTGAGCTACACTAGCCAAAAACAAATCATGTTTTTGTCACCAAGAGCCTTGAATTGTTCACGTGACGTTCCCTTTGATGTCAATACATCAGATGGTTTCAGGGGCAGATAATCCATTTCAGAATAAGATCTTATCTCCCTTGTTTAATCAATGTCACCAGTGGTCTCCCCTGTCCTGACAACCCAACACTGCCAGCGTCTGTCTTTGATTCCGCTAGTCGGCAAATTAACCTTGACATATTTTCTGTCTACCCAAGACTTCTCAAGGTCCGCGGTGCCGTTTGATCTACCCGCCACTTGTAAACAACTCCAGCTGTTACTCTGACTGTCCTTGGTATTTTTGACATCTGATTGTAACTTGGAGTGAATTCATTACAGGGGAGAACATTTCGCAGTTCTGTTCCTGGCATTTCTCTTGCAGCTGCCTTGCAGCGAAAATCATGTCAACAGTTCCACGTTCTTTTCTGAAGCCACATTGACTCCCAGGAAGAAGTCCTTGATCGAGATGGTCTGTGAGGCGATTGAGAAGTCTTTCTGGCGAGTATCTTCCCTGCGATTGAAAGCAAGGAGATGCCTCTGTGGTTGTCACAGGATTGGCGGTTTCCTTTACGTTTGTAAAGGTGGACTATTGACGCGTCCTTGAAATCTTGTGGCATGGTCTCGTTCACCCATATGTTTGTAAAGACTTGGTGAAGCTGCTCTGTTAGGACCGACCCACCAGCCTTGTGTATCTCTGCTGGGATGGAGTCAGGACCTGGTGCCTTGCCGCTGAAGAGTTGCTGGATGGCTTTGTTTACTTCCACTATGGTTGGCAGGTCATCAAGTGTCTCATTGGTGGGAACTTGAGGAAGGCAGTTGATGGTTTCATCATCGAAGAAGGAAGTTGCATTTAAGATGTTGCTGAAATGCTCTGCCCAGCGTTGAAGGATTTCTTTCTTCTCGGTGACCAATGTTCCCCCGTCTGCACTGAGGAGGGGAACTATGCCTGGTGATGTAGGACCATAGACCACATTCAGTGAGTCATAGAAGTTTTTCATATCATGTCTGTCAGCAAAGCCCTGAATTTCATCAGCTTTGCTGCTCAGCCAGGAGTCCCGCATGTGCCGAAGTTTCTGCTGCACTACTCTCTGAATGTTCTTGAAGGCATCTTTTTTTATGTTGACTTTGGGTCATTCAAATGTGCCTTGAGGAGAAGATGTTTCTCTGCCAGCAATTGGTTAATGTCTTAGGAATTTTCATCAAACCAGTCTTTATGCTTTCGGGGGGCTGGACCCAGGATTTCCATAGCAGTGTTGTAAATTATGTCCTTTAGGGCTGTCCATTCTGTTTCTGTATCCTGTTTAGCTGCAGCATTGGGCTTGAGGCGGTCTTCCAGCATATTTTCAAACGACTGCTGCATTTTCTTGCTGTTTAGGCGGGTGACATTTAGCGTTTTTTTTGCATTTTCACCCCTTGAGGACGCCGTGATGGCCTGATGTGGGTGTTTATTTTCGAGACATTAATGGTCAAGCCGTTTGACGTTTGACTCGTGAGCCGAAGGTTGTGGGTTCGATTCCGGGCCGTGTCCTTCGGTTTACGAGTTAAATGTTTCGGAGACTCCCATGGGTCGTCGCTAAAAGCTACGGAGTTCGTGCTTTGTGCGACGCTTTCTGTGCTGCGGAAAGAGACCGAGCCATATGGGATAAAAACCCGGAGCAATGAAGTCGACCCTGTCGACTTTTAAGCGACTTTTTTTTTTGAGACAATGAGACGATGGTCTGTCCGACATTCGGCACCATACATTGATTTTGTCACTCGAACGTCTTGTCTGTCTCTCCTCCTGACGATGACATAGTCAATGAGGTGCCAGTGTTTTGAGTGAGGGTGTATCCACGATGTCCTATTTCTCATGGGGAGTCGGAAAATTGTGTTCGTCATCAGGAGATCATGTTCGGCACATGTCTGAAGGAGGAGGAGTCCATTGCTGTTACAATTTCCGACTCCATGCTTTCCAATAATGCCACTCCAAGAGGTGGTGTCCGTGCCTACTCTGGCATTGAAATCCCCAAGGAGTATAAGTTTGTCTCCTTTGGGAACAGATGTTAATACATTGTGCAGGTCCTCATAGAACCTGTTCTTGACATCATCTTCGTTGGTCATAGTTGGTGCGTAGACACTCACAATGGTTGCATGCTTCCTTCCATTCAGCAGGGGCAACTTAAGGGTCATGAGCCTGTCGTTTATAGCCTTTGGAAATCCAGCTAATTTGCCGACCAGGGCCGACTTAATGGCAAATCCCACACCGGATTGGCGTCTTTCCTCGCTTTTCCTTCCACTCCAGAAAAATGTGTAGCCGGCACCTATTTCACAGATTTGGCCTTCTTCTGCAAGTGGTGTCTCGCTCAAGGCTGCAATGTCGATGTTGTACCTGCTCAGCTTTCTCCCAATCAGTGCTGTTCGTCTCTCTGGACCCGACGCGCCGTCTCTGTTAAGTAGGGTGCGTACATTCCAAGTTCCAATTGTTAAGGGAATATGGTTTACTCTTTTAGCTTTGCTTGTTTTACCTTTGTTTGTATGTCGACCGCAGTTAGGGTACCCACCAACCACGGCTAGCTGGTTAGGTAGCAGACAATGTTTAGGGCACCTTTTTTAGCCCCTTCCTCATGCTATGGAGATGAGCAGTGTGTTCCTATAGAGGGCTGCTCAGTCGCTCAGGGGGCTACCGAATCCCACTGCTGCTCCGGTCAGTAGAAGACGACCATATGGCCTGAGCCGCCTGTGTGCAGGTCGCCGACTACGGCTGCCAGCGTACCCACGCCTGCCGCTTCGCCGCTCGTCCATCGCCACAGGGCTTGAAGGTGATATATGACGTTGGATGAAGAATGACTTGCGCGATGACTTGGATTAAAGTGAGGAAGAGTTGTGCAATTCGTCGACCTCACTCTCTCGCCCGAGTCCATCTGAGTCCAGTGGCAAGACAAGTCGAGACCACTGGAGACGAATACAGGTGCAATGGATGACCAGGGCTCTCTACGTGCCTTGCCGTGCTCATTAGTTCCACAACGCTTTGCAGGTAAACGCCGTCTTGCCCGTTGAATCAGGAATGATTTCTTCCGCGCAGTCTGTCGAATCCTGGCTTCACATGCTGGGTAGGCATATCCTAGTTTACCGCTTGGTTTGACACCAAATCGGCTACCCATGCCTGGTTTAGCCAGCCTCTCACAGCTGTTGCCCGGGGGTGGCCGCTGTCGCATGCTGACAGATACTAGGAGCTACAGGCACGAGCTGGGTGTCAGGCTTGGACCAGTGGGTATATGTCTCTTCGTGTCTAGTGGTGTATTTATATATCTCTACCCATCTAGTGGTGTCTTTATATCTCTCTACCCGTCTAGTGTTGTATTTAAATCTCTATACCCGTCTTGCCATGTATTTATATATCTCTACCCATCTGGTGTTATATTTATATCTCTATAGCTGTCTAGTGATGTATTTATATCTCTGTACTCATCTAGTGGTATACTTATTTCTCTCTACCCGTCTAGTAGTAGGCCTCTTTCAGTCCTGAAGGACTATAGAGTTGTGCCGCTTGGGAGGTGCCTGGCAGCACCGCTGGTGACTGTATAGTCCAATTCGAGAATGACAATCTCTGTCACAGTTTCCGCATCTGTGAGACGAGGCAGGTCCCGCAGTAAGTGACTGCTCTTTGAGCCTGTGCCGTCTCTCCTCAGTTTTTTGGATCTGATTGCGCTCAAAGAGCACCAGTCCGTTTCGTACATCTCTTCTCCGGGAGCATCTGTCTGTTGCAACTCTCTCCCACGTGTCTGGATCTATTCCAATGGTTTTCATATCTTGCTTACACACATCCCTATAACGCATTTGGGGTCTTCCGGTTGGCCTCTTTCCTGTGGCTAGTTCTCCGTAAAGGAGACCTTTGGGAATACGTTCATCCTCCATTCGAGATACGTGGCCCAGCCACCGGAGGCGTCTCTGCTTGAGGAGGGTGTGCACTGTGGTAATATCTGCTCTTTCAAGCACCTGTTTGTTTGTTATGTGGTCTTTCCATGTTATGCCCAGGATACGTCTCAGACATCTCATGTGGAAGGAATTCAACTTCCTTTCCTGTCTTGAGTACAGGGTCCAGGATTCAGACCCATAGAGTAGTGTGTTAACAACACAAGCTTTATATACTTGAGCTTGTGTACGCTCTGTTAGTCTATTATTCTCCCAAACTCTTTTAGCTAGCCTGGAAAATGTTGTGGCTGCCTTTCCAATGCGGCTGTCGATTTCTGTCTCTAATGAGAGATTATCTGATATTTTCGACCCCAAATACACAAACTCATGGAAAACCTTCAATTCGTAATTAGAAATTTAGATTGACGGAGGCGCACCAGAATCTTGTTCCATCACCTGTGTTTTATTTAGGCTAATGGTGAGCCCAAAGTCTTTGCACGCAGCTGCAAAACGATCTATGAGCCTTTGGAGATCTTCTGCTCTATGAGTAGTCAGTGCTGCATCATCTGCAAAAAGTAGTTCTCTTACGCATCTTGATATTATTTTGGTCTTTGCCTTGAGTCTTGATGGGCTAAAAAGTTTGCCATCAGATCTTGTGTGGAGGTATATGCCTTCAGTGGCAGTCCCAAATGCCTGCCTTAAGAGAACAGCGAAGAAGATACCAAAGAGTGTAGGAGCAAGCACGCATCCCTGCTTTACTCCGCTGCTGATGCTGAATGACTGGGATGTTGAGCCGTCAAATAAAATGGTCCCCTGCATGTTTTCGTGGAATGATTTCACGAGACTAAGAAGGGTGGGTGGACATCCAACCTTTTCAAGGACCTTAAAAAGGCCGATTCTGCTCACGAGGTCAAATGCCTTTGTGAGGTCGATGAAGGCAATATATAATGGCTTCCTCTGTTCTCTGCACTTCTCTTGGAGCTGCCGGAGTGAGAAAATCATATCGATGGTGGACCTGTTGGGTCTAAATCCGCACTGCGATTCGGGGTAGATTCTTTCAGCAAGAATGTGTAATCTTTTAAGGAATACTCTGGCAAAAATCTTGCCTGTAATGCTGAGTAGGGAAATGCCGCGATAGTTGTTGCAGTCGCTTCTGTCGCCTTTGTTTTTTTTATAAAGGATAACGATGTTTGCGTCTTTCATATCTTGTGGTATTGATTTTTCTTTCCAGCAGAGCTGAAATATTGCATACAGTTCTGGGATGATTGTTTCTTTGCTACATTTTAAAATTTCAGGTGGAATACTATCTTTTCCAGGTGCCATGCCGGATTTGAGAGAGTCTAGTGCTTCGCTGATTTCTGTGAGGAAAGGTTCGTTATCCAGGGCATGCATGGCGGACTGTTGATCGATGGCTTCCAGAGCTTCTTCGCTGACAGTGTTATTCACTGAGTATAGCTCTGAGTAGTCTTCTACCCAGCGATCCATTTGTTTCGCTCGATCTATTATAATTACCCCCTCAGTTGATCGTAAAGGGGCCATCTTATTTTTTGATGGACCGACAGCTTGCTTGATGCCCTCGTACATTCCACTTATATTTCCAGTGTCTGCACAAGTTTGAATTTGAGCAGAGAGCTGTAGCCAATACCTGTTAGCACATCGTCTTGCCATCTGTTGTACTCTATTTATGGCCGTTCGCAATGCCTGCAGTGTTTTCTCTGAAGGTGATGATTTATACATTGAGAATGCATGTCTCTTTATCTCCAGGACTGGGAGCATCTCTTCAGAGTGTGCTTCAAACCAGTCGGTTGACTTGGTTTGCTTCTTGCCAAATGTTGATAGTGCTGTATTGTAGATGGTGTCGCGAAAATGACTCCATCTCTCGGTAGAATTTCCGTTTGTGGGGCCAGGCAGAGTATCCGCTAGAGCCTGCATGAATTTGTTGACCTTCTCTTTGTTCTGGGTGCCGCTGGTGTCAATGCATGTTCTTCCTTCTGTTCGGCTTCTGTAGATTCTCTTGGGCTTTATCTTCACCTTGCTGGAGACGAGTGAATGGTCGGTGTCGCACTCAGCACTATGATAGCTGCGAGTCAGCCGTACATTGTGGACGTTGCTGCGTTTAGTGATCACCAGGTCGAGTTGGTGCCAGTTCTTTGATCTGGGGTGCCTCCATGACACCTTGTGTTGAGGTTTCGTGTCAAAGAAGGTGTTGGTCACGCACAGATTATGGTGGCTGCAGAATTCCAAGAGACGTTGTCTATTGTCATTGATCTTCCCAACACCAAACTGTCCTAGACATGAAGGCCAAGATTTGTGGTCGGAGCCAACTCTGGCATTGAAATCCCCCAGGATAAAAAGATGTTTCTCTGGTGTTTCACTGACTTCTTTGTTAATGTCGTCATAGAACTTGTCTTTAGATTCTGATTCTGCAGTTAGTGTTGGGGCGTAAACGCTTATAATACTATCTGGGCCTGCCTCTGTCTGGAGTTGGAGCTTCAGTATTCTTTCAGTGCCATCACTTGGTGGTATGATGGAATTAAGCAACTTGTTTCTGATAGCGAAGCCAACTCCATGCTCCCTGGTCTCTCCGCACGTCTTGCCATGCCAGTAGAAAGTGAAGTCCCTCTTCTTGATGCTTCCAGATTCTTGGAGTCTGGTCTCTTGCAGGACGACAATGTCTATCCCCCAGTCTTAGTAGTTCGTTGTTTATCACTGCAGTTTTGCGGGCATCCACAATCTCATTTAGATCGTCTGAGATGCCAGGAGTCATGGTTCTTACGTTCCATGTTCCCAGCCTTAGGGCCAGTTGTTTTGTTTTTTTCTTGTTGCTAGGTGTATAGATTGCGGTCCATGTGTCAGGATTTTTCCCCAAGCTCCACACACCTTCAGGAGCAGATGAACCGTGGCGAAACAACACCTTATTGACTGAGGGCTGCCCAGCTTAGGCGGGCGGTAGCTGTCTAGTGAGATACGATGATCTCTCCCAACGTCAGAAGTAGCCCCTGGCGCCTTGCTCTACGCCAATCGAGCATTAAGACTTATAACCGGAAAATGATGCTTCCCGTGTTGTGTCACCGCTTTACGCGGTGCTGAAGTGACCTCTTCAGGGCACAAGCCTGGGCAATGGAAATCGGAGAACCAGCTGTTGCCCCGTAGCAAGTTCCCCCTCTCCACGTCGCCGATGTTGACCAAGGGAAAGGCAGTAGCCAATGCAACTTGACATCGATGCCGTCGCAGGAGTTGCCAGAACTATGTTGTTTACAACATGGAACTGCCTTAGGGACTCCATCTCCGGATTTGTCCTCAGGGTTTACTCGCGAAGCCTTTCCCATATGGGTATACCCGCAAGGCAGCGGAGGCTTGAGATTTAGAGTTCCCTCTCTTAGAAGAGATACCAACCAAGGCTGACGAGCCTCATCTGCCCGGGAATCAATAAGGAGGGAAGTCTACTGTCAGCGACTTGCTTGCGACAGGTATTTCAGGACTCCCCTACTTTTGCACCACACGAAATAATAACTCGTGTCATTTGCAAAAGGTACAATTTATTTAGAGCTGATTACAAACAAGCTCTGCGAGCGGATTACTTCATTAACAATAAACATCATGGTACGTTACACAGATGCAATGAAGAGGTGATAACGATACTATATAATGATACTATAATCACTGAATGGAATCTACAGCCTAACAATCACTATTGTCTATAAACTTATAGTATTCATAAGGAACACGTCTACTATCCAGTCGTCTCAGTCCCAGTCTGTCCCACGCTTCTAGTTGCGTGTTCGAACACGGACGTTAGATCCTCCGTGCGCTGGCGAGTCTTGCGTGGGTGGTGTCCCAGCACGCTGGTCAGTTAACTCGAGTAACCAGTACTCCAATGGTTACTCGGTGCGGCTAGTTTCCTAGTGTCTTGGGAGACCCTCGCTCACTAGCACTCAATGCCCTCTTGGTTGACACAAGTGTGTCCCGTTGTGAAGCTATTTATAGCGCTGGTGTCTCTCCTGTCTGGTGTCCTTTAATAGTCTCTGTCTTAGCTCTATTACTTATATTCTTAGCTCTGTAAACTCTATTTAGAACTTTGACAGGCTCCTCTCCTCTCCGTGGAGTGTTGCAACCTTTTAACTCATTGCTTGTAACAAGTTGTATGGTCACACACAAATTGGCTGTCCAATTTTGTCAAAGATCTTATAAGTTGTAAATCTCTCTTCTGGGGATAGAACAAACTCTCTTTTTCCCCTATTCACACTGTTCTATTAGTTCACTCGGCTAATTGAGTAGCCCATCGTATCAGTACAGTTGGCTATAGATCTTCTTGGGAATTGTTTTGATCCGGAACCGTTGTCTTATGACTTATGTCCTGACTTCCGTCTTATGACCCTATGTCTTTTGACTTCCGTCCGTTGACTTATGTCTTTTGACCTGTCCTCATATTGCCCAAAATGACAACCCAATACAAGTTGACTCTGTTATGAGTACAACACATGAACATTGAATGTTCATGTTCCCAATAATATCAACCCCAACTCGTATACATCAAGTTCTACTCTTCACCTTCTAGCTTCCGCTTGTGAAACAATATTTTCAATGTTACATTAAGGTTTTTTAAGAAGTTATTGTGTCCCCTGATTTGAGTTACTGTTCTTTGAAACAAATGGTGTATGCAACTTTTATGTGTTCGTTTTCCTGTTTTTTTGTGTGTTTTGTAATAAACTACAGTGTACTTAATTTACTAACATGTGTATGCGTTTCTATTCTACATCTGTGTATTCCTTCGAGCGCCGTAAATCGATTTATTGTGGCTACAAATGTATGTTATTCTTATTTATGGCCACAACTCCTTTTCAAGATGCTCAAAGTATTTCCCTATTTACTACTACTAAAGTATTGCAGTAACACACTTAAAACTTGACAACACATTGGTTACACAGATTGACATAGACAAGTCACAACAAGACGATTTCAGCGGTGAAAAAAATTTGCCGCTCTCTCTCTCTCTCTCTCTCTCTCTCTCTCTCTCTCTCTCTCTTTCAATGTTTACTATTTTATTCATTCTCTCCTCTCATTCACACATCTTCCGTTCACTTTCATACCATCGTTATGTTAAAACATTCATTCGTCATTAAAATATGGTTCATAATATCAAGTAAATAAACATTACATATTTACACTAAACGATTGGCTGAATTATACAAGTTTTCACGCCAAATGACTGTGCCGTTCATTTGCACGTGTCATGCCTATGCAAATGGGGTCCTGCCTAAACAAAATATACAAGTTTGTGAGGATGGTTTGTTACCGATCCTGTAATACTAACTAATGTAATTTGGTGTGCTGTTCTAAATTTATCCTAAGGGAAATAATCTAACTAATTATTTACATTTAAGCAAAATGGGCTAGTTACCTTTAAGTGTTATTGGTACATGAAATGATGTTAATTCCTAAATGGTTGGGTTAGGTTAGAAATGATATTTTAAATAAATGAATTTATAAATGATTATGTTTGCGCGGTGATAAAGTAAAGTAATATTTAACAATTGTATTTCTAATAAAGGTGTTAAGTTAAATGGGTTATTAACTAGCTGTAGGTGACTTTATTATCAAATGACATAACTGAAGTTATATATGCACTTGAACATTTTGCAATTCAATTATTCATACAAAAATGAAGTTATGCGTACTGTTTATAAAACAATATTATATACATATCACAATTACGTTTATATATAATTACACTAACTAATATCGTCCTTTCGGGTGTGATGATGGAGCATTGTTCTTTGTAGACTATTTTCATAACATAGTTCATTTAGCCAAAGTCTTATATGTTCTGCTCCTTGGATAGTGTTTATATATATAGTTTCCTACCAATCTATGTAGGTTCACATCTAACACTTCAATGTAAATATGGCTTATCTATGTGTTAGCGATGTAGACTTACTACTTATGCGTCTGTTTGTTTCACTCATAATGGCACTGTTACTCTTACACAGTTTACACGCTTGGCGATGATAACGCACTTACAGTGTAACTTTTTCACCACATACGGCACTGATCTAATTAGCAATTACAGTGTCACTGTTTCTGGTGATCTCTGGTCGATCTCTTCCTGTACCTCAGGTATTTCAATGTTTGACGGTCGACTCAAAGTGTCTGCCAAAGAGTTCAAACTCCCCTTTAAATGCTGGATGGTAAAGGCATAGTTCTGCAGAATCAAGGCCCATCTGTAGACCCTATTGTTATGGGAAATGTCAGATTGCATCACAGACAGCGGAGAATTGTCGGTCTGGATCACAAACTGTGCTCCTGCCAGAAACCTATGAAGTTTTCTAACACAATAGATTAAGCTAAGGCCCTCCAATTCGGATGCTGAGTATCTCGATTCAGCTGGGCTGATCTTCCGGCTTACGTACATTACTTGGTGGAACTTCCCTTCGTAAAACTGCCCTAGGACTCCTGATATGGAAATGGCACTTGCGTCTGTACGTAAAAAGTAGGTAAGATCTTGGTTAGGCAAACGCAAAATAGGTGGAACGCAGATTAAATATTTCAATTTTGATAATGCACTAATTAACCGTGCATCTTGAGTATCCAATTTTGCCGAATCTTTCAAAATATTGTAAAAAACACTGGTGATTTCCACCAGATTAGGAATAAATTTACTATAATAATTCACAAGACCAAGTAGACTTCGGACCTGTTTCTTGGTCGTTGGCATAGTCAAATTGAGAATCTTGGTCACAATCTTTTCATCTATTCTGAGTTGGCCCCTGCAGATGGTATGGCCTAGGAAGTCAATTTCTTCCATGCCAAACTCTACTTTAGTGGGCTTGACTGTAAGCCCGAATAATCGCAACCTATCGAAGACATGTCGTAGTTTTTGTAGGTGTGATGTCCAGTCTACAGTATGAATACACATATCATCTATGTATGTAGAAGTATTTGTTACCCCGTGAAGAAGATTCCTAGTTAGACGGACAAAAGTGGCTGGAGCATTACGAAGGCCAAAAGGAAGAAACCGCCACTCATAGAGACCTAAAGGTGTGGAAAAAGCTGTTAAAGGAATTGAATTTTCCTGCATCGGGACTTGCCAATATCCTTTCGTGAGGTCGAGTTTCGAAAATATACGAGATGTAGACATATCAAGGATCAAATCCTCACATGCTGGGATTGGTTCAGCATCAATTTTGGTCACTTTAATTAAACGTCGATAATCGACGCAGAGTCGAATTTTGAGTCCTTTTTGGCGACGAGGACGATAGGGAAAGAATATTCTGACTGAGATTTCTGTATTATTCCACTCGACTCAAGAGATAGTAATTCTTTGTCGAGATTAGCCCTATAATTTAGTGGGATGGAATAAGGTCGACACTTGATTGGGGTGTTATCAGTCAGAATAATGGAGTGCTCTATTCTGTCTGTCTTTCCTGGGATGTCGGAGAAAATGTCTTTGTACTCCGTCACTAATTCTATCATCTGTCGTCGTTGCTCGTCTGTGAGTTTGCTTTCTATCCGTATGCTCTCAATAGTCCCAGTCGTGTCTACTGTAGGGACTTGTAATTCTATTCCGTCATCATCTGTCTCGTTCAGTACTGTTGTTGTACTAGCTGCGTGTGCTGTTACCTGGCTAAGTGTGTTTGCGATGTCGCTGTCATGCGTCGCCCTACCTAGTGTAGTTGTGTTGTGTACGTCTGTCGTCCGATTAATTGGTGTGGGTGTATCTTGTTCATCTGTCGTTAGTTCTTGTCGTGAGAAGTATGGTTTCAGCATGTTGATATGAAATATCTTTAATTTTCCCTTTATCGATATTTCATAATCGACATCTGATATTTTCCGTTCAACGTTGAATGGCCCTTGCCACGATGTTAGTAACAAATTACGTTTATCTGGTAGTAAGAGCAGAACCTTCTGATTAGGTTCAAGGTGTATTGTTTTAGCACCCTTATTTGCATAGTCGCGGTACATCTGTCCTTTCCTCTCCAAAGATGATTTGGCTATTACACACGCTTTCATTATTCTATCGCGTGTCTCTGTTACCATCTCATACGGTGTTACTGATGTTGGGTTTTCTGGTAAGCTAGTGATTAGCTGATGGTAAATTGTTAGGGGTCCTCGAGGGTTTGCCCCATATACTAATTCAAAAGGTGAGAAACCCGTACTCGAGTGCGGAATTTCTCGATGGGCAAATAGCACTGCTGGCAATAGCGTGTCCCAATCAGATGGGTTTTCTGCTGTTACCTTCGCCAGCATGTGGTTGAGATCCCCGTTAATTTTTCTATGATCCCGTTGCTCATTGGGTGGTACGGGGTACAGAAATGCTGTTCTATCCCTAACAATTTTGTTAAGGCTTGCGTAGCAGCCGAAATAAACTGCGTTCCGCGATCTGATAGAATAGTTCGTGGAAAGCCAAAACGACATAATAGGTGCAAAAATACATTTGCCACATCTTTGGAGGTGATGTATTTTAGTGGAATAGCTTCGATCCAACTGGTACATAGATCCACGAGCGTAAGTATGAATCGGTTTCCTTTGCTCGACACCTGATTTAGGGGTCCAACAATATCGACCGCTATACACTCAAATGGTCTAGATGCTAATAATGACCGTTGAACTTCGGCCGTCACATGCATTCCCTTTCTTACAAGATGTTGACAAATAGTACATGAACGACAGAAAATTTTTATATCAGTACAGAATTTAGGCCAGTAGAAGTGTGACAAAATTCTGGCTCTGGTTTTGTCATAGGCCAAATGTCCAGCAAACGGTGACTCATGTGCGATCTTTAGCACATTTTGTCGGTATGTTACAGGTAACACCGTCTGCTGAATTTCATGGTTATTATTTGTGTAATAACTCATGAGAATTCCGTTGTATATTCTAAAATACCAAGATGCATTTTTAGTCACTTTCGCTCGGTCACCTAACACTTTAAAATACGGTGCGATAGTTTGATCTGTGCGTTGTGCCTCGATAAACTCTTGTCGAGTAGTTTTGTTATCGGCACGTCTGGGTGTTAACAGCTGTAACATCTCATTTTGTAGGTCAGTATAGTGTGTTTGAGTATCTGACCTTGTTACAGCATTAGCCATGTGTGTATGTTTCCAGGCTAATATGTCGTCGTCAGTACATTGCTTCAATGAAGCTAAAAAGCCTAAAATCAGATCCGTGCAGGGATCTTGCAGGATTGCGCAAGTAAATGTGCTGGTAAGGAACGGGGTATTAATATGCGCTTTTGCCAGTGGGTATTTCTCAATGGTTCCAGAGAAAGTATGGCATTTGACAAATTCACCCGTGTAATCTTCTGGTCTGATAAGCTCTTTTCTTAAACCAAGTAAAGTGCTGCCGCTATCCAGTAAACAATGGCATGGTTGATCATTGACCAGTGCATCGTAGAACTTCACTTTACCTCTAGAGGCACTAGCTGCATTAGCATCTTCGTTGGAAAATGGTATAACGTGACCGCATTTCAATTTACCATCCACATGAAACTGCTGACATGTGTCACATCTCTTAAAGTCTAATATATCAGTAACTACTGCCACACTTTCACATTCACTCTCTGGTAATACATTTACAAGTTCAGAGTCAATTACACTATCATCGTCAGATGACGTATCGATGAGCACAGCATTATTTGCCTTCATTCGTTGCCTACCAATACATTTGGCACTATAATGGCCATAGCTGGAACAAAAGTAACATTTAACAGCACGTTTAAATGAATTTCTTCTACTTTCTTGCTTCTTTATTACTGTTTCTAAGTGTGAGGGATATGCCGGGTTCTTGTCGCAGATAGAGTAGCTAGGATGAAACAATTTACAATATCCACACTGTGGTGGCTTCTGGTAAGGTTTGTCTTTCTTATGATACTCTTTCTGATTATAAGATCTACTGGGTACGTTCTTAACAAAAGCAGTGATCTCTGTATCTTGTGTTGTGGACTTAAATATGTCACGATTAGACGAAAAATATGCAGACCCCTGTTTTTCTAGTTACTCAATGGATTCGATATCTGATTGTTGGAGAAACTTCGCAAAAGGGGTAGGGACTGTGGATATCACCTTATCCATTACCATGAGATCTTGTAATTTATCAAAGTTTTTGCCCACTTTCGCTGCCTTAATCCATTTATTAAATGTACTTTGCACGTTAGAGATGTAATCTAGGAGGGTTTCAGTTGGCTTTGGTTTTATTTGGGAAAACTGAATTTGATACCCAGTGGCATCCAGAAGGAAATGCTGCATAATCCTATCGTGGATGTACTGATAATTATTCCTATACCAAATGAGGTCCTGCCTGTCAGCGACTTGCTTGCGACAGGTATTTCAGGACTCCCCTACTTTTGCACCACACGAAATAATAACTCGTGTCATTTGCAAAAAGGTACAATTTATTTAGAGCTGATTACAAACAAGCTCTGCGAACGGATTACTTCATTAACAATAAACATCATGGTACGTTACACAGATGCAATGAAGAGGTGATAATGATACTATATAATGATACTTTAATCACTGAATGGAATCTACAGCCTAACAATCACTATTGTCTATAAACTTATAGTATTCATAAGGAACACGTCTACTATCCAGTCGTCTCAGTCCCAGTCTGTCCCACGCTTCTAGTTGCGTGTTCGAACACGGACGTTGGATCCTCCATGCGCTGACGAGTCTTGCGTGCGTGTTGTCCCAGCACGCTGGTCAATTAACTCGAGTAACCTGTACTCCAATGGTTACTCGGTGCAGCTAGTTTCCTAGTGTCTTGGGAGACCCTCGCTCACTAGCACTCAATGCTCTCTTGGTTGACACAAATGTGTCCCGTTGTGAAGCTATTTACAGCGCTGGTGTCTCTCCTGTCTGGTGTCCTTTAAATCTAACTGTTTTTGTTTGGTGGCGTGATCTAACTCTAGCTGTTTTCGTTTGGTGGCTTCCTCGACTTCTGTCATCTCTTTTTGATGTTGCCTTTCTAATGCTCTTTAGTCTCTCTCTAGAGCAGCTTTCTTTTCTGTTCGAGCTATTTCTTCTTTGTATCTTTGATCTGCCCATTTCTCTAATTTCTCTCCAGTATGGCCCATTTCTTTGCCCGCCTGGATACACTCACTTAATGATGCCATTTTGTGGCTTTATCTTATTTCACAATGATATCACTCTAGGTTTACACTATGGTTTGTAGTTATGTGTTAGTTATTTACATTCTCACTGAAAATAAAGATGCATGGTTAACATAGTGAATATAAAAATAATTCAAAAATATACTCATCTAATTTGTCGGAAAATACGGCTCTTGGGATGTTCCACCGCTGTCTTCCGGACACACAAAAATGATCGACTTGACAACAGAACGGATGCTTCTGTTTAGTAGAGCATCAATACTTTAGAAACATGCTTATGATATACATACATGTTTATATTTCATGCGGCTGATGAATCATAAATGTGATCTTGATAATGATAAATGATGTTAATGAATGAATGTTATGATAGTATAAATGATCGTCATGATTCGTAAGATGATTCGTCATATGAAGTCACTGTTGTCTTGTCTTCACTTTCTATCTTGTCTGGTAGGCTATAACTACGTTCTAAGGCTTCCGTTCAGTAGCTAATATCTTTTCTTTGTGCAAAAAGAACTTATTCTGCACAAATATCTGAATGAATGTGATGAATGGTGACATTAATGGCTGTATCACACAAAATGAAATGTACACGATGGTTTGCTTGATAATTTTAATTCATATATGTATACATTTTCATTACCACAAATTCATACACATTTCCTATTAATTTCCGTAGAATAACACAACTTGTAAATTAATCTTTCTTCATTGTGGTTCAAGCTCCACAAATGGTAAAATATTAATTATCACGTAGTAATGGTGTTAATCACTAACGTTCATTCACAAAACAAAATTATTTCTGACATTGTATGGTAAATAATTCACGTTAATTTTAGGTATTTTTAACACAAAATCATTCACGTTAATTTTAGATATTTTTAACACAGAAATAATGCCAAATGGTGCTGTTGACGTTGGTTCAGGGACTTCTGACACCAAATGGGGTCCTGCCTGTCAGCGACTTGCTTGCGACAGGTATTTCAGGACTCCCCTACTTTTGCGCCACACGAAATAATAACTCGTGTCATTTGCAAAAGGTACAATTTATTTAGAGCTGATTACAAACAAGCTCTGCGAGCGGATTACTTCATTAACAATAAACATCATGGTACGTTACACAGATGCAATGAAGAGGTGATAATGATACTATATAATGATACTTTAATCACTGAATGGAATCTACAGCCTAACAATCACTATTGTCTATAAACTTATAGTATTCATAAGGGGGGTACGGGGTGTCAGGCATTGGTAGCACCTTTGGTAAGGATGACTCTCATGTCCTTTCAGGACCCATCCCCCACTGGTCCAAGCCTGACACCCAGCTCGTGCCTGTGGCTCCTAGTAGCTGTTAGCATGCGACAGCGGCCACCCCCCGGGCAACAGCTGTGAGATGCTGGCTAAACGAGGCATGGGTATCCGATTTGGTGTCAAACCAAGAGGTAAACTAGGGTATGCCTACCCAGCATGTGAAGACAGGGTTCGGCAGACTACGCGGAAGAAATCATTCCTGATTCAACGGGCAAGACGGCGTTTACCTGCAAAGCGTTGTGGAACGTAATGAGCACGGCAAGGCACGTAGAGCGCCCTGGTCATCCACTGCACCTGTATTCGTCTCCAGTCGTCTCGACTTGTCTTGCCACTGGACACAGATGGACTCAGATGAGAGAGTGAGGTCGACGAATTGCGCAACTCTTCCTCACTTTAATCCAAGTCATCGCGCAAGTCATTCTTCATCCAACGTCACATATCACATTCAAGCCCTGTGGCGATGGGCGAGCGGCAAAGCGGCAGGCTTGGGTACGCTGGCAGCCGTAGTCGCAGACCTGCACACAGGCGGCTAAGGCCATATGGTCGTCTTCTACTGACCGGAGCAGCAGTGGGATTCGGCAGCCCCCTGAGCGACTGAGCAGCCCTCTATAGGAACACACTGCTCACCTCCATAGCATGAGGAAGGGGCTAGAAAAGGTGCCCTAAACATTGTCTGCTTCATCACTACCTAAGCAGCTAGCCGCGGTTGGTGGGTACCCTAACTGCAGTCGACATACAAATAAATATAAAACAAGCAAAGCTAAAAGAGTAAACCATATTCCCTTAACAATTGGAACTTGGAATGTACGCACCCTATTTGACAGAGACGGCGCGTCTGGTCCAGAGAGACGAACAGCACTGATTGGGAGAGAGCTGGGCAGGTACAACATCGACATTGCAGCCTTGAGCGAGACACCACTTGCAGAAGAAGGCCAAATCTGTGAAATAGGTGCCGGCTACACATTTTTCTGGAGTGGAAGGAAAAGCGAGGAAAGACGCCAATCCGGTGTGGGATTTGCCATTAAGTCGGCCCTGGTCGGCAAATTAGCTGGATTTCCAAAGGCTATAAACGACAGGCTCATGACCATGAAGTTGACTATGCTGAATGGAAGGAAGCACGCAACCATTGTGAGTGTCTACGCACCAACTATGACCAACGAAGATGATGTCAAGAACAAGTTCTATGAGGACCTGCACAATGTATAAACATCTGTTCCCAAAGGAGACAAACTTATACTCCTTGGGGATTTCAATGCCAGAGTAGGCACGGACACCACCTCTTGGAGTGGCATTATTGGAAAGCATGGAGTCGGAAATTGTAACAGCAATGGACTCCGCATCCTTCAGACATGTGCCGAACATGATCTCCTGATTACGAACACAATTTTCCGTCTCCCCATGAGAAATAGGACATCGTGGATGCACCCTCGCTCGAAACACTGGCACCTCATTGACTATGTCATCGTCAGGAGGAGTGACAGACAAGACGTTCGAGTGACAAAATCCATGTGTGGTGCCGAATGTTGGACAGACCATCGTCTCATTGTCTCGAAAATGAACATCCACATCAGGCCACCACGGCGTCCTCAAGGGGCGAAAATGCAAACAAAGCTAAATGTCACCCGCCTAAACAGCAAGAAAATGCAGCAGTCGTTTGAAAATATGCTGGAAGACCGCCTCAAGCCCAATGCTGAAGCTAAACAGGATACAGAAACAGAATGGAGAGCCCTAAAGGACATAATTTACAACACTGCTATGGAAATCCTGGGTCCAGCCCCCAGAAAGCATAAAGACTGGTTTGATGAAAATTCCGAAGACATCAACCAATTGCTGGCCGAGAAACATCTTCTCCTCAAGGCACATTTGAATGACCCAAAGTCAACATCAAAAAAAGATGCTTTCAAGAACATTCAGAGAGTAGTGCAGCAGAAACTTCGGCACATGCGGGACTCCTGGCTGAGCAGCAAAGCTGATGAAATTCAGGGCTTTGCTGACAGACATGATATGAAAAACTTCTACGACTCACTGAAAGCGGTCTATGGTCCTTCATCACCAGGCATAGTTCCCCTCCTCAGTGCAGATGGGGGAACATTGGTCACGGATAAGAAAGAAATCCTTCGACGCTGGGCAGAGCATTTCAGCAAAATCTTAAATGCAACTTCCTTCTTTGATGATGAAACCATCAACTGCCTTCCTCAAGTTCCCACCAATGAGACACTTGATGACCTGCCAACCATAGTGGAAGTAAACAAAGCCATCCAGCAACTCTCCAGCGGCAAGGCACCTGGTCCTGACTCCATCCCAGCAGAGATATACAAGGCAGGTGGGCCGGCCCTAACAGATCAGCTTCACCAAGTCTTCACAAACATATGGATGAACGAGACCATGTCACAAGATTTTAAGGACGCGTCAATAGTCCACCTTTACAAACGTAAAGGAAACCGCCAATCCTGTGACAACCACCGAGGCATCTCCTTGCTTTCATTTGCAGGGAAGATACTCGCCAGAATTCTTCTCAATCGCCTCACAGCCCATCTCGATCAAGGTCTTCTTCCTGAGAGTCAATGTGGCTTCAGAAAAGAACGTGGAACTGTTGACATGATTTTCGCTGCAAGGCAGCTGCAAGAGAAATGTCAGGAACAGAACTGCGAAATGTTCTCCACTTTCATTGACCTTACCAAGACTTTTGATACAGTCAGCAGAGAAGGACTGTGGAAGATTATGGCAAAATATGGCTGTCCACGAAAGTTTGTCCAAATAGTGCGGCTATTTCATGACGGCATGCAGGCAAGAGTACAGGAAAATGGTGAACTGTCTGAACCCTTTCCTGTCACCAATGGAGTGAAGCAAGGATGTGTCCTGGCACCAACACTGTTCAGCCTCATGCTTTCAGCCATATTGATGAATGCCTTCGAGAACGACGACATTGGAATAGACATCAACTACCGCATGGATGGAAAGTTATTCAATCTCAGAAGGCTGAAAGCTAAAACCAAAATTAACAGCGGCACCGTCAGAGAGCTCCTGTTTGCTGATGATTGCGCTCTATACGCCAACTCAGAGGCGGACATGCAACATAATGTTTCAGCTTTCTCACATGCCTGTGCCAACTTTGGGCTCAATATCAACTTGGAGAAGACTGTAGTTATGTACCAGCCAGCTCCATGGAATAATCACACTGTGCCGAATATCAAAGTGAATGGTCATAGACTAAGTGTTGTGGACAAATTCACCTATCTTGGCAGCACCGTGTCACAAGCTGTCACAATCGATGACGAAGTGAATGCAAGAATCTCCAAGGCCAGTGCAGCCTTTGGCAGACTGTACAAGAATGTATGGGACAGAACTGGAATAAGCCTGCAAACAAAGCTAAAAGTCTGCAAAGCAGTTGTATTATCCACACTGCTATATGCTTGTGAAACCTGGACTGTTTATCAGCGACACGCTAGGAAATTAAACCACTTCCACACAGTCTGCCTAAGGAAGCTACTGAAGATTAAATGGCAAGACAAGATTCCAGACACTGAAGTCCTAGAAAGAGCATCCATGCCCAGTATCCACACTCTACTGATGAAGAATCAAATTCGCTGGGCTGGTCACTTGACTCGCATGCCAGATCACAGGCTCCCCAAACGAATTTTTTACAGCGAACTGCGTAGTGGTAAACGCTCCCAAGGTGGCCAGAGGAAACGCTTTAAAGACACTCTGAAAATTTCACTGATTGCTTTTGGAATTCATCATGACACTTGGGATGCTGCAGCCAGAGACCGAAATTCGTGGCGTGCATCATTGCGCAAAGGTGCAGTCATATGTGAGGCAACCAGGACTGCAAGAGCTGTTAAGAAAAGGCAGGACAGAAAAACCACTGCAGGAAATCCTCCTCCAGAGACGTCAAGCATTCTTTGCCCACATTGTCAAAGAACATTTCGAGCCAAAATAGGCCTTATCAGCCATCTTAGAACCCACGGCTCCACACCTTCAACCCCACTGGATGAAATGAATGGTCATCATCATTCTTGATGGACAAACAACAACAAAACAGTATTGATAAGGAACACGTCTACTCCCCAGTCGTCTCAGTCCCAGTCTGTCCCACACTTCTAGTTGCGTGTTGGAACACGGACGTTAGATCCTCCGTGCGCTGACGAGTCTTGCGTGCGTGGTGTCCCAGCACGCTGGTCAGTTAACTCGAGTAACCTGTACTCCAATGGTTACTCGGTGCGGCTAGTTTCCTAGTGTCTTGGGAGACCCGCGCTCACTAGCACTCAATGCCCTCTTGGTTGACACAAGTGTGTCCCGTTGTGAAGCTATTTATAGCGCTGGTGTCTCTCCTGTCTGGTGTCCTTTAATAGTCTCTGTCTTAGCTCTATTACTTATATTCTTAGCTCTGTAAACTCTATTTAGATCTTTGACATCTACCATTCTTCTTTCCTGGCAGTGACCATACTGATCGGATGACCGTAACCATTGTCTCTACTGAGAGATCCTCTGCCCACCGTCACTGACTTGAAACCATAACCAGCAACTATCTGTCGGCTGCTCCCAAGTCCAATCCACCACCTGCTCACATGGCTTCACGTTACCCTGTTGGGGGAGGGGGGGGGGACAAAACGGGTACTCCACCTTGCCCAAGGGTGTCCCGTAGACTAGCGGAGGGAAGGACGCACCTTACTTCTCCTTTGATAGGGTGTACCCCTATCCCGCTACCCTAAGCCGTCTAGTGTTGTATTTATAATTTTCTACCCGTCTATGGTTTATTTATATCTCTCTACGCGTCTAGTGGGATATTTATATCTTTCTTCCCGTCTAGTGGTGAATTTACTTATCTCTCCGTCTATTGATATATTTACATCTGTCTAGCTTTCTAATGGTGTATTTATAACTCTCTACCCGTCTATGGTTATTTATATCTCTCTACGCGTCTAGTGGGATATGTATATCTTTCTTCCCGTCTAGTGGTGAATTTACTTATATCTCCGTCTATTGGTATATTTACATCTGTCTAGCTGTCTAGTGATGTATTTATAACTCTCTACCCGTCTATAGTTTATTTATATCTCTCTACGCGTCTAGTGGGATATTTATATCTTTCTACCCGTCTAGTGGTGAATTTACTTATCTCTCCGTCTATTGGTATATTTACATCTGTCTAGCTGTCTAGTGATGTATTTATAACTATCTACCCGTCTATATATCCCACTAGACGCGTAGAGAGATATAAATAAACCATAGACGGGTCATTAATTCATTCAGTAGCATGTCCTTTGCAGAACCTCGCTCCCATAACAACCTTCCGGAAAGCTTCTCGATCACAAGCAAAATGCCCCGCGTCTGCTACACCCATCTGGAGATCATCCGCCACATCCTGCACCCATCTTCTCTTTGGCCTTCCTCTTCCTCTCTTCCCAGGCATATACCCTTCCATTATTGTTCTCTCCAAACCTTCGTGACGTTTCAAGTGACCAAAATACTTCAATTTTCTTTGTTTTATCGTCTTTAATAGCCATCCTTCCTCAATATTCAACTCTTGAAGTATGGATGCATTTGTTCTTTTCTTTACCCAAGATATTCTTAGAACTCGTCTATAACATTTATATTCAAAGGCGTTTATGCGCTGTTCAGCTTGTTTAGTAAGTGTCCATGTCTCGCAGGCGTATGTTGCAATGGGAAAGATGCATGCTCTTAAAAAAACTACAATAATTAGATTTTTAAGAGCATGCATCTTTCCCATTGCAACATACGCCTGCGAGACATGGACACTTACTAAACAAGCTGAACAGCGCATAAACGCCTTTGAATATAAATGTTATAGACGAGTTCTAAGAATATCTTGGGTAAAGAAAAGAACAAATGCATCCATACTTCAAGAGTTGAATATTGAGGAAGGATGGCTATTAAAGACGATAAAACAAAGAAAATTGAAGTATTTTGGTCACTTGAAACGTCACGAAGGTTTGGAGAGAACAATAATGGAAGGGTATATGCCTGGGAAGAGAGGAAGAGGAAGGCCAAAGAGAAGATGGGTGCAGGATGTGGCGGATGATCTCCAGATGGGTGTATCAGACGCGGGGCATTTTGCTTGTGATCGAGAAGCTTTCCGGAAGGTTGTTATGGGAGCGAGGTTCTGCAAAGGACATGCTACTGAATGAATGAATGACCCGTCTATGGTTTATTTATATCTCTCTACGCGTCTAGTGGGATATTTATATCTTTCTTCCTGTCTAGTGGTGAATTTACTTATCTCTCCGTCTATTGATATATTTACATCTGTCTAGCTTTCTAATGGTGTATTTATAACTCTCTACCCGTCTATGGTTATTTATATCTCTCTACGCGTCTAGTGGGATATGTATATCTTTCTTCCCGTCTAGTGGTGAATTTACTTATATCTCCGTCTATTGGTATATTTACATCTGTCTAGCTGTCTAGTGATGTATTTATAACTCTCTACCCGTCTATAGTTTATTTATATCTCTCTACGCGTCTAGTGGGATATTTATATCTTTCTACCCGTCTAGTGGTGAATTTACCTATCTCTCCGTCTATTGGTATATTTACATCTGTCTAGCTGTCTAGTGATGTATTTACATCTGTCTATCTGTCTAATGGTATGTTTACAGTTTTCTACCTCTCTAATCCTCAGCTATCCCAAGAAGCTCCGCCCTTATCCTGACATCCTTAGTTATTCCATGAAGCTCCGCCCATATCCTCCTATCCTTAGTTATTCCAAGAGGCTCCGCCCACATCCTCCTATCCTTAGTTATTCCTTGAAGCTCCTTCCATGTCATATCCTCAGCTATCCCACACAGCTCCGTCCTCCCCCCTCCCCCAACTACGAGGGTGTTTATCTGTTTCTACTTCTCGTCCACGTGTGTTTCTAGGTCTTTCTCTATTTCTGTTGTCCGGTGTGTTCCAACCTAAGACTTGTCTAGTTATACTATTCTCTATTTTCTCAATGTATGTCCTATCCAACATCAGCCCCTTTTCTTCATCTCATGACTCACTGGTATTTGTCTAGTCCTCTCCACGAGCCTCACATTGGTGATTCTATTTAATTTCTTCTATTCAGTGCAGACACCAATTATTGAATGCTTGTAGTTGATTTCTAATCGTTTTCGTTGTTTCCCATGTTTCCCACCCACACAATACTACAGATCTAACCTTAGAATGTAATATTCTAATTTCGGTTCGAAGTTTAATTTCTTTTGTCTTCCACAAATTTCCCAGTGCTATCTTTGATCTGGCTCTGCTAAATATGTATTGGATTCTTCAGATCGTTTTTCCTCGTGATCTTGCAACCTACCTTCAGGTGTTTTTCGTATTGAATGTGAACTGTGTTGTAGTTTATATATTCTTTTTTTGTTATCTTGAATCTTCCCCTAATTTAGATTATAGAAATATTATTGGAAAGTATTGAAAGTGTAAGTCAAAAAGACATGACATTAACGTTACGATGCGAACGAGTTGACCTTTGATCTATGTTGCCGTACGGTGAACGGTTTCTGTGATTGTCAGCCTCCCCGAGCAAATCACTTTGAATCAAATGTTCCCGTCTGATTTGCTCAATTTACTGAACAATTTTATGACGTTCATCAACTTGACTGTCTTCTCTCCAACAAATGATGGACCCTGACAATTGTGCCTCCTTCGACAGGGAATAATTTGAAAACTTCAATAAATTTTCTGTCGTGCTTATTTGCGATTGTTACTGGGCGTTCATAACTTTTATGTGTCTTTAATCTTGTTCCATATAACATTCAACAATGACAAAGGTAACAAGTAAAGCCAGATTGAAAGTAAAATACAAATGACTGTAATTCACGATCAGCAGAAAGCTAACAACAGAAGCTGTGAAAATAAATCAATACGTGATTGTTGGAGTTCTGGCGTGGTGAACATTTGGTGATTTTAAATGATCCAAACTAGTCTCCGGCGCTGGAAATGTTCACTATATGAACCCAAAGTTCAGGGTGGGGTCTGGGTACTCATTTAGCTGTGGTTTCCAGTTCACTTATGACATTAAGTAAAGTCAAGAACCCTTTTTCACTACTTAAGGCGGTGTGCACATGTGCTGGTAGACTAATAATCTTATAAATCAATCTGCACTAGATGGGTGATGTGGTGGTAGAGCCATAATTTTATACATAAATCTGCCCTATGTTAGTGATGTGATGGTAGAGCCATAATCTCATAGATCAATCTGCAGTAGGTGGGTGATGTGGTGGTAGAGCCATAATCTTATAGATCGATCTGCACTAGGTGGGTGATGTGGTGGTAGAGCCATACTTTTATACATAAATCTGCCCTATGTTAGTGATGTGGTGGTAGAGCCATAATCTTATAGATCAATCTGCAGTAGGTGGGTGATGTGATGGTAGAGCCATAATCTTATAGATCAATCTGCATTATGTTAGTGATATGGTGTATTCTGTCCATCATTTTATTATGTCGGTATTATTAATTATGTCACGAGATTTTCCTCTGATACAACCATTTCCTGTCTTATTATTTTTCTTCTTTGTAAATCTTTTTATATTTTCATGCAATATTTTCTAGTTGTGGTTTATGTCTAGATTCTCTATTTCTTTGCATTTTTTTTTCTGCAACCAATCTTCTTTGGCAACTCTGCACATGTGACGTATTTCTCTGTCTCTTAATATATATTCTGGAGTTTCGTTTGCTTTCTTTCTTTGAGTCATTTTGCTCAAGATTTCTTGGGTTATGCATAATTGGTTTTTCTTATTTACTTTCACAGTCAAAGTGGTATTTGTAATCTGTTTACTGGTTTTTATACATTCCCATTTTGTATTAATTTTATCCTCGGGATTTTCACGTCTATAGTGTTCCATACTTTCAACAATTAGCCTTTCATATTTATTGTTTTTTCTTCAATCAGGTATAGTTGAATTATGTCTGGTTGTTGCAATGCCGATATATCTATTTGAGGTGTCTTCCATGTCCTTGTTCCTGTGTTTTAATTATAATCTTAAGACTACATGATTTATTGTAGCCAAAGTTGATATCACCACCAAGGTATATTTTGGCTTGTTTAACATTGTTTTTAAATCTATTTCTAAGCATATTATAGTCAGTGTGGTTTCTTGTTCTATCTCCACGGCTTTTCCGCGTATACAGTTTCCTAGGTTTATGTTGAAAAAAGGTGTTACAAATAATAAGATTGCTTTCTTCACAAATCTGTATCAGCCGATCTCCTTTGTCGTTTCTATTTCCCATCCCATGTTGCCCTACTCTCTGCTTATATTTAGTTGTTCCAACCATTGAGTTCATGTCTCCTATGTCAATTGGGACCTCTGATGATTTTACAACTTTCAGTGTATGTTGTGGGTGTTGTCACGAGATCGCCATGAGTTAACCAGATAATGATACTACCGAAGTTTGCTTGGCGTATATTTTCTAGGCCACAACAGTCGTACTAACAGAGTAAACACAGCTGCACGGGTTACATCGGGTCAGCAAATATACACCTTCGGTGGTGATGGAGACAAATCCCGGCATCGCTTTGACAGTTGGTCAACATTTGAATACAGATGGAACCCGTGTGATCATGGTGGCAATCGGATGTCGGCCATCACATGTCGGGCAAAATTAACAGTTGCAGATGTGTAGAGGAAGTGAATGAGCTGAATCATACATCGCTTTGACAGATTATAAACAAGTCGGATTGGAAGCGGAAGTACTCAGCTCGGAAGAAAACAGTCCATATGTCAATCTATAGTTCCGGACATCAGACGGAATGGCGGTTTTGACTGTCACCACATGACAGAAAGTTGAGGGCTTGTTATTGGAAACAGTGGAACACCTGCCGGACATCAACAACGTCACGTGCACAATGTATGGTTGTTTGGAAAACCATGATTGGCAGCTTGGTATCGAAACCCTTTGTTGGAACTCTACAGTAACTCTCTAGATTGTTTTGGATGTCAGAACCAGTGATGACAAATCTAACATTGATGGAGCCAAGGAGGGGGGGGGGATGGATCCCTGACAGGGGATGATCTGCCCAATGTGCCACCGGTGTGGGCATAAAGGATAACGTCACGTGGCCAACTTTGGGAGTTTTCCATATAAACCCGAGTTGGGGCCAACTAGGGGGACTTGAAAATGTGGCTCTAGTTGGAGTGCAATGGCGCTGCAGTGCTTAGTGGAAATAATGTCTACCGTGTGTTAATTAGTGACTTAATTTTACACGTGCCTATCATGGCAGATGTAGATATGATTGATAGGACTGCAGTAGTGCCATTTAAGGTATAACCTATTATAATATTAGTTCTAATTAATTTAGGCAGTAGCCGTGTTAGACTAGAGTGTGAGGATAAGCTAGGCTAGTTAAGAATAGAGTAGTGTAGTGGTGATAAGCTATGCTAGTTCAGAATAGAGTAATGATGGATACTTGGGAGACGGGGAAAGTGCCCGCTGGGGTTTTGCACTCTGTATGGGTCTTTCCTTGTCATAGCCTGATTCGGCCCTAGGTGGGTAGCTAATCTGCTCTATGACAGAGTTAGTTAGCTAAAGATCACTGAGCAAGGCAATAGGCTTACACTCAGCCGGTAGGATCAGTGACTAGTACTATCACCAGATGTGTTGTTTCTATCCTAGGTTCCCTACCAGATCCGAGGCAACTCAACAAGGTTTTAGGAAAGGTTCAAATCCCATTCGGAAGAACACCAGTTGAACAGTCAATAAAGTTTCGTACAGAACGTAACTAAAGCTAGAAGGAAGATGATTCACCAAAGAGGGGTGATGATTGCTGATGCACCACACAGCATCAGACAGTAGTAACTAACCGAGAACATTAATTATAATAGTTACATAGTGTGATATAATCTCGTGTAATAGAACACAAGACATGATACTTGAGGCTAGATAGACACGAGTTAGGATCAAGTACATTAACAATTAACATTAATAACTGTGTACACACTACAAAGGATTTGTGCATTCTTTAGGAACGATAGGAACGTACATTGGGTAGGGGGCAACCGGTCCATGATTAACTGTTATTATCACCGGTGTCTATTTCGGATGATCATGAAATGGGATTACCAGAGGTCTACAGAGGCAAGTCAGTATCCGGCAAGATGGTTTCGGCACTGGGTGAGATGTACCTGTTCTGACGTAACGTGCTGTGGTCTAGCCTTGCTAGGATGAGCTGACTGGGTTGTTGTCTGAGAGTCCGATTCTACACACTTTATAGAACACGTCACACATTTTCTTCGCATACACGTCTCATATACGTTACACTTTTCTTTTAATAAATTAATCTTTATTAATTTTTAGAAGCAAGAGTTGTTGAGTATGTTGCGTTGGAGAAGTATGAGAGGGGGCATAGTACGACAGTGAGAGAGTGATAGGAAAAGGTGTCTACGGGTTGATGGAGTGTGTTGGACGGAAGCTGGTGGATTCTCCAGGATATTGATAGGGAAAAAATATTATAATGTGGGTGTTGACTCTCTTCACTCCAGGGACGACACTTTAAAGGAGGACACGACAGGTGTTCATAATATTCGTCTAGCTGTTCACCACTATAATCAGTTGTTGGAGCATACGTCTGAAGAATTACCATGTCGAAAGATCTTGCCTTAATTTTGAATAGTATCATTCTTTCTTTATGAGCCAGAATACACTAATAAGTTTTTTTTTCTGAATTTCTTTTTACTAAAATTCTTACTCCTCTCTCGCGATGATCCCCTCCCGATGTAAGGAATATGTAATCTTCTCTCCTTACATAACTAGCGTGCGTCTATCTTGTTTCTGATACCCCTAAAACATCTAAATTAATGTTTTGTACTTCTGAAATCAGCTTGTCAAATTTCCCTGCTTGATACCGAGAGCGCACGTCCCACGTATCAATTCTCAGACATCTCAATCTACATTTCAGGTAGGCATTGTAAGAATGCACTCTTTCAAAAGAATGTGAGATGCATTCTTCATTTTTCTTTTCAATATTGACTGTAGGAGTTGTCTTTTCGCTGAGCATATTTACAACAGGCTCATTTCCAGTAGGTCAAGAATTACCAGTTTCGCTATTGTCCGTTTGTTGTGATCTTATTGCTGTCTGTGGGATATTACGTGGTGAGGTCCCAATCTCTTCCACGATGGCCAGCCATGTTCACTATCGTGTTCTGAACACACCTCATGTGTGCCACACACTCTGCTGTTTCACTTTCGAAGCCGTTGATCTATGTAGATTCATCCGCCTTCTTCACCGTCCCAGTCTTTGTGTACCAGGGATGAACATTCCCTTAGTAGGATATTACCCCTACTTCACTCATGTAGCTTAGCCAGTCAGCCAAGAATGTTTCCCGTGGTGTGCCACCTCGGCTTCCGCGTTGATGCTAAGTGGTTTAAAAAAATATATAAACGGTACATATTGTACCTTTGTGTGGCTTTGTCTCAAAATAGGCACACGTTAGAAGTTACACGTTAGACTGACTTAAAATGCACAATGTGTTCTAAAGCAATTTTCTGTTATGGGTACGTGGTATGAAAGGTCATCTCATTTTGTAGACGTGGTTGCAATAGATGGCCAATCTTTCCTCACTGTCACGGGTGATCACCTGTCAACTTCGCTAACACACCGGTGTTTATTGACGTAGTCTTAAATCAGTTATGTTTGCTTGAAGCTGGAAAGTCGAACTACACGAACTCAGTCATATGATCATCAACATAATCAGTGATTGAAACGTTAATAGCAACCGTGTGTGGTAAAATCATGACAAGGTCTCTAAGAAAACTGAAAACGATAGAAAAGAAAGCGGCAAGAATTGTCTAGCACCTAATTTACGCGTCCAAATACAGCACAGACAGAACTGGTTCGACGTTTGTAACTTAAGCTCACAGATCTTGTGCGGTGACCTACATTTGCATCGAGGTCAGGTTTGTAAACATGTTTCCAAGGTTACTGATCAATGTTTTCATATTATCCACAATGAGTTCGGATATACAGACTTATTCGGTAATACAGACTTTTCCAGGAATGCAGACTTTTCAAGGAATAAAGATGTATGTAGGAATACAGACTTCTCTACGAACAGAGTCTTCTACAGGAATACATTCATCTGCAGTAATACAGACATCTCCAGGAATACATACATCGTCAGGACTACATACATCTCCAGGAATACAGACTTCTCCTGGAACGGAGATATTTCGAGAAATACAGACTTCTCCTGGAACGGACACATTTCGAGAAATACAGACTTCTCCAGACATACCGACTTCTCCGGGAATACAGACATCTGCATCCACGATAACTACTGTCCAGGCTTGGACAGGTAGCTGTAGTGGACATAGTCACGGCACGAATGTCCACAATGACATCACATCACATCCACCAGGGACTTCCCAGGTACAGCCACGTCCTCCAGGCGTTGACCATCATTCTGAAGCTGTAGCAGACATCGGGTCATCTGACAAGCTATGGGATCTAGACACGACCCAATCACGGGATGTCATGACGCTGTCCGGGGTCCCCAAGTCAGTGGACACCAGTGAAGAGAACGTCGAGTACGACCAGAATTTAACCAACAGGACACAAAGTGTCAAGGTCAACTCTGTAATCATGGTTTACGGTGAAGCCTGGAGCCTGGCTCTGTCACCAAACAACGTTATAGATTTATTTTGGTACATGGAATTCGTCGTCTTCCAACCGATAGCCGTGGGAGGCATCGCTGGTTGCGTCATCAGTTTATGTGTTCTGAAAAAGAGTGGCCTGAGGAGACCATCTAACATCCTTTTGTTCCAGTTAAGCTTATCGGATATTCTCACACTTCAACGAATGGTTGGCGGTACGAATCGCATACAATCTATAGCACAATGTCTTTACTTACCAAATCATTTTGCAAACCTTGTCTCCATATTGTTTATCCTTCAGAGTGTGTTGGTAGACGTTAGTGGTAACACGGCAACATTTATCATACTGTGGATAACAGTTGAAAGACTTCTGGCAATTTTCTTTCCTCTACATTTCAAGTCACTTGTAACCGCCAACAGAGTGTGGGCACTTGGATTCATCACACTTCTAATTTCATTTCTGTATATGTTATCTTTACATACGCCATGGATGGTAATACAAGGATCGGTTCAGAACAACACACTCGATAGGTTGATGTTAATAAAAGTTGCAGACATCGGGGAAATGATACTTTATGTAACACTCACACTTCGGCATATAATCCCTCTTCTCTTGGTGTTGCTGGGATGTGTTGTGATCGCAGTCAAGTTGTCAATCACTCGTCACAATCGTCGCCTGCTGTCACACAACACAGACACGAATAAGTCCAGAAACAGAACAACAAAGACACTGCTTCTTGTATGCATCTCTTATTTTACAACCAGGATTCTCATCTTCTACCAATATTTTGAACCGACGGCACATGGCGGCAGGATTTTCCTAATTATGGCATTAACGGCCCTCTTCACAAAACTAGCTATTACCCTGGGCACAGCATTAGACATTCCTATTTTTATTTTCTACAACAGGAAGCTTCGAATAATTCTGTATCAAATGTTAGGGTTGTACCCCACATTACGAGGTCAACCACGACTTCAAATAACAACATAGTATGTGCGCAAATATAACAGCCTTCCCTCAGTGGTCACTTGCAAACAGAAGTGGAATTAACATAATTGCTACACATACAAACCGCTCCTTCTAGTACAGCAGATATGACAATGCGTGGATGCTAACTGTCCACCTCTAGTTCAGCAGACGTAACATTACATGGATGGTAACTATCATGTCCATCATATTTCGCTGCATCTCGTCAGTTGTCAACTGCAGAGCTATAAATCAGATGAAGTGTTTAAATGAATAAGTGTGAGTGGAAAAGAGAGTTAATCAGTCTTCTGGAATCCCTGTGCATTCGAAAGGCTATGCATAAAGTGTTTGTATTAAGCATGAAACTACTGTGGGGGATAACAGATGTTCCACATTCGGACAATAAATGTGAGTGTATTATAAGCAATAAATCTGAAACATATTACTTGTGGATTCCGTCTTTATATTGACTAAGGATTAGAAAATATAACAAAAGAAATGGAAAGAGAGAAGATTAATATATTAAGAATGTGCCAGAAGACGTGGACAGGGACAGGGATCAAGACATGAGAGGATTGTAAGTTTATTTATTATGGAGGAGAACGGCAAAGAGGTGTAACCATTATTTTGCATCGGCAAACATCAGATTCTGTTAAAGGATATTGGGCTGTGTCAGACAAAGGTCTATTAGTACAATTAATCGACAGACCTTTTAACATAAACGTCTTTCAAATATATGCTCCAACGAGTTAATGCTGTGAAGCATTATGCTCCCTCTCTCTCCCCCCTCTCTCTCCCTCTCTCTCTCTCTCCCTCTCTCTCCCTCTCTCTCTCCCTCTCTCTCTCCATCCCTCTCTCTCCCTCTCTCTCTCTCTCTCTCCCTCTCTCTCCCTCTCTCTTCCTCTCTCACTCCCTCTCTCTCTCCCTCTCTCTCTCTCCCTCTCTCTCCCTCCCTCTCTCTCCCCCTCCCTCCCTCTCTCTCCCTCCCTCTCTCTCTCTCTCTCTCTCTCTCTCTTTCTCTCTCTCTCTCCCACTGAACTAAAATTGCCTAGTAATTCACAAATAGCCAATAAATGTTGCGACTGGTTGCAACGTCCTGTGAAAAACATTGTCTCGTTCATAAACTAACTCTAACGTTAGATGAAAGATCATGGCAGACATTAAGTTGAGTTATGGCCTTGTGGTGGGTGCGGGTTCAGATCCTCTGCTATCCCCGATCCAACTGAGCAAACTGGAGTCAAATATCTCGTTTAGGCTGATTAGTGTCAAAGTGTCCGGGTACACAATTCCACATCCTGAAAATGGCTGGTGAAAAAGTCTCCAATTGGTATCCCCAAGGCGAGAGTTTGATGAACTTAGATATACAGATTTAAGTGCGTGAATAGACAACTAGATAAGGCAGACTACCCTTCTCATGCTAACCCCCCTTTACCCCTGACACTCCCCCCGCCTCACCTTGGTATAATGTCCCCAACACATTTTAAGTAAACCATATATAAGCCATTCAACATACACAGCTACACACAACTACACACAGCTACACACAGCTGCTACACGTGAAGGCAAGAACAAACTTTCTGTCACTGTGTTTATTTTCCTGTCAGATCTCTCTAACAGCATCAGTCAGCGATAATCGTGTGTGGCGGATTATACTCAACTGGTGGTTCCAGCTACATAAAGCCCTCACATATACTGAGTGACGTTGTTATTGACGGTCGATTTGACCTGATGTAAATATCATCATCATCATCTTCCACTTCTGCCGTCAAGCGTCGTGGGGAGGAATAATTTGCGTTCCAGCGCCTGGTAGGGGTCATTGGATAGTGTCATTCCGTGTGATTGTACAATGTCTTTGATGTCGTCAATCTATTTTCTTCTTGGACGTCCTCGTGGCCTCGTCGCAGATGATCTTTGATGTAAGGCCAGTGATGGTAGCTGCTTGTGTTGCATTCTAACGACCTGTCCAAACCACTTGATCTTCTTTCTTTCAATAAATGTGGCACAGGGGGTTGATCCCACAGTCTGTCTGATAACAGCATTTCTTACTCGGTCTCGGATTGTTAAGTTGGCAGCTCTCCTCAGGCATCTCATCTCGCAGGTGTTGATTTTGCGAAAGTGTGATTTGGATAATGTCCAGGTTTGAGATTGGTAGCATAGGGTTTGTGTGAATATGCTGTTTATTATCTGCCGTTTTGCGGACATGGGTATATTTGGATGTTTCAGTATGGGTTATAATTGATATGTAAGTGCACTATCTTTTTGACATCTGATTTCAATTTCTCTGTCCAATCTGCCATCTTCTGTGATCATGCTTCCAAGATATTTGAATTCTTTAACTTGTTTCAGAGTTGTGTTATTTATCTGTATACGTGGTGACCCGGCGATCTGCTAACTTGCATTACTTCGGTTTTGGCTGTGTTTATACTCATATTGTATCTGCTGCAGGTTGAACTCAGATTAGTAATATGATTTTGTAGTCTGCCCTCATCGCTGTAAAACAGGCACTGGTCGTCTGCAAATAGAAGTTCATTTATTTCCTGTGAATCAGTTGTTTCATCTTGAGTAAAGAGTTCTAAATTTTCTGAATCTATTCTGTCAAGACTTGCTTCTTTGGATATTCTGTCCATGTAGACATTAAATAGCAGAGGAGAGAGCACACATCCCTGTCTTACTCCTGTATTGACTGTGAACATATCTGATATACCTTCTTGTGTTCTTATTGCACTTCGGCTCGAGTGGTACATGACTATGCTGTTTTCTAGCTATTGCTCTTGTATCCCATAATCTTCAAGGATGGTCCATAACTTGTATCTGTCTACTCTATCGAAAGCCTTTTCCTGATCTACAAACACAATATTCTGCTGGTCACTATATTCGATAGTTTTTTCACTTATTTGTCTAAGTGTGAATGAGTGGCACCTTACAGTCTTGACAGACCAAAGTATGTGAGTTGGAATGTGGCCAAAATTCCATCACAATGTCTGGGCAGAGCTTCAGAGAACATGTGGTGCCCAAACGACGTGTTCCCTCTCTCGGCCTTGCCTTGTTTGATCCAGAGAAATGGATAACCAAAACGTCTGGAACAAGGTAGGCTGTAGACTCTGGCGGCTCAGCGTCAAACCTCCGAGACTTCGCCTCCACGAGCAGGGGACGAGCGATGGCCAGACCCTAAACCAATGGAATTTGACTTAGAGGCGTTCAGCCAAATCCCGCAGGTAAGGGTCGTATACGCGTCCGGGCCACTGAGCGCGTACACCTGTCAAACTGTCTGAACCATGTAAGCGTGTACTACCGTCAGACTTCCCGCCTGACTCGTGCGACTCCCGCGACCAACGAGAGTAGGCCCGCCGGAGATATTGCTCGTCTGCTGCGAACAAATCTCCATGCCTGCCACTTTGCGGATCTCGCGACAAGCGAGAATAGGCCCGCCGGAGTTATTGCTCGTCTGTTGCGGACATATATCCATTCACGGTCAACTGTATAAGTAAAGAAACGATACAAGTAGTGGTATTTCAATTGCGCTTGCGCTCCCACCTATGCTACACCCTTCATGTGTCTTCACAAAGTCGGACTAGAGTCAAGCTCAACAGGGTCTTCTTTCCCCACTGATTCTATCAAAACCCGTTAATGATGTGATTTTACATGAACATGTGAATATGATCAAAGCGGTCACTGAAACCTCGTGACTAGAATGACTTGACCCAGTCGGGGACATCTGCCTGGGGTCGGCCGGACCAGGATCTTGGCAACTGCCAGACTAGGTATATGCATGTGTGTGTGTGAGGAAGTGTGTGTCGATATGTGATTGTGTGAATGTACGACTCTGTGAGTACATGTGTATTTTCGGGCGTGTAAGTGTGTATCTATACAAAGGCTTTCGATAAAGTGAGACATGTAGACATTATAAGGATGCTTGAAGATCTACAAATTGATGGAAAAGACCTTTGACTTGTAAAAAACGTATATTGGAAACAACAAGCTGCCATCAGAATTGATAACGATGTAGGTGAATCATCATTGGCACCTTGCCGTCTTGACATACGATAGTTTGTGCTTTAAAAAGGCATACTAATTTTTTACCTATGGCGGTAGCGAATGTGATTGAGGCCAATTCGCGCTGTAAATGTTCATTCACAGTGGGTGCATGTGATCACGTGGTCATTTCCACCATCATGCACCATCTTACGTCTCAAACGCTCGGTGTGTGACTTATCTGCAATAATTTTCTCCTTCGTCTTTATTCGATTTCTGATGTTTGCCCTCCATGCAACACGTTCAGCGGCGACCTGCTCCCAATGTGCATTATCAATGCCTGTATCAATCATGTCCCGTTTACACACATCTTTGAATCGTAGTAGAGGCCGACCCTGAGATCTCTTACCCATCTGTAATTCACCAAAACAGATGTCCTTTGGTATTCTACCATCATCCATCCTCCTAAGATGTCCTATCCATCCAAGTCTACGAAGACTGAGCATGGAATGAACCGTCACACAACCTGATCTTTCCAATACTTCAGTATTTGTGATTTTGTCTTGCCACTTAATACCAAGTATTCTTCGCAGACACCGCATATGAAAGCTGTTTAAACGTTTCTCTTGTCGTGAGTAAGTTGTCCGGGCGTCACTGCCATAAAGAAGAGTACTAAGGACACAGGCTTGATAGACAAGGACTTTTGTTTTGGCAGTAAGCTTCCTGTTCTCCCAGACTCTTTTTTCTTAACTTGTTCATTGTTGTTGCTGCCTTACCAATCCGAATGTTTATTTCATGATCTAGGGATAATTTGCTATTTACCACTGATCCATAGATATGTAAAATGGTCTACCATCTCTAATCCGGCGTCGTCAATAAAGATTGATGGTACCCCATGTGCACCTTGTGAGATAATCTGTGTCTTATATTTGCTAATTGTTAAACCAAATTCAGAACAAGCATTGGAGAATGCAGATAGTAGATATTGTAATTATTCCTCAGAGTGGGTCGTAACTGCAGCATCATCTGCAAAAAGCAACTCTCTGATCAGTACCCTCCTAATTTTGAACTTGGCCTTCAATCTCTGAGCATGCTAGAGACCGCAATCTGAGCGTGAGTGGATGTATATACCACCATCCTGATCACGAAAGGAAGCAGGCAGGCTGTGGCGGATCAGCACCCAATTGGCCGGGGGCTGCCCAGCTTGAGGCGGGCGGTAGCTGATCAGAGACACCTGTAGGTGTCTCCCACTGTCAGAGGCAATGCGTGGCGCCCCATGTCTACGCCAACTGACAAGGACTTATAACCCGTAACAGTTGCCTCACGCTTTGACTCCGAGACCGGTTAAGACCAGGGATGGAGTTATTGCCTCTCCATAGCACAAAGCCTGGGCTAAAATAAAGAAACCATGTGTTGCCCATGCAGCATGATCCCTCTCTCGGCCTGCCTATTTCACTCCAGAGGAAAGGTAACACCTATACATCTGGAACAAGACAAGCTGCAGAAGCTGCCGGATCAGCAAAGCAATGCTCTAACTGTCCGCCTGTCGGAGCTTCGATCCTAGACCAGCTGCCAACCAAGACTTAGGGCCTGGTCTGCCCTGCCATGACATTTTGTCTTTAGGTCGCATTTCCTCGCACCAGGGTAAGGCTTGTACCCTCCCAATTGCGCTCTTCCGCCCGAAGCCGTTGGTACAATGTGGGGTGTCGGGTTTGGTAAGCGGCGCCCAACGTTCGGCGCTAACAGAAAGCAGGTAGTACCGTCTACTGTCATACGGTAGCTCAGTCATATCTGACTAAGACCTGACAGGTGTAGGTCAATATCAGCCTATTAAAAGAGGCGTGAGACAGGGATGTGTAATGTCTCCAGATCTTTTTTTTTCTCTGTACATATATTTTAAGAAATATAGAAGATATGGAAGGAATCAACATTGGGGGACGATACATCAATAACATTAGATATGCAGATGACACAGTCTTGATTGCAGAAAATGAACAGGACCTGCAAAATTTAGTTAAGTAGATGCGGTTGTTGCACACAGTGAACAACTAGGGTTAGAACTGAATATTAAGAAAACACAGATTATGGTCGTCACTGGAAGAAGGAAATAAATACCACAATGTGATATACGAGTAACTGGGCATATTCTTCAGCAAGTGAATCGATACAGTTCTCTCGGCACAGTTATAACATCTGATGGGAGATGCCTTGAAGAGATTAGAACAAGAATTGCCATTGCGAAGGTAGCCTTTTGCAAGATGAAAACCATACTGACCAACTAAAAGATATAAATTGAAACGAGAAAAAGAGTATTGAAGTGCTACATAAAAACTATACTTTTGTATGGATGTGAAGCGTGGACAATAAGCAGTCAAGCTGAAAAATAGCTGATGGCTGAGGAAATGTGGTTTCGGGAGGAAATGCAAAGAATATCATGGACAGACATAAAAACCAACGAACAAGTCCTTCAAGAAACAAATGAAGATTGTAAACTGATTAGAGTCACTAGACGTAGACAGTCAAAATTTTTTGGACATGTTATGAGAAGAAATGACTTGGAGAACTTGGTGACAACTGGCAAGTTCGAAGGGAAGAGACCAAGGGGAAGATCGAGAAGTAAATACCTGGATGGCTTGGCCACGTGGCATGGTTGAGACAGGAACACAGAGCTGATCCACGACTCTGGTGATCGAGTGAGATGGCAGAACATGACCGCCCACGCTTATCGGCATGGAACATGATGTATGGAAGTGTGTATCTGTCGATTATGTTTATATGGGAAGGAATGTATGTGTGTGCTTTGCTTTGCGTATATGCATTGGGATATATGGGCGTGAGAAAGAGAGAGAAGAGAGAGAGAGAGAGAGAGAGAGAGAGAGAGAGAGAGAGAGAGAGAGAGAGAGTGAGGGCGGGAGAGAGAAAGAGAGGGCGGGAGAGAGAGAGAGAGATGGAGAGAGAGAGAGAGAGAGAGAGAGGGAGGGAGGGAGAGAGGGAGAGAGAGAGAGAGAGAGAGAGAGAGAGAGAGAAAAGAGAGAGAGTACGTACGAGCAAATGAGTGTCAGTGAGTTTGTGATTGTTAGTATATATGTATGTGATGGAGTGTGTATTTGTGTGTTACTGAGTGGGTGCATAACTGTGAGAGCGTGTGTAAATGTTGTATGTATGTTGATTGCCGGACTCCCTGGCCTAGGAGTTAGCGACTTTCTCAGTAATCCCGTATATCCACGTGAAAAGTGTAACTTGCGCGAGAATGGGTAGTGGTTCTCGCCGCGTTGGTAACTTACGGGGTATGTGAGCTGGACGCTCAGAAAAGAATGGCAAGCTACTGAGTGTAATCTTGCCAAGAAATCAACAATCACCTGAAAGATGATGTTGACAGCGTTGTCCTGTAAAGGATACGCGGACACAAATGCATGTTCATCACTCACGTGTATTGGCAACGCACACCTCACCTAGTTTGGGTAATTTTGGATACACCGTTAATCTTCAGTGTATGCGTGGATAACAATCACAACATTTGTATAACATTTACCTTGGAGTGTTGTCATCATCTTAAACATATTACAACCGCGACATATTCATCTCATCTCATCTCATCTCATCTCATCTCATCGTGTTCGTCTTGTACCTTGCGGTGTTGAGGTGAAGTATAAACATCGTGAGAGTGCCCGATTATGGGCTTCATATACCGATAAGTGCTTGCGAACGCGGTTTGTGAGCCTGTATACCCGGGTTCGAAACACAGCGGTGTTGGTTTTTTCGAAAAAGTATAGGAGCCGGTCGTTCAGAAAGCAATGGCAAACTACTGAACGTAACATTTGCCCAGGAATCACGTACAGCGAAAATGCTGGGGTTGATTGCTACGTCCTGTGAAGGACATGCAACTTAATTTTTATTTTTTTTTAAATATCGATATTCCCATGGACTCTGCTATTTCCTCCGTCCAACGTTTACGTGGTCGGCCTCTTCCTCTGTTTCCATCTGGTACGTACATATTGCAAACGACAGAAGATATGCATAATATTATCAATGGAAAGAAGACAGAACTTTCAGCCTGTCCTTGTGTTATAACTTTCTTACATATTTTATAAACACTGCATTTTGCAAAATGATCTAATAAGTATCAATAATAATACTACTGGAGGTACGATGATAGCGCCCTACCCGTCTAGTGGTATATTTATATCTCTCTACCCGTCTAGTGGTATATTTATATCTCTCTACCCGTCTAGTGGTATATTTATATCTCTACTGTCGTCTAGCGGCGTATTTATATCTCTCTACCCGTCTAGTGGTATATTTATATCTTTCTAGCTGTCTAGTGGTATATTTATATCTCTCTATACGTCTCTATACGAAAGCATTTGATATGATAGACCATGTTATTTTAATTAAAAAACTTGAGACAATGAAAATTGGCCCTAATGTAGTCACTCTAATATCATATTTTCTATCAAACAGAAAGCAAGTAGTATCACATAATAAATGTCTGTCTCATACCACTACCTTCAATATTGGAGTACCGCAAGGCTCTATTCTTGGCATTCTATTGTTTGCCATATATATTAACAATCTACCTTTACATCATTCGTCGTCCTGCGATCTATTTGCAGATGACTGTACAGTGTACACAAATGCTGAAAACTGTATTTTATTGGAGTCGTCTTTACAACAAGAATTAAATAATGTAGTTAGGTGGAGCTATTCAAACCGTATGCAAATTAACATCACTAAAACAAAATCAATGTTACTAACAACCAGACAAAGACTTCAAACTCTAAGCTCACACACATCACTTCAACTTCACATCGATAACATGCCAGTAGAAAGTGTAATTGAGCACAAAACATAAGGCATAATCATTGATAGAAACCTAACCTTTAATTCCCACGTTCAAGCGCTTATTAAACAAACAGCGAAAAAAGTCTACCAACTCGCCAAAATTAAAAACTTCCTTGATGAGGACACAAGGAAACTATTCTATACTTCTCATATACAGACACACTTTGACTACTGCTCTACAATCTGGGACGGTTGTTCTAATTCAAACACCAAGCGACTTTACTCACTCCAGAAACGGGCCATGAGTCTAATTTATAACAAATATTTATCTGACAATCCTAGCCTGTTTAAACGCCTTCAGTTACTACCACTCCGCAAACGCCTGCTTTTCAATAAAGCTAAACTAATTCACAAAATCCTGCATCGGAATGCCCCAAATTACCTTTGGCCATTGTTTAAATATAATGCTAGACACAGTAATCGTTTAAATATATTGCACATTCCGAAGCCTAGGATTGACTTATACAAAACAAGCTTAACGTACTCTGCAGCTCAGCTGTGGAACAATCTTCCACAAGAAATCAAAGACATCACCAATCCCTATTCATATAATCGCAAATTACTCGAACACTATCTCAGTACGGATTATCTTCCCCCTTAATAATAGAGATAATAATAATAATAACAAAACCCTAGTATAACAGCCAGTCCCCTTTTGGTAGGCCAGTATATTCCACATGGCTAATAACAAGTGTCAGACCATTATCTAATTTTACTGTGTCGTGTAGTTTTGATGTTCGCATTTTGCCCATGCCTTTATAATGCATATCTTTTATATTGTTGCTGTTCTCTGTTAGCCTTGAATGATGTGTGAATGAAATAATGTATGAAAGAGAATGATAGAAGGGCAGAATGTTAGACGGGCCTGCGTGCCCAATTCTCAACCCTTTGAAAATAAAGTTTGTTCGTTCGTTCGTTCGTTCGTTCGTTCGTTCGTTCGTTCGTTCGTTCCAGGGGTATATTTACATGTCTCTATCTGTCTAGTGGTATGTTTACAGCTTTCTACCCGTCTGATCCTCAGCTATCCCACACAGCTCCGCCCATATCCTTTTATTCTTAGCTGTCCCACACAGCTTCACCCATGTCCTCCTATCATTAGTTATCACATGAAGCTCGGCCCATGTCCCCTATCCTTAGCTGACTCATACAGCTCCATCCATGTCCACTATCCTTAGCTGTCGCATACAGCTCCACCCAAGTCCTCCTATTCTTACCTGTCTCAGAAGGCTCCGCTCATGTCCTCCTATCCTTCGCTATTCCATACAGTTCCACCCGTGTCCTCCTTTCTTTAGCTGTCCCATACAGCTCCGTTTATGTCCTCCTTTCTTTACCTATCCCATACAACCCCGCCGATGTCATCCTATCATTGGTTATCCCATGAAGCTCCGCCCACGTCCTCCTATCATTAGATATTCCAAGCAACTCCCCCTCCCCCCATCCCCACGCTACGGGGGTGTATATCTGTTTCTACTTCTCGTGTCCGTGTGTTTCTAGGTCTTCCTCTGTTTCTGTTGTCCGGTGTGTTCCAGCCTAAGACTTGTCTAGTTATACTATTCTCTAGTTTTCTCAATGTATGTCCTATCCAACATCAGCCCCTTTTCTTCATCTCTTGGCTCACTGGTATTTGTCTAGTCCTCTCCACGAGCCACACATTGGTGATTCTATTTGATTTCTTCTATTCCGCGCAGACAGCAATTAGTGAATGTTTGTAGTTGATTTCTAATCGTTTTCGTTCTAACCTTATCTAACCTCAGATCTAACCTTAGATCTAATCTTAGATCTAACCTTAGAATGTAATATTCTAATTTCTGTTTGAAGTTTAATTTCTTTTGTCTTTCACAAATTTCCCAGTGCTATCTTTGATCTGGCTCTGCTAAATAAGTATTGGATTCTTCAGATAGTGTTCCCTCGTGATCTTGCAACCTACCTTTAGATGTCTATCTTATTGCATGTGCACTGTGTTGTAGTTTATATATTCTTTCTGTTATCTTGAGTCTTCCTCTACTTTAGAATATAGAAATGTTATTGGGAAGTATTGAAAGTGTAAAACAAAAAGACAAGACGATTTGACGGTGGGAACGAGTTGACCTTTGATCTATGTTGCCGTACGGTGAACGGTCTCTGTGATTGTCAGCCTCCCCGAGCAAATCACTTTGAATCAAATGTTCCCGTCTGATGTACTCAATTTACTTAACAATTTTATGAAATTCGACAACGTGATTGTCTTCTCTCCAGAAAATGATAAACCCTGACAATTGTGCCTTCCATTAACTTTTCTTCCACAGGGAATAATTTGAAAACTTCAATCAATTTTCTGTCGTGCCTATTTGCGATTGTTACTGGGCTTTCATAACTTTTATGTGTCTGTTATCTTATTCCAATAACATTCAAAAACTACAAAAATAACAGGTAAAGCTTGATTGAAAGTAAAACACAAATGACTGTAATTTACGATCTGGAGAAAGCCAACACCAGAAGCTGTGGAAATAAATCAATGCGTGATTGTTGGAGTTCTGGCGTGGTGAACATTTGGTGATGTTAAATGACCCAAACCCCTGCCCTATTTCCCTAATGGTTGTGCAGATGTTTAGACTAGTCACCGGCGCTGGTCATGTTAATTATATGAACCCACAGACCATGGTGGGTTCTGGGTACTCACAGAGCTGAGGTGTTCAGTTCACTTATGACATTAAGTAAAGTCAAGAATCCTTTTTTACGACTTAAGGCGGAGTGTACATGTGCTGGTAGACTAATAACCTTATAGATTAATCTGTACTAGATGGGTGATGTGGTGGTAGAGCCATAATCTGATAGAACAATCTGCACCAGGTGGGTGATGTGATCGGTACCCCACCGACTACTTTTACCTCCACAGACATGTTCTGGCACCCATTGTAGGCTGGGTAGAACTTTCATGTTATTTTAACAATTAGAATCCACCCCGATGCGGCTTGATCCCATGACTACAGTGCCGGCAGGCTGGCTTCTAACCGCTGCGACATCACGGTTGCCCAGTGTGATAATGGTGTGAAGTATTTACCATATCTGTCCACGTACTTCAGTGTGATAATGGTGTAATATATCTACCACATCTGTCCACGTACTTCAGTGTTGCTTGCTTGCTTGCTTGTGTTCGTTGGCTTGAGCTCCAACGCGAAGTCCTGTATGTCGGATGAAGACATCCTATTGTCCAACATCAGTGTGATGTCATACAGGACCTGAGGTTTGCGTGAGTATCCGTTGTCCCATGTCTGGCTTATTGGTGTGCAGACTGGTGGTTCCTCGCCGTACAGGCAGACACTCTCCGACTTCGGAGGAATCGGCGATCCTATTGACTTTAGCCAGGACCCCGAAGGGACCTGTTGCCCAGGACGCTCGACGAGGGCGCGTCAATAGGTCTTGGCCAGTATATAACCCGGCCCTGGTGCCTTGGAAACACCTCTGCGTCCCTACTTCAGTGTGATACTGGTGTGAAATATCTACCATCTCAGCCTGATATCGACCAGCTCTCCCAACTTGTGCCGGCTGGTCCGCACGACCGTGGGGCGCGCACCATAAACTCACACCGTCTCAAGGCGTAGCCACTGCTCCCATACTTGTTACAATTAAAGTATTCTGTATGTGGAACGTCTGGACCATACGACTGCCGTACTTGCTACAATTAACGTTTTCAATATGAGCGATGTCTGGACCATACGGCTCCCGTACTTGTTACAATTAACGTATTCAGTATGAGCAATGTCTGGACCATACAGCTCCCGTACTTGTTACAATTAACGTATTCAGTATGTGCAATGTCTGGACCATACGGCTCCCGTACTTGTTACAATTAACGTATTCAGTATGAGCAATGTCTGGACCATACGGCTCCCGTACTTGTTACAATTAACGTATTCAGTATGAGCAATGTCTGGACCATACGGCTCCCGTACTTGTTACAATTAACGTATTCAGTATGAGCAATGTCTGGACCATACGGCTCCCGTACTTGTTACAATTAACGTATTCAGTATGAAGTAAGCCGGGCTCCCTGGCCGAGGGTTTAGCAGCTTTTTCCGTAACCCCGAATACTCCCGTGGTTGACGTGAGCGCACAAGAATTGGAAGCGGTTCGAGTAGCGCCAGTGACTTATGA
>OY992879.1:162484299-162554299 GCA_963921405.1 Cepaea hortensis | reverse complement strand
GACATAGTCTCAAGTTAGTCCGATATCAACCTCGCCAACACACCCGCGTGCAGATGATATTGTCTTGATTGCAGACAATGAACAGGACCTGAAAAATTTAGTAGATGCGATTGTTACACACAGTGAACAACTGGGGTTCGAATTTAGTTTAGTTTAGTTTAGTCGTTGGAGTTTAGTCGTTGGATCAACATCACGGCACACGGTTTACCCCATAAGTGCTCCGTTTTCCTCCTAACTCAAACCTAAGTCTGGAGAAACTCAGCTCAATGCACGAACTCCGTTGCATCGGCGAGGTTCCTGAAATACTTTGGGTAGATTTTTAACTCTAAATTTTGCCCAGGCAGCGCCGTTAGGCTACTCTTTTTCGATTTCCAACTGCCAGGGGATTTTTTACGTGCGCAACAATACACACGGGCGTCCGATCTCACTACCCAGAGACAACAATACACACGGGCGTCCGATCTCACTACCCAGAGACAACAATACACACGGGCGTCCGATCTCACTACCCAGAGACAACAATACACACGGGCGTCCGATCTCACTACCCAGAGACAACAATACACACGGGCGTCCGATCTCACTACCCAGAGACCAGGGGAAATTTTATTACTGGAAGTCCAGGTGGATTTTTTAAATAAATCCCGATCCTCACCGGGGCCTGAACCCGGGATCTCCCGCACTCGAGGCAGACACCATACCTCGAGACCACTCAGCCCCAAATGGGGTTAGAATTAAATCTGAGTTAGAATTAAATTGTAAAAAGACACAGATTATGGTCGTCACTAGGAAGAACGAAATATCACAATGTAATATGCAGTAAATGGGAATATTCTCCAACAAGTGAATAGGTACAATTATCTCGGAACAGTCATAACATCTGATGGGAGATGCCTTGAAGAGATTAGAACTAGAATCGCTATGGCAAAAGTAACCTTTAGCAAGATGAAAAGCATACTGACCAATAAAACGATGTCAATTGAAACGAGAAAAAGGGCGTTAAGATGCTACATAGAACCTGTACTTTTATATGGATGTGAAGCTTGGACAATGAACAGTCAGGCTGAAAAACATCTGATGGCTGTAGAAATGTGGTTTCTGAGGAAAATGCAAAGAATGCCATAGACAGCCAGAAAGACCAATGAACAAGTCCTTCAAGAAACAAATGAAGATCGTAAATTGATTAGAGAAATTAGACGTAGACAGTCACAATTTTTTGGGCATGTTATGAGAAGAAATGATTTGGAGAACTTGGTGACAACTGGTAAGATCGAGGGGAACAGACCAAGGGGAAGACCTAGAAGCAAGTACCTGGATGGTTTGGCCTTGTGGCATGGTCGAGACAGAAACACCGAGCTTATCCACGACTCTGGTGATCGAGTGAGATGGCAGAACATGACCGCCCACGCCTACCGGCATGGCACACGATGGATGGATGGAACACACCCGCGTGTAGTGACATCTATATATATATATATATATATATATATATATATATATATATATATATATATATATATATATATATATATATATATATATATATATATATATATAACAGAGAATGTATGTCTGTGTGTATGTATGTTATTGATGCGTTCGCGAAGGGTCCATCCGATTGAGACGAAATTTTCTACACGTCTTCTTCTCATACCGGTGCTGCCAACTGTCATAGTTTGTTAGTGTACAAAAAGTTATTTACTTAATATTATTTAATATTTTAATTTACATAATTTATATAGCGAGGGGACATAACTTTTAATAACATTGCTATATATGTAAAATTGTTGCATATTTCTCAAATAGGTGGACCTTTTCGCTACAGTTATCTACAGGCATATGCGTTATAATCCTCCTCCTCCTCCTCCTCTCCTCCTCCTCCCCCTCCTCCCTTCCTCCTCCCCCTCCTCCTCCTACTCCTCCTCCTCCCGCCTCCTCCCCTCCCTCTCCTCCTCCCCCTCCTACTCCTCCCTCCTCTTCTTCCCCTCCTCCTCCCCCTCCTCCTCCGACTCCTCCTCCCCCTCCTCCTCGTTCTCCCCTCCTCTCCCTCCTTCTCCCCCTCCTCCGCCTCCTCCTCCTTCTTTTTCTTCTGCTGCTGCTGCTGCCTCCGCTCCATTTACCCAAGTTAATTGTTGGGGGAGGATGTAAAGTTCTTTCAAGTGCTCTTTCTAATGCTTTTTGTAAGTTGGTCTTCGTTTATCTAAGGTTGTTCTCGATACCACCACATCATTTTTTGCATGAAAATTATACGACAACATTATTTTTTACATGAAAAATTATACGACAACATTTAAAATAAAAATAATCCTAGCATTAAGCGAAATTTTCTAACTGCAACCAATAAATTATTAGACAGACAGACAGACAGACAGACAGACAGACAGACAGACAGACAGACAGACAGACAGACAGGCAGGCAGGCAGGCAGGCAGGCAGGCAGGCAGACAGACAGACAGACAGACAGACAGGGAGGGAGGGAGGTAGGGAGAGACGGATGGAGAGACGGAGGGAGAGACGGAGGAACGGGCAGACAGACAGACAGACAGACAGGCAGGCAGGCAGGCAGGCAGGCAGGCAGGCAGACAGACAGACAGACAGACAGACAGACAGACAGACAGACAGACAGACAGACAGACAGACAGACAGACAGACAGACAGACAGACAGACAGACAGATAGATCCCCGCCAGGGACTGGGCGAAATCGGGCCGGGTCAGCTAGTAGTCTCTAAATAGTCCGCTATCAACCTCGCTAAAATACTCGCGTGTTGTGATCTAGTCTCTAACCAGTTCGCTATCAACTTCGCTACCACGCGTGCGTGTAGTAACGTAGTCTCAAATGAGTTCTGTGTGCACTAAGCTGGACACTACACGAACTCAGTTGAGTTGAGTTGAGTTAAGATCCGACGTCACTGCACTCAGGATATTCCCATACGGGCTCCGTCCTCTCGTTCAACAGCCAGCGAAGAGTCATACTAACAATCGTTCCCACCGCTATCTGATTAAAAGTTATCCTGGTCTTCCCTCTCAGTTTTGAGATTCTTCCAGAACCCCTGCCGATCCCCCGCAATCTCATTCTTTCCACATGTTGGGTTCTCAAACTGTTCCTCCGCCTTCACCACCTGGTCCCACAAGCGCACGATCACCTCCCCCCTGTCCATAGGCAAACTACCACCAAGAGGTGCATTCCCTGCTAGCCTATCAGCCTGTTCATTTCCCCGTACCCCCGCATGGCCAGGGCAACATATCCATACAATTCTCACAATCTGTGACCTCTGAAGCGACGAGAGCCATTCCACACGAAACATTACTTTCTCCACCTTGCTCTTTGAATCCGTAATGAACACGTGTGTTGCAGTAGTCTCCTCTAGCCACCGGAATGCCACTGTTACTGCTTCCACCTCCATTCTCATGCTGGAGGTTGTAGTCTCAAATGCCAGACTCTCCTTTTTCAAGACTCGTCCATTAGCCTTTGCAATAAAGCCCCAGCCACTACGTCTGTTTCTCACCACTGACCCATCGGTGTAGATGACTATGTCACCTTGATGTGTGTTGCTCTGGATCAGCTGTTGCACTTCAAACTCAGTGCGGCCCGCTGCCCATTCTCTGCACTCACGACCCAGTGTTGTTATTACATTATGCTAGTCCGTCATGTCATCCGGAACTGCAACCCACTCTCTTTCACGATTGCTGGTCTCTAGATCACACACCTGACTTATATAAAGTTCTGCCTGTGCCATCCAGGACCTGCCTCGTCTTAGTCTATGACCCTTAACAATATCCATTGCTGCATGCAGCGGGTGATCCCTGTCTGCGGCCACTCTCAGGTACCATTTGGCCTGAAGGACCCTATGCCTATCCGTCATTGTTGGTAGCGCCAGGATATGCCTCATGTATATAATTGATGTGACCTTTGTGCACCCCAGGATACACGCACTCATTGAATCATCAACGTAATCAGTAAGTTTGAATCGTTAGTAACAACCGTGTAGGGTAAAATCATGACAGGCTTTATAAGAAAACTAACAATGATAGAATAAAGAAAAGCGTCAATTCTCTAGTACACATGCTGCAGTTCATAACAAGGTCTTAAGAAAACTGACAATGATAACATACAGACAGGTAACAATTCTCTAGTACACATGCTATACGTCATGAGAAGGTCTTAAAAAGACTGACAATGATAGCATACCGAAAGGCAACAATTCTCTAATAACTAATACATAAGCTATGCGTCCACTTGCAGCAGAGACAGAACTGGTTCCACGTTTGTAGCTTGAGATCACAGATTTGTGCAGTGACCTACATTTGTAGATCAGGTGTGTAAACAAGACAGCCGGAATGACAATGCTTCGAAGGTTACTCATCAATGTATTCATACTATCCATAATGAATTCGGATACACAGACTTATTCGGTAACACAGACTTTTCCAGGAAAACCGATTTTTCCAGGAATAAAGACTTCTCTAGGAGTACAGATTTCTCCACGAACAGAGTTCTCTACGGGAATGTACACACCTCTAGGAATACCAACATCTCGAGGAATGCAGACTTCTCTAGGAGTGGAGACATCTCTAGGATTGCAGACCTCTTCATCCACGTTGACTACTGTCCAGGCAAGGACAGGTTGCTGTAGTGTACATAGTCACGGTACGATTGCCGACAAGAACGTCACGTCACATTCACCCGTGACTACCCATTTACAGTCACGTCCAGGCGATGACCATCATTCTGAAGCTGTTGCGGACGGCGAGTCGTCTGACAAGCGATGGGATCTAGACACGAGCCAATCACTGGATGTGATGACGCTGTCCGGTCCCCCCATGTCAGTGGACACCAGTGAAGAGGACGTCGAGTACGATCAAAATTTAACCATCAGGACACAAAGTATCAGTATCAACTCTGTACCCATGTTTCAAGGTGAAGCCTGGAGCCTGGCTATGTCACCACAAATCGTTTTGGATTTAGCCTGGTACACACAGTACATTGTCGTGCAAGTGATAGCCGTGGGCGGCCTCGCTGGTTGCATCATCAGTTTATGTGTTCTGAACAAGAGCGGCCTCGGGAAACCATCTAACATCCTTTTGTTCCAGTTAAGCTTAACGGATATTCTCACACTACAACGAATGGTTGGCGGTTTGGACCGTATACACAATATAGCAGGATATTTTCACGCACCAAGTTATTTTGAATATCTCATCTTCGCGTTGTCGAACTTTGATAGTATTTTGCCAGGAGTCAGTAACAAAGCGGCCACCTATGTCATACTTTGGATCACAGCGGAAAGACTTCTGGCAATTTTCTTTCCCCTACATTTCAAGTCACTGGTAACCGCCAGCAGAGTGTGGGCACTCGGATTCATCACATTTACGATTTCTGTTGTGCATGTGTTATATAGAACTAAACCATGGTTGTTAATACATAGATCTTTTCAGAACATCACATCCGATGTTCTGATTAGAGAAACATTTGAGGGCGACCTCGGTGTAATGGGAGTTTATGCATCACTCACAGTTTGGTTTACAATCCCTCTTGTTTTATTGTTGCTGGGATGTGTTGTTATCGCAGTGAAGCTGTCAATCACTCGTCACAATCGTCGCCTGCTGTCACGCAACTTAGACCAGAATAAGTCCAGAAACAGAACAACAAAGACACTGCTTCTTGTATGCATCTCTTTTTTTATCACAAGGTTACTCATCCTCTACGAATATTTTCAACCGACGGTACAAAGAGGCATGGCTTTTGTAATTATGGGCACGGTCGGCCTCTTCCAAAATCTAGCTATTATCCTTGGTGCAGCATCAGACTCTGCTATTTTCATTTTCTACAACAGGAAATTTCGAATAATTTTTTTTCAAATGTTCCGGTTGTACCCCACATCACGAAGTCAACCACGACGTCCCGTAACAACATAGTATGCGCACAAATGTAACACCGTCACTTCAGTGCTCAACTGCAATCAGAAGTGAAGTAGGATACTCGCTAACTGCCCATCTAGTTCAGCAGATATAACAATACATGGATGCTAACTGTCCACCTCTAGTTCAGCTGATATGACAGTACATGGATGCTAATTGTTCAACTCTAGTTCAGCTGATATGACAGTACATGGATACTAACTGTCCCCTGTCTAGTTAAGCAGATATGACAGTACATGGATGCTAATTGTTCAACTCTAGTTCAGCTGATATGACAGTACATGGATGCTAACTGTCCACCTCTAGTTCATCTGATATGACAGTACATGGATGCTAACTGTCCCCTGTCTAGTTGAGCAGATATGACAGTACATGGATGCCAACTGTAGACCTCTAGTTCAGCAGATATGACAATAAGTGGATGCTAACTGTCCCCGTCTAATTCAGTAGATATGACCAATAGAGCGATCTCTAAATGCCAGCCAATGCAGTCCAACAGTAATTGATATTTAGAACAATATGCCTATAAAAGTGTTCTTATCTAGTTTGGTCATGTACCACTTTGTATGTTCGTGACTTTTGTGGCATAATTTGCTGCAATAAACCATAATACAACTATCTGTATTGTCGTGTCCTCCTTTACAGTGTCGTCCCTGGAGTGAAGAGAGCCGACACCCACATTATAATATTTTTTCCCTCTCAATATTCTGGAGAATCCACCAGCTTCCGTCCAACACACTCCATCAGCCTATGGACACCTTTTCCTATCACTCTCTCACTGTCGTACTATGCTCCCTTCTCATACTTCCCCAACGCAACATACTCAACAACTCTTGCTTCTAAAGATTAATAAAGATTAATTTATTAAAAGAAAAGTGTAACGTATATGAGGCGTGTATGTTAAGAAAATGTGTGACGTGTTCTATAAAGTGTGTAGAATCGGACTCTCATACAACAACCCAGTCAGCTGATCCCAGCAAGGATAGACCACAGCACGTTACGTCAGAACATGTACTTCTCACCCAGCGCCGAAACCATCCTGCTGGATACTGATTTGCCTCTGTAGACCTCTGGTAATCCCATTTCATGAACATCCGAAATAGACACCGGTGGTATAAACAGTTAATCATGGACCGGTTGCACCCTACACAATGTCCGTTCCTATCGTTCATAAAAAAAATGCACAAGTCCTTTGTAGTGTGTACACATATTAATGTTAATTGTTACTGTACTGGATCCTCCCTCGTGTCTATCTAGCCTCAAGTATAAAGTCTTGTGTTCTATTACACAAGATTATATCACACTATGTAATTATTAGACTTAATGTTTTCAGTTCGTTACTACTGTCTGATGCTGTGTGGTGCATCAGTACGCATCACTCTCTTTGGTAAATCAACTTCCTTCTAGCTTTAGTTACGTTCTGTATGCAACTTTATTGATTGTTGAACTGGTGTTCTTCCGAATGGGATTGGATTCTTTCCCAAAAACTTGTTGAGTTTCCTTGGATCTGGTAGGGAACCTAGGATAGAAACAACACATCTGGTGATAGTACTAGTCACTGATCCTTTCGGCTGAGTGTAAGCCTATCACCTTGCTTAATGATGTTTAGCTAACTAGACTTAGTCATAGAGCAGATTAGCTACCCACCTAGAGCCGAATCAGGCTATGACAAAGAAAAAATCAGCAAACAGAATGCGGAACCCCGCCCACAAGGGACACCTACGGGAAGATCCCAATTATCCCTCATTACTCAATTCTCAACTAGTAAAGCTTATCAACACTTCACTAATCTATTCTTAACTAGCAGAGTTAATATCACGATTCTTACTCTAACTAGTTTCCACTAACAGTGCTAATCATCACACTATAGTTTAACAAGGCCACAGTCTATATTAATTAGAACTAATATTATAATAGGTTATACCTTAAATGGCACTACTGCACTCCTATCAATCATATCTACATCTGCCATTATAGGCACGTGTAAAATTAAGTCACTAATTAACACACGGTAGATATTATTTCCACTAAGCACTGCAGTGCCCTGGCACTCCGACTAGAGCATTTTCAAGTCCCCCTAGTTGGTCCCAACTCGGGTTTATATGGCAAACTACCAAAGTTGGCCACGTGACGTTATCCTTTATGCCCCCACACAGGTGGCACCTTGGCAGATCATCCCCTGTCAGGGATCCATCCCCCTCTGGCTCCCTCCATGTTAGATTTGTCATCACAGGTTTTGATTCCAAAAACAAGCCAGCGAGTTCCTGTATACCCCCAACAACAGTTGCCAATAACCCCGTCAATCTTCTCGATGTTCCGGAAACCCAGAATTGACATATGTACTGTTACTTCCGTGCTAAGTACTTCCGTTTTCCCTCTGATATGTTTATGACTTGTCAAAGTGATATATGATTCAGCGCACTCACTTCCTCCTCACTCACCACCAAATGTGTATATGGGCTGACCTGATGTATTCCGTGCAGCTGTGTTTACTCTGTTAGTACGACTGTTGTGGCCTAGAAAATATACGCCAAGCAAACGTCGGTATTATTATCTGGTTAACTCATGGCGAGCTCGTGACATAGGCCCCCTCTTAAGAGAGTAGTCCATCTCACTCTTCTCCACCATGAGTTAAATCCAGATGACTCATTCCTCTTCTTCAGGAGCTGGGTGTCTTGACAAGAAGTCCGCTCCAACATTTTCCTTCCCAGGAATGTACTCTACTGTGAAATTATACGGTTGAAGTAACAACGACCACCGCATCAAACGTGCGTTGAGCTTCTGAGAAGTAGCCAGGAACATCAGGGGCTGATGATCCGACTGGACCCGAAACTTAACTCCATACAAATAGGGCTGAAATTTTTGCACTGCCCATACAAGGGACAAGCACTCTCTCTCGACGGTTGAATAATTCCTCTCCACCTGTAGAAGTTTCTTACTTGCGTATGCTACAGGTTTCAAAACCGAAGCATCGTCTTTTCCTTCCTGTAACAAAGCGGCTCCAATTCCAATCGCACTCGCATCTGTTCTCAACACAAATTGTTTGGAAAGGTCAGGGAGCTGTAATACAGGTTTGCTGACCAAGGCCTCCTTTAACTGACTATAGGCATTCTCACATTCTGGTGTCCAAATGATTTGGTCCGTGAATCCCTTTTTCAAGGTTTCCGTCAACGGAGCTCCCAGTTCAGTGAAATGTGGGATAAATTTGTGGTAGAACCCACACAACGAGAGAAAAGATCGCACATCCTTCTTCGTTTTTGGCCTTGGTGCATTTCTGATTTTCTCCAGGTTCTTCTCTTCTGGAACAATGTGTCCTGGAGTGATGGTGTGACCTAGAAATTCCAGAGTCTGGTAACCAATCATGCACTTGGTTGGACGAGCAGTAAGCCCTGCTTCCTTGAGCCTATTAAACACTCTCTCCAAGGATTGTAAGTGGTCATCCAAGCTGTCACTGGAAATCAGAATATCATCCATGAATGAGATGATGGATGGATCCTGTAACGGATCTAGTAAAGTCCTCATCATGCGTGTAAACACACTAGGTGCATTGCTGAGTCCAAAGGGCATGACCTTGAATTCGTAGTGTCCACTGGGTGTACTGAAAGCTAACAGTGGTCGAATCTCCGGTTTGACTGGTATCTGATAGTACCCCCGACTCAGATCCACTTTTGAAAAGTACCGAGCCTTATGGAGCCTAGCGAATAACTGAGTTGGATTCGGCAAAGGTTCCACCTGAAACTGTGTATGACTGTTCAGAAGTCGGTAATCTATACACAACCTGTGTTCTCCATTTGGTTTGCGTAACAAAACTACCCCCGCATTGTATGGGGATGTGGATTGTGCAATCACGTCATCCTCCAGCAGTTTTTGTATTTCCTCCTCCAGGGCCTTTTCTTTAGAGAATGGCACTGGGTAAACCTTTTGGCGAACAGGCTCCTGTGTGGTCAAAGTCATCTCGAACTCAACCAACCTCGTTCGTCCTGGTTTATCAGTCAGTATCTCCTTATGAGACTTGAGAACCTGGGTTATCCTTTCCCTCTCCTGGGAGGTCAGATCAGGGTTCACTTGCACATCCCTATAGGTTTCCTGGTGTTCCAAGGGATATTCCCTGCCCTCGCTGGTTCCCACTTCTGTCTCCACTGCAACTGCCATTGTCATGAGGTGAGCTGCCTTGTCTCCCGGTCTCTCTTCGTATTTCCGCAAGAGATTGATATGGAAAATCTTCGACTTTCCCCGGATCCGGATCTGATAGTTGGTTCTGGATATCACCCTTTCCACGGGAAATGGTCCTTGCCAACCTATCTCCAGTTTGTTGTTTCCCGTTGGGAGTAGCAACAAGACTTTATCTCCCACCTCTAGAGATCTTTCTTTAGACCTACGGTTGTAGTAAGCCGCATGTCTTTTTCTGGCCTTTTTCAAGTTTTGATTTGCCAGAGTCCATCCCTTGTGGAGTTTTTCTTTCAGTTCCTCCACGTATTTGTAGGATGAGATCACTTCTTCTGACGTCCCCTCTTCAGTCCAACTCCTCAACATGGCTTCCAACGGTCCTTTGATTGGACGACCAAACAGCAACGTAGCGGGTGGTAGTCCTGTTGAGCCATGAGGAACTTCCCGATAGGCAAAGAGTGCTGCTGGGATATATTCATCCCACCTATCCGGTTTTTCCTGCGCTAATTTCCTGAGCATTGTCGTCAACGTGCCGTTGAAACGCTCTACTTGTCCATTGGCTTGAGGGTGGTAAGGGCTGGTATGTATGTGGTTAGAGTGAAACACCCTAAATACCTCCTCCATGAGTTTTCCACAAAACTGAGATCCATTGTCCGTCAGAATTTGATCCGGAAAGCCTAATCTGGTAAAGGCCTCCATCAGTGCGTCCGCCACTCTTTTCGAGTCAATCGTGGTCAACGGTATGGCTTCACCCCACATTGTACAGCAATCCACCATTGTGAGTATATACATGTTCCTCTTCCTAGTCCTGGGAAGTGGACCCACGATATCGATGGCTACCCTCTCGAAAGGAGAGTTCATGATGGGCATCTCACCCAACACCACCGGTGCTGTCCAGTGTTTTGGTGCCACCCTCTGGCACTCAGGGCATGACTTCACATACCGACGCACATCATCTGTCATTCCCGGCCAATAGTAATGGCAGGAAATCCGCTGCATGGTGGCGGCAATACCCATGTGTCCACTAAAGGAGATGGTATGCCCCATATGAAGAATCTGGGACCGGTGAGCTTTCGGGACGACCAACTGACCGTATAGGTTGTCTCCCCTTCCTGCTCTCCTGTAGAGTATCCTATTCTTCATGTAGTACTGCCCCCGTCCTGGTGGATTAGCACTTTTCTGCAGCTTTTTGTAGCAAGGACGTAAAGTATCATCCTCACTCTGGGCAGTTCGTAGCTCCCCCGGCATTGGGTTAGTCACAATTGCGTCTACCTCTTCCGTTTTCATCTGAGAGCGAGTCTGCATTGCTCCCATATGGATTGGCTCCCTGGGCATTCCTAGAAAGACATACCGGCAACCTAGGATGACTGGAAAAATGGGATCGGTCAATACAGCGGCCTTGATGGTGTCGGTGACGTACCTTGACCGAATCTCCACATTAGCAATGGGCAACTTCATGGTTACAGCACTCTTCTGTGCAGGCTGTATATCCAATGTCTCACCTGTGAATTGTTCTGGTTGTACCAGATCCGCAGAAATCACGGCCTCCCCGTCCAGTCCTGTGTCGTATAAACACTCCACTTGACGACCGTTAACCTCTACCAATTCCACTACAGGTGGTTTTTCCTGGTCTGGAGTCTCTTCCTCGGCCTCGACCTGTTCGGTGGGCTCCACCTTAGGTTTTCCTGAGCACACGACGAATTGAGTGTCTCCTGACATTCCCTTGCAGTCAATAGCATTGTTCGTATTTGACTGGCATTGGTTGCACCATTTCCCTGTCCTAGATTTTCTATTGCCAGACTTGAGTGAGCTCTCCTGGTGGCGAGCTTCCTTGTTGACCTTGGCATTTTCTGTGACAACCTCCTTGGAAGTCACTTGACATGCTGCGAAGTGAGGGTTCTTAGCCTTCGATTTGCAGTCCCTCGTATTGTGAGAGGGTGACTTACAAATTGAACACCACTTCTCAGACCACGGTCGTTTAGGTGTAGAGCTTGAAGTGCTCTTGCTTCCCTCTTTCTTCTTCTCTGAACTATCCTCTGATTTTTGCACATAAGGTTCCCACTTTTTTGTTCCTGAATTTTTGGCTTTCTTTTTATCATGTTTCTCTTGACTTTTGGAGTTGGTGGAAAGGTTTTCCCCTGCCTCCCCATGTACCTCGACGAACCGTTCTGCTAATTTAGTCACGAGGTCAATACGTTCTGCTCCTTGTTCTCCCAGGAACGTCCTGAGAGGTTTAGACATTTGCTTCTTCAACTGGTCGACCACCATGAGCTCTTCCAGACTCTCATAGTCATGTGCGAACCCAGCCAAATCCATCCACTTATGGAGATAAGATTTTAGACGCAAACTGTAGGCGGCAAACAACTCCCCCGGTTCTCGTTTCGCTGCTCGAAATTTTTTCCGGTAGGTATGTGACGTAACCTCGAATCGTTTCAGCAGAGCCGTCTTTAACTCGTCATAATTGTTCTTATGTCCTGGTGGCAGGCGAGAATAAACCTCGTATCCGGTCCCGCGTAAATCCTGGGATAGCTTAAGATTCCATTTGTTACGCTCCAGACCCATAGCAACTGACATAGCCTAGAAGCGTTGAAGGTATTGGTCAATCTTCTCTTTGTCCTCCTCGTAGACCGCTAAAGGAAACTTCATAGCATGGTACCCATGTCCACCTACTGGTGTTGATCCTGGGATGGAGGAACCTCCAACTGCTCCCTCAGTTTCTCCATTAGATTGACTCTTGAGCTCGAGTTCCCGCATCCGGTACTCGTGCTCCCTTTTCTGAGCTTCCTGTTCCGCTTCTAATTTCCTAGCTGCTTGCTCAGCTTCAAATTTCCTAGCTGCTTGCTCAGCTTCCAATTTCTTAGCTGCTTGCTCAGCTTCCAATTTCTTAGCTGCTTGTTCCAACTCCATCCTTCTCAAATCCAGCTCGGCCTTTCGATCTTCCCTTTCTGCTTGACGATACTCTCTCTCCACTTCCTGTATGTAATCCGTTAGAGCAGACCCCCCCAATCCCATTTCTTCCCCCTTTGCCTTTAATTCTAACGTGGTTAGTTTAGGGGTGGCCATTATACAGAGAGGTAAGCTAGCAGGTCTAGTACAATATAACTGCAAATTACTATACAGATATATGAACAAGTACTATAAATCTAGATATTACTACACACAGCACATTCACTCAGTGACAAGAGTAGAATCAGGACCACAGACCTATGCAGACGTGTGAAGTGTGAACAGGTAAGATATTAGTCCTAACCCCTATCCACATTCACTCTAGCTGGATTCTCCAATATGATATCACCGTCTTATAACTAAGGATCCCGTGTCAAAAGACCCCGTTGTCAGAAGATCCCACTGTCAAAGGTTCCTGCTTGCAGGAGATCTCGCTGTCCAAGGATTCCGTTTATTAGAGATCCCGCTGTCCAAAGATCCCATTTACGAGAGATCCCGCTGTCCTAAGATCCCGTTATCGAGCCCCCAATAATGTCGTGTCCTCCTTTACAGTGTCGTCCCTGGAGTGAAGAGAGCCGACACCCACATTATAATATTTTTTCCCTCTCAATATTCTGGAGAATCCACCAGCTTCCGTCCAACACACTCCATCAGCCTATGGACACCTTTTCCTATCACTCTCTCACTGTCGTACTATGCCCCCTTCTCATACTTCCCCAACGCAACATACTCAACAACTCTTGCTTCTAAAGATTAATAAAGATTAATTTATTAAAAGAAAAGTGTAACGTATATGAGGCGTGTATGTTAAGAAAATGTGTGACGTGTTCTATAAAGTGTGTAGAATCGGACTCTCATACAACAACCCAGTCAGCTGATCCCAGCAAGGATAGACCACAGCACGTTACGTCAGAACATGTACTTCTCACCCAGCGCCGAAACCATCCTGCTGGATACTGATTTGCCTCTGTAGACCTCTGGTAATCCCATTTCATGAACATCCGAAATAGACACCGGTGGTATAAACAGTTAATCATGGACCGGTTGCACCCTACACAATGTCCGTTCCTATCGTTCATAAAAAAATGCACAAGTCCTTTGTAGTGTGTACACATATTAATGTTAATTGTTACTGTACTGGATCCTCCCTCGTGTCTATCTAGCCTCAAGTATAAAGTCTTGTGTTCTATTACACAAGATTATATCACACTATGTAATTATTAGACTTAATGTTTTCAGTTCGTTACTACTGTCTGATGCTGTGTGGTGCATCAGTACGCATCACTCTCTTTGGTAAATCAACTTCCTTCTAGCTTTAGTTACGTTCTGTATGCAACTTTATTGATTGTTGAACTGGTGTTCTTCCGAATGGGATTGGATTCTTTCCCAAAAACTTGTTGAGTTTCCTTGGATCTGGTAGGGAACCTAGGATAGAAACAACACATCTGGTGATAGTACTAGTCACTGATCCTTTCGGCTGAGTGTAAGCCTATCACCTTGCTTAATGATGTTTAGCTAACTAGACTTAGTCATAGAGCAGATTAGCTACCCACCTAGAGCCGAATCAGGCTATGACAAAGAAAAAATCAGCAAACAGAATGCGGAACCCCGCCCACAAGGGACACCTACGGGAAGATCCCAATTATCCCTCATTACTCAATTCTCAACTAGTAAAGCTTATCAACACTTCACTAATCTATTCTTAACTAGCAGAGTTAATATCACGATTCTTACTCTAACTAGTTTCCACTAACAGTGCTAATCATCACACTATAGTTTAACAAGGCCACAGTCTATATTAATTAGAACTAATATTATAATAGGTTATACCTTAAATGGCACTACTGCACTCCTATCAATCATATCTACATCTGCCATTATAGGCACGTGTAAAATTAAGTCACTAATTAACACACGGTAGATATTATTTCCACTAAGCACTGCAGTGCCCTGGCACTCCGACTAGAGCATTTTCAAGTCCCCCTAGTTGGTCCCAACTCGGGTTTATATGGCAAACTACCAAAGTTGGCCACGTGACGTTATCCTTTATGCCCCCACACAGGTGGCACCTTGGCAGATCATCCCCTGTCAGGGATCCATCCCCCCTCTGGCTCCCTCCATGTTAGATTTGTCATCACAGGTTTTGATTCCAAAAACAAGCCAGCGAGTTCCTGTATACCCCCAACAACAGTTGCCAATAACCCCGTCAATCTTCTCGATGTTCCGGAAACCCAGAATTGACATATGTACTGTTACTTCCGTGCTAAGTACTTCCGTTTTCCCTCTGATATGTTTATGACTTGTCAAAGTGATATATGATTCAGCGCACTCACTTCCTCCTCACTCACCACCAAATGTGTATATGGGCTGACCTGATGTATTCCGTGCAGCTGTGTTTACTCTGTTAGTACGACTGTTGTGGCCTAGAAAATATACGCCAAGCAAACGTCGGTATTATTATCTGGTTAACTCATGGCGAGCTCGTGACATAGGCCCCCTCTTAAGAGAGTAGTCCATCTCACTCTTCTCCACCATGAGTTAAATCCAGATGATTCATTCCTCTTCTTCAGGAGCTGGGTGTCTTGACAAGAAGTCCGCTCCAACATTTTCCTTCCCAGGAATGTACTCTACTGTGAAATTATACGGTTGAAGTAACAACGACCACCGCATCAAACGTGCGTTGAGCTTCTGAGAAGTAGCCAGGAACATCAGGGGCTGATGATCCGACTGGACCCGAAACTTAACTCCATACAAATAGGGCTGAAATTTTTGCACTGCCCATACAAGGGACAAGCACTCTCTCTCGACGGTTGAATAATTCCTCTCCACCTGTAGAAGTTTCTTACTTGCGTATGCTACAGGTTTCAAAACCGAAGCATCGTCTTTTCCTTCCTGTAACAAAGCGGCTCCAATTCCAATCGCACTCGCATCTGTTCTCAACACAAATTGTTTGGAAAGGTCAGGGAGCTGTAATACAGGTTTGCTGACCAAGGCCTCCTTTAACTGACTATAGGCATTCTCACATTCTGGTGTCCAAATGATTTGGTCCGTGAATCCCTTTTTCAAGGTTTCCGTCAACGGAGCTCCCAGTTCAGTGAAATGTGGGATACATTTGTGGTAGAACCCACACAACGAGAGAAAAGATCGCACATCCTTCTTCGTTTTTGGCCTTGGTGCATTTCTGATTTTCTCCAGGTTCTTCTCTTCTGGAACAATGTGTCCTGGAGTGATGGTGTGACCTAGAAATTCCAGAGTCTGGTAACCAATCATGCACTTGGTTGGACGAGCAGTAAGCCCTGCTTCCTTGAGCCTATTAAACACTCTCTCCAAGGATTGTAAGTGGTCATCCAAGCTGTCACTGGAAATCAGAATATCATCCATGAATGAGATGATGGATGGATCCTGTAACGGATCTAGTAAAGTCCTCATCATGCGTGTAAACACACTAGGTGCATTGCTGAGTCCAAAGGGCATGACCTTGAATTCGTAGTGTCCACTGGGTGTACTGAAAGCTAACAGTGGTCGAATCTCCGGTTTGACTGGTATCTGATAGTACCCCCGACTCAGATCCACTTTTGAAAAGTACCGAGCCTTATGGAGCCTAGCGAATAACTGAGTTGGATTCGGCAAAGGTTCCACCTGAAACTGTGTATGACTGTTCAGAAGTCGGTAATCTATACACAACCTGTGTTCTCCATTTGGTTTGCGTAACAAAACTACCCCCGCATTGTATGGGGATGTGGATTGTGCAATCACGTCATCCTCCAGCAGTTTTTGTATTTCCTCCTCCAGGGCCTTTTCTTTAGAGAATGGCACTGGGTAAACCTTTTGGCGAACAGGCTCCTGTGTGGTCAAAGTCATCTCGAACTCAACCAACCTCGTTCGTCCTGGTTTATCAGTCAGTATCTCCTTATGAGACTTGAGAACCTGGGTTATCCTTTCCCTCTCCTGGGAGGTCAGATCAGGGTTCACTTGCACATCCCTATAGGTTTCCTGGTGTTCCAAGGGATATTCCCTGCCCTCGCTGGTTCCCACTTCTGTCTCCACTGCAACTGCCATTGTCATGAGGTGAGCTGCCTTGTCTCCCGGTCTCTCTTCGTATTTCCGCAAGAGATTGATATGGAAAATCTTCGACTTTCCCCGGATCCGGATCTGATAGTTGGTTCTGGATATCACCCTTTCCACGGGAAATGGTCCTTGCCAACCTATCTCCAGTTTGTTGTTTCCCGTTGGGAGTAGCAACAAGACTTTATCTCCCACCTCTAGAGATCTTTCTTTAGACCTACGGTTGTAGTAAGCCGCATGTCTTTTTCTGGCCTTTTTCAAGTTTTGATTTGCCAGAGTCCATCCCTTGTGGAGTTTTTCTTTCAGTTCCTCCACGTATTTGTAGGATGAGATCACTTCTTCTGACGTCCCCTCTTCAGTCCAACTCCTCAACATGGCTTCCAACGGTCCTTTGATTGGACGACCAAACAGCAACGTAGCGGGTGGTAGTCCTGTTGAGCCATGAGGAACTTCCCGATAGGCAAAGAGTGCTGCTGGGATATATTCATCCCACCTATCCGGTTTTTCCTGCGCTAATTTCCTGAGCATTGTCGTCAACGTGCCGTTGAAACGCTCTACTTGTCCATTGGCTTGAGGGTGGTAAGGGCTGGTATGTATGTGGTTAGAGTGAAACACCCTAAATACCTCCTCCATGAGTTTTCCACAAAACTGAGATCCATTGTCCGTCAGAATTTGATCCGGAAAGCCTAATCTGGTAAAGGCCTCCATCAGTGCGTCCGCCACTCTTTTCGAGTCAATCGTGGTCAACGGTATGGCTTCACCCCACATTGTACAGCAATCCACCATTGTGAGTATATACATGTTCCTCTTCCTAGTCCTGGGAAGTGGACCCACGATATCGATGGCTACCCTCTCGAAAGGAGAGTTCATGATGGGCATCTCACCCAACACCACCGGTGCTGTCCAGTGTTTTGGTGCCACCCTCTGGCACTCAGGGCATGACTTCACATACCGACGCACATCATCTGTCATTCCCGGCCAATAGTAATGGCAGGAAATCCGCTGCATGGTGGCGGCAATACCCATGTGTCCACTAAAGGAGATGGTATGCCCCATATGAAGAATCTGGGACCGGTGAGCTTTCGGGACGACCAACTGACCGTATAGGTTGTCTCCCCTTCCTGCTCTCCTGTAGAGTATCCTATTCTTCATGTAGTACTGCCCCCGTCCTGGTGGATTAGCACTTTTCTGCAGCTTTTTGTAGCAAGGACGTAAAGTATCATCCTCACTCTGGGCAGTTCGTAGCTCCCCCGGCATTGGGTTAGTCACAATTGCGTCTACCTCTTCCGTTTTCATCTGAGAGCGAGTCTGCATTGCTCCCATATGGATTGGCTCTCTGGGCATTCCTAGAAAGACATACCGGCAACCTAGGATGACTGGAAAAATGGGATCGGTCAATACAGCGGCCTTGATGGTGTCGGTGACGTACCTTGACCGAATCTCCACATTAGCAATGGGCAACTTCATGGTTACAGCACTCTTCTGTGCAGGCTGTATATCCAATGTCTCACCTGTGAATTGTTCTGGTTGTACCAGATCCGCAGAAATCACGGCCTCCCCGTCCAGTCCTGTGTCGTATAAACACTCCACTTGACGACCGTTAACCTCTACCAATTCCACTACAGGTGGTTTTTCCTGGTCTGGAGTCTCTTCCTCGGCCTCGACCTGTTCGGTGGGCTCCACCTTAGGTTTTCCTGAGCACACGACGAATTGAGTGTCTCCTGACATTCCCTTGCAGTCAATAGCATTGTTCGTATTTGACTGGCATTGGTTGCACCATTTCCCTGTCCTAGATTTTCTATTGCCAGACTTGAGTGAGCTCTCCTGGTGGCGAGCTTCCTTGTTGACCTTGGCATTTTCTGTGACAACCTCCTTGGAAGTCACTTGACATGCTGCGAAGTGAGGGTTCTTAGCCTTCGATTTGCAGTCCCTCGTATTGTGAGAGGGTGACTTACAAATTGAACACCACTTCTCAGACCACGGTCGTTTAGGTGTAGAGCTTGAAGTGCTCTTGCTTCCCTCTTTCTTCTTCTCTGAACTATCCTCTGATTTTTGCACATAAGGTTCCCACTTTTTTGTTCCTGAATTTTTGGCTTTCTTTTTATCATGTTTCTCTTGACTTTTGGAGTTGGTGGAAAGGTTTTCCCCTGCCTCCCCATGTACCTCGACGAACCGTTCTGCTAATTTAGTCACGAGGTCAATACGTTCTGCTCCTTGTTCTCCCAGGAACGTCCTGAGAGGTTTAGACATTTGCTTCTTCAACTGGTCGACCACCATGAGCTCTTCCAGACTCTCATAGTCATGTGCGAACCCAGCCAAATCCATCCACTTATGGAGATAAGATTTTAGACGCAAACTGTAGGCGGCAAACAACTCCCCCGGTTCTCGTTTCGCTGCTCGAAATTTTTTCCGGTAGGTATGTGACGTAACCTCGAATCGTTTCAGCAGAGCCGTCTTTAACTCGTCATAATTGTTCTTATGTCCTGGTGGCAGGCGAGAATAAACCTCGTATCCGGTCCCGCGTAAATCCTGGGATAGCTTAAGATTCCATTTGTTACGCTCCAGACCCATAGCAACTGACATAGCCTAGAAGCGTTGAAGGTATTGGTCAATCTTCTCTTTGTCCTCCTCGTAGACCGCTAAAGGAAACTTCATAGCATGGTACCCATGTCCACCTACTGGTGTTGATCCTGGGATGGAGGAACCTCCAACTGCTCCCTCAGTTTCTCCATTAGATTGACTCTTGAGCTCGAGTTCCCGCATCCGGTACTCGTGCTCCCTTTTCTGAGCTTCCTGTTCCGCTTCTAATTTCCTAGCTGCTTGCTCAGCTTCAAATTTCTTAGCTGCTTGTTCCAACTCCATCCTTCTCAATTCCAGCTCGGCCTTTCGATCTTCCCTTTCTGCTTGACGATACTCTCTCTCCACTTCCTGTATGTAATCCGTTAGAGCAGACCCCCCAATCCCATTTCTTCCCCCTTTGCCTTTAATTCTAACGTGGTTAGTTTAGGGGTGGCCATTATACAGAGAGGTAAGCTAGCAGGTCTAGTACAATATAACTGCACATTACTATACAGATATATGAACAAGTACTATAAATCTAGATATTACTACACACAGCACATTCACTCAGTGACAAGAGTAGAATCAGGACCACAGACCTATGCAGACGTGTGAAGTGTGAACAGGTAAGATATTAGTCCTAACCCCTATCCACATTCACTCTAGCTGGATTCTCCAATATGATATCACCGTCTTATAACTAAGGATCCCGTGTCAAAAGACCCCGTTGTCAGAAGATCCCACTGTCAAAGGTTCCTGCTTGCAGGAGATCTCGCTGTCCAAGGATTCCGTTTATTAGAGATCCCGCTGTCCAAAGATCCCATTTACGAGAGATCCCGCTGTCCTAAGATCCCGTTATCGAGCCCCCAATAATGTCATGTCCTCCTTTACAGTGTCGTCCCTGGAGTGAAGAGAGCCGACACCCACATTATAATATTTTTTCCCTCTCAATATTCTGGAGAATCCACCAGCTTCCGTCCAACACACTCCATCAGCCTATGGACACCTTTTCCTATCACTCTCTCACTGTCGTACTATGCCCCCTTCTCATACTTCCCCAACGCAACATACTCAACAACTCTTGCTTCTAAAGATTAATAAAGATTAATTTATTAAAAGAAAAGTGTAACGTATATGAGGCGTGTATGTTAAGAAAATGTGTGACGTGTTCTATAAAGTGTGTAGAATCGGACTCTCATACAACAACCCAGTCAGCTGATCCCAGCAAGGATAGACCACAGCACGTTACGTCAGAACATGTACTTCTCACCCAGCGCCGAAACCATCCTGCTGGATACTGATTTGCCTCTGTAGACCTCTGGTAATCCCATTTCATGAACATCCGAAATAGACACCGGTGGTATAAACAGTTAATCATGGACCGGTTGCACCCTACACAATGTCCGTTCCTATCGTTCATAAAAAAATGCACAAGTCCTTTGTAGTGTGTACACATATTAATGTTAATTGTTACTGTACTGGATCCTCCCTCGTGTCTATCTAGCCTCAAGTATCAAGTCTTGTGTTCTATTACACGAGATTATATCACACTATGTAATTATTAGACTTAATGTTTTCAGTTCGTTACTACTGTCTGATGCTGTGTGGTGCATCAGTACGCATCACTCTCTTTGGTGAATCAACTTCCTTCTAGCTTTAGTTACGTTCTGTATGCAACTTTATTGATTGTTGAACTGGTGTTCTTCCGAATGGGATTGGATTCTTTCCCAAAAACTTGTTGAGTTTCCTTGGATCTGGTAGGGAACCTAGGATAGAAACAACACATCTGGTGATAGTACTAGTCACTGATCCTTTCGGCTGAGTGTAAGCCTATCACCTTGCTTAATGATCTTTAGCTAACTAGACTTAGTCATAGAGCAGATTAGCTACCCACCTAGAGCCGAATCAGGCTATGACAAAGAAAAAATCAGCAAACAGAATGCGGAACCCCGCCCACCAGGGACACCTACGGGAAGATCCCAATTATCCCTCATTACTCAATTCTCAACTAGTAAAGCTTATCAACACTTCACTAATCTATTCTTAACTAGCAGAGTTAATATCACGATTCTTACTCTAACTAGTTTCCACTAACAGTGCTAATCATCACACTATAGTTTAACAAGGCCACAGTCTATATTAATTAGAACTAATATTATAATAGGTTATACCTTAAATGGCACTACTGCAGTCCTATCAATCATATCTACATCTGCCATTATAGGCACGTGTAAAATTAAGTCACTAATTAACACACGGTAGATATTATTTCCACTAAGCACTGCAGTGCCCTGGCACTCCGACTAGAGCATTTTCAAGTCCCCCTAGTTGGTCCCAACTCGGGTTTATATGGCAAACTACCAAAGTTGGCCACGTGACGTTATCCTTTATGCCCCCACACAGGTGGCACCTTGGCAGATCATCCCCTGTCAGGGATCCATCCCCCCTCTGGCTCCCTCCATGTTAGATTTGTCATCACAGGTTTTGATTCCAAAAACAAGCCAGCGAGTTCCTGTATACCCCCAACAACAGTTGCCAATAACCCCGTCAATCTTCTCGATGTTCCGGAAACCCGGAATTGACATATGTACTGTTACTTCCGTGCTAAGTACTTCCGTTTTCCCTCTGATATGTTTATGACTTGTCAAAGTGATATATGATTCAGCGCACTCACTTCCTCCTCACTCACCACCAAATGTGTATATGGGCTGACCTGATGTATCCCGTGCAGCTGTGTTTACTCTGTTAGTACGACTGTTGTGGCCTAGAAAATATACGCCAAGCAAACGTCGGTATTATTATCTGGTTAACTCATGGCGAGCTCGTGACATGTATGCTATGATACACTATAATACAACTATCTGTATGCTATGATACACTATAATACAACTATCTGTATGCTATGATACACTATAATACAACTATCTGCATGCTATGATACACTATAATACAACTATCTGTATGCTATGATACACTATAATACAACTATCTGTATGCTATGATACACTATAATACAACTATCTGTATGCTATGATACACTATAATACAACTATCTGTATGATATGATACACTATAATACAACTATCTGTATGCTATGATACACTATAATACAACTATCTGTATGCTATGATACACTATAATACAACTATCTGTATGCTATGATACACTATAATACAACTATCTGTATGCTATGATACACTATAATACAACTATCTGTATGCTATGATACACTATAATACAACTATCTGCATGCTGCGATACACTATAATACAACTATCTGTATGCTATGATACACTATAATATAAGAATTTGTATGATGTGATACTAGTTAGTTAGTTAGTTAGTTAGTTAGTTAGTTAGTTAGTTAGTTAGTTAGTTAGTTAGTTAGTTAGTTAGTTAGTTAGTTAGTTAGTTAGTTAGTTAGTTAGTTAGTCGAAAGATCATCCTCATTGCACATCGAACTATTCAGTCCATAAATGCTCGAATCCCCTCCTCAGCAAATCCCGCAGCGTGTAGCGGCTAACGACGCCAGTTCTGTGTTGGTTTATCAATCTTCTTTGGCTTCCTGCGTAGTGTTCTTGTTTGGCCACCCCTCTTTTAATTTGCTGTTCTAGCAGTCTGGCCATTGTTGTAGATTCACAGTCATCACTTGGTTCTCGCAAAAGTCTCACTTCTCGTAGAGCATTCAGAATGTCAGCCTGGTCCATGGCGCGTCTGCCCTCCACAGTAGCCTCACCTGCGAGCTTGTCAGCCCGCTCATTTCCTTGTACTCCCACATGCCCTGGCACGAAGATGAAACTAATCTTTGCCAGCCGAGACCGCTTCAGAGGCAGCAACCATTCTCTTCGGATCGACCCCTCCTCTATCCTCTTGATCATGTTCATTGAGTCGCTGAGGAAACAAGCCCTAGTGAATGTCTGTGTCTCGAGCCATGTTATTGCTTTACTTACTGCCATGACTTCCATGGTCAGGCTACTTGTGGTTTCAGTGATTAATTCTTTAGAAGAAAATGGAATGAATCAAGTCACCAGACTGCTGAACACAATATATGATATCGGAGATATACCTTCTGAATTATGTACATCTGTATTTGTTGCAATCCCAAAGAAATCAGGAGCCTTGGAATGTGATCAACATAGAACAATTAGTATAACGGTCACATCACGAAGATTTTGCTACGAATTATTTTTGCAATGAGTGAGGAAGAAATTACAACCTGAAATTGGAGAAGAACAATGTGGGTTTGTATAAGGCAAGGATACAGTAAATGCTGTTTATATGCTGCGAACAGTTATTGAACGTGCTATAGAAGTAAACAAAGATATACATCTCAGCTTTATTGACTACACAAAGGCTTTCAATAGAATAAGACATGTGAACATGGTACAGATGCTTACAGATCTACAAATTGATGGGAAAGACATTTTTTTTTTTTTTTGCATATCCTTTACAGGGCATCGCTGTCAACACCAGCATCTTTCAGCTGTATGTTGATTTCTTGGCAAGACTACGCTCACTAGTTTGTCATTACTTTCTGAGCGGCCGGCTCACATACCCCGTAAGTTACCGATGCGATCCGAACCTCTGCTAATTCTCACCGTCATCACGTTACCAACGAGAGCATTCGAGATTACGGAGAACAGTCATAACCTCTAAGTCACGAAGCCGGCAGGAAAGACATTAGACTTATTAAAAAAAACATATATTGGGATAGTGGTGACTTTAACTGGCAGAGGTCTGACGAGACTAAGGGCAAAGCCCTTTTCGAACGCCATCTAGAAGAGAACAACCAGACAGAGATGAGAGGCCGAAATTTCGCCAAGGCGGTTACATCAGATAAGTGTAAGACCCAGAACATTGCAGTTGTAGACACAGTGACAGTGAAAAAGATCAGTGCTGTGCTTCGATAAACAAGAAACAGCGCACCAGGGCCAGATGATATAAGGTTTGACGACATCAGTGTGTGTACCGACAACGAGCTAGAGGAACTAGCAGGCATGTACAACAACAGTATAGGGAGTGCTAGCATCATGGAGGAGTGGTTACACAGCTATCTGATTCCCCTGAAGAAGCCTGGCAAAGACCACACAAAAATTCTGGGATACCGGGTAATACCATGCAAAATACAATAGGCAAGCTGCTGGAGAAGTTAATTGCCAGGAAAATATCAAGTCAGCTAGAGAAGCAAGGTGTTTTCCCATCTACCCTTGGGGGGGGGGGGGGGGGGAAGAGGGGGGTAACCGTCCAAAAAGAGAAACCTGGACCAATGCAGCAGTCTTTGCCCATGATGTCTATGAAGGTTTCCACTCAGGCACTGAAACCGTTGCTGCAGCGATTGATCTTGTGGACGCGTACAACAGAGTACCATTGGATTTTTTAATGCTTCAAGTTCTTGAACTCATAATAAAACCATTCCTCCTTAGTTGGATCCAACGACTAAACTAAACTAGCATCATCATCATCATCTACATGTATCAACATCAATATCCTCACCATGTATCATCAGCATTATCAAAATGTATCAACAGCATTATCAAAATGTATCAACAGCACACTGGTAACCTCGACTCCCCAATGCGTCTCCTAGCATTACACTAAGCCGGAAATCCATATAACGTTTTGCTCTGAGTTTCCGTGGAGATCTGAACCCGCGGCTCTTGCGATAGCAGGCCAGTTTGTTGAATGCGGCTTCCGCACTGTAACTAGGTCACCCTTACTCGTTAAGCCGACCCGGGTTAACCTTTACTTTCGGTTAACAATAGCCTGGCAAACCCTCGCTAGGTCTCTCGTGTGCCCCGAGATAATTTATGATCGGGCTTTCACGTGGTCTACATGTGTGGACTGTGCCTGGACCTGCAGCCAGCAGGGTTAGGATCGGCTAGCCTCTCCCAGGAGGGATGAAAAGTGAAAATTAGTAACCTGCCGATGACCCACAGATTACACAAGTCAACCCCACCTCCACGTGGTGTAGACTGGGAAACCATGACCGCGAGGTCATTGGCTAACAGGCATATGGCTCGCCATAGGGAATGTACTCCCTATGGTCAGATTTTTGTCCTAAACCTACGACTGGCCTAGCAAGCCCGCAGGGGATCTTCATACTGCTCGTAGAAAAACTAAGAAGTATAAACGGATTGAACTAAACGGATATCGACCCGGCAATGTTAAAGGACTACGAGATAGATCAGCGATTCCAAAAATAGGCACAATGAACGTCTGCGGTTTTAATAGTAAAGAAGAAGAACTTATAAAAACAATAAAAGAGATGAAAATCGGAATGATGGGAATAGCGGACACCAAGATAAAGGGGGAAGGATGCAAGGAGATCCATCACAGTTACACGTTTGTCTTCACTGGAGTAGAACAGCAAGAAAGGGCAAGACACGGTGTGGGAATAATCATTGAACCACGGCTAGCAAGAGGGATACTAGACATAATATATATATATATATATATATATATATATATATATATATATATATATATATATATATATATATATATATATATATATATATCAGAAAGATGGGTGTCAGGTCTTAGTCAGATATGACTGAGCTGTCGTATGACAGTAGACGGTACTACCTGCTTCCTGTTAGTGCGCTTACCAAACCCGACACCCCACATTGTGCCAACGGCTTCGGGCGGAAGAGCGCAATTGGGAGGGTACAAGTCTTACCCTGGTGCGAGGAAATGCAACCTAAAGACAAAATGTCATAGCAGGGCAAACCAGGCCCTAAGCCTTGGTTGGCAGCTGGTCTAAGATCGAAGCTCCTAAGTATTTGAACCCTCGGAAATTAAAACTACCTTCATTTTATGTTGTGAGGTCGGCGTCCTGAATTATTCTAGAGCTGGTCTCTGTTTCCCCTCCAAAATAAGTACCGCTGTGGTAATTTGGAAAGTTAGCTCCTATCAGAGTCCTACTCCCAACAGATCCCTGAGACAGGACGAGGGCTAGCATAAGACAGGACAGTACGTCCAGGGACAGACAGAACGACATGGGTTAACCCCATAAACAGCTATCAGCGACGGACGGACTAACCCCCAGGTGAAGGACAGGACAAGGCAATTCTGAGACGCATTACCCACCACGGACAATTTGAGATACACGGGGTCATACACCACGTGATAGGAGACCCAGAGCGTAAGCTTGGGCAGACGGGACTGGGCATTGAATGTGGACGGTTGTGTTTGAACGTTTGTTGAGCGAGTCAACAGCTAACAGAAATGATTGCTAGTTTGAGCTGCGTGCGAGTATCTTATATAGTTTGTGTGTGCGCTAGTGGCGAGACCGATTATATATTTGCATGGCTAAATGATCTTTGTGATATTATAGTCAATGGAATTGTATTTTCTCAATTAAATCCATGAAAATGATTACCTACTTTGACTGATGTTTATTAGCATGTAAATCAACTGCCAGGCCACTGACAAGTTAATGAACTAGGACCCTGACATTTCGAACTATCACACGATAAATCTTAAGATTTATAAATAATCGTGTTTCATGAAAGCACACACTAAAGATATAATTAATATCGACACTTCTGAAAACTCCCGTTCCGCTACGTGAGGTTCTTGTCATATGGTTATTCTCGTGCATCACGAGTTATTCACTATTGAACGCTTATGTTTCCATGTGACGATGTAATACATTTTATAATATGCACTTCATCTATGACCCATAAATTATATACCTCATATAAACAAACATTGAAATCTGCTGTACAATCTCCAGAACAAATTGCTGTTGTTGTTGTGTGGACATAATGATAAGGTTATATGCTAAATCTCATAACTTTCTCTCAGTTGGTTACTGAGATTTGGATTTTTATATGTGGGTGTGGTATATTAGAATAGAAATGGGAGATCGCTGTCCCAAATTATCAGGGGACCTCTGTTATAGGAAAACCAGGAATTGGCTCGTGAGATTCCCAAATGATAAAATAGGTTTTCCTGATAGGAGGTCACGCAGGAGAGCCCAGGGAAGTCACTGCTTTAAAGAGAAAGTTAGATCACTCTAATTAGAGGACAAGCGAGTTGTATCCCTGCCACCGGCTCTCTCTTGTTGGATCTGATCGTTAAGTGAAGTAACTCTATCACTCTAATATTAATTAAAGGAAGTCACATATAACACTAATGAAATTACAGAACACAGTAGGAGACGTTTACATTAATGTAATAAAAGAAACGGATTGGGGGTATGCACCATGGGCAATACAATTTACATAAATATTACACACTTGATATCTTTATGCCTAATTATCTAACAAATATTACTATCCCAATGTCTGATCGTTGATACCAAAAATTCACGAACATCCAACACAATTATAGCAAACTTAACTACATATAACTGTTTGTATGTCTCCAGTTAAAATAAACAATGTTTATAAATGTTTATTTCCTGGACGAATCTGGCACTAGTTGATCTTGACACTGGGTATTCTATGGTTCATGATTCCTTGTAGAATGATCTCTGTAGGTATCAATATAGACTAATTGGACGTGCGTAAAGGTTGTTGTTTACTTGTGGAATAGTTGTTACGTAGTTTAAGAGTTGTGACGTAGTTGTTTATTAGTTGTTGGCCGCTGGACTTAAATGAGGATACATGGGGTGGTAATGCAACTTAGCTTCATCCTTATGTGGCGGAGTGGCAAATATAAGAATGCAGATTTCCTCCTTCACTGAGGAATCGCTCCACTTCGGCCAGGGATGATTTCCCTTTTTGGCATCATCACTTGTACCAACAGACCACCTCCCATATCTGTTGTAACATAATGGACAACATAATTGTACCCCTCCTTACAAAATAATTAGAAAACTCGACATCCTCAAAAAAGTGTGGAACAAACACCCATATACTACTACTACCACCTAGAGATAAATCAGCCAGACCTTTGTCCGCTGACTATAGTGTCACTTACATGATTGGACTTAACCAATGTCCTACATGACATAGGCTTACCTCTAGCATGTTTGCAATGCACGTCTGACTCTTGTGTGCACCAAGCAATCATACTCATTAATATAATTATTCGCTCAGTGGTCAATGTCTACTGATCTGACTCCGATTAAGAGTGACATCTCACTCTGGTCATTATGCATATGTCCTTTCCTCAGGATAGGGGGTAACATAAAATCATCACACACTCAATGTATATAATGTTCCAGATAATACGTATATATCATATAACATGCATGCGTATTTAGACACACATAAAAATGACATTTAGATAATCACAAAGAAAGATTATCCTGATAAATTCTCTCGCCAATCCTAGGATAAGAAACATAAGACAATCCAAGGATAGCCTACAAGCCATTTACAGTGTCTACAAATTATGGCAGTCCCCATAAGAAAATGGAGATGCTCCATGATGTATTTCAGAATAGGTCTCTTAGTTAGACTTAAGTCACTAATCACTATCATGACCTAACGACTGATATTAAACTGACGTTCCCTCGACACAAACAGGGTAGCTTTACAAGTATTTTTCACCTTGTTGTCTCCAGAGATTCGGTAATATTATCCACTGAAAATCACATCCTGTTAGAATCACTGTTACTGGAGAACTCCCTTTAAACTGAATTAGCTACTCTTTATATAAAATCTATTATCCCCCCTGCCACGTTAATTACGCACTTAGTCTACACTAGGAGGTCGGATAAACATGGTTATTCGGACATCCTTTATGTAAGGTAAATATCCGCGGACCTTCTCTTATTAGTTTGACGTAGTTAGTCTGCATTCCATTGCAGCACTATCTGCCGTAAAATAATACTTCATTTGGGCGAATGACAACAAACTTTGGAATACTGGGCGTTATCTGTTATTCCAATTAATAAATCGCCGGTCGTTGTATTTACTGGGCGCTATGAATTTCCAGCCGTATGTGTTTTCACAATCATTGCATTGGTAATATAAACAGGCGTTGTCAACAATGTATAGAAAATAGGCTGTGCCTTGTCGACGGTTCTCAAGCTGTAGTTATGGGGAAATTGAAAATGTCACAATGCTCCCCTCTAAGACAGTTCCTCCTAGGGAGAACTGGAACATCACCAAACTGCAACTTGAGATTCCTCAGATGGAATCTATCTATTTCTCATTGGTCCCTGGCGCTTCTGGTTCTGTTACATTGTCAGGAACAGGATGTCGACTGAGGAAGTCTGCTCCAACATTCATTTTTCCAGGTACATATTCAATCTGAAATGAATACGGTTGAAGAAGTAGCGACCATCTCATCAGTCTCGCATTCAAATTTCTTGAAGCTGCCAGAAACATCAAAGGTTGATGGTCACACTGCACAGTAATGTGTTTCCCATACAGATAGGCTTGAAATTTGTCCACAGCCCAAACTAAGGCCAAACATTCTCTTTCGATGGTAGAGTAATTTCTCTCTGTTGAGTTCAATTTTCTACTTGCATAGGCAACTGGAAATAGCACTGAGTGCTCATCTTCTTTCCTCTGAAGTAGGGTAGCCCCAATTCCAATGTTGCTTGCATCTGTCCGAAGTATGAATGGTGGTTTGAGATCTGGAAGATGAAGTACTGGTTTTGCTGTTAATGCTTTCTTAAGTTCTGAATAAGCATTTTCACATTCTGCCGACCATGTGACTTTCTCTGGTTCCCCTTTTCTTGTTAGGTTGGTTAAAGGAGCAGTGAGGGAATTGAAGTCCTTGATGTATCTCTGGTAGAATCCACACAGTGACACAAAAGACCTAACATCTTTCTTTGTTTTTGGACGAGGTGCTCGTTGTAGCTTCTCAATATTTCCTTCATGAGGAGTCATGAATCCTTGAGACACCGTATGTCCAAGAAAATCAAGCTGATGGAATCCTATCTGACATTTCTTTGGTCGTGCAGTTAACCCCGTTTCTTTAAGGCGTTTGAAAAGACGGTGGAGTGCCTTAAGATGTTCCTCAAATGTCTGCGTAGCAATTAGGATATCATCCATGAAATTGCTGATTGCTGGATGTTGAAGTGGTTCGAGTAATTTCCTCATCATTCTGGTGAAAACACTGGGAGCATTACTCAATCCAAAAGGAAGAACGTTGAACTCATAGTGACCATCAGGAGTACTGAAGGCCAACCATGGACGAACTTCTGGTTTTACAGGAATCTGATAATATCCCATGCTGAGATCGATCCTGGTGAAGTATATGGCTCTGCTGAGACTCGTGAAGAGTTGGTTTTGATCAGGCAGAGGTTCGGCCTGAAACTCCATTATAGCATTGAGCTGTCGATAATCGATGCACAATCTATGTTCTCCACTGGGTTTTCTCAATAAAACCACACTTGCACTGTAAGGTGACTCAGATGGAGATATGATTCCAGATGAAAGCATTTGCTGGATCTCTTCTTTTAAAGCTGTCGCTTTGGCATACGGAACTGGGTATATTTTGACTCGCACAGGGGTAGGGTCAATCAACTTCATGTCGTACTCTACTAAATCTGTAAGTCCTGGCTTATCTGTAAGTATATCTGCATATGTAGCTAAGAGTTCTTGAATCTGCTGCTGCTGATCCTGGGTTAGAGTAGGACTGATGTCCACATCCGGGTAAGTTTCTTTTGCTTGCAGAGTGTACTCAACACCCATAGTGTTTCCATGGTCAACTTCTGTAGCCACTGCCAAAGCCATCAGATGTGCTGTCTCGGTGGTGGGTCTTTCATTATATTTCCTCAGGAGGTTTATATGAAAAATCTTCTGTTTTCCTCTGATGGAAATCTTGTAGTTAGTGCGAGAAATCTTCTCGGTCACTTCATAAGGGTCCTTTCCAACCGATCTGCAATTTGTTCTGGCTAGTTGGGAGAAGTAACAGCACCTTCTCTCCAACTTCCAACTCTCGATCCTTTGCTTTCTTGTTGTAGTAACGAGCAATTCTACGTCTAGCTTGAAGTAGATTGTCTGATGCTAGTTTCCAACCATGCTGTAGACGTTGTTTCAACTCAGCCACATAGGTGGATGCAGTTACAACTGTCTCATCAACTTGATCATCAGTCCATGTTCGAAGTAAAGCTTCAAGTGGTCCCTTGATGGGTCGACCAAACAACAATGTTGCCGGTGCAATTCCAGTTGAGTGATGGGGTACCTCCCGGTAAGAAAATAATGCTGCAGCTACATATGTATCCCATGTCTCTGGTTTCTCATGTGCTAACTTTCTCAAGATGCTGATAAGGGTACCGTTAAATCGTTCCACTGTCCTATTCGACGCTGGGTAGTATGGTGACGTGTGAATCTGAAGAGAATGGAAGAGTCTGAAAACTTCTTCCATCAGCTTCCCTCGGAACTGTGATCCATTATCAGTTAGGATTCTGAGTGGAAATCCTAATCTGGTAAAAATGCCAAGCAAAGCTTCAGCTACATGCTTTGAATCGCTTGATGGCATAGGCACTGCTTCGGCCCACATCGAGCAAGTGTCCACAAGAGTAAGTATAAAGCAGTTCCTTCTCTTCGTTCGGTTGAGAGGTCCCACTATATCCACAGCCACTCTTTCAAATGGTGTGCCAGTGACGGGCATTTCCCCTAAGAATGCTGGTGCTGTCCAGTGTTTTGGGGCAACTCTCTGACACTGGGGACATGACTTGACATACCGAACTATGTCCGCATTCATTCCAGGCCAGTAGTAATGTGTAGAAATCCTTTGCGTGGTAGCATTGATTCCCATGTGTCCACTGAATGGTAGACTATGGCCCATATCCAGGATTTGAGCTCTGTAAGAAGAAGGGACAACGAGTTGTGCATGTTCCTGTCCTTCTTTTCCTGCCCTTCTATGGAGAAGTCCATTCTTCATATACATTTCACCTTTATGTGGGGGTGAATGTGCTTTGGGCAGTTTATGAAAACATGCCGCTAAGGTGCTGTCTGCTGCCTGGGCTTGTTTCAATTCCTCTGGTTGAGGATTTGTCGGAGTAGTCGACGCCGGATCCTTCTTAGCTTTCTGTCTAGTCGTCATAGCCGAGACTATCAGAGGCTTGACAGGATCTCCTAAAAAGACGTATCGACATCCCAACATCACAGGGTAGATTGGGTCATCTAAGACCGCAGCTCTTATTTCGCCAGTCACATAACGTGTAATTATGTTTACCTTTGCCACTGGTAATGACATCGGCACTGTGCTTTTTAAAGGCCCCTGGAGTTCAATTGTTTCCTCAGTGACTTGATCAGGGTTCACTAACGAGGTAGAAACAATTGCATCAAATTGAAGACCAGTATCATAGAGACACGTGGTAATGAATCCGTTAAGTGTAACTGATTCTACTACTGGAAGTCTGGTGTTAGTTTCTTTATGTTTATCCCTACATGGAGGGTCATCAGTGTTTACCTTCCACGCTTCCAGTTTTGCCATACATGCAATAGTATGAGGAGGGTTTCTACGCCGGCAGTCCTTCGTGTGGTGTCCTGTAATATTACATTTCAGACAATATTGTTTCCCCTCTCTCAAGGCATGTTGAGCTAAATTGTGGGTGGTGGTCTTCTTCTTATCTTTTTGCTTACTATTCCTGTTGCCATTATTTTCCTTGGGCTTCTGAGAGTTGTCATTTGAGGTAGCTACTGTCTTCGGACGAGTACCTCCAGATTCCTTCTGTGACTTTTCATACCTCTCTGCCATGGTAGTAATAGCATCCAGTTTTTCAGCACCATGTTGAGTAAGGAATGCCTTCATGTCAGCTGTCATCCTATCTTTCAACTGATCAATGATGAACATTTCCTGGAACCCTTCGCATGTTTCCTCAAATTTGCCTAATGTGCGCCACTTGTGTAAATAAGTTCTTAACCTATCAATAAACTGTGCATAATTTTCTCCTGGATCTTTCCTAGCACTCTTAAATTTCTTTTTATAGCTTTCTGCATCCACTTCATATCGGGCAAGTAATGCCTGTTTGAGAACTTCATAGTTGTCAAGTTCCTCCGGACGCAGTCTGGAAAATACCTCATATGAAATACCGCGCAATCCCTGTGATAATTTTATACTCCATTTACTTTCCTCAAGGCCACACATAGCATGGCCGAGGAGTTAGCAGCTTTCTCCGCTAACCCCGAATACTCTCGTCACGTGACGCGACGAGAATTAGCAGTGGTTCGAATTGCAAAGGTGACTTATGGGAGTATGGAGCCGGTCGCTCAGAAAGTCGTGGCGTGCTGGTGAGCGTAGTCTAGCCTAGGAATCAACATACAGCTGAGGGATGCTGGTGTTGACCGCAATATCCTGAGACAGGATGGAAACGCGGAAAAAAAAAAAAAAAAAAAAAAAGGCCACACATAGCACACATCCGTTCGAATCGGTGAAGATAACTTTCAATCGTGTCGCTATGATCTGAAAATGGTTCCAGAGAGAAAGCCATGGCACCTGTCTGTGAAGAGCTTGCTTCTGCAATTGCTTCAGCAATCGGGCTAACATTAGGTGCGGAGGTCGCTGGTTGGTTTCCTAACTCCATTCTCCTTAGCTCTATCTCATTCTCCATCCTTTTAATTTCAAGAGCATGCTGTCGATCCTTCTCTTTGTTTTCCAATTCGGCTTGCAGCTTTCTCTCTTCTAATTCTCTTTCCATCCTCAGCCTTTCATCTGAAATTTCCTTTTCCATCCTCAACTTTTCGTACTTTTCAAATTCATCTGAGGTAAACTTAGCCAAATCGGGGCCTTGGAGACCACACAGTTTTCCCGTTTCTATAAATTGGGCTCTTAACTTAGCTGTGTCTGCCATTCTCTAATTATGCCTCTGGTAACAGTATGTGAGATATGCTTATAGTCAACCCCACAGATATCTACTTTAGAGACTGAGCAAGCACTTTATTTTGAGTAGGCAAGATGAGTAACAGCTAATTAATTAAAATACAATTTGGTTACACAGTGTATATGGCATGCACATGCAAAAAAAAAAAATATAATTTCCGTCGGCCAACAACTGAGTCATAAATATTAACCTCTACTTAATTATTAACTGTACTAGGGGTAGGGAATATGATGGTAATTGGTAATCTGAAATTAACAACTATGAGATCCCGGACCGTGCACACACTTGTGGTATATTAGAATAGAAATGGGAGATCGCTGTCCCAAATTATCAGGGGACCTCTGTTATAGGAAAACCAGGAATTGGCTCGTGAGATTCCCAAATGATAAAATAGGTTTTCCTGATAGGAGGTCACGCAGGAGAGCCCAGGGAAGTCACTGCTTTAAAGAGAAAGTTAGATCACTCTAATTAGAGGACAAGCGAGTTGTATCCCTGCCACCGGCTCTCTCTTGTTGGATCTGATCGTTAAGTGAAGTAACTCTATCACTCTAATATTAATTAAAGGAAGTCACATATAACACTAATGAAATTACAGAACACAGTAGGAGACGTTTACATTAATGTAATAAAAGAAACGGATTGGGGGTATGCACCATGGGCAATACAATTTACATAAATATTACACACTTGATATCTTTATGCCTAATTATCTAACAAATATTACTATCCCAATGTCTGATCGTTGATACCATAAATTCACGAACATCCAACACAATTATAGCAAACTTAACTACATATAACTGTTTGTATGTCTCCAGTTAAAATAAACAATGTTTATAAATGTTTATTTCCTGGACGAATCTGGCACTAGTTGATCTTGACACTGGGTATTCTATGGTTCATGATTCCTTGTAGAATGATCTCTGTAGGTATCAATATAGACTAATTGGACGTGCGTAAAGGTTGTTGTTTACTTGTGGAATAGTTATTACGTAGTTTAAGAGCTGTGACGTAGTTGTTTATTAGTTGTTGGCCACTGGACTTAAATGAGGATACATGGGGTGGTAATGCAACTTAGCTTCATCCTTATGTGGCGGAGTGGCAAATATAAGAATGCAGATTTCCTCCTTCACTGAGGAATCGCTCCACTTCGGCCAGGGATGATTTCCCTTCTTGGCATCATCACTTGTACCAACAGACCACCTCCCATATCTGTTGTAACATAATGGACAACATAATTGTACCCCTCCTTACAAAATAATAAGAAAACTCGACATCCTCAAAAAAGTGTGGAACAAACACCCATATACTACTACTACCTAGAGATAAATCAGCCAGACCTTTGTCCGCTGACTATAGTGTCACTTACATGATTGGACTTAACCAATGTCCTACATGACATAGGCTTACCTCTAGCATGTTTGCAATGCACGTCTGACTCTTGTGTGCACCAAGCAATCATACTCATTAATATAATTATTCGCTCAGTGGTCAACGTCTACTGATCTGACTCCGATTAAGAGTGACATCTCACTCTGGTCATTATGCATATGTCCTTTCCTCAGGATAGGGGGTAACATAAAATCATCACACACTCAATGTATATAATGTTCCAGATAATACGTACATATCATATAACATGCATGCGTATTTAGACACACATAAAAATGACATTTAGATAATCACAAAGAAAGATTATCCTGATAAATTCTCTCGCCAATCCTAGGATATGAAACATAAGACAATCCAAGGATAGCCTACAAGACATTTACAGTGTCTACAAATTATGGCAGTCCCCATAAGAAAATGGAGATGCTCCATGATGTATTTCAGAATAGGTCTCTTAGTTAGACTTAAGTCACTAATCACTATCATGACCTAACGACTGATATTAAACTGACGTTCCCTCGACCTCGTTGTAGTCTCGACCACTCTCTTCCTTTCCTTCACTGCTCGCTCTTGATTCTCATCTTTACCTACATATTGTGGTCTTCGCCCCTCTCCACCCATCGTGTCCCAAATACCCTTGCCATGAAATGTTATTTATGCGATCGGACCCTTCTAGAAGGTTCTCGGTTACCATTCTCGTACAGACACCACTCACACGTAACTGTAAAGAACCAATAATTACTGGACAATATTCCGTGCTAACATACTGACATAACAGTGACAAGGGTGGGGGGGGGGGGGCATGTTTACTGAATTAGTGTTTCCATGGTGATGTCTATGACCTGGTGATGGTCGGACCTTACTTCAGCTATAATGTAACCCTTGACATTAAGTCATCATCATCATCATCATCATCATCATCATCATCATCATCATCATCATCATCATCATCATCATCATCATCATCAACATGTACCATGCCCATAAGCGTGTCGATGATAGTGTTTATCTGACACGAAGTCTGGGATCGGATTGGTGTTCTTGTCCAGATTATATAATGCTAGCAAGAAATCAAAGTATGCACCTCTTTGTCTTCCATGTGTACGTCTCCCATCTAATGTGCCAGTTGTCACTGAGCTGTTGAGACTATTCCTCGGTTGTGATGAGCCACTACGGTGTGACATAATGTACCAGTCTCCTTAGTTTACAGACCTCCGTTTCTATCAAAGGCACCTTGCCGTCTTAACAGACGATAGTTTGTAAGGTATGGAGTTATTGCCTCTCCATAGTACAAAGCCTGGGCTAAAATATAGAGATCATGTGTTGCCCATGCAGCATGATCTGTCTCTCGGCCTGCCTAGTTCACTCCAGAGGAAAGATAACACCTCTACATCTGGAATAAGACAAGCTGCGGAAGCTGCCGGATCAGCAAAGCAATGCTCTAACTGTCCACCTGTCGGAGCTTCCATCCTAGACCAGTCGCCAACCAACGCTTAGGGCCTGGTCTGCCCTGCCATGACAATTTTGTCTTTAGCTTGCATTTCCTCGTACCAGGGTAAGGCTTGTACCCTCCCAATTGCGCTCTTCCGCCCGAAGCCGTTGGCACTATGAGGGGTGTCGGGTTTGGTAAGCGCCGCCCAACGTTCGGCGCTAACAGAAAGCAGGTAGTACCGTCTACTGTTATACGGTAGCTCAGCCATGTCTGACTAAGACCTGGCACAATCCGGATATATGAATTCCTTGTGTCCGTTTCTAGGAATTGTATAATTCACGTGTATAGGCTGTCATTACCTAATAAGGCAATGAATGCCATATATCAAAACAAGAGAGGAATGTAGGTAGTGGCTCGAAATATATTGCCGTTAGCGGGCTAAGTTAGACCTGGCAGGGATAGCATTGTAACTTGAGTCTTGCCCAGCCAACAAGTCAGATGTAGTTACAACGGAGTTGGGTTTTTTTCCGCCAGCTGTGCCTTTTGTATTCAGGGTGAAATGATATTGCTTTTTGAATATTAATACCTGTATTATATGATAAATAGAATACACATATTATATGTATTAATGTAGAATTTGGTAACTGAAAAATTACTTCTTGAGAAGATAGCCTGAAGTTCGAACTATGCACCAAGAACGTCTATACCACTGTACAATATTCCCAGGCTTACAATTCATATTCTGCTATGATTGCTAATTCATATTCTGGTGAACAATATCTCAATATCATCTGCGAAGTCTATGAAGACAGTCTGTTCACTATATCTTCACATTCGAACCAGTATTCTCTAGATTAGAGACTTGTCTTTACCAGACGTCTAGTGAACTATGGATGTACTCAAGGGTGCTTTTTTCTAATTCATACATGTACTCATACATATCGCGTGTGGATCTTTATGTAATCTGTTTAATGAATATACAGGGGAGTGAAGTTAATTTTGTTTGTATAATATCATGGGGAAGAGAGGTGGACACCCCATATCTTCAGATGGTTTGTCAAGCCCTACATGTCATGTCAGCAAGGTCCAATTAGTGGGACTGCCTAAATAATCATTTATACATGCCGCAGAGGTTTAAACCTCCGACTGCGGGAAGTTAGGAGGGTGGACAATTCGTCAGCGGTGGACTCCTGTATTATTCTAGATGGGTAGATTATATGTCCTCTCATATTTGTGGGTGTTTGCCATGTGAATGTGAGAGTGTTTATAGTTTGGGTGTCAAGGTTTTGTCTTATTCGTCGTATAGTGAAGGGTCAGTTAGATGGAACAGTCCCGAACCCCCGACTAGTAGTCGAATCAGTTTACGGGTAATACATAGAGACCCCGCTTGTCAACAGAGGTCTTAACTAGCAGAGAGATTTTCCTCCTGCTTTATTTCCATTTATTTTCACTGTTTGTGCGACAATGAAAATGTATATTCTGTCATGATGTACATTGCTTTTTTTTTTTCAATCTTACAGCACTGGAGGCAATGATGAGGGACACATTTTGGCAATAATACTTTTTAAAGAGATGACTGCCAAAACCTGGCATAACCCATTAAGTTCGTACATCTATATGCCCAATCAAGAAAGGGAAACAACCCATTGTTTTCTTTCAAGCAACACCCAAGAAGTTCTATCTTGGCTACCTCCCTTGTTCATCTATTTTTACAACGTATTGGCCAGCTGCAAAACAAATTGATATTGGAACCAGCAACTGGTACCATATATTTACCACAATTTGCCGTTGGAAGAAATTACTTATTGCTGCATCACTCCAGAACGGAGCTTAGCACATGATGGTGGAACATCTGCCACTATCTATGTCTGAGAGATTTACAGTGTTTGCTGCCCGAAACTACCAGAGGAGCTTTAGAACTGATTTACCAATTCCATGTATAGTTATAGAACATCAGATTTCGGTCTGGAACCAGTGATGGCCCACTTTTGTTTCAATTTCGCGCATAGACATTATGGATGTATCTTGATCTACGATATACGAATACTACCCACATATTTTTTTGAGATGCCTCCTGAATATCCTTCAACTAGCAATAACAGCAACCTCGTCGATAGTCCGGGCTTCAACACCTTATAGTATGATGGCTAATACGGCCACTTGGTGGAATCACCGTTTAATTGCAGACCCATATTTCTCTCAAGACATACGCCAGCTCGGGTAGTCCAGAATGCAGGTCCAGCGAATCAGTACCAACAACATCATCATTTTATATCTAAGGTCCTTCAGTAACAATCGTGGACAGTTACATTTGTCTGTCGGTTATGTCCCACAAGAAATTTGATTATATCGTAGTCCATGATTCCAATATCCACAGTACCTATGTTATTCAGCCAGAGAACCTTTTAACAGTGATATAGCAATTTGTTTGGTCCATGAAGAATGGGATGAACCCATCTATCTATCAACTGTGGAATACGTAGAGGTTTTTAGGATAGAGACTGTAGAAGCGTCTTCACAGGACTTTTCCCTTGGAGAACAGATACAGTTGGTTATGAAGCCCAGTGAGGGGTGCTAATTTTCCTTGATTTAAGGATTTGCATATTACAGGATGTATGTAGGAGGAGAGACATAAGTCACAGCCAGATGCAAGATTTATGGACTGCCTTTTTTGTAGTAGTGAATGTGTATTAGAAAATATATATATATATATATATATATATATATATATATATATATATATATATATATATATATATATATATATATATATACTATGTCTGGGTTTGTTGAACCTAGGTAAATGTATGCACGTTATGTTTATTCTGGAAGTCACAACAAATCCAGATTTTGAGTTTTGATTTATTTCAGGTGGAAAGTAGAGAAATATAATGTAGAGAATTTTTAAATCAAAGAGTGTGTTTCACTGCTTTGATAATGTACTTTGTTGGTTATTATGTTTTGTAGATTTTAGCAGAGACAGAGTCCCGTAACCCATTGTTTGGAACATTATTAAATATTATATTAGAATCAGTAGTGTTCTCATTTTCTTGTGACCAGTGTTACCAAGTGATGTTGTCGTAGAGATGTATGCCACTGTTATCAATGTACAGAGAGCTGAAGTCAGAGGTCAGACCACACATAGACCCATATGTCCTACAGAGAGTTGAAGTCAGAGGTCAGACAACACATAGACCCATATGTCCTACAGAGAGCTGAAGTGGGAGGTCAGACAACACATAGACCCATATGTCCTACAGAGAGCTGAAGTTGGAGGTCAGACAACACATAGACCCATATGTCCTACAGAAAGCTGAAGTGGGAGGTCAGACAACACATAGACCCATATGTCATACAGAGAGCTGAAGTGGGAGGTCAGACAACACATAGACCCATATGTCCTACAGAGAGCTGAAGTGGGAGGTCAGACAACACATAGACCCATATGTCCTACAGAGAGCTGAAGTGGGAGGTCAGACAACACATAGACCCATATGTCCTACAGAGAGCTGAAGTCGGAGGTCAGACAACACATAGACCCATATGTCCTACAGAGAGCTGAAGTGGGAGGTCAGACAACACATAGACCCATATGTCCTACAGAGAGCTGAAGTTGGAGGTCAGACAACACATAGACCCATATGTCCTACAGAAAGCTGAAGTTGGAGGTCAGACAACACATAGACCCATATGTCATACAGAGAGTTGAAGTGGGAGGTCAGACAACACATAGACCCATATGTCCTACAGAGAGCTGAAGTGGGAGGTCAGACAACACATAGACCCATATGTCCTACAGAGAGTTGAAGTCGGAGGTCAGACAACACATAGACCCATATGTCCTACAGAGAGTTGAAGTCGGAGGTCAGACAACACATAGACCCATATGTCCTACAGAGAGCTGAAGTGGGAGGTCAGACAACACATAGACCCATATGTCCTACAGAAAGCTGAAGTGGGAGGTCAGACAACACATAGACCCATATGTCCTACAGAAAGCTGAAGTGGGAGGTCAGACAACACATAGACCCATATGTCCTACAGAAAGCTGAAGTGGGAGGTCAGACAACACATAGACCCATATGTCCTACAGAGAGCTGAAGTGGGAGGTCAGACAACACATAGACCCATATGTCCTACAGAGAACTGAAGTCGGAGGTCAGACAACACATAGACCCATATGTCCTACAGAGAGTTGAAGTCGGAGGTCAGACAACACATAGACCCATATGTCCTACAGAGAGTTGAAGTCGGAGGTCAGACAACACATAGACCCATATGTCCTACAGAGAACTGAAGTCGGAGGTCAGACAACACATAGACCCATATGTCATACAGAGAGCTGAAGTGGGAGGTCAGACAACACATAGACCCATATGTCCTACAGAGAGTTGAAGTGGGAGGTCAGACAACACATAGACCCATATGTCCTACAGAGAGCTAAAGTGGGAGGTCAGACAACACATAGACCCATATGTCCTACAGAGAGCTGAAGTGGGAGGTCAGACAACACATAGACCCATATGTCCTATAGAGAGCTGAAGTCGGAGGTCAGACAACACATAGACCCATATGTCCTACAGAGAGCTGAAGTGGGAGGTCAGACAACACATAGACCCATATGTCCTACAGAGAGCTGAAGTTGGAGGTCAGACAACACATAGACCCATATGTCCTACAGAGAGCTGAAGTTGGAGGTCAGACAACTCATAGACCCATATGTCATACAGAGAGTTGAAGTTTGAGGTCAGACAACACATAGACCCATATGTCCTACAGAGAGCTGAAGTGGGAGGTCAGACAACACATAGACCCATATGTCCTACAGAGAGCTGAAGTGGGAGGTCAGACAACACATAGACCCATATGTCCTACAGAGAGTTGAAGTCGGAGGTCAGACAACACATAGACCCATATGTCCTACAGAGAGCTGAAGTGGGAGGTCAGACAACACATAGACCCATATGTCCTACAGAGAGTTGAAGTCGGAGGTCAGACAACACATAGACCCATATGTCCTACAGAGAGTTGAAGTCGGAGGTCAGACAACACATAGACCCATATGTCCTACAGAGAGTTGAAGTCGGAGGTCAGACAACACATAGACCCATATGTCCTACAGAGAGCTGAAGTGGGAGGTCAGACAACACATAGACACCTATGTCCTACAGAGAGCTGAAGTGGGAGGTCAGACAACACATAGACCCATATGTCCTACAGAGAGCTGAAGTGGGAGGTCAGACAACACATAGACCCATATGTCCTACAGAGAACTGAAGTGGGAGGTCAGACAACACATAGACCCATATGTCCTACAGAGAGCTGAAGTGGGAGGCCAGACAACACATAGACCCATATGTCCTACAGAGAGCTGAAGTGGGAGGTCAGACAACACATAGACCCATATGTCCTACAGAGAGTTGAAGTCGGAGGTCAGACAACACATAGACCCATATGTCCTACAGAAAGCTGAAGTTGGAGGTCAGACAACACATAGACCCATATGTCCTACAGAGAGCTGAAGTGGGAGGTCAGACAACACATAGACCCATATGTCCTACAGAGAGCTGAAGTGGGAGGTCAGACAACACATAGACCCATATGTCCTACAGAGAGTTGAAGTCGGAGGTCAGACAACACATAGACCCATATGTCCTACAGAAAGCTGAAGTTGGAGGTCAGACAACACATAGACCCATATGTCCTACAGAGAGCTGAAGTGGGAGGTCAGACAACACATAGACCCATATGTCCTACAGAGAGCTGAAGTCGGAGGTCAGACAACACATAGACCCATATGTCCTACAGAGAGCTGAAGTGGGAGGTCAGACAACACATAGACCCATATGTCCTACAGAGAGCTGAAGTTGGAGGTCAGACAACACATAGACCCATATGTCCTACAGAAAGCTGAAGTTGGAGGTCAGACAACACATAGACCCATATGTCATACAGAGAGTTGAAGTGGGAGGTCAGACAACACATAGACCCATATGTCCTACAGAGAGCTGAAGTGGGAGGTCAGACAACACATAGACCCATATGTCCTACAGAGAGTTGAAGTCGGAGGTCAGACAACACATAGACCCATATGTCCTACAGAGAGTTGAAGTCGGAGGTCAGACAACACATAGACCCATATGTCCTACAGAGAGCTGAAGTGGGAGGTCAGACAACACATAGACCCATATGTCCTACAGAAAGCTGAAGTGGGAGGTCAGACAACACATAGACCCATATGTCCTACAGAAAGCTGAAGTGGGAGGTCAGACAACACATAGACCCATATGTCCTACAGAAAGCTGAAGTGGGAGGTCAGACAACACATAGACCCATATGTCCTACAGAGAGCTGAAGTGGGAGGTCAGACAACACATAGACCCATATGTCCTACAGAGAACTGAAGTCGGAGGTCAGACAACACATAGACCCATATGTCCTACAGAGAGTTGAAGTCGGAGGTCAGACAACACATAGACCCATATGTCCTACAGAGAGTTGAAGTCGGAGGTCAGACAACACATAGACCCATATGTCCTACAGAGAGCTGAAGTCGGAGGTCAGACAACACATAGACCCATATGTCATACAGAGAGCTGAAGTGGGAGGTCAGACAACACATAGACCCATATGTCCTACAGAGAGTTGAAGTGGGAGGTCAGACAACACATAGACCCATATGTCCTACAGAGAGCTGAAGTGGGAGGTCAGACAACACATAGACCCATATGTCCTACAGAGAGCTGAAGTGGGAGGTCAGACAACACATAGACCCATATGTCCTATAGAGAGCTGAAGTCGGAGGTCAGACAACACATAGACCCATATGTCCTACAGAGAGCTGAAGTGGGAGGTCAGACAACACATAGACCCATATGTCCTACAGAGAGCTGAAGTTGGAGGTCAGACAACACATAGACCCATATGTCCTACAGAGAGCTGAAGTTGGAGGTCAGACAACTCATAGACCCATATGTCATACAGAGAGTTGAAGTTTGAGGTCAGACAACACATAGACCCATATGTCCTACAGAGAGCTGAAGTGGGAGGTCAGACAACACATAGACCCATATGTCCTACAGAGAGTTGAAGTCGGAGGTCAGACAACACATAGACCCATATGTCCTACAGAGAGTTGAAGTCGGAGGTCAGACAACACATAGACCCATATGTCCTACAGAGAGTTGAAGTCGGAGGTCAGACAACACATAGACCCATATGTCCTACAGAGAGTTGAAGTCGGAGGTCAGACAACACATAGACCCATATGTCCTACAGAGAGTTGAAGTCGGAGGTCAGACAACACATAGACCCATATGTCCTACAGAGAGTTGAAGTCGGAGGTCAGACAACACATAGACCCATATGTCCTACAGAGAGCTGAAGTGGGAGGTCAGACAACACATAGACCCATATGTCCTACAGAGAGCTGAAGTGGGAGGTCAGACAACACATAGACCCATATGTCCTACAGAGAGCTGAAGTGGGAGGTCAGACAACACATAGACCCATATGTCCTACAGAGAGCTGAAGTGGGAGGTCAGACAACACATAGACCCATATGTCCTACAGAGAGCTGAAGTGGGAGGCCAGACAACACATAGACCCATATGTCCTACAGAGAGCTGAAGTGGGAGGTCAGACAACACATAGACCCATATGTCCTACAGAGAGTTGAAGTCGGAGGTCAGACAACACATAGACCCATATGTCCTACAGAAAGCTGAAGTGGGAGGTCAGACAACACATAGACCCATATGTCCTACAGAGAGCTGAAGTGGGAGGTCAGACAACACATAGACCCATATGTCCTACAGAGAGCTGAAGTGGGAGGTCAGACAACACATAGACCCATATGTCCTACAGAGAGTTGAAGTCGGAGGTCAGACAACACATAGACCCATATGTCCTACAGAAAGCTGAAGTTGGAGGTCAGACAACACATAGACCCATATGTCCTACAGAGAGCTGAAGTGGGAGGTCAGACAACACATAGACCCATATGTCCTACAGAGAGTTGAAGTGGGAGGTCAGACAACACATAGACCCATATGTCCTACAGAGAGCTGAAGTGGGAGGTCAGACAACACATAGACCCATATGTCCTACAGAGAGCTGAAGTGGGAGGTCAGACAACACATAGACCCATATGTCCTACAGAAAGCTGAAGTTGGAGGTCAGTCAACACATAGACCCATATGTCCTACAGAGAGCTGAAGTCGGAGGTCAGACAACACATAGACCCATATGTCCTACAGAGAGCTGAAGTGGGAGGTCAGACAACACATAGACCCATATGTCCTACAGAGAGCTGAAGTTGGAGGTCAGACAACACATAGACCCATATGTCCTACAGAAAGCTGAAGTTGGAGGTCAGACAACACATAGACCCATATGTCCTACAGAGAGCTGAAGTTGGAGGTCAGACAACACATAGACCCATATGTCCTACAGAGAGCTGAAGTTGGAGGTCAGACAACACATAGACCCATATGTCCTACAGAAAGCTGAAGTTGGAGGTCAGACAACACATAGACCCATATGTCATACAGAGAGTTGAAGTGGGAGGTCAGACAACACATAGACCCATATGTCCTACAGAGAGCTGAAGTGGGAGGTCAGACAACACATAGACCCATATGTCCTACAGAGAGTTGAAGTCGGAGGTCAGACAACACATAGACCCATATGTCCTACAGAGAGTTGAAGTCGGAGGTCAGACAACACATAGACCCATATGTCCTACAGAGAGCTGAAGTGGGAGGTCAGACAACACATAGACCCATATGTCCTACAGAAAGCTGAAGTGGGAGGTCAGACAACACATAGACCCATATGTCCTACAGAAAGCTGAAGTGGGAGGTCAGACAACACATAGACCCATATGTCCTACAGAAAGCTGAAGTGGGAGGTCAGACAACACATAGACCCATATGTCCTACAGAGAGCTGAAGTGGGAGGTCAGACAACACATAGACCCATATGTCCTACAGAGAACTGAAGTCGGAGGTCAGACAACACATAGACCCATATGTCCTACAGAGAGTTGAAGTCGGAGGTCAGACAACACATAGACCCATATGTCCTACAGAGAGTTGAAGTCGGAGGTCAGACAACACATAGACCCATATGTCCTACAGAGAGCTGAAGTCGGAGGTCAGACAACACATAGACCCATATGTCATACAGAGAGCTGAAGTGGGAGGTCAGACAACACATAGACCCATATGTCCTACAGAGAGTTGAAGTGGGAGGTCAGACAACACATAGACCCATATGTCCTACAGAGAGCTGAAGTGGGAGGTCAGACAACACATAGACCCATATGTCCTACAGAGAGCTGAAGTGGGAGGTCAGACAACACATAGACCCATATGTCCTATAGAGAGCTGAAGTCGGAGGTCAGACAACACATAGACCCATATGTCCTACAGAGAGCTGAAGTGGGAGGTCAGACAACACATAGACCCATATGTCCTACAGAGAGCTGAAGTTGGAGGTCAGACAACACATAGACCCATATGTCCTACAGAGAGCTGAAGTTGGAGGTCAGACAACTCATAGACCCATATGTCATACAGAGAGTTGAAGTTTGAGGTCAGACAACACATAGACCCATATGTCCTACAGAGAGCTGAAGTGGGAGGTCAGACAACACATAGACCCATATGTCCTACAGAGAGTTGAAGTCGGAGGTCAGACAACACATAGACCCATATGTCCTACAGAGAGTTGAAGTCGGAGGTCAGACAACACATAGACCCATATGTCCTACAGAGAGTTGAAGTCGGAGGTCAGACAACACATAGACCCATATGTCCTACAGAGAGTTGAAGTCGGAGGTCAGACAACACATAGACCCATATGTCCTACAGAGAGTTGAAGTCGGAGGTCAGACAACACATAGACCCATATGTCCTACAGAGAGTTGAAGTCGGAGGTCAGACAACACATAGACCCATATGTCCTACAGAGAGCTGAAGTGGGAGGTCAGACAACACATAGACCCATATGTCCTACAGAGAGCTGAAGTGGGAGGTCAGACAACACATAGACCCATATGTCCTACAGAGAGCTGAAGTGGGAGGTCAGACAACACATAGACCCATATGTCCTACAGAGAGCTGAAGTGGGAGGCCAGACAACACATAGACCCATATGTCCTACAGAGAGCTGAAGTGGGAGGTCAGACAACACATAGACCCATATGTCCTACAGAGAGTTGAAGTCGGAGGTCAGACAACACATAGACCCATATGTCCTACAGAAAGCTGAAGTGGGAGGTCAGACAACACATAGACCCATATGTCCTACAGAGAGCTGAAGTGGGAGGTCAGACAACACATAGACCCATATGTCCTACAGAGAGCTGAAGTGGGAGGTCAGACAACACATAGACCCATATGTCCTACAGAGAGTTGAAGTCGGAGGTCAGACAACACATAGACCCATATGTCCTACAGAAAGCTGAAGTTGGAGGTCAGACAACACATAGACCCATATGTCCTACAGAGAGCTGAAGTGGGAGGTCAGACAACACATAGACCCATATGTCCTACAGAGAGTTGAAGTGGGAGGTCAGACAACACATAGACCCATATGTCCTACAGAGAGCTGAAGTGGGAGGTCAGACAACACATAGACCCATATGTCCTACAGAGAGCTGAAGTGGGAGGTCAGACAACACATAGACCCATATGTCCTACAGAAAGCTGAAGTTGGAGGTCAGTCAACACATAGACCCATATGTCCTACAGAGAGCTGAAGTCGGAGGTCAGACAACACATAGACCCATATGTCCTACAGAGAGCTGAAGTGGGAGGTCAGACAACACATAGACCCATATGTCCTACAGAGAGCTGAAGTTGGAGGTCAGACAACACATAGACCCATATGTCCTACAGAAAGCTGAAGTTGGAGGTCAGACAACACATAGACCCATATGTCCTACAGAGAGCTGAAGTTGGAGGTCAGACAACACATAGACCCATATGTCCTACAGAGAGCTGAAGTGGGAGGTCAGACAACACATAGACCCATATGTCCTACAGAAAGAGACATCTTAATAGATGTCTATGGTTAATTGACCGGCTCTCTACCTTGTTCTCCAGGAGAGTAGTCTGATCAATGTAGGTTGGGCTGGGGTCTCTTTCTGCCTAGTCCCATCCTTACATAAATAGAGCAATGGCTACGTCAATTCCTAGAGACTACTATAAAGTAACAAGATTCGAACTCATTTATTATATCTTGAATCCAGGCACTCTAAACCCTAGACCTAATTCACATATATTCTATATTTAATATCCCGTGTGTTGCCGGGGCCCATAAGGGAAGCAAATAATAGCAACACTGTAGCCTACCACGCATGTCGTAAGAGGCGACTAAGGAGGCTTGATGGTTCCGTCGCCCTGCTACTAAGTGAGTGCGTGGCGCGACACTGTGAGCTGTGAGTTTCGTGTGAAATGCTTTTGAATCTGCGCGAGGTCTTTTGGAAAATGACTGCATGTTAGGAGCGATGGCAGATGGCTATGTCCCAGAGTTGACCGGTTTTTGCCTTATGCAGAAATGCGTGGCTGCTGGGCTTCTGGTTGACTGCCACTACCATCGACGATGAACTGTATTTCGTGGACTGTGTGGGTGAACATCTAGGAAACATCCAGATGGGAAAATGACTGCCGATTCCATCAGAAATGAACTGGGTGTTTTGTGGGGGACTATTGTGTTGACATTCTGGTGGCGACATTATGCACAGTGTATCTGTGCGGGCTGTTATTTGTCGAGACTCCTGTCTTTTCCACTTTTCACATTGGGCAGTGGGGAGCATTTTGTGTGATATTCACTGGCACAGGAACGGAGCATAATGGGGACGACCCGTTGCTGTGAAGTTGGAACTGCGACTAACTAACTAACTAATATCCCACATACGGCACAGTCAGTGCACTTGGCTGGCAGGGCAGTAGTACTGGTTCACTCCCAGCAGAGGCATGGTCATTCTGTCCACCCAGCACGGCTATTGGATCGACCCAGCACGGCTCTAGGATCGACCCAACACGGCTCTGGAATCGACCCAACACGGCTCTGGGATCGATCTAGCCTCACAGACACGGATGTCAGACAATCGTAACAGTTTCCAGAGAATTGTCTGAGAAGTAAACCGGATCTTGTTGACCTACAAGAGGTGTTGACCTACAAAAGAAGTTGACCTACAAGGGATGTTGACCGACAAATCGTATCCTTAACAAAAAGACGTTGACAGACAAAAGTTGACCTACAAGTTGTGTTGACCTACAAGAGGTGTTTACCTACAAGAGGTGTTGACCTACAAGAGGTGTTGACCTACAAGTGGTGTTGGCCTACAATAGGTGTTGACTTACAATAGGTGTTGGCCTAAAAGTGGTGTTGACTTACAATAGGTGTTGACCTACAATAGGTGTTGACCTACAATAGGTGTTGACCTACAAGTGGTGTTGTTTTACAATAGGTGTTGACTTACAATAGGTGTTGACTTACAATAGGTGTTGACTTACAATAGGTGTTGGCCTACAAGAGGTGATGGCCTACAAGAGGTGTTGACTTACAATAGGTGTTGACCTACAATAGGTGTTGGCCTAAAATAGGTGTTGACTTACAATAGGTGTTGACCTACAAGTGGTGTTGACCTACAATAGGTGTTGACCTACAATAGGTGTTGACCTACAATAGGTGTTGACCTACAATAGGTGTTGACCTACAATAGGTGTTGACCTACAATAGGTGTTGATTTACAAGTGGTGTTGACTTACAATAGGTGTTGACTTACAAAAGGTGTTGACCTAAAATAGGTGTTGACCTACAATAGGTGTTGACCTACAATAGGCGTTGACCTACAATAGGTGTTGGCCTACAATAGGTGTTGACCTACAAGTGGTGTTGACATACAATAGGTGTTGACCTACAATAGGTGTTGACTTACAATAGGCGTTTACTTACAATAGGTGTTGGCCTACAAGAGGTAATGACCTACAAGTGGTGTTGACGTACAATAGGTGTTGACCTACAATAGGTGTTGACCTATAATAGGTGTTGCCCTATAATAGGTGTTGACCTACAAAATGTGTTGGCCTATAATAGATGTTGACTTACAATAGGTGTTGACCTACAATAGGTGTTGACCTACAATAGGTGTTGCCCTACAATAAGTGTTGGCCTACAATAGGTGTTGGCCCATAATAGGTGTTGACTTTCAATAGGTGTTGACCTACAATAGGTATTGGCCTACAATAAATGTTGACTTACAATAGGTGTTGACCTACAATAGGTGTTGACCTACAATAGGTGTTGACTTACAATAGGTGTTGCCCTACAATAGGTGTTGACCTACAATAGGTGTTGACCTACAAGTGGTGTTGACTTACAATAGGTGTTGACCTTCAATAGGTGTTGACCTACAATAGGTGTTGACGTACAAGTGGTGTTGACTTACAATAGGTGTTGACCTACAAGAGGTGTTGACCTACAAGAGGTGTTGACCTACAAGAGGTTTTGACCTACAAGAGGTGTTGGCCTACAAGAGGTGTTGACCTACAATAGGTGTTGACCTACAATAGTTGTTGACCTACAATAGGTGTTGACCTACAAAATATGTGTATCTACATGTGCTGTTGACACACAAGCGATGTTGCCTAAAGCTGATTGCCGAGGGAGAACTCGTGATCGCATGTGTCTAACGTCACTTCATGTGTACGCGATGGCATCAGTGATATATGATACGTTCTTTCTGTGAAATATTCCCCACTGCGCACTATTTTAAGAGAATGCACTGAAAACGCACAGACACATTCAAATCAAGAAGAATGACGCATCAATGCACTAAATATTTATTTTTTTATTTTTTTGGAGATTACAAGTTCGAATTCCATGTTCCCGTAGCTTTCAATGTGTATATTGTATCGTGCATTCTATAATCACTTTATCTTTCCTGCCTGGCCGAGGGGTTAGCAGCTTTCTCCGTTAACCCCGAATACTCTCGTGGTCGACATGAGCGCACGAGAATTAGAAGTGGTTCGAGTCGCGCCAGTGACTTATGAGAGTATGGAGCCGGTCGCTCAGAAAGTCGTGGCGTGCAGATGAGCGTAATCTAGCCTAGGAATCAACATACAGCTGAAAGATGCTGGTGTTGACCGCAATATCCTGAAACAGGGTGGAAACGCGGGGGGGGGGGGATATCTTTCATTTCCTCGCTGTAAGTGTCCATCAGTACGCATGGATGTTCCTGTCGTGCTGCATGAATGCACTGACGGTCGGTACAGGAGCTAAAGGCGTCAAACTGCTGATCCGTAACCTAGACGCCAGATTCCGGATCCGTAACCTAGCGGCGAAGTAACTGAGCCGTATCATACACCAACCTAAGTACGTGCCAGACTCTCTCTATATAAGCTTGAGTGTTTCATTATTCTCTACTCGACTAAAGTGTATGTAGTACACACGTCAGCTTTACTTATTACTGTGTAATACGAGCTTAATACCGCAGTTCCATTCCACTTATTTCTATGTTACACTTCGACAGGTGAATATAACGGGGCGTGTTTAAATGAGTGAGCTAGTAAATAGTTTGACATGTGTTAATGGGATCATCTTTACCCATAGTGTTGTCCGAACTTAATACGTCAGTTCCATGCCACAAATGTTTATCTTACACATTAGCGGACAAATATAATGTCGCTTTTTAGGCATCGGTTTAGTCGTGAGCGTGAGTGTGTCTCTGCCTTGTGTCTATATGAGTATCTGTGTGTGTGTGTGTGTGTGTGTATGTGTGTCTGTGTGTGCCTGTGTTTGTCTGTGTGTATGTCTGTGTGTGTCTGTGTGTATGTCTGTGTGTGTCTGTGTGTGTTTGTATGTCTGCGTGTGTGTCGGTGTGTGTGTTTCTGTGTTTGTCTGAGTGTGTGTCTTTGTGTGTGTCTGTGTATGTGTCTGTGTGTGTCTGTGTGTGTCTCTCTGCCTTGTGAATGTGTGTTTATATGTCTGTGGCTGTGTGTGTCTGTGTGTGTTTGTTTGAGTGTGTGTCTTTGTGTGTGTCTGTGTGTGTTTCTGTGTGTGTCTGTGTGTGTCTGTGTGTGTCTGTGTGTGTCTGTGTGTGTGTCTCTGCCTTGTGAATGTATGTGTTTGTATGTCTGAATGTATCTCTCTCTGCCTTGTGCCCGTGTGTGTCTGTGTGTCCGTGTGTGTCTGTGTGTGTCTGTGTGTCTTTGTGTATCTGTGTGTCTGTGTGTCTGTGTGTCTCTGTGTGTCTCTGTGTGTCTGTATCTGTGTGTGTCTGTGTGTGTCTGGCTGTGTGTCTGTGTGTGTCTGTATGTGTATGTGTGTGTCTGTGTGTGTGTCTGTATCTGTCTGTGTGTCTGTGTGTGTCTGTGTGTGTCTGTGTGTCTGTATCTGTGTGTGTCTGTGTGTGTGTCTGTGTGTGTGTCTGCATGCATCTGTGTGTATCTGTGTGTGTGTGTGTGTCTGCCGTGTGTCAGTATGCGCGTTTCTGTGTGTGTGTCTGTGTGTGTATCTGTTTGTGTCTGTCTGTGTCTGTCTGTGTCTGTCTGTGTGTCTGTCTTCGTGTGTCTGTCCGTATGTCTGTCTGTGTGTGTCTGTGTGTATGTGTGTGTCTGTGTGTCTGTGAGTGTGTCTGTGTTTGCGTCTCTCTCTCTCTCTCTCTCTCTCTCTCTCTCTCTCTCTCTCTCTCTCTGTCTCTCTCTCTATACGTCTGTGTCTGTGCGTGCCTTGTTTCTGTGTGTGTCTATGTTTATGTGTGTGTCTGTGTGTCTGTGTGTCTGTGTGTATGTGTGTGTTTGTGTGTGTTTATGTCTTATTTTAGTTTACTATGCCACTGTTTATGTCTGATTCGAGTGTATTATACCGTTGTTTATGTGTGACTCAAGTGTATTATACCGTTGTTTATATGTGATTCGAGTGTATTATACCGTTGTTTATATGTGATTCGGGTGTTTTATACCTTTGTTTATATGTGATTCGAGTGTATTATACCGTTGTTTATATGTGATTCGAGTGTATTATACCGTTGTTTATATGTGATTCGAGTGTATTATACCGTTGTTTATGTCTGAATAGAGTGTATTATACCGTTGTTTATATGTGATTCGAGTGTATTATACCGTTGTTTATATGTGATTCGAGTGTATTATACCGTTGTTTATATGTGATTTGAGTGTATCTTTACGTTGTTTATGTCTGATTCGAGTGTATTATACCGTTGTTTATGTCTGATTCGAGTGTATTATACCGTTGTTTATATGTGACTAGCTGACCCGGCCCGGCTTCGCCCAGACCCTGGTGGGGAGCATCTCATTTAATTCATATAAGTAGTCATATAAGTTCTCGTTCCCGTTACCGACTATCTGTCTGTCTGTCTGTCTATCTGTCTGTCTGTCTGTCTGACCCGGCCCGTCTTCGCCCAGACCCTGATGGGGAGCATCTCATTTAATTCATATAAGTAGTCATATAAGTTCCCGTTCCGACTATCTATCTGTCTGTCTGTCTGACCCGGCCCGGCATCGCCCAACTCCTGGTGGGGAGCATCTCATTTAATTCATATAAGTAGTCATATAAGTTCCCGTTCCCGACTGTCTGTCTGTCTGTCTGTCTGTCTGTCTGTCTATCTATCTATCTATCTATCTATCTGTCTGTCTGTCTGTCTGTCTGTCTGACCCGGCCCAGCCCATGGTGGAGAGCATCTCATTTAAATTATATAAGTAGTCATATAAGATCCTATTCCCGACTATCTGTCTGACTGTCTGTCTGTCTTGGGTAAATGGAGGAGGGAGGAGGAAGAGGGAGGTGGAGGAGGAAAGAGGAGGGAGGAGGAGGGAGGAGACAGGAGGAGTAGGGAGGAATAGGAGGGAGGAGGAGGGATTAGGAGGAGGAGGGAGGAGTAGGGTGGAGGAGGAGGCGAGGAGGAGGGAGGAGGAAGAGGGAGAAGGAGGAGGGAGAAGGAGGAGAAGGAGGGGGAGAAGGAGGAGGGAGGAGGAGGGAGGAGGAGGAGGGAGGAGGAGGAATGTGAAGGGAGGAGGAGGGAGGAGGGAGGAGGTAGAGGGAGGAGGTGGAGGAGGGAGGCGGAGAGAGGAGGAGGAGGGAGGAGGAGGAAGAGGGAGGAGGAGGAATGTGAAGGGAGGAGGGGGGAGGAGGTAGAGGGAGGAGGAGGAGGTAGAGGGAGGAGGAGGGAGGAGGCGGAGAGGGATGAGGAGGAAGGAGGAGGGGGAGGAGGGAGGAGGAGGAGGGAGGAAGAAGGAGGAGGAGGGGGAGGAGTGATGAGGAGGAGGGAGGAGGAGGAGGTAGAGGGAGGAGGAGGAGGTAGAGGGAGGAGGAGGGAGGAGGCGGAGAGGGAGGAGGAGGAAGGAGGAGGGGGAGGAGGGAGGAGGAGGAGGGAGGAAGAAGGAGGAGGAGGGAGGAGGAGTGATGAGGAGGAGGGAGGAGGAGGAGGGAGGAGGAGGAGGGAGGAGGAGGAGGGAGGAGGAGGGATGAGGAGGAGGGAGGAGGAGGAAGAGGGAGGAGGAGGAATGTGAAGGGAGGAGGAGGGAGGAGGAGGAGGGAGGATGAGGAGAGGAGGAGGACTGAGGAGGGGGAGGAGGGAGGAGGAGGAGGAGGGAGGAAGAAGAAGGAGGAGGGAGAAGGAGGGATGAGGAGGAGGAGGGAGGAGGAGGAAGAGGGAGGAAGAGGAATGTGAAGGGAGGAGGAGGAGGGAGGAGGAGAAGGCAGGAGGAGGGATGAGGAGGAGGGAGGAGGAGGAAGAGGGACGAGGAGGAATGTGAAGGGAGGAGGAGGGAGGAGGTAGAGGGAGGAAGAGGGAGTAGGAGGAGAGGGAGGAGGAGGAAGGAGGAGGGGGAGGAGGGAGGAGGAGGAGGGAGGAAGAAGGAGGAGGAGGGAGAAGGAGGGATGAGGAGGAGGAGGAGGGAGGAGGAGGAAGAGGGAGGAGGAGGAATGTGAAGGGAGGAGGAGGGATAGGGAGGAGGGGGGGGAAGAGGAAGAGGGTAGGAGGAAGAGTGGAGAGGAGGAGGGAGGAGCTAGAGGGAGGAGGAGGAGGGAGGAAAAGGGAGGAGGGAGGAGGAGGGAGGAGGTAGAAGGAAGAGGGAGGAGGAAGGAGAAGGAAGGAGGAGGAAGAAGGAGGAGGAAGAGGGAGGAGGAGGATGGAGGAGGGAGAGGGAGGAAGAGGGGGGAGGAGGAAGAGGGAGGAGGAGGAAGAGGGAGGAGGAGGATGGAGGAGGGAGAGGGAGGAGGGGAAGAGGAAGAGGGTAGGAGGAGGGGAGAGGAGGAGGAGAAGGAGGGAGGAGGAGAAGGAGGAGGAGGGAGGAGGAGGGGAGAGAAAGAGGGAGGAGGCAGAGGGAGAAGAAGGAAGGAGGAGGAGGAAGGAGGGAGAGGAAGGAGGGAGAATGAGGAGGGGAGGAAGGAAAGGGAGGTGGAAGAGGAGGAGGAGGGAGGAGGAAAGAGGTAGGGGGAGGAGGAGGTAGAGGGAGGAGGAGGAGGAAGGAAAGGGAAGAGGAAGAGGAGGAGAAGGGAGGAGGAGGGAGGAGGAGGAGGAGGAGGAGGGAGGAGGTAGGAGGAGGAGGAGGGATGAGGAGGGAGAGGGAGAAGGAGGGAAGATGAGGAGGAGGCGGAGGGAGTAGGAGGGAGTAGGAGGGAGTAGGATGGAGGAGGTGGGGAGAGGAAGAGGGAGAAGGAAGAGGGAGAAGGAGGAGGGAGGAGGGAGAGGGATGAGAGGGAGGAGGAAGAGGAGGAGGGTGGAGGAAGGAGGTAGAGGGAGGAGGAGGGAGGAGAAGAGAGGAGGAGAGAGTTCGCCATTCCGAATTCATACTCGTCTAGTTCTTCCCTTCTACACGACTGTAGATAACTTCCTTACACATAAAAAGATGAATTGTTATTGATATTGCCGTGGCATGGAGGAATATCAGCAGCAGAGTTGATCCAAAAACCAAAGACTGAGATCTACGGAGAGCCATGAACGCCTACGCCAGCCGGCACGGCACTTGATGATGATGATTGCCGTGTGACGATTCTGTGTAGTCACGTCATTTTCTTCCCTTTCCCTAGCGTTTTGGTTCGGGGATTCTTTCATCATCATCATCATATATTTACGTACGTATTTTGGGAGGGGGAGGAGGGAGGAGGAGGAAGAAGAAAAAAAAAACTATGACAGTTGACAGCTCTGGAATGAAAGGAAGGCGTGTAGAAAATTTCATCTCAATCGGATGGGCCGTTCGCGAACAAATAAATGACATACATATTTACATACATATATACATAAACTTTGTTTTATAGATATAGATTTGAGTGTATCTTTACGTTGTTTATGTCTGATTCGAGTGTATTATACCGTTGTTTATGTCTGTTTCGAGTGTATTATACAGTTGTTTATGTCTGAATCGAGTGTATTATACCGATGTTTATATGTGATTTGAGTGTATCTTTACGTTGTTTATGTCTGATTCGAGTGTATTATACCGTTGTTTATGTCTGATTCGAGTGTATTATACCGTTGTTTATATGTGATTTGAGTGTATCTTTACGTTGTTTATGTCTGATTCGAGTGTATTATACCGTTGTTTATGTCTGATTCGAGTATATTATACCGTTGTTTATGTCTGAATCGAGTGTATTATACCGTTGTTTATATGTGATTCGAGTGTATTATACCGTTGTTTATATGTGATTCGGGTGTATTATTCCCTTGTTTATATGTGATTCGAGTGTATCTTTACGTTGTTTATGTCTGATTCGAGTGTGTTATACCGTTGTTTATGTCTGATTCGAGTGTATTATACCATTGTTTATATGTGATTCGAGTGTATTATACCATTGTTTATGTGTGAATCGAGTGTATTATACCATTGTTTATGTCTGAATCGAGTGTATTATACCGTTGTTTATATGTGATTCGGGTGTATTATACCGTTGTTTATATGTGATTCGAGTGTATTATACCGTTGTTTATATGTGATTCGAGTGTATTATACCGTTGTTTATATGTGATTCGAGTGTATTATACCGTTGTTTATATGTGAATCGAGTGTATTATACCGTTGTTTATATGTGATTCGAGTGTATTATCCATTGGGCATCCATTCCATTGGCATCTTGCCGTCTTGATAGACGATAGTTTGTGCTTTAAAAAGGCATAATAACTTTTAACTATGGCGGTAGCGAGTGTGACTGATAAGGCCAATTTGCGCTGTAAATGTCCGTTCACAGTGGGTGCATCTGAACACGTGGTCATTTCCACCATCATGCACCATCTTACGTCTCAAACGCTCGGTGTGTGACTTTTCTGCAATAATTTTCTCCTTTGACTTTATTCCATTTCTGATATTTGCCCTCCATGCAACACGTTCAGCGGCGACTTGCTCCCAATGTGCATTATCAATGCCTGTATCAATCATGTCCCGCTTACACACATCTTTGTATCGTAGTAGAGGCCGACCCTGAGATCTCTTACCCATCTGTAATTCACCAAAAAAGATATCCTTTGGTATTCTACCATCATCCATCCTCCTAAGATGTCCTATCCATCTAAGTCTACGAAGACTGAGCATGGAATAAACTGTCACACAACCTGATCTTTCCAATACTTCAGTATTTGTGATTTTGTCTTGCCACTTAACACCAAGAATTCTTCGCTTCAGGGATGGAGTTATTGCCTCTCCATAGCACAAAGCCTGGGCTAAAATATAGAGATCATGTGTTGCCCATGCAGCATGATCCCTCTCTCGGCCTGCCTAGTTCACTCCAGAGGAAAGGTGACACCCCTATATCTGGAACAAGACAAGCTGCAGAAGCTGCCGGATCAGCAAAGCAATGCTCTATCTGTCCGCCTGTCGGAGCTTCGATCCTAGACCTGTCACCAACCAAGGCATAGGGCCTGGTCTGCCCTGCCATGACAATTTTGTCTTTAGCTTGCATTTCCTCGCGCCAGGGTAAGGCTTGTACCCTCCCAATTGCGCTCTTCCGCCCGAAGCCGTTGGCACAATGTGGGGTGTCGGGTTTGGTAAGCGCCGCCCAACGTTCGGCGCTAACAGAAACCAGGTAGTACCGTCTACTGTTATACGGTAGCTCAGTCATATCTGACTAAGACCTGACCAGCACATACAACACACCTTCAAAATAGGGAGAAACAAACAACTCAACATATATTAATGTGATCAACAAAATCATATTTTTTAAATAATATACAACCATATTTCATCTATTTACTGGCTTATGAAACTTTACAATAAAGAAATTAACTGCTTAATGCTCTAAGAAAAGCCATTCCTCCATACTTTCGCACACAGGAATTTATACAACTGTACGCCTACTGTAACATCTAAGGGAGGTTACTATAGAACATCTAATGATTTCATTCATTCAAACAATAGAAAATATGATTCATCTTTTTTCACTGTTCATCCGTAAATCATCTGCAGAAGTAGGGCTTGTCTGAGACAAATGCTTTACCTTGAGCTTATCTCCATTATCCGCACCGCCATCTCCAGATAAGGCTTGCTCTTCTCGTAAAGCCAGTTCATCTTTCTTCTTGAGAGCAGTGAATTGATAAGTGTCTGTAGCCGTAGGGTTTGTATTTAGGTCTACCTCTTGATAGGAATCAATGTCCTCATTGCCCTCTTCCATTTCCGTATCTGAGATTCTTCGCAAAGCTCTCTCGAGGTCATCAAATGAGTCATGCATTCCTTCCTCCTTGTGGACTTCTCGTTTGATTAAAACGGCGATCATCATGGCCAAGACGCTGGCAGTCAGAAGAATAAGTCCTGAAATACGAAAAGCTGTTTCATAGTCCAGTGCCTTAATTATCAAGCCCATGACAGGGGGTCCAGCAAGGTAGCCAATGCCTTGAGCCATAGATAAGAATCCAAAACCTGTGCCCAGATCCCCAATGCCAAGCAGTTCAATGGTGATGAGAGATGTCAAAGGCACTAAAGACCCAGTGTACAGACAAAAGAGTCCAGCGCATACTATCTGCTCTACGTATGTTGATGTGAACCAAGGGCTCAGTCCTGTAACCAAGCTGGCAATACTAAGACATCCAATGTGAAGAAGAACTGGGCCAATGCCACTATCACTCGCCACCAATCCGAGTGTATTATACCGTTGTTTATATGTGATTCGAGTGTATTATACCGTTGTTTATATGTGATTCGGGTGTATTATACCGTTGTTTATATGTGATTCGAGTGTATTATACCGTTGTTTATATGTGATTCGAGTGTATTATACCGTTGTTTATATGTGATTTGAGTGTATCTTTACGTTGTTTATGTCTGATTCGAGTGTATTATACCGTTGTTTATGTCTGAATCGAGTGTATTATATCGTTGTTTATATGTGATTCGAGTGTATTATACCATTGTTTATATGTGATTCTAGTGTATTATACCGTTGTTTATGTCTGAATCGAGTGTATTATACCGTTGTTTATGTGTGAATCGAGTGTTATTATACCATTGTTTATTTCTGAATCGAGTGTATTATACCGTTGTTTATATGTGATTCGAGTGAATTATACCATTGTTTATATGTGATTCGAGTGTATTATACCGTTGTTTATATGTGATTCGAGTGTATTATACCGTTGTTTATATGTGTCAGAATCTCCAATAAAGGGTTTAGAGAGTTAATAAGAGTTAACACAAGTCTAGTAGGGAGACACCAGACAGGAGAGACACCAGCGCTATAAATAGCTTCACCAGGGGACACATTTGTGTCAACCAAGGGAGCAATAAGGACATTTGAGCGAGGGCTTCCTCAAGCCATTGGGAAGCTTGGCCTTACGAGTAACCGTGGAGTACCCGGTTACTCAAGTTCACGAGCCAGCGTGCTTGGGACTCCATGCACGCAAGACTCGCTAATGCACGGAGGGTACAGCGTCCGTGCTTGACCACGCAATGTGTAGCGTGTGGAATCAGACCCGACTGGAGACGATTAGAGAGTAGACGTGTTCTTGACAAATGCTATAAGTTTCTAGGCAATAGTTAATATTCGGCTTTAGATTTAGATTGTGATTACTAGCATCATTTCTCACCACTTCATTACATTCATGTTGTTTAATGTCAATGAAGCATACCGCTCGCAGAGCTTGTAAATTGCCAGCTCTAAATAAATTGCATTCCTTTTGCAAATAACTCGAGTTGTTATTTCGTGCGGTGCAAAAGTAGGGGAGTCCTAAAAGACCTGTCGCAAGCAAGTTGCTGACAATATGTGATTCGATTGTATTATACCGTTGTTTATATGTGATTTGAGTGTATCTTTACGTTGTTTATGTCTGATTCGAGTGTATTATACCGTTGTTTATGTCTGAATCGAGTGTATTATACCGTTGTTTATATGCGATTCGAGTGTATTATACCATTGTTTATGTCTGAATCGAGTGTATTATACCGTTGTTTATATGTGATTCGAATGTATTATACCATTGTTTATATGTGATTCGGGTGTATTATACCGTTGTTTATATGTGATTCGAGTGTATTATACCGTTGTTTATATTTGATTTGAGTGTATCTTTACGTTGTTTATGTCTGATTCGAGTGTATTATACCGTTGTTTATGTCTGATTCGAGTGTATTATACAATTGTTTATATGTGATTCGAGTGTACTATACCATTGTTTATGTGTGAATCTAGTGTATTATACCATTGTTTATGTCTGAATCGAGTATATTATACCGTTGTTTATATGTGATTCGAGTGTATTATACCGTTGTTTATATGTGATTCGGGTGTATTATACCCTTGTTTATATGTGATTCGAGTGTATTATACCGTTGTTTATGTCTGAATCGAGTGTATTATACCGTTGTTTATATGTGATTCGAGTGTATTATACCATTGTTTATATGTGATTCGAGTGTATTATACCATTGTTTATGTCTGAATCGAGTGTACTAAACAGTTGTTTATATGTGATTCGAGTGTATTATACCGTTGTTTATATGTGATTCGAGTGTATTATACCGTTGTTTATATGTGATTCGAGTGTATTATACCGTTGTTTATATGTGATTCGAGTGTATTATACCGTTGTTTATATGTGATTTGAGTGTATCTTTATGTTGTTTATGTCTGATTCGAGTGTATTATACCGTTGTTTTTGTCTGAATCGAGTGTATTATACCGTTGTTTATGTGTGAATCGAGTGTATTATACCATTGTTTATGTCTGAATCGAGTGTATTATACCGTTGTTTATATGTGATTCGAGTGTATTATACCGTTGTTTATGTGTGATTCGAGTGTATTATACCATTGTTTATGTCTGAATCGAGTGTATTAAACCGTTGTTTATATGTGATTCGAGTGTATTATACCGTTGTTTATATGTGATTCGAGTGTCTTAAACCGTTGTTTATATGTGATTCGAGTGTATTATACCGTTGTTTATGTGTGATTCGAGTGTATTATACCGTTGTTTATGTCTGAATCGAGTGTATTATACCGTTGTTTATGTTACGTCTTTCCATTACTCTCAGCTTCCTAGTTATATTTTCTGTTCATATCTGTTCATTGTTTTGTTTGTTTTGTTGGTTGGTTGGTTGTTTAGAAAACAATATGCGGACTTGAATACTATGGTAACATGAATATAAGTATCCAACAGGTGCGCGTGTCTCTTCCGGGGTTGTTGTAGAGTCCTCAATGAATATTAATTGAATGTTGCTGGCGATGTAATAATAACTGTTTGTGCTGTCACAGGTTTCATTACCATGTGACCTTTCATCTAGTGCGGGACCGATATTTCAGTTTCTACTATTGTAGTCTGGTGCAGGATTGCGACTCTGTCAGTGCGCGTGTGTGTGTGTGTGTGTGTGTGTGTGTGTGTGTGTGTGTGTGAAAGTGAGTCATTATGTATATGTAATTATATATATAATATGTATATTGCTGTGCAGATCCCCGGAGCCGTATTCAGTCGACTGATGCAGACAGTTAGTAACATGCCAGCCACAACAACCAATGCACAGGATGATACCTTGCATGACAGTCAAGATAGTATGCAAGACAGTCAAGATAGTGTGCATGATAGGAGTACAACCTCGACCACTAATCGACAACGGCCTCGGCGAATTGTGGCTGTTTCCAGGCATTGGTATCGCCAAGGAGTTACAGACACCATCAGGATGCCACAATTGAACTACGTCCAGGATCTGGGAGACGTTGCCAGCGACGTCTCCTGGGCCAGCAGTGATGAAAGATATCTCGAGGAAAGCACTTCAGAAGACGACCCTCCTCGGGATAGTAGCACGAGAACCAGCACGAAGACTACCAGGACAGACAGACCACTGTGGCCCCACCACACCTTACCAGATATCAATGACAAGGCTGGATTCGTTACCAACGGGATGCCTAGAGCTGAGATGTGTAGAGAAAACAGCAGCGAGAATATCAACATTTCTGGAAATAGGAAAGCCTTCAAGATTGTACACACCAGAGCAACAACTGGTCATTCTTTGCAGCCAATTGCTCAAAACGGATCCTTTAGACATCCGGTCATCTCTGGTCAAAGACCTGAGGGGCATGAAAAATGTGCGCGTAGAAGCACGAATGTGTTGGGAAACTCGCATATGTCACCTGCTGCCGACTGTGTTAGCCCATGTAACGTTTCTAGCTCGCATTCCTTAACTCCGCACGAAGCACCACCAAATGGCAGACTGCGCAACGCGACATCTCACACACAGATTCCCAATGGAAGATATGTACAGACCGAAGACAAGCCTCGGATCTGCAGGCCACTTACCCAGAAGGATGATAGCTGTGACCGTGCCAAGGGTCAGCTAGCTGAGACTGACCATACAGACCAGGCCAGTTATGAAAGGGAAAAGGTTCTCTGCCCTCCGTCGGAGAATGTAGAGAAGCTGTGTCAATTTGTGGAGAAGGACATCGTTGGCGCTAACGGTCATGCAATGACAGTCTTCGGAGCAAGAAGACGTAAGTCTCATGGTGTTGTGCTGTATTTATACTTGTCATAGTCATTATTATTTCACGCTTTAAAATATTCAGCATACAGATAAAACTTCTATGGAGAAAGAAATATATGTTAATGAGGATAAATTTGAGGTGGTGGAAAATTGTGAATATCTTGGGTAATTAATTACCAGCAGATGGTGACACAAAGAAAAAAATTAATCGACGAAATATCTTAATCAATCAATCATGTGCCATGCCGGAAATCGTAGGCGGTCATGACTCGCCATTTCACTGGATAACCAGAGTCGTGGATGAGCTCAGTGTTCCTGTCTTTACCATGCCATGTGGCCAACCAGGTATTCACTTCACGGTCTTCTCTTTGGTCTGTTCCCTTCGATCTTGCCAATTGTCACTAAGTTCTCCAATCCATTTCTTCTCATAACATGTCAAAAAAATTTCCCTAAGTATAGGGCGCCACCTGTCACAAACTTCTCATGTTAGAGGATGTCACATGTAACAGACTTCCCTAGTTAGAGGATACTTCCTGTCGTAAACTTTCCTGTCTAGAGCCTTCCACTTGTCGTAAACTTCCCTAGATAGGGGGCGGCACCAGTCATAAACTTCCCTAGATAGAGGGCGCCACCTGTCATAAATTTTCCTTGATAGAGTGTGCCACTTGTCATAAACTTCCCTGGTTAGAGCCTGCCACCTGTCATAAATTTCCCTGGTTAATGCATGCCACCTGTCATAGATTTCCCTATAATAAGATACGACGACATAAATAGGTGTACCGACAATGAGCTAGAGAAACTAGCAGACATGTACAACAACAGTATAGGGAGTGCTAGCATCAAGGAGGAATGGTTACACAGCTATCTGATTCCCTTGCCGAAGCCTGACAAAGACCACAAAAAAATTCAGGGATATCGAATTATAACCATGCAGAATACAATAGGCAAGCTGCTGGAGAAGGTAATTGCCAGGAAAATATCAAGCCAATTAGAGAGGCAAGGTGTTTTCCCACCTACCCTGGGTGGGTACCGTCCAAAAAGAGAAACCTGGACCAATGCAGCAGTCTTTGCCCACGATGTCTATGAAGGTTTCCACTCAGGCACTGAAACCGTTGCTGCAGCGATTGATCTTGAGGACGCATACAACAGAGTACCACTGGATTTTTTAATGTTTCAGCTTCTTGAACTAAACGTAAGTCCATTCCTCCTTAGTTGGATCGCTGCAGCCCTCTTCCAACGGAAAGTAGTTTTTAGATGTGGCAGTTGGACTTCGGAACCAACAACAATATATCCTGGCCTACCACAGGGATCACCATTATCTCCGGTACTGTTCAACGCCTACACAGTGAGAATCACCAGTGAGCAGATCACTGGACCTGGCAGGACATTGTCATATGCCGATGATGTGTTAGTGCAGTGGTTCTCAACCGGTGGGGAATTCCCCCCCCCCCCAGGGGGAAATTTTGGGGTTTCCAGGGGGGGGGGGGAATGAAGATTATTTCAAGATCGCATTAATACAAGAACCGATTAATTGATCTTGTTTTTCCTTTCATACTTTACACTTCTGTACGCATCACCCTTCTGAAATTCATTTTATAACGTAAGTAGATCCGCAAATCACATGTTATGTAGATGTCTAGACTTGTTTTAGTATGTGCTATTAAATTTAGCTTCAATTATTACACGTATACTGTGTAGGGGCAGGGGGAAATTTTTAGGGAGGAAATACAAAAGGGGGGGGGGAATGACGTTCTAAATATATGGTAAGGGGGGAATTATGTCCTAAATATATGGTGAGGGGGGGGGGGGAATGGCGTCCTAAAAATATGGTGAAGGGGGGAACGGACCAAAAAAGGTTGAGAACCACTGTGTTAGTGTATCGTCAGGGTAAGGATAGAGAGGAGGTTGCTGTGGAACTACAAACCGAACTCAATCGCATAAGTACTTGGTGTGATGAAGCTGGGGCAATGGTCAACCCAACAAAGGCAACAGTGACTTGGTTCTCGTTGAATAATCATATTGTCAACAATCCAACACCAACTGTAATGCTGTGTTCAGAGACGGTGGAAAGAACGCAGGCAATGAATTACCTGGGGATACGGTTTGACCGAAGCCTTGCTTATAATGTGCACATAGACCAGGTGTAACAAAGGCCAAGCGGGGTTTGGCAGCGATGCGGGTGATGGCGGCAGCAAACTGTGAGCAGCGCCATCTATGTCTTCTGTACGAGGGGCTGGTCATGTCTGTTTTGGAGTATGCAATGGCAATCCTGACTCTCAGCCATAAGCAGATAGAAAGGATGGAAAGGATACAGAATGAAGCTATGCGCATTATTCTTGGATGTACAAGAGATACAGCATGCAGGGCGATGCGCTACCTTCTTGATTTTCCAACCATTGAAGAGAGAATACAAGTTTGCAGGGCACGCGCCTACCTCAGAATTAACGCAAACACACAACATCCACTGCATAGTGAAATTAGGAAGGTGAAGGGCAGCAGGTTAAAAAGAGGACGGTCGTGGATGGGTCAAGCCGGAGACATTCTTCAACAGGTGTGTTCACTTGAGGACTTAGAACCTGGCGAGGAGTGGGTGCAAGTGCCAACGGACTTCTGCACATCCTTTTCAGTTTGCATCGAACTAGATAGAAAATGCAGACAAGAAAATCCGGATGCTGTTGAGGCTGAAGTACAAGCGTTGATTTTCGAGAATTCGCTAGACGGTGACGCGGTCATCTACACAGATGGGTCGGTCGTCCGACATGTGAGAAGCTCATGGGCCTTTACAGCTCGGGCCGGAGGGAGAATTGTGAAGGAGGACTCTGGTGCTTTCACTGAAACCACAAGTAGCCTGACCATGGAAGTCATGGCAGTAAGTAAAGCAATAACATGGCTCGAGACACAGACATTCAGTAGGGCTTGTTTCCTTAGCGACTCAATGAACATGATCAAGAGGATAGAGGAGGGGTCGATACGAAGAGAATGGTTGCTGCCTCTGAAGCGGTCTCGGCTGGCAAAGATTAGTTTCATCTTCGTGCCAGGGCATGCGGGAGTACAAGGGAATGAGCGGGCTGACAAGCTCGCAGGTGAGGCTACTGTGGAGGGCGGTCGCGCCATGGACCAGGCTGACATTCTGAATGCTCTACGAGAAGTGAGACTTTTGCGAGAACCAAGTGATGACTGTGAATCTACAACAATGGCCAGACTGCGAGAGCAGCAAATTAAAAGAGGGGTGGCCAAACAAGAACACTACGCAGGAAGCCAAAGAAGATTGATAAACCAACACAGAACTGGCGTCGTTAGCCGCTACACGCTGCGGGATTTGCTGAGGAGGGGATCCGAGCACTTATGGACTGAATGGTTCGATGTGCAACGAGGATGATCTGTCGACTAACTAACTAACTAACTAACATAGATTTCCCTAGACAGCGGGAGAACCTTCCCTAGAAACACATTAGCTGCTACTGGTCTGAGAGTTTATGCTTCCGTCAAGCCAACCATACCACCCACGAGTTGATACCACATTTGGCATCCCTATGTAGATGGCTATTCCAAGACAACCCTACCAACCACGAGTTGATACAACATTTAGCGTCCCTATGTAGATGGCTATTCCAAGACAACCCTACCAACCACTAGTTGATACAACATTGGGCATATCAATGTTGATAGTTTCATCAAGTCAACCGTACCACCCACCAGTGGATACGAAACTTGGCATCATAATGTTGATGGTTCAGTCAAGGCACCCTTACTGCACACGACTAGACAGCATTGGAAGAAATGGATGAGTTGGGGGATGTGGCTTCCGTATGGTGATACTTTCTTCAAAACATCACAACGGCCTATCATCATCATCACCATCATCACCATCATCATCATCATCATCATCATCATCATCATCATCATCATCATCATCATCTTCCACTATTGCCGTTAAGTGTCATGGGGCAAAATAGGTAACGTTCCTTACACCCGATGGGTGGCACTGGTTTATGTGATTCCTTGTGGTTGTACGATGTCCTTGATGTAGTCGATCCATGATCTTCTGGGACGCCCTCTTGCGCTCGTAGCAGATCATCTTTGATCCAGCTGATGGTTTTGCATTCTAACGAGATGGCCGAACCGATTGATCTTCTGTCTTTTAATACATGTGGCACAAGATCTTGATCCCACTTTGTGACTGATAACATAATTTCTTATTCGGTCTCAGATCGTTAAGTTGGCAACTCTACTCACGTATCTCATCTGACAGGTGTTCATTTTGCAAAAGTGGTATTTAAATAATGTCCAAGTTTGACATTGGTAGTCTAGGGTTGGTGTGAATATACTATTTATTATCTGTGGTTTTGCGGACACGGCTATATTTGGATATTTCAGTGTGGGTGTCAAGGACATTCTGAGATAATCAATCAATTATGTGCCACGCAGGAAAGCGTGAGCGGTCATGACTCGCCATTTCACTCTATCACGAGAGCAGTGGATCAGCTCAGTGTTCCTGTCTCGTCCATGCCATGTGGCCAAGCCATCCAGGTATTTTCCTCTCGGTCTTCCTCTTGGTCTGTTCCCTTCGATCTTGCCAGTTGTCACTAAGTTCTCCAATCCATTTCTTCTCATAACATGTCCACAAATTTTGACTGTCTACGTCGAATTTCTCTAATCAATTTACGATTTTCATTTGTCTCCTGTAGTACTTGGTCATTGGTTGTTCTGTCTGTCCATTGTACTCTTTGCATTTTCCTCAGAAAACACATTTATGCAGCCATCAGATGTTTTTCAGCTTGACTGCACATTGTCCAAGTTTCACATCCATACAAAAGAACAGGCTCTATGTATCCCCTCAACACTCTTTTTCTCGTTTCATTTGACATCTTTTTATTGGTCAGTATGCTGTTGATCTTGCTAAAGGCTACTTTCGCCATGGCGATTCTTGTTCTAATCTCTAAAAGGCACCTCCCATCAGATGTTATGACTGTTCCGAGATAATTGTACCGATTCACTTGTTGAAGAATATTCCCATTTACTTGTTTATTACATTGTGATATTTCGTTCTTCCTAGTGACGACCATAATCTGTGTCTTTTTACAATTTAATTCTAATCCCAGTTGTTCACTGTGTACAACAACCGCATTTACTAATTGTTGCAGATCCTGCGCACTGTCTGCAATCAATAGTGTATCATCTGTATATCTAATGTTATTGATGTTTCGTCCTCCAATGCTGATTCCATTTATATCTTCTATATTTCTGAAAATATTTTCACTGTATTGGGAAAAGGATCTGGAGACATTACACATCCCTGCCTAACACCTTTCTTAATAGGCTGATATTGTCCCACTTCATTATCAATCCTTATTGCAGCTTGTTGTTTCCAATATATGTTTTTTATAAGTCTAATGTCTTTCCCATCAATTTGTAGATCTGCAAGCATATCTGCCTTGTTGACATGTCTAACTCTATCGAAAGCCTTTGTGTAGTCAATAAAGCAAAGATGTATATCTTTGTTCTATATCTTCTGAGATATGTAGCAATTTTTTTTTCAAATTCTTATTGTCTCTTCATTCTTCTCATCCCGTTCTTGTGTCTTAGTGTAGTCACTGGAGTTAACTCAACTCAATTCAACTTGCTTGCTGATGAAGGCTAGTCGCCGTAACGTCCTGTATTTTCATCATTCTGTTCTGTAAAGCTGCATTACTTTGTGTTATTTGATACTGTTTACATTTCCACAGCTTAACCACAATTCCACTTATTTATTTTTTTAATCATTTTTATTCATCATTTAAAATATGTGCGTTTGTTATGTGACATCTGTTTTCGATGTCTAATTCTATATTGTCATCCTCGACACCGACCTGTGACTGGCCTCAATGTCGATTCTTCCGTGACGACAACACGCCACGGCAAGGTGACACTACCACATCGTCACGGATTAAGGTTTAATGACCATAAGAGCTAAGATGCACACCATTCTTTGTAAAACTTGGCGGTAGCTGTCATTCATCGGTGTTAAACGGTGCACGACCTCTAATAGACCGGAAACATTCAACACGATCTAAATGCGACTAGAGATATCTTCTGACCAGGTTCATGTTGGGATACATCGTCACTTCATGCACCAGATCGCTCAACGTTTGATCTGACTCGACGAAGTCTACATTTACCTGACAAAGTCTACATTTTCTTGATGAATTCTACATTCCTGAGTTGACGGTGACACGTTAGCGACGATTTTCCCAGACAATGAAACGTTATATCTAAAACTGGGCGTCGTTTATGTCATTGTTTTGAAGTTCTTTCTAAATGTTGATTGTGGCTTTCCGATATGAAACTGGATGTTGTATTGAGCGCATTATTAAAGTGGTTGTTTAATTATGGATTACGTGAGCAAGACCTCAGCTTGGGGTTGTTTCTTAGAACCGACATATGTATGGTGTGCTCCACAACTGCTCAGTTTGTGTACACACACATTCAGGTCCAACTTGTCTACATACCACACTGGCTGTCTCTCACTGTGAATGTGTTGACCTGGTCTTGTTTACCTGAAGTCCTAGCAACAACCCAAATCCCTTAAACAGTCCATTATTCTGTTTCCAGATTTCGTGTCACCTGTAATCTCTGGCCGGGTCATTCATACAAACGTAGTGGTTGGGGTTCATCGCGAAGCTAATGGACGATGCACAAGTACACTTGTTTATCCAGTAGAGATTTAGTACCTGGAATGCTTTCTTCTTCTTCTTCTTCTTCTTCTTCTTCTTCTTCTTCTTCTTCTTCTTCCTTCTTCTTCTTCTTCTTCTTCTTCTTCTTCTTCTTCCTTCTTCTTCTTCTTCTTCTTCTTTCTTTTCTTCTTCTTCTTCTTCT
>OY992879.1:162379835-162484099 GCA_963921405.1 Cepaea hortensis | reverse complement strand
AGACAACAGACACACCAGATCCTCCTCCCGACCCAGACAACAGACACACCAGATCCTCGTCCCCACCCAGACAACAGACACACCAGACCCTCCTCCCCACCCAGACAACAGACACACCAGATCCTCCTCCCCACCCAGACAACAGACACACCGGACCCTCCTCCCCACCCAGACAACAGACAAATCAGATCCTCGTCCCCACCCAGACAACAGACACACCGGACCCTCCTCCACACCCAGACAACAGACACACCAGATCCTCCTCCCGACCCAGACAACAGACACACCAGATCCTCGTCCCCACCCAGACAACAGACACACCAGACCCTCCTCCCCACCCAGACAACAGACACACCAGATCCTCCTCCCCACCCAGACAACAGACACACCGGACCCTCCTCCCCACCCAGACAACAGACAAACCAGATCCTCGTCCCCACCCAGACAACAGACACACCAGACCCTCCTCCCCACCCAGACAACAGACACACCAGATCCTCGTCCCCACCCAGACAACAGACACACCAGATCCTCCTCCACACCCAGACAACAGACACACCGGACCCTCCTCCACACCCAGACAACAGACACACCAGACCCTCCTCCCCACCCAGACAACAGACACACCATACCCTCCTCCCCACCCAGACAACAGACACACCAGATCCTCGTCCCCACCCAGACAACAGACACACCGGACCCTCCTCCACACCCAGACAACAGACACACCAGATCCTCCTCCCGACCCAGACAACAGACACACCAGATCCTCGTCCCCACCCAGACAACAGACACACCGGACCCTCCTCCACACCCAGACAACAGACACACCTGACCCTCCTCCCGACCCAGACAACAGATACACCAGATCCTCGTCCCCACCCAGACAACAGACACACCAGACCCTCGTCCCCACCCAGACAACAGACACACCAGACCCTCGTCCCCACCCAGACAACAGACACACCAGACCCTCGTCCCCACCCAGACAACAGACAAACCAGATCCTCGTCCCCACCCAGACAACAGACACACCGGACCCTCCTCTCCACCCAGACAACAGACACACCGGACCCTCCTCTCCACCCAGACAACAGACACACCGGACCCTCCTCCCCACCCAGACAACAGACACACCGGACCCTCCTCCCCACCCAGACAACAGACACACCGGACCCTCCTCCCCAGCCAGACAACAGACACACCAGATCCTCGTCCCCACCCAGACAACAGACACACCAGACCCTCGTCCCCACCCAGACAACAGACACACCAGATCCTCGTCCCCACCCAGACAACAGACACACCGGACCCTCCTCTCCACCCAGACAACAGACACACCGGACCCTCCTCTCCACCCAGACAACAGACACAACGGACCCTCCTCTCCACCCAGACAACAGACACACCGGACCCTCCTCCCCACCCAGACAACAGACACACCGGACCCTCCTCCCCAGCCAGACAACAGACACACCGGACCCTCCTCCCCAGCCAGACAACAGACACACCAGACCCTCCTCCACACCCAGACAACAGACACACCGGACCCTCCTCCACACCCAGACAACAGACACACCGGACCCTCCTCCCCACCCAGACAACAGACACACCAGATCCTCGTCCCCACCCAGACAACAGACACACCGGACCCTCCTCCACACCCAGACAACAGACACACCAGATCCTCCTCCACACCCAGACAACAGACACACCAGATCCTCCTCCACACCCAGACAACAGACACACCGGACCCTCCTCCACACCCAGACAACAGACACACCAGATCCTCGTCCCCACCCAGACAACAGACACACCGGACCCTCCTCCACACCCAGACAACAGACACACCAGATCCTCGTCCCCACCCAGACAACAGACACACCGGACCCTCCTCCACACCCAGACAACAGACACACCAGATCCTCGTCCCCACCCAGACAACAGACACACCGGACCCTCCTCCACACCCAGACAACAGACACACCGGACCCTCCTCCACACCCAGACAACAGACACACCAGATCCTCCTCCACACCCAGACAACAGACACACCAGATCCTCATCCACACCCAGACAACAGACACACCGGACCCTCCTCCCCACCCAGACAACAGACACACCAGATCCTCGTCCCCACCCAGACAACAGACACACCGGACACTCCTCCACACCCAGACAACAGACACACCAGATCCTCGTCCCCACCCAGACAACAGACACACCGGACCCTCCTCCACACCCAGACAACAGACACACCAGATCCTCGTCCCCACCCAGACAACAGACACACCGGACCCTCCTCCACATCCAGACAACAGACACACCGGACCCTCCTCCCCACCCAGACAACAGACACACCGGACCCTCCTCCCCACCCAGACAACAGACACACCAGACCCTCGTCCCCAGCCAGACAACAGACACACCGGACCCTCCTCCCCAGCCAGACAACAGACAAACCAGATCCTCGTCCCCACCCAGACAACAGACACACCAGACCCTCCTCCCCACCCAGACAACAGACACACCAGATCCTCGTCCCCACCCAGACAACAGACACACCAGATCCTCCTCCACACCCAGACAACAGACACACCGGACCCTCCTCCACACCCAGACAACAGACACACCAGACCCTCCTCCCCACCCAGACAACAGACACACCAGACCCTCCTCCCCACCCAGACAACAGACACACCAGATCCTCGTCCCCACCCAGACAACAGACACACCGGACCCTCCTCCACACCCAGACAACAGACACACCAGATCCTCCTCCCGACCCAGACAACAGACACACCAGATCCTCGTCCCCACCCAGACAACAGACACACCAGACCCTCGTCCCCACCCAGACAACAGACACACCAGACCCTCGTCCCCACCCAGACAACAGACACACCAGACCCTCGTCCCCACCCAGACAACAGACAAACCAGATCCTCGTCCCCACCCAGACAACAGACACACCGGACCCTCCTCTCCACCCAGACAACAGACACACCGGACCCTCCTCTCCACCCAGACAACAGACACACCGGACCCTCCTCCCCACCCAGACAACAGACACACCGGACCCTCTCCCCACCCAGACAACAGACACACCGGACCCTCCTCCCCAGCCAGACAACAGACACACCAGATCCTAGTCCCCACCCAGACAACAGACACACCAGACCCTCGTCCCCACCCAGACAACAGACACACCAGATCCTCGTCCCCACCCAGACAACAGACACACCGGACCCTCCTCTCCACCCAGACAACAGACACACCGGACCCTCCTCTCCACCCAGACAACAGACACACCAGATCCTCCTCCACACCCAGACAACAGACACACCGGATCCTCGTCCCCACCCAGACAACAGACACACCAGATCCTCCTCCACACCCAGACAACAGACACACCGGACCCTCCTCCCCACCCAGACAACAGACACACCAGATCCTCCTCCACACCCAGACAACAGACACACCGGACCCTCCTCCCCACCCAGACAACAGACACACCAGATCCTCCTCCACACCCAGACAACAGACACACCGGACCCTCCTCCACACCCAGACAACAGACACACCGGACCCTCCTCCCCACCCAGACAACAGACACACCAGATCCTCCTCCACACCCAGACAACAGACACACCGGACCCTCCTCCCCACCTAGACAACAGACACACCAGATCCTCCTCCACACCCAGACAACAGACACACCAGATCCTCGTCCCCACCCAGACAACAGACACACCAGATCCTCGTCCCCAGCCAGACAACAGACACACCGGACCCTCCTCTCCACCCAGACAACAGACATACCGGACCCTCCTCTCCACCCAGACAACAGACACACCGGACCCTCCTCCCCACCCAGACAACAGACACACCGGACCCTCCTCCCCACCCAGACAACAGACACACCGGACCCTCCTCCCCAGCCAGACAACAGACACACCAGACCCTCCTCCCCAGCCAGACAACAGACACACCGGACCCTCCTCCCCACCCAGACAACAGACACACCGGACCCTCCTCCCCACCCAGACAACAGACACACCAGATCCTCGTCCCCAGCCAGACAACAGACACACCGGACCCTCCTCCCCAGCCAGACAACAGACACACCAGACCCTCCTCCCCAGCCAGACAACAGACACACCGGACCCTCCTCCCCAGCCAGACAACAGACACACCGGACCCTCCTCCACACCCAGACAACAGACACACCGGACCCTCCTCTCCACCCAGACAACAGACACACCGGACCCTCCTCCCCACCCAGACAACAGACACACCGGACCCTCCTCCACACCCAGACAACAGACACACCGGACCCTCCTCCACACCCAGACAACAGACACACCGGACCCTCCTCCACACCCAGACAACAGACACACCGGACCCTCCTCCACACCCAGACAACAGACACACCAGATCCTCGTCCCCACCCAGACAACAGACACACCGGACCCTCCTCCACACCCAGACAACAGACACACCAGATCCTCGTCCCCAGCCAGACAACAGACACACCGGACCCTCCTCCCCAGCCAGACAACAGACACACCGGACCCTCCTCCCCAGCCAGACAACAGACACACCGGACCCTCCTCCACACCCAGACAACAGACACACCGGAGCCTCCTCCCCACCCAGACAACAGACACACCGGACCCTCCTCCCCAGCCAGACAACAGACACACCGGACCCTCCTCCCCACCCAGACAACAGACACACCGGACCCTCCTCCACACCCAGACAACAGACACACCGGACCCTCCTCCCCACCCAGACAACAGACACACCAGATCCTCGTCCCCACCCAGACAACAGACACACCGGACCCTCCCCCACACCCAGACAACAGACACACCGGACCCTCCTCCCCACCCAGACAACAGACACACCAGATCCTCCTCCACACCCAGACAACAGACACACCGTATCCTCGTCCCCACCCAGACAACAGACACACCAGATCCTCCTCCACACCCAGACAACAGACACACCGGACCCTCCTCCCCACCCAGACAACAGACACACCAGATCCTCCTCCACACCCAGACAACAGACACACCGGACCCTCCTCCCCACCCAGACAACAGACACACCAGATCCTCCTCCACACCCAGACAACAGACACACCGGACCCTCCTCCACACCCAGACAACAGACACACCGGACCCTCCTCCCCACCCAGACAACAGACACACCAGATCCTCCTCCACACCCAGACAACAGACACACCGGACCCTCCTCCCCACCCAGACAACAGACACACCAGATCCTCCTCCACACCCAGACAACAGACACACCAGATCCTCGTCCCCACCCAGACAACAGACACACCAGATCCTCGTCCCCAGCCAGACAACAGACACACCGGACCCTCCTCTCCACCCAGACAACAGACATACCGGACCCTCCTCTCCACCCAGACAACAGACACACCGGACCCTCCTCCCCAGCCAGACAACAGACACACCGGACCCTCCTCCCCAGCCAGACAACAGACACACCGGACCCTCCTCTCCACCCAGACAACAGACACACCGGACCCTCCTCCCCACCCAGACAACAGACACACCGGACCCTCCTCCCCAGCCAGACAACAGACACACCGGACCCTCCTCCCCAGCCAGACAACAGACACACCGGACCCTCCTCCACACCCAGACAACAGACACACCGGACCCTCCTCCACACCCAGACAACAGACACACCGGACCCTCCTCCCCACCCAGACAACAGACACACCAGATCCTCGTCCCCAGCCAGACAACAGACACACCGGACCCTCCTCCACACCCAGACAACAGACACACCGGACCCTCCTCCCCACCCAGACAACAGACACACCAGATCCTCGTCCCCACCCAGACAACAGACACACCGGACCCTCCTCCACACCCAGACAACAGACACACCAGATCCTCCTCCACACCCAGACAACAGACACACCAGATCCTCCTCCACACCCAGACAACAGACACACCGGACCCTCCTCCACACCCAGACAACAGACACACCAGATCCTCGTCCCCACCCAGACAACAGACACACCGGACCCTCCTCCACACCCAGACAACAGACACACCAGATCCTCGTCCCCACCCAGACAACAGACACACCGGACCCTCCTCCACACCCAGACAACAGACACACCGGACCCTCCTCCCCACCCAGACAACAGACACACCAGATCCTCGTCCCCAGCCAGACAACAGACACACCAGACCCTCCTCCCCAGCCAGACAACAGACACACCGGACCCTCCTCCCCACCCAGACAACAGACACACCAGATCCTCGTCCCCAGCCAGACAACAGACACACCAGACCCTCCTCCCCAGCCAGACAACAGACACACCAGACCCTCCTCCCCACCCAGACAACAGACACACCAGATCCTCGTCCCCAGCCAGACAACAGACACACCGGACCCTCCTCCCCAGCCAGACAACAGACACACCAGACCCTACTCCCCAGCCAGACAACAGACACACCAGACCCTCCTCCCCAGCCAGACAACAGACACACCGGACACTCCTCCCCAGCCAGACAACAGACACACCGGACCCTCCTCACCACCCAGACAACAGACACACCGGACCCTCCTCCCCACCCAGACAACAGACACACCGGACCCTCCTCCACACCCAGACAACAGACACACCAGATCCTCGTCCCCAGCCAGACAACAGACACACCGGACCCTCCTCCCCAGCCAGACAACAGACACACCAGACCCTCCTCCCCAGCCAGACAACAGACACACCGGACCCTCCTCCACACCCAGACAACAGACACACCGGACCCTCCTCCACACCCAGACAACAGACACACCGGACCCTCCTCCCCACCCAGACAACAGACACACCAGATCCTCGTCCCCACCCAGACAACAGACACACCGGACCCTCCTCCACACCCAGACAACAGACACACCGGACCCTCCTCCCCACCCAGACAACAGACACACCGGACCCTCCTCCCCACCCAGACAACAGACACACCGGACCCTCCTCCCCACCCAGACAACAGACACACCGGACCCTCCTCCACACCCAGACAACAGACACACCAGATCTTCGTCCCCACCCAGACAACAGACACACCGGACCCTCCTCCACACCCAGACAACAGACACACCGGACCCTCCTCCACACCCAGACAACAGACACACCGGACCCTCCTCCCCACCCAGACAACAGACACACCGGACCCTCCTCCCCACCCAGACAACAGACACACCGGACCCTCCTCCCTACCCAGACAACAGACACACCGGACCCTCCTCCACACCCAGACAACAGACACACCAGATCTTCGTCCCCACCCAGACAACAGACACACCAGATCCTCGTCCCCACCCAGACAACAGACACACCGGACCCTCCTCCACACCCAGACAACAGACACACCGGACCCTCCTCCCCACCCAGACAACAGACACACCGGACCCTCCTCCCCACCCAGACAACAGACACACCGGACCCTCCTCCCCACCCAGACAACAGACACACCGGACCCTCCTCCCCAGCCAGACAACAGACACACCAGATCCTCGTCCCCAGCCAGACAACAGACACACCGGACCCTCCTCCCCACCCAGACAACAGACACACCGGACCCTCCTCCCCAGCCAGACAACAGACACACCAGACCCTCGTCCCCAGCCAGACAACAGACACACCAGATCCTCGTCCCCACCCAGACAACAGACACACCGGACCCTCCTCCACACCCAGACAACAGACACACCGGACCCTCCTCCCCACCCAGACAACAGACACACCGGACCCTCCTCCCCACCCAGACAACAGACACACCGGACCCTCCTCCCCACCCAGACAACAGACACACCGGACCCTCCTCCACACCCAGACAACATACACACCAGATCTTCGTCCCCACCCAGACAACAGACACACCAGATCCTCGTCCCCACCCAGACAACAGACACACCGGACCCTCCTCCACACCCAGACAACAGACACACCGGACCCTCCTCCCCACCCAGACAACAGACACACCGGACCCTCCTCCCCACCCAGACAACAGACACACCGGACCCTCCTCCCCACCCAGACAACAGACACACTGGACCCTCCTCCCCAGCCAGACAACAGACACACCAGATCCTCGTCCCCAGCCAGACAACAGACACACTGGACCCTCCTCCCCACCCAGACAACAGACACACCGGACCCTCCTCCCCACCCAGACAACATACACACTGGACCCTCCTCCCCAGCCAGACAACAGACACACCAGATCCTCGTCCCCAGCCAGACAACAGACACACTGGACCCTCCTCCCCACCCAGACAACAGACACACCGGACCCTCCTCCCCACCCAGACAACAGACACACTGGACCCTCCTCCCCAGCCAGACAACAGACACACCAGATCCTCGTCCCCAGCCAGACAACAGACACACCGGACCCTCCTCCCCACCCAGACAACAGACACACCGGACCCTCCTCCCCAGCCAGACAACAGACACACCAGATCCTCGTCCCCAGCCAGACAACAGACACACCGGACCCTCCTCCCCAGACAGACAACAGACACACCGGACCCTCCTCCCCAGCCAGACAACAGACACACCGGACCCTCCTCCCCACCCAGACAACAGACACACCGGACCCTCCTCCCCAGCCAGACAACAGACACACCAGATCCTCGTCCCCAGCCAGACAACAGACACACCGGACCCTCCTCCACACCCAGACAACAGACACACCAGATCCTCGTCCCCAGCCAGACAACAGACACACCGGACCCTCCTCCACACCCAGACAACAGACACACCGGACCCTCCTCCCCAGCCAGACAACAGACACACCAGACCCTCCTCCCCAGCCAGACAACAGACATACCGGACCCTCCTCCACACCCAGACAACAGACACACCGGACCCTCCTCCCCACCCAGACAACAGACACACCAGATCCTCGTCCCCAGCCAGACAACAGACAAACCAGATCCTCGTCCCCACCCAGACAACAGACACACCGGACCCTCCTCCACACCCAGACAACAGACACACCGGACCCTCCTCCCCACCCAGACAACAGACACACCGGACCCTCCTCCCCACCCAGACAACAGACACACCGGACCCTCCTCCCCACCCAGACAACAGACACACCAGATCCTCGTCCCCAGCCAGACAACAGACACACCGGACCCTCCTCCCCACCCAGACAACAGACACACCAGATCCTCGTCCCCAGCCAGACAACAGACACACCGGACCCTCCTCCACACCCAGACAACAGACACACCATATCCTCGTCCCCAGCCAGACAACAGACACACCGGACCCTCCTCCACACCCAGACAACAGACACACCGGACCCTCCTCCACACCCAGACAACAGACACACCGGACCCTCCTCCCCACCCAGACAACAGACACACCAGATCCTCGTCCCCAGCCAGATAACAGACACACCGGACCCTCCTCCCCACCCAGACAACAGACACACCGGACCCTCCTCCCCACCCAGACAACAGACACACCAGATCCTCGTCCCCAGCCAGACAACAGACACACCGGACCCTCCTCCCCACCCAGACAACAGACACACCGGACCCTCCTCCCCAGCCAGACAACAGACACACCAGACCCTCCTCCCCAGCCAGACAACAGACACACCGGACCCTCCTCCCCACCCAGACAACAGACACACCAGACCCTCCTCCCCACCCAGACAACAGACACACCAGATCCTCGTCCCCAGCCAGACAACAGACACACCGGACCCTCCTCCCCACCCAGACAACAGACACACCAGACCCTCCTCCCCACCCAGACAACAGACACACCAGACCCTCCTCCCCAACCAGACAACAGACACACCAGACCCTCCTCCCCACCCAGACAACAGACACACCAGACCCTCCTCCCCAGCCAGACAACAGACACACCAGACCCTCGTCCCCACCCAGACAACAGACACACCGGACCCTCCTCCCCACCCAGACAACAGACACACCAGACCCTCCTCCCCACCCAGACAACAGACACACCAGACCCTCCTCCCCAACCAGACAACAGACACACCAGACCCTCCTCCCCACCCAGACAACAGACACACCAGACCCTCCTCCCCACCCAGACAACAGACACACCGGACCCTCCTCCCCAGCCAGACAACAGACACACCAGACCCTCCTCCCCACCCAGACAACAGACACACCAGACCCTCCTCCCCACCCAGACAACAGACACACCGGACCCTCCTCCCCACCCAGACAACAGACACACCAGACCCTCCTCCCCACCCAGACAACAGACACACCGGACCCTCCTCCCCAGCCAGACAACAGACACACCAGACCCTCCTCCCCAGCCAGACAACAGACACACCAGACCCTCCTCCCCAGCCAGACAACAGACACACCGGACCCTCCTCCCCACCCAGACAACAGACACACCAGACCCTCCTCCCCAGCCAGACAACAGACACACCAGACCCTCCTCCCCAGCCAGACAACAGACACACCGGACCCTCCTCCCCAGCCAGACAACAGACACACCAGACCCTCCTCCCCAGCCAGACAACAGACACACCAGACCCTCGTCCCCAGCCAGACAACAGACACACCGGACCCTCCTCCCCAGCCAGACAACAGACACACCGGACCCTCCTCCACACCCAGACAACAGACACACCAGATCCTCCTCCCCAGCCAGACAACAGACACACCGGACCCTCCTCAACACCCAGACAACAGACACACCAGATCCTCCTCCCCAGCCAGACAACAGACACACCGGACCCTCCTCCACACCCAGACAACAGACACACCGGACCCTCCTCCCCACCCAGACAACAGACACACCAGACCCTCCTGCCCAGCCAGACAACAGACACACCAGACCCTCCTCCCCAGCCAGACAACAGACACACCGGACCCTCCTCCCCACCCAGACAACAGACACACCGGACCCTCCTCCCCAGCCAGACAACAGACACACCGGACCCTCCTCCCCACCCAGACAACAGACACACCAGACCCTCCTCCCCAGCCAGACAACAGACACACCGGACCCTCCTCCCCAGCCAGACAACAGACACACCAGACCCTCCTCCCCAGCCAGACAACAGACACACCGGACCCTCCTCCCCAGCCAGACAACAGACACACCGGACCCTCCTCCCCAGCCAGACAATAGACACACCAGACCCTCCTCCCCACCCAGACAACAGACACACCGGACCCTCCTCCCCACCCAGACAACAGACACACCAGACCCTCCTCCCCAGCCAGACAACAGACACACCGGACCCTCCTCCCCAGCCAGACAACAGACACACCAGACCCTCCTCCCCACCCAGACAACAGACACACCAGACCCTCCTCCCCAGCCAGACAACAGACACACCGGACCCTCCTCCCCAGCCAGACAACAGACACACCGGACCCTCCTCCCCACCCAGACAACAGACACACCGGACCCTCCTCCCCACCCAGACAACAGACACACCGGACCCTCCTCCACACCCAGACAACAGACACACCGGACCCTCCTCCACACCCAGACAACAGACACACCGGACCCTCCTCCCCACCCAGACAACAGACACACCGGACCCTCCTCCCCACCCAGACAACAGACACACCGGACCCTCCTCCACACCCAGACAACAGACACACCGGACCCTCCTCCCCACCCAGACAACAGACACACCGGACCCTCCTCCCCAGCCAGACAACAGACACACCTTACCCTCCTCCCCACCCAGACAACAGACACACCGGACCCTCCTCCCCACCCAGACAACAGACACACCGGACCCTCGTCCCCACCCAGACAACAGATACACCGGACCCTCCTCCCCAGCCAGACAACAGACACACCGGACCCTCCTCCACACCCAGACAACAGACACACCGGACCCTCCTCCACACCCAGACAACAGACACACCAGATCCTCGTCCCCAGCCAGACAACAGACACACCGGACCCTCCTCCCCAGCCAGACAACAGACATACTGGACCCTCCTCCCCACCCAGACAACAGACACGCCGGACCCTCCTCCACACCCAGACAACAGACACACCGTTGAGTGAGTGGAAGAGTGTGTCTTGTGTCCTGGGCTAATGCTCACACCCACACAGCAGACACATCTTGAATGTCACATGTGGCGTGATTGTTGTGTGTCCTTGTCTCTGTGACCTTTATAACCAGAGATGTTACTGTTGTGTGTACTCGTATGGCCAGGTTACTATAGCATAGTCGTCTGAACCATTTTACCCTCTCTCTCTCTCTCTCTCTCTCTCTCTCTCTCTCTCTCTCTCTCTCTCTCTCTCTCTCTCTGCATATCTATCTATCTGTCTGTCTATATCCCTCTCTCTGGGTGTGTGTGTGTGTGTGCGCGTGTGTGTGTGTGTGTGTGTGTGTGTGTGTGTGTGTGTGTGTTCTAGATCATCCTATATATCTCCTACTATGCGGATTCCAGAAGAAACCCAACTAGTTCAGCTGCTGGTTGACAAAACAGTCTAGTTCAGCTATTATTTGAGACAGCTAGTCTAGTTCAGCTATTATTTGAGACAACCAGTCTAGTTCAACTATTACTTGAGACAGCCAGTCTGGTTCAGCTATTATTTGAGACAGCCAGTCTAGTTCAGCTGCTAGTAGTTTTTTTTTTTTTTTTGTAACTTGTATTCTGTTTGTTTCTCAAGAAAGTCTTTGCTTCAACAAGTTTCACCTTATCTCCCCTTGCAAACTAGACCTTAGAAAAACTGAGGATTCTTTCTTCTGTAGGACAGCACCTAAAGGCCTCACCAGCAGCTAAATTTAGGCTCGAGCGACTACAAGACATGTCCAAGCACATATTCGCCAGCGGCCCTCTTAAATCGCCGCCGTCAGTCAGCTTTATAAAAGTCAGCAAGGCTCGCGCCAATGCCTTAGTTTCTATCGCAGCCGACGGGTATGACCCTGGTCACGTGGTGTCCATCAAAGACTTCCACCCCATTCATCTGACCTACATGGACTCCCGTGATAAATACCATAGCGTGGACCTCGCTGAGACACCAGCCTCATCACGAGGGGAAAGAAGACCCACCAATTTCTCAGTGCTGACAGCGTCAAGTTGCACTCCCAGCTTCTTCAGATCTTCTATGACCTCCAGCAGGCTTCTAGAAGAGCTCGAGCTTAATGAAGACATTAGCGAGGACAGCAAGAACGTCCTCTGTGCTTACATCTACAGAAACATCATTGGTCGGGATTGTATTTTTAGCGGCCCGTTTGGGAGAAACCGAGGTAGGTTGCGGTATTTGTACCATCATTATTACCAAGTAGTTGAGCCCTTGCGCGAGATGAGAATGTCCTCTGTTTATCTCATCCTTAAGCTGTCTGTCGTCTGTCGTCACCCTGTTAATTCCACATATTCATTTAAACCAATCCCAAGTCGGGTATATTTCTGGACATACCACCGTTACAGTGCAGATTTGTGACTTGCTTAGTTAGTTAGTTAGTTAGTTAGTTAGTTAGTTAGTTAGTTAGTTAGTTAGTTAGTTAGTTAGTTAGTCGACAGATCATCCTCATTGCACATCGAACCATTCAGTCCATAAGTACTCGGATCCCCTCCTCAGCAAATCCCGCAGCGTGTAGCGGCTCACGACGCCAGTTCTGTGTTGGTTTATCAATCTTCTTTGGCTTCCTGCGTAGTGTTCTTGTTTGGCCACACCTCTTTTAATTTGCAGTTCTCGCAGTCTGACCATGGTTATTGACACAGTTGTTGTAATAAAGATAATATTGTGGTTTCCCTTAAACTTCCACTTGTATGTAGTTGGTTTATTACTTTCTCCATTGATAGAAATGTCGGAATGTCAGGGGAAATGAATACTTTCTCTACTCAAGTGCAGAAATGTCTACTTGTGGCTGTAGATACTGCCTCCCAAGAACTGTTTTGAGTTGTTGGTTGTTGGGTGTTGGTTGTTGATCTAAACCAGGGATGTGTCTGTGAGTTTCTCTTATTTCAGCTGAGCTGTGGCTTCTCATACTCGCTTGTGAGAGAGGTGTTTCCAAGGCAGCATGGCCGGTTATATACTGGCCAAGACCTATTGACGCGTCCTCGTCGAGCGACTTGGGCAACAGGTCCCTTCGGGGTCCTGGCTAAAGTCAGTAGGATCGCCGATTCCTCCGAAGTCGGAGAGTGTCTGCCTGTACGGCGAGGAACCACCAGTCTGCACACCAATAAGCCAGACATGGGACAACGGATACTCACGCAAACCTCAGGTCCGGTATGACATCACACTGATGTTGGACAACAGGATGCCTTCATCCGACTTACAGGGCTTCGCGTTGGAGCTCAAGCCAACGAACACAAGCAATCATACTCGCTTGCATCACAACCATCACTACACATGCATATTAGTACATGTAATACTTAGGTGGCCGGTCTCCCTGACCTAGAGTTTGCGACTTTCTCCGCAATCCCGTATACTCTCGTGAGTAACGTGACGACGGCGAGAATCGGTAGCGGTTCTAACCGCGTCGGTAACTTACGGGGTATGTGAGCCAGTCGTTCAGAAAGCAATGGCAAACTACTGAGCGTAATCTTGCCAAGAAATCAACAATCAGCTGTAAGATGCTGATGTTGACAGCGATGTCCTGTAAAGGATACGTAGATGAGTAGAGTTTTAGATTAATATGTTGGTGAGCAGTTCTCCCCAGCACCAGCATATTGACATCGGGGTCTCGGTTTTGGCTATGTCATTGTTAGTAGTATACAGTTGACATAATTTGAATTTAGTGTGGGCCAATTCGATAGCAGTGGAATTAATTTTTGGCATCGTATCAGCCTGGCTTGACCAACTAGCTGATTGAGCTGGGTCATAGCAATACTTGCTAAATTCTAAGATACAGTCTGAATATAACTCTTTCATTCTAAACATTCTAAAAATTCTCATCATCTCATCTCATCATGTTTCTCTTGTACCTTGAGGTGTCGAGGTGAAGTATAAACATAGTGAGAGTACCCGATTATGGGCTTCATGTATCGATATTCCCAAGGACTCTAAAATTCCCTGCGTCCAACGTTTACGTGGTCGGCCTCTTCCTCTGCTTCCCTCTGGTCTGTACATCATTGCTTGTTGTGGTGTACTGTTCGTTGATAACCTACTTGTAATGGCCACACCATTTTACTTGCTGCCTTCTTATAAAATCTAGCGCTGCTATAACCCCCACTTTAGTCCTAATTCTACACATTGCATGACGATTAACACAACACCAACCTAACTATTATAACACAACGTCGATGCGGTTTTTGATCATCTGTTGTCACTCTGCTGATTCGTAAACTGTGTAATTATATTAAGACAAAGTCAACGTAAAACACTTTCTAAAAACGTCTACATTCAAACTAAAGGGGGCGGCAGATTGAAATACTGCCATGGCCATTATTCGTCTACTGACTAGTCCACCTCGGCCCTCGGTCGAATCTTGACTGACCCTTCAATGAGACACTTGTCTCCTGCTCGGCCACTGACGGCTTGTTCCACACTGTGGAATCAGCGCTCACAACCGAGTCACTTTCCACGCAATATTGCCTGAATGTAATTTAACTCCTGAACTGAGCCATGACTCTTGAACTGAGTCATGGCTATCTCCCAGTTCTCCCCAGCTTCATAATGTTGACATCAGGGTTCCCCAATCCTTCCTAGGTTGACGACATCAGGGTCTCCCAGTCCTCCCCAGCGGCAGCATGTTGACATCAGATAAACCACCAGTCTGCACACCAAAAAGCCAGACATGGGACAACGGATACTCACGCAAACCTCAGGTCCTGTATGACATCACACTGATGTTGGACAACAGGATGCCTTCATCCGACATACAGGACTTTGCGTTGGAGCTCAAGCCAACGAACACAAGCAAGCAAGCTTACCTGCTGCAATCTGTCTAGATTTGCCTACAAACTCCGCCGTACACACCCTGACATACCAGGCGAGTCCATCTATTCAGCGGAGACAATAGTAAATGGATGCATACAGCCACTCCGTCAATAGGCCACTTTGTTAAACAAGTTTGCGGACAAAAACCACACGTCAACAGGCCTCCTGTGATAGCGATAAACTATTCAGCGGACAAAAGCCACTCGTCAACAAGTCTCCTGTGTATATGTATGTTGTTCGTTCGTTTTTGAACTCGATTTGAACTCCAGCGTAGCCAATCTACTTCTTCTGCACTGGACTGGTTTTTGCGTGTGAATTAGCTTTCCCTATTACTAGTGTTAAGAGAGACCTTGCGTAGAACCATCATCAGAGAAGGCTCATTCAACGGCCAAGTAAACATCCATGATCTACAACCGGTAGCAGCGAACCGCCGGACATGGAGAGCCATGACTTCTGCCCTATGCGCCGCCTTGGGCTCAAGAGGAAAGACTAACTAATTACTAGTGTTCCTCGCCATCAGGTGAACCCACCCCGACTTCCATTGGACCATGATGATCTCATCCTCCTGTATTAAATACAAATAAGCTAGCGGAGAAAGGCAGGTGTGGGCCTCGCAAACAGTTGCCAACAGTGCACAATGTCTGTGTGTCACCGGGGCCATACCGCTAGCACAGGATACCAGCAGTGTGACCGACCGTGCATGGCGTAAGGGGCGACTATGGGCGATTGGCGTGAGACTGGCTATCTTATCCTTGTACACATCGATTAGCTGCAGCATCCAACCCATCAGGAAGCCTTCAAAGGGCGTGGCGTGAGGAGGGTAGGGGCCCGAATGCCGGTAGGGGAAGGGGGGTACGACACAGCAGCAGCAGCATGATTGTGTGTGTATGTGTGTGTGTGTGTGTGTGTTATATCACCGATACATGTCACAACACAGACCCATGTCAAAGCACCGACCCATGTCACAGCACAGACCCATGTCACATCTCCTACCCATGTCATATCATCGACCCATGTCACAACACAGACCCATGTCACATCATTGACCCATGTCACATCACCGACCCATGTCACACCACGGACCAATGTCACAACACAGACCCATGTCACATCACCGACCCATGTCACACCACCGACCCATGTTTCACCACCGACCCATGTCACACCACCGACCCATGTCACACCACCGACCCATGTCACACCACCGACCCATGTCACATCATTGACCCATGTCACATCACCGACCCATGTCACATCACCGACCCATGTCACAACACAGACCCATGTCACAGCACAGACCCATGTCACAGCATTGACCCATGTTACAGCACAGAACCATGTCACATCATTGCCCCATGTCACATCACCGACCCATGTCACATCACCGACCCATGTCACATCATTGACCCATGTCACATCATTGACCAATTTCACATCACCGACCCATGTCACATCACCAACCCATGACACAGCAACGGCCCATGTCACAGCTCAGACCCATGTCACAGCACAGACCCATGTCACAGCAACGGCCCATGTCACATCACATACCCATGTCACATCACCGACCCATGTCACATCATTGACCCATGTCACATCATTAACCCATGTCACATCATTGACCCATGTCACATCACCGACCCATGTCACATCACCAAACCATGTCACAACACAGACCCATGTCACAGCACAGACCCATGTCACATCACCGACCCATGTCACATCACCAACCCATGTCACATCATTGACCCATGTCACATCATTGACCCATTTCACATCACCGATCCATGTCACATACCGACCCATGTCACATCACCGACCCATGTCACAACACAGACCCATGTCACATCATTGACCCATGTCACATCACCGACCCATGTCACACCACCGACCCATGTCACAACACAGACCCATGTCACATCATTGACCCATGTCACATCACCGACCCATGTCACAACACAGACCCATGTCACATCTCCGACCCATGTCACATCTCCGACTCATGTCACACCACCGACCCATGTCACATCAGAGAAGTAAGTTCTCAGTATTGTTGTTGTATCTGTCCCCATCGGTTCAAGTTTTATCTGGCACCAGCCGCTCACACACGAAGTGCTCACCAACACACGGGTGGCAATCTTGTTCCTGTGATCTGTGCCATGTTGAGAGGCCATTGAGGTCACGTGTTGTATCTACTCAGTTAACACGTTACGTGTAACTACAAGATTATATGTGTGAGTACCATGTGACTAACATATATATATTTATATTTCTCTCCCTTCATCCCAGTGACATACGTGGATTATATTGCTTCTGGCAGGTGAGTGTTGTTGTCTCCACATCATAGCGAAATAGACATTGTTGGTTATTATCATCACTATCTACATCCCTGTTCATGAAATAGACATTGTTGGTTATTATCATCTGTATCAACATCCGTGTTCATAAAATAGACATTGTTGGTTATTATTATCAGTATCTACATCCCTGTTCATGAAATAGATATTGTTGGTTATTATCATCAGTATCTACATCCCTGTTTATGAAATAGACATTGTTGGTTATTATCATCAATATCTACATCCCTGTTCATGAAATAGACATTGTTGGTTATTATCATCACTACCTACATCCCTGTTCATGAAATAGACATTGTTGGTTATCATCATGTGTATCGACATCCCTGTTCATGAAATAGACATTGTTGGTTATTATCATCACTATCTACATCCTGTTTATGAAATAGACATTGTTGGTTATTATCATCAGTGTCAACATCCCTGTTCGTGAAATTTATATTATTGGTTATTATCATCATTATCAACATCCCTGCGTGGTCTCGAGGTATGGTGTCCGCCTCGAGTGCTGGAGGTCCCGGGTTCAAGCCCCGGTGAGGACAGGGATTTTTTCACGTGGACTTCTAGTAAAATTTCCCCAGGTCTCTGGGTAGTGAGATCGGACGCCCGTGTGTATTGTTGTGCACGTAAAAAATCCCTTGGCAGTTGGAAATTGAAAAAGAGTACCCTAACGGCGCTGCCCGGGCAAAATTTCGTGTTAAAAATCTACCCAAAGTATTTCAGGATCCTCGCCGGTGCTACGGAGTTCGTGCGCTGAGCTGAGTTTCTCCAGAGTCAGGTTTGAGTTAGGAGAAGAACGGAGCACTTATGGGTTGCACCCGTGTGCCGTGATGTTGATCCAACGACTAAACTAAACTAAATTATTATCAACATCCCTGTTCATGAAATTTATATTATTGGTTATTATCATCAGTATCAACATCCACGTGCTGCAAGAAGCCGGTGCGCACATACACACACAATCACACACACACACACACACACACACACAATCACACACACACAAACAATCACAATCACACACACACGTTTGTTTGAATCACACAACGACAATCTCAGTTTTCACGTATATTATTTAGCGAGACGTATATATGTGTCTGCGGAAAGAGACCGAGTCACACAACGACAATCTCAGTGTTCACGTATATTATTTAGCGAGACGTATATATGTGTCTACGGAAAGAGACCGAGTCATATGAAATAATACCTGGTGCAATGAAGTCGATCCTCTAGATCAGTGGTTCTCAATCAGTGGAGATTGATTGATTGATTGATTGATTGATTGATTGAGGCTACAAAGAACCTGTATTTTTGTATGGATGTGACGCGTAGACAATGAGCTGACAAGCTGATAAACATCTAATGGATGTGAAAATGCTTATGAGGAAACTGCAAAGACAACCATGGACAGATAGAAAAACAAATGACCAACTACTACAGGAGACAAATGAAAATCGTAAATTGATGAGAGAAATTAGACGTAGACAGTCAAAATATTTTGGACATGTTATGAGAAGAAATGGATTGGAGAACTTAGTGACAACTGGCAAGATCGAAGAAAACAGACCAAGGGGAAGACGGAGAGGAAAATACCTGGATGGCTTGGCCACATGGCATGGTCGAGACAGGAACACTGAGCTGATCCACGACTCTGGGGACCGAGAGAAATGGCGAGTCATGACCGCCCACGCTTCTTGGCATGGAACAGATATATATATATATATATATATATATGGTTCAGTCCGCCTGCTCGTCTGACTGCTTGTCTATCTATCAATCTGTATGTCTGTCTTTTTTTTTTTTATTTCTGTCCGTCTGTTTGGCTCTCTGTGTATAAATATTAATATGTAATCATAAACTCCTGTATTTATTTGCCTTGATTTGTCTCAATGTTTATCTGTCTGTCTGTCTGTCTGTCTGTCTGTCTGTCTGTCTGTCTGCCTGCCTGCCTGCCTGCCTGCCTGCCTGCCTGCCTGCCTGCCTGCCTGCCTGTGAGCTTTATTAACTTCAAATGTCTTTCTGTAAATATATTGATTGATTCGAATCTGTCTGTTTGATTGCTTGAGTAACTTCTATATGTCTTTCTGTAAATATGTATCCATACAATCCCACACCATGATCTACTCATATATCCACACACTCCCACACCATGATCTACTCATATATCCACACACTCCCACACCATGATCTACTCATATATCCACACAGTCCCACACCATGATCTACTCATATATCCACACACTCCCACACCATGATCTACTCATATATCCACACACTCCCACACCATGATCTGCTAATATAGTCATATAACCCCACAACATAATTTACTAATACATCCATACAATTCCGCAATATTATATACTCATATATCCATACAATCCCACACCATAATCTCCTCATTTATTCACACAACCCCCACACTATGACCTCCTCATTTATTCACGAAACGTCCACAAAATGATCTCCTCATTTATTCACGCAACCCCCACAAAATGATCTCCTCATTTATTCACGCAACCCCCACAAAATGATCTCCTCATTTATTCACGCAACCCCCACACCATGATCTCCTCATTTATTCACGCAACCCCCACACCATGATCTCCTCATTTATTCACGCAACCCCCACACCATGATCTCCTCATTTATTCACACAACCCCCACACCATGATCTCCTCATTTATTCACGCAACCCCCACACCATGATCTCCTCATTTATTCACACAACCCCCACAAAATGATCTCCTCATTTATTCACGCAACCCCCACACCATGATCTCCTCATTTATTCACGCAACCCCCACACCATGATCTCCTCATTTATTCACACAACCCCCACAAAATGATCTCCTCATTTATTCACGCAACCCCCACACCATGATCTCCTCATTTATTCACGCAACCCCCACACCATGATCTCCTCATTTATTCACACAACCCCCACACCATGATCTCCTCATTTATTCACACAACCCCCACACCATGATCTCCTCATTTATTCACGGTACTCCCACACCATGATCTCCTCATTTATTCACGCACCCCCACACCATGATCTCCTCATTTATTCACGCAACCCCCACACCATGATCTCCTCATTTATTCACGCAACCCCCACACCATGATCTCCTCATTTATTCACACAACCCCCACACCATGATCTCCTCATTTATTCACACAACCCCCACACCATGATCTCCTCATTTATTCACACAACCCCCACAAAATGATCTCCTCATTTATTCACGCAACCCCCACACCATGATCTCCTCATTTATTCACGCAACCCCCACACCATGATCTCCTCATTTATTCACGCAACCCCCACACCATGATCTCCTCATTTATTCACGCAACCCCCACACCATGATCTCCTCATTTATTCACGCAACCCCCACACCATGATCTCCTCATTTATTCACACAACCCCCACACCATGATCTCCTCATTTATTCACACAACCCCCACACCATGATCTCCTCATTTATTCACGCAACCCCCACACCATGATCTCCTCATTTATTCACGCAACCCCCACGCCATGATCTCCTCATTTATTCACACAACCCCCACGCCATGATCTCCTCATTTATTCACACAACCCCCACACCATGATCACCTCATTTATTCACGCAACCCCCACACCATGATCTTCTCATTTATTCACGCAACCCCCACAAAATGATCTCCTCATTTATTCACGCAACCCCCACAAAATGATCTCCTCATTTATTCACGCAACCCCCACAAAATGATCTCCTCATTTATTCACGCAACTCCCACACCATGATCTCCTGATATGCCCAACAATACCATAAGTTGACCCACATCTACTAACATGCATTGCACCATGCAACCCCTGCCGGATCCCACATGATGTCCCACCTACTGTGTCCCACACCAAGTACTACCCTGTCCCACCTACTGTGTCCCACAGACCGTTGAAGTGCTTCGAGCAGTACATTCGCCAACACGTGCTGCCCACCTACTCCAACACCCACACGGAAGTCAGCTTCAACGCCCAGCAGACGTCCCAGTTTAGAGAGGAAGCCCGGTGAGACATTGTCGGAGTTGCTGTTGCTGGTTGTCTACTTCTGCTTGGGATAATCGTATAATCAGCTTCTGGTTCTTGGTCTTGACTGCTCAACTATAATCTTTCCCCGATTTACCTGTTCAACTATAATCTTTCTTTGTCCTGGTTGTTCAACTATAATCTTTTTTTCCAATTTACTCCCTCAACTATAATCTTTCCGTGTCTTGATTTTTCAATTATAAACTTTCTTTCTTTTGATTATTCAACTAAAATCTTTTCCCGATCTACTTGTTCAACTATAATCTTTCCGTGTCTTGATTACTCACCTGTAACCTTTTCCTGTCATCTCAGCTATAATGAATTTTTTTCATGATTACACAACTATAATCTGTTCTTGTCATGATTGCTAAACTATAACCTTTAATTGTTATGCTTGCTCTACTATAAGTCATATTGCTCAAATATAAACTTACCCTTTCATGATTGCTAAACTATAATCTTTAATTGTCATGATTTCTCTGCAATAATCTTCCGTTGTCATGATTGCCTTGCTATAATCTTTCCTTGTTCTGACAGCTCAGCTATAATCTATAGTTATCATGATTGCGCAACTGTAATCTTTAATTTGTCATGATTGTGCAACTATAATCTTTAATTTGTCACGATTGCGCAACTATAATCTTTAATTTGTCATGATTACTCTACTATAATCTTTAATAGTCAGGCTTACACAATTATAATCTGTCCTTGTCATGACTTTTTTTTTTAAAGTTCCGATCCCTTACAGGACGTTACAGTCAACACCAGCATTTTTCAGCTGCCGCTGATGTACTAGGCCAGTTTTACTTTCAGTAGTTTGCCATTACTTTCTGAACGACCGGCTCACATATCCCCGTAAGTTACCAGCGCGACGCCATCCGCTGCCGAATCTCGCAGCTGCTGTTTTCCCCACGTGGATATACGGGATTATGAACAATGTCGTTAACTCTTTGGCCAGGGAGACCGGCATGATTGCTCAACTATAAATTGCTGATTCCTGTGTCAGTCCTCACAGTGGATTGCTTGCTGTATAAATTATTTGAGATTGTATGTTATCTTTAATAGAAGTAATAGTAGTGGTGATTATGGTGGTGGTGGTGGTGGTAGTAGTAGTAGTAGTAGTAGCAGCAGCAGCAGCAGCAGCAGCAGCAGTAGCAGTAGTAGTAGTAGTAGTAGCAGTAGCAGTAGCAGCAGCAGCAGCAGTAGTAGTAGTAGTAGTAGTAGTAGTAGTAGTAGTAGTAGTAGTAGTAGTAGTAGTAGTAGTAGTAGTGATGGTGGTGGTAGTGGTAGTGGTAGTAGCAGTAATAGTAGTTGTGATGGTGGTGGTGGTAGTAGTAGTAATGGTGGTGGTAGTACTAGTGGAAGTTGGTTATAGCAGTAGTAGTGATGATGGTGTTAGAAGTAGTAGTGGTGATTATATCAGTAGTATTGGAGGTGGTTGTAAGGTGTTCAGATGGTGAGATTCAGTCGCACTATGTGCATCCCCCGTACTAATGACAGCTAGAGTCTGGGGACTAATCTCAACTAGTGTGGTATGATCACTGGAATGTATTGTGACTGAAGAAAACTCTCGAGGTCTAGGGTGTTCCCGGATAAGTAATGGAACCACACTAGATAATTGCTCTTCCTTTAAGAACTTTAATAGCTCAGAACCCCCAAATGCCCCTGTTAACCTAACATGGTCCGGTGGGACAGTGTTAAGAATGAACGAAAGGGTTCTCCTGGATGGACGATGGTAATCTGGGTTCTTACCGTGGGATAATTGAAGTTAGTTATCCACGTGAGATCACCCAGCCTTACTAAATTCCCATGTATTCAAGTTGTATTAACCAAATATTAATTAAACACAAAGTGAACTTGATTAACATCAAAATCAAGTGAATTCAAGAGTTAAATAAATTTTCAAAGTTTAGTAAACTAATAAATCTGGAAATAAAGGTGGAGGAGAGAACCAGAAATGTTCCACATGAACATACATAAAAATCATTGAATAATCAAGATGTCATGCAATGTGGATAAAACAGCTTCAAGTGCCACCTCCATCTTTTCAGTCTGGTAAATCAGTGTTTCAGAATGTCTGTACTAAATTAATAAGTTCTGTCTACCTAATAAAGTTCTGAATACACTACACATTGGTACTCAGTGATGGATCTCTGAAGAAAATGGATGGCCCATGTTGATGAGGGGCTTCTTTTCTCCAATGCATGATAAAATTGGATAGAGGATTGTTGGAGTGCCCTGTACCACAGCTGTACTGAATAAACCTGCTGGAGCAAAGGGGAACTGAGCTGTCGTCGTTTACCAGCTCCATTATCTGTTGGATCTTATAAGAACATTACCTGTCCTCAGGACACGGTGACAATCTGCTCATTAACTCAGGTGGATGATCTGAGTTTCCACATTATCCTGCACAATCTGGTGGTTTTCTTATACATGCTCCTATCACCAAGGTAGCACCACTCTCCTCACTGCCAATGCAAACAATCATACCTATTTACATTCTATTAAGACTCATTATGATGAAATGGGTCAGGATGAAAAGGGGAAAAGATAGAAAGGATGAAGAGGAGGAAGAAGTGTGACAGTGCCCAAAGGTGAGAACTACACCCCTTCTCTACTTGGTGCTGAATCTACTCTGATTGCTGATGGGCACAACAACTTTCTGCATGCTTGTCATCATCTGGCCCTTCTGATATTATGTGTTCTGAATATGCCAGGGGTCTCAGTGCGATATGGACATCAGATAAACAGATAAGGACACCAGAAGAGTGACATAGAATCGGATGAACAAGAATAGTCACTTAGTTAAGGATGTAGGCAATAATGATGATATGATGACATAAATGATGACACAAGCATCAGTCTTATCAACTCATCGACCCTACGTCAAAGCCATGCATGATAGTTGGGTGCCTTCTACATTGTCAGGTTCGATTCATGAGTGTCATTTCTTCTTTCTCAAATCATTACTAGCTCATAAGCTTTTCTGTTTACTAGGGTGTTATAAATTCGAACAATTACTACCCCCACAGTTGTTAGAAGTTGCCATGAGTTTAACTCCTATATAAATGATTTTCTCACAACAGGAGAAAATAGGGTTCGTGTGCAAGTGTCCACAAAATTGAAAACATATATATTCCCTTCAGGTGCAAAGAATATATATATATATATATATATATATATATATATATATATATATATATATATATATATATATATATATATATATATATATATATATATATATATATTAGTGTGAGAATCCCAGAACAGATTTATCCTCCCTCATACGAATCTCTGTCCTTCTTCTAGAGCCTGAACGCAATATTGTCTCCTCCAGCCGGCAAGCAACAGTGGGTAAAGACAAGGGTTTGAATACTCCCCATTTCTGGACAGATAAACCGTGCACACATCGTCACGAATGCAAAATGTCCTTTTTTTCAGGAAGCAAGTGCAATTGCTGAACGTAAATATTAACCACAGCATTAGAAGGATGCTGGGTCTGAGTGCAGGGTCTGCCAAACATGCAACATATATTTCATCAATTCATGGTTCACATATGAGCAAGATTAAAGGAGGAAGAGTATACTTTCCTCACTCACTCACTCACAGCGTTTTCCAGGCGAAAGTACATGGGTATTAATCAAGCACATAAATAGTCTTCTCAGAAAGAAGATGGTAAAAGCTTGCATTTTGAAGAAAAAAAATGCATAAAAGTGCATTGATAAACGTATTCCCCAGAGCATCTTCAGATGTTATTGCATAATAAGCGTTCATCAAAAGGCAATAGAATTGAGGAAAAAATCAAGAGTTAGCAGGAATTGAGGAATAGCCTTGCATCACGTTGGCCTGGAATGGCCTCAGGTCTGCGGGCCCCTTCAAGAATTGAAGTTAACGTTTCTAGTGCATTTAAATTCAAAATATCACACTTGGCACGACGAACAAACATAGGGTACCTTAACCTTTCCGTTAAAGATCGTCAGGTTGATCTTAGAGAGGTAAGCTTACCGGTTCAATCAATCAATCATGTGCCATGCCGGAAAGCGTGGGTGGTCATGACTCGCCATTTCACTCGATCACCAGTGTCGTGGATCAGCTCAGTGTTCCTGTCTCGTCCATGCCATGTGGCCAAGCCATCCAGGTATTTTCCTCTCGGTCTTCCTCTTGGTCTGTTCCCCTCGATCTTGCCAGTTGTCACTAAGTTCTCCAATCCATTTCTTCTTATAACATGTCCAAAATATTTTGACTGTCTACGTCTAATTTCTCTAATCAGTTTACGATGTTCATTTGTCTCCTGTAGTACTTGGTCATTGGTTTTTCTGTCTGTCCATGGTATTCTTTGCATTTTCCGCAGAAACCACATTTCTGCAGCCATCAGATGCTTTTCAGCTTGACTGCTCATGTCCAAGTTTCACATCCATACAAAAGAACAGGCTCTATGTATCCCCTCAACACTCTTTTTCTCGTTTCAATTGACATCTTTTTATTGGTCAGAATGTTTTTTATCTTGCTAAAGGCTACTTTCGCCATGGCGATTCTTGTTCTAATCTCTTCAAGGCATCTCCCATCAGATGTTATGACTGTTCCAAGATAATTGTACCGATTCACTTGTTGAAGAATATTTCCATCTACTTGTATATTACATTGTGGCACTTCTTCCTTCCTAGTGACGACCATAACCTGAGTCTTTTTACAATTTAATTCTAACCCAAGTTGATCACTGTGTACAACAACCGCATCTACTAATTGTTGCAGGTCCTGCGCATTATCTGCAATTAATATTGTATCACCTGCATATCTAATGTTATTGATGTTTCGTCCTCCAATGCTGATTCCATTTATATCCTCTACATTTCTGAAAATATTTTCGCTGTATAATGAAAGAAGATCTGGAGACATCACACATCCCTGCCTAACACCTCTCTTAATTGGCTGATACTGTCCCACTTCATTATCAATCCTTATTGCAGCTTGTTGCTTACCAGTTACAGTGAGGGAAAGCCACAGAAAAAATATATATCCACCACATTGGAAAACATAGTCCAACAGCTCCCAGGCCATTTTGAAGATTGCGCGGGGTATACTTTTCTTGGCGTCCTAGCAAACATTTTTTGAGTCATGTGTGCTTAAGTGTCCAATCGGCTTATGAGTTTGGGACGCTGAACTGGTTTACTTACATCATGACAGTGTTATAATTAGACTTGTCAAGCTTGGCCTCAAGTTTTCGATGTGCAAAATAGTGCCACTGAACTCCCGTTCATTGATATGAAGTTGACAAACTGGGCATGATTGCATCCATACTGTTACAATGGTGGTGGTGGTGGTGGTGGTGGTGGTGGTGGTGGTGGTGGTGGTGGTGGTGGTGGTGGTGATGTGGTGATGGTGGTGGTGGTGGTGGTGGTGGTGGTGGTGGTGGTGGTGATGTGGTGATGGTGGTGGTGGTGGTGGTGGTGGTGGTGGTGGTGGTGGTAGTGGTGGTGGTGGTGGTGGTGGTGGTATAGTGGTGGTATAGTGGTGGTATAGTGGTATAGTGGTATAGTGGTATAGTGGTATAGTGGTATAGTGGTAGTAGTAGTAGTAGTAGTAGTAGTAGTAGTAGTAGTAGTAGTAGTAGTAGTAGTAGTAGTAGTAGTAGTAGTAGTAGTAGTCACTGTCCAGAAGGGAAGAGTGTGACACAGGGACCAGTACTAGTAATCGTGATGACGGAGTTAATCTTGACTGTGTTACCAGGGAAATCCCCTGTGTCAGACTAAGAAAAAGAGTGAGCATAGGAACGTTAAGTGTGAGAAGTCTGTATGAGGGGAAGCTTAAAGTAGTGTGTGATGAGATTGAGAGGTTAAATATTCAAATTTTAGGATTTAGTGAACATCACCGGAAAGTCAAGGGACATTTTACAACTGAAAATGGAAGTCTTTTCATTTATTCTGGTAGAGACGTCGGAGGCCAGAGTGGAGTGGCATTTTGTTTAGATAAAACAAGTGCAAAAGCTTTACTGGGATATAACCCAGTTAGTGACAGAATCCTCACCATTAGACTTAAAGGCCGTCCAAACAAACACAACACTCGTACAGATATATGCACCTACTTCAACAGCAGAGGATGACGAAATTGACGATTTTTACAACGCACTGCAAGACACATTAAATAAGATTGGTCATAATGATATAGCAATAATACTGGGAGATTTTAATGCAAAAGTAGGTGCAGGAAGAGCTGAAAATGAGAGACACGTTTTAGGAAAATTTGGATTGGGAAACAGAAATGATGCAGGTGACAAATTAATTGAATTTTGCACAGAAAATGAGTTAATGATAGCCAACACACTTTTTAAACAACACCCAAGAAGACTCTTCACATGGAAGTCTCCAGACAGTTTTACCAAAAATCAGATAGATTATATTTTAATGCTAAGAAGATGGAGATCAAGCATAACATCTGCAAAAACCCTACGAAGTGCAGACTGTGATACGGATCATCAGTTATTAGAAGCAGATCTGAAATTAAAACTCAAAAAGCTTACCCGAGGACCAAGGCCACTTCGTTTTGATCTCACAAAAATACCAGATGCATACATTGTAGAAGTTAGGAATCGTTTTGGGGTCTTGATGTCTGTACAAGAGGAAATGACACCTGATGAACTGGCAGTACAAGCTAGAGATATCTTGATAACTACAGCCAAAGATTTAATTCCGACCAAGAAAAAGCAACTTAAGCCATGGATTACATCAGACTCGTTAGAATTAATAAAACAACGAAGGGAACTGAAACAGAAAGGAGATGAATCCGATAACAGCAGGATGAAGTATAAATCTTTAACTCGAGAAATAAGAAAGAACACAAGAAAGGACAAAAATCAATATATACAAGATTGCTGTACCAGAATAGAGCAATATCATAAGGCTGGAAGAGATTACGAAATGTTCAAAGAAATGAAGTTATTGACAAGAAATGTTCAACCTCAATTGAATGTTATCTGTGACAAGATGGGAAATACCTTAACAGAATCTAGACAAATTCTAGAATGATGCCATGAGTACTGCTGTGGAATGTATGATATGAGTGACAGTGAGGATATGAATGAGATACATGAGCCAACGACAGGAGAGACAGAACCTGAACCTTCATTAGATGAAATTGCGTGGGCAGTAAAGAACCTGAAGAATGGTAAATCACTTGGATGTGATGAGATACCAGCTGAACTTATTAAAGCGGGAGGAGAAGAAAGCCTACAAATCTATCACGCATTATGTAAAAAGTTATGGAAATATGGTATATGGCCAAAAGATTGGAAGAGAACTATCTTCATTCCAATACCAAAAAAGGGCAACCTGAAATTATGCACCAACTATAAAACTGTTGCCCTGATCAGTCATGCAAGTAAAATTCTACTAAAAATCATAAAGGGAAGACTTCGTAAGAAAATGGAAGACGAAATTAACATGGTTCAATCTGGATTTAGACAAGGAAGAGGAACAAGAGATCACATTCTCAATATGCAATTAATAATAGAGAAGTGCAGAGAATTTAATGTAAACCTATTCTCATGTTTTGCGGATTATTCAAAGGCATTTGACTGTGTACAACATCAGAAACTTTGGGAAATCATGAGGAATATGGGCTTTCCACCACATGTAATACAACTCATAAAAATGCTCTATCTAGTAGTAGTAGTAGTAGTAGTAGTAGTAGTAGTAGTAGTAGTAGTAGTAGTAGTAGTAGTAGTAGTAGTAGTAGTAGTAGTAGTAGTAGTAGTAGGAGCAGCAGCAGCAGCAGCAGCAGCAGTAGCAGCAGCAACAGCAGTAGCAGTAGCAGTAGTAGCGGTTAGAATAGATGGCAAGACATCAGATTGGTTTGACATCAAGCAAGGAGTCCGTCAAGGATGTGCGCTGTCCCCCTTATTTGTTTAATCTGTACGCCGAAAATATAATGAGAAATGTAAAAGATGATACAAACAGGGAGCTATATGATGCCCTAAATATCAGTGGTCTTGACATACCAGAGATTCGGTATGCTGATGATACAGTATTGCTGTCCACAACACTGACTGGTATAGAAAACCTAATAGTTAGTTAGTTAGTTAGTCGACAGATCATCCTCATTGCACATCGAACCATTCAGTCCATAAGTGCTCGGATCCCCTCCTCAGCAAATCCCGCAACGTGTAGCGGCTAACGACACCAGTTCTGTGTTGGTTTATCTATCTTCTTTGGCTTCCTGCGTAGTGTTCTTGTTTGGCCACCCCTCTTGTAATTTGCTGCTTTAGCAGTCTGGCCATTGTTGTAGACTCACAGTCATCACTTGGTTCTCGCAAAAGTCTCACTTCACGTAGAGCATTCAAAATGTCAGCCTGGTCCATGGCGCGTCCGCCCTTCACCGTAGCCTCACCTGCGAGCTTGTCAGCCCGCTCATTTCCTTGTACTCCCTCATGCCCTGACACGAAGATGAAACTAATCTTTGCCAGCCGAGACCGCTCCAGAGGCAGCAGCCATTCTCTTCGGATCAGTAGTAACTAGTAGTAGTAGTAGTAGTAGTAGTAGTAGTAGTAGTAGTAGTAGTAGTAGTAGTAGTAGTAGTAGTAGTAGTAGTAGTAGTAGTAGTAGTAGTAGTAGTAGTAGTAGTAGTAGTAGTAGTAGTAGTAGTAGTAGTAGTAGTAGTAGTAGTAATGGTGGTAGTAGTACTAGTGGTGGTGGTTATGGCAGTTGTAGTGGGAGTTTAACTCCTATAAAAATGATTTTCTCACAACAGGAGAAATTAGGGTTCGTGTGCATGAATGGACAATAGGAAGACTTCAGGTAAGTGTCCGCTACTACTACTACTACTACTACTACTACTACTACTACTACTACTACTACTACTACTACTACTACTACTACTACTACTACTACTACTACTACTAGTAGTAGTAGTAGTAGTAGTAGTAGTAGTAGTAGTAGTAGTAGTAGTAGTAGTAGTAGTAGTAGTAGTTTTTGTAGCAGTAGTAGTAGAAGTAGTAGTAGTAGTAGTAGTAGTAGTAGTAGTAGTAGTAGTAGTAGTAGTAGTAGTAGTAGTAGTAGTAGTAGTAGTAGTAGTAGTAGTAGTAGTAGTAGTAGTAGTAGTAGTCTATTGCTTCTAACTTGATGTCATTCTATCATGTGTAACTATTTGCTGTTGGTTTGACTTGGTATCATTCTAAACTGCGTCATGATTGGTTGTTGACTTTGCCGACGACAGGAATATCATCCGGGAGTGTGTCAACGCCCAGGAGGACGACGCAGTGATCTTCACCGGGAGTGGTGCTACAGCAGCCATCAACAAGCTGATTCACGCCTTGAATATCAGGCCCATGCTGAACCGGATGGGCGTGGTTAGTTGTCTTCTCTTACACACAGACATCTGTTAGACAGGATGGGCGTGGTTAGTTATCTTCTCTTACACACAGACATCTGTTAGACAGGATGGGCGTGGTTAGTTATCTTCTCTTACACACAGACATCTGTTAGACAGGATGGGCGTGGTTAGTTATCTTCTCTTACACACAGACATCTGTTAGACAGGATGGGCGTGGTTAGTTATCTTCTCTTACACACAGACATCTGTTAGACAGGATGGGCGTGGTTAGTTATCTTCTCTTACACACAGACATCTGTTAGACAGGATGGGCGTGGTTAGTTATCTTCTCTTACACACAGACATCTGTTAGACAGGATGGGCGTGGTTAGTTATCTTCTCTTACACACAGACATCTGTTAGACAGGATGGGCGTGGTTAGTTATCTTCTCTTACACACAGACATCTGTTAGACAGGATGGGCGTGGTTAGTTATCTTCTCTTACACACAGACATCTGTTAGACAGGATGGGCGTGGTAAGTTGTCTTCTCTTACACACAGACATCTGTTAGACTGGATGGGCGTGGTTAGTTGTCTTCTCTTACACACAGACATCTGTTAGACAGGATGGGCGTGGTTAGTTGTCTTCTCTTACACACAGACATCTGTTAGACTGGATGGGCGTGGTTAGTTGTCTTCTCTCACACAGACATCTGTTAGACAGGATGGGCGTGGTTAGTTGTCTTCTCTCACACAGACATCTGTTAGACAGGATGGGCGTGGTTAGTTGTCTTCTCTTACACACAGACATCTGTTAGACTGGATGGGCGTGGTTAGTTGTCTTCTCTCACACACAGACATCTGTTAGACAGGATGGGCGTGGTTAGTTATCTTCTCTTACACACAGACATCTGGTAGACAGGATGGGCGTGGTTAGTTGTCTTCTCTTACACGCAGACATCTGTTAGACTGGATGGGCGTGGTTAGTTATCTTCTCTTACACACAGACATCTGTTAGACAGGATGGGCGTGGTTAGTTGTCTTCTCTCACACACATACATCTGTTAGACAGGATGGGCGTGGTTAGTTGTCTTCTCTTACACGCAGACACAGAAGACAGACACGGAAACAATCTGACATATTAGACATAAAAGGAAATAACAGCCAGACACAGAAAACAGACAAGTAAACAACAGCCAGACGTAGGAGACAGACACAGAAACAATAGCCAGATATAGGAGACAGACATGTAAATAACAGCCAGACATAGGAGACAGACAAAGAAACAACAGCCAGACATAGGAGATAGACTAGGAAACAATAGTCAGAAATAGGAAACAGATAAGGACACAACAGCCAGAGGAGACAGACAAGAAACCAAAATGCAACAGCCAAACACAGAAAACTTGCAGCGCAGTTAACAAGCTAAACATAGAAGATAGACAAGAACAAAAGAGACAAAGTGAAACAACATCGTTAATTCCACGTGTGGAAGAGTTGATCACGTCGCGAGAAATTCACACACAACACAACACAACACAAGAGGCGCACTTCATACAGAAGTCCTGCCACAAGGTGCACCCACCCAGTGGCTGACGGTGCGGTATCTCTAGGTATAGTGGGCAGCTCGAATATGTTGAATTAGCGGCCGTGGACCAACAGGGGCGAGAGAAGGTCAGTTGGTTGGTGGGCAACCTCAAACCTCTGTGATATGGCCATAGATGGGTCAGACGTGACATATACAACTTCTCCCCCAGCTGCCTTGCAGATTTTGTTTCTTTAGACAAAGTCCAGAGGCGTATATTCGTAGACAAACGGGCGGAAGGTAGAGGAAAACACCCATGTAGATCCTTGGTATATTATGATTCAACTTTTATAATTGTATATAACGCTATAATTTTATGTTCCATAGGAGCATCCTCGCCAGGTCGGGAAGGTCATGTACACCAGATGACCACCCAGACCGCGAGAATGCCACTAAATGCAAAAGATGTACAATTCTTAAATTAGGAACATGGAATGTTCACACCAAATGATTGACAGTTCTTAAATTAGGGACATCAAATGTGCATACCAAAAGATTGACAGTTCTGAAATTAGGGGCGTGGGATATTCACACCAAAAGATTGACAGGGACGTGAAATGTTCACATCAAAAGATTGACAGTTCTTAAATTAAGAACATGGAATATTCACACAAGCCATGTACATATGAGTACGTGAGTGGGTGGATGTGTGTGGGAGGTGAGTGTATGGGTGTGAGATGTGTGTGGGTGGTGGGGGAGTGTGTGGGTGGCAGGTGTGTGTTTGTTGATGGGGGCTGTTTTGGTGGGGGGGGGATGTGTGTGTTAGGGATGTGTTTATGGGTGGGGAGATGTGTGTGAGTGTATGGGTGGGTTGTGTGTGTGTGGTTAAGGGATGTGTGGTTAAGGGATGTGTGATTGGGGCATGAGTGATTGGGGGTGGGGGGTGGGTGGAGGACGTGTGAGTGGGTAAGTGTGTGTAGATTGAGGGATGTGTATGTATGGGCGCGAGGTGTATGGGTGGGTGGGGGGTTTGTGTGCGTGGGGGGTGTGTGCGTGGGTGCTAGCTTTGTGTGTGGGTAGGTGCGTGATGTGTGGCTTGGCGGGAATATGTGTGTGTTTGGGTGGGAGATGTGTGGTTGAAGATGTATATTTGACTGGGTGGTTGGGGGTCTGTGCGTGTGTGGTGGAAGATATGTGGGTGGGTGAGTGTTGATGGGTTATGGGATGGGTGGAGGGTGCGTGTGCGGGTGGGGAGATGTGTGTAGGTGGTGGATGTTTGGGTGGGTGATGGGTGAGCGGGTGCGTTTATGTGTGCCTGGGGGTGTGTGTGGTGGGTGGGGGATGTGTGTGTGGGGGATGTGTGGTTTGTGGGAGATGTGTGTAGGTGGGGGTGTGAGATGTGTGGGTGGGGGATGTGTAGATGGGTGGGGGAATGTATGTGTGCCTAGGGGTGTGTGTGTGTGGTTGGGGTATGTGTCTCATAACATTGTAATGTGCATTGTTTATGTTTACAACATTCATATGACAATGTTGTTTTTCCTATGTGAATGTATTATGCATTATTGATGAACGATAGATAAGTGATTGGAAGGGCCGAATGTAAGAGTGGGCCTGTGTGCCCAATTTGTTAAACTTTGAAAATTGCCTCACCTATCCTGTTATCTAATGTTGCCTCACCTATCCTGTTGTCTAATGTTGCCTCACCTATCCTGTTGTCTAATGTTGCCTCACCTATCCTGTTGTCTAATGTTGCCTCACCTATCCTGTTGTCTAATGTTGCCTCACCTATCCTGTTATCTAATGTTGCCTCACCTATCCTGTTATCTAATGTTGCCTCACCTATCCTGTTATCTAATGTTGCCTCACCTATCCTGTTATCTAATGTTGCCTCACCTATCCTGTTATCTAATGTTGCCTCACCTATCCTGTTATCTAATGTTGCCTCACCTATCCTGTTGTCTAATGTTGCCTCACCTATCATGTTATCTAATGTTGCCTCACCTATCCTGTAATCTAATGTTGCCTCACCTATCCTGTTATCTAATGTTGCCTCACCTATCCTGTTGTCTAATGTTGCCTCACCTATCATGTTATCTAATGTTGCCTCACCTATCCTGTTGTCTAATGTTGCCTCACCTATCATGTTGTCTAATGTTGCCTCACCTATCCTGTTATCTAATGTTGCCTCACCTATCCTGTTATCTAATGTTGCCTCACCTATCCTGTAATCTAATGTTGCCTCACCTATCCTGTTATCTAATGTTGCCTCACCTATCCTGTTATCTAATGTTGCCTCACCTATCCTGTTGTCTAATGTTGCCTCCCCTATCCTGTTATCTAATGTTGCCTCCCCTATCCTGTTATCTAATGTTGCCTCCCCTATCCTGTTATCTAATGTTGCCTCACCTATCCTGTTATCTAATGTTGCCTCACCTATCCTGTTATCTAATGTTGCGTCACCTATCCTGTTATCTAATGTTGCGTCACCTATCCTGTTATCTAATGTTGCCTCACCTATCCTGTTATCTAATGTTGCCTCACCTATCCTGTTATCTAATGTTGCTTCAAATATCCTGTTATCTAATGTTGCTTCACCTATCCTGTTATCTAATGTTGCCTCACCTATCCTGTTGTCTAATGTTGCCTCACCTATCCTGTTGTCTAATGTTGCCTCACCTATCATGTTGTCTAATGTTGCCTCACCTATCCTGTTATCTAATGTTGCCTCACCTATCCTGTTATCTAATGTTGCCTCACCTATCCTGTTATCTAATGTTGCCTCACCTATCCTGTTGTCTAATGTTGCCTCACCTATCCTGTTGTCTAATGTTGCCTCACCTATCCTGTTGTCTAATGTTGCCTCACCTATCCTGTTGTCTAATGTTGCCTCACCTATCCTGTTATCTAATGTTGCGTCACCTATCCTGTTATCTAATGTTGCCTCACCTATCCTGTTATCTAATGTTGCGTCACCTATCCTGTTATCTAATGTTGCCTCACCTATCCTGTTATCTAATGTTGCTTCACCTATCCTGTTATCTAATGTTGCCTCACCTATCCTGTTATCTAATGTTGCTTCACCTATCCTGTTATCTAATGTTGCTTCACCTATCCTGTTATCTAATGTTGCTTCACCTATCCTGTTATCTAATGTTGCCTCACCTATCCTGTTATCTAATGTTGCCTCACCTATCCTGTTATCTAATGTTGCCTCACCTATCCTGTTATCTAATGTTGCTTCACCTATCCTGTTGTCTAATGTTGCCTCACCTATCCTGTTATCGAATGTTGCCTCACCTATCCTGTTGTCTAATGTTGCCTCCCCTATCCTGTTATCGAATGTTGCCTCACCTATCCTGTTGTCTAATGTTGCCTCCCCTATCCTGTTATCTAATGTTGCCTCACCTATCCTGTTATCTAATGTTGCCTCACCTATCCTGTTATCTAATGTTGCCTCACCTATCCTGTTATCTAATGTTGCCTCACCTATCCTGTTATCTAATGTTGCCTCCCCTATCCTGTTATCTAATGTTGCCTCACCTATCCTGTTATCTAATGTTGCCTCCCCTATCCTGTTATCTAATGTTGCCTCCCCTATCCTGTTATCTAATGTTGCCTCACCTATCCTGTTATCTAATGTTGCCTCCCCTATCCTGTTGTCTAATGTTGCCTCACCTATCCTGTTATCTAATGTTGCCTCCCCTATCCTGTTGTCTAATGTTGCCTCCCCTATCATGTTATCTAATGTTGCCTCACCTATCCTGTTGTCTAATGTTGCCTCACCTATCCTGTTATCTAATGTTGCCTCACCTATCCTGTTATCTAATGTTGCCTCACCTATCCTGTTGTCTAATGTTGCCTCACCTATCCTGTTATCTAATGTTGCCTCACCTATCCTGTTGTCTAATGTTGCCTCACCTATCCTGTTATCTAATGTTGCCTCACCTATCCTGTTGTCTAATGTTGCCTCACCTATCCTGTTGTCTAATGTTGCCTCACCTATCCTGTTGTCTAATGTTGCCTCACCTATCCTGTTGTCTAATGTTGCCTCACCTATCCTGTTGTCTAATGTTGCCTCACCTATCCTGTTGTCTAATGTTGCCTCACCTATCCTGTTATCTCATGTTGCCTCCCCTATCCTGTTGTCTAATGTTGCTTCACCTATCCTGTTATCTCATGTTGCCTCACCTATCCTGTTGTCTAATGTTGCCTCACCTATCCTGTTATCTAATGTTGCCTCATCTATCCTGTTGTCTAATGTTGCCTCACCTATCCTGTTATCTAATGTTGCCTCCCCTATCCTGTTATCTAATGTTGCCTCCCCTATCCTGTTATCTAATGTTGCCTCCCCTATCCTGTTATCTAATGTTGCCTCCCCTATCCTGTTATCTAATGTTGCCTCATCTATCCTGTTATCTAATGTTGCCTCACCTATCCTGTTATATAATGTTGCCTCATCTATCCTGTTATCTAATGTTGCCTCACCTATCCTGTTATCTAATGTTGTCTCACCTATCCTGTTGTCTAATGTTGCCTCACCTATCCTGTTATCTAATGTTGCCTCCCCTATCCTGTTGTCTAATGTTGCCTCACCTATCCTGTTGTCTAATGTTGCCTCATCTATCCTGTTATCTAATGTTGCCTCACCTATCCTGTTGTCTAATGTTGCCTCATCTATCCTGTAGTCTAATGTTGCCTCACCTATCCTGTTATCTAATGTTGCCTCACCTATCCTGTAGTCTAATGTTGCCTCACCTATCCTGTTATCTAATGTTGCCTCCCCTATCCTGTAGTCTAATGTTGCCTCACCTATCCTGTTATCTAATGTTGCCTCCCCTATCCTGTTGTCTAATGTTGCCTCATCTATCCTGTTATCTAATGTTGCCTCATCTATCCTGTTATCTAATGTTGCCTCACCTATCCTGTTATCTAATGTTGCCTCCCCTATCCTGTTATCTAATGTTGCCTCCCCTATCCTGTAGTCTAATGTTGCCTCACCTATCCTGTTATCTAATGTTGCCTCACCTATCCTGTTATCTAATGTTGCCTCACCTATCCTGTTATCTAATGTTGCCTCACCTATCCTGTTATCTAATGTTGCCTCACCTATCCTGTTATCTAATGGTGCCTCACCTATCCTGTTATCTAATGTTGCCTCACCTATCCTGTTATCTAATGTTGCCTCAACTATCCTGTTATCTATTGTTGCCTCACCTATCCTGTTATCTAATGTTGCCTCACCTATCCTGTTATCTAATGTCGCCTCACCTATCCTGTTATCTAATGTTGCCTCACCTATCCTGTTATCTAATGTCGCCTCACCTATCCTGTTATCTAATGTTGCCTCACCTATCCTGTTATCTAATGTTGCTTCACCTATCCTGTTATCTAATGTTGCCTCACCTATCCTGTTATCTAATGTTGCCTCACCGATCCTGTTGTCTAGTTTTGCCTCACCTATCCTGTTGTCTAATGTTGCCTCACCTATCCTGTTATCTAATGTTGCCTCACCTATCCTGTAATCTAATGTTGCCTCACCTATCCTGTTATCTAATGTTGCCTCACCTATCCTGTTGTCTAATGTTGCCTCACCTATCCTGTTATCTAATGTTGCCTCACCTATCCTGTAATCTAATGTTGCCTCACCTATCCTGTTGTCTAATGTTGCCTCACCTATCCTGTTATCTAATGTTGCCTCCCCTATCCTGTTGTCTAATGTTGCCTCACCTATCCTGTTGTCTAATGTTGCCTCACCTATCTTGTTGTCTAATGTTGCCTTACCTATCTTGTCCAACGTCCTCCACAGACCGTGCTGGTGGGACCCTACGAGCACCACTCCAACATTCTACCATGGCGGGAAATCAAAGCACGCGTGAGTACCACAGATAACCTCCAACACCATCTTCATGGTGCCACATAAACTAAAACGATCATATACTAGACCTGTTGCCAATTGCCCTACCTGTTGCTTGTTTCGGCACAGTTTCTATATGTCTTGTTTCTGTAATGTCAACCGTTATGTTGATTAACTCGTGCCTCTGTTTCCTGGGACTATGCCTTTAACTACAGTTCTTTCTAGAAGTAAACTATCTTTGCTGTGTGTCACAATGAATTTCTTATTACGTATATATTCAGTAGTTTACCTTTGTTGCATGACCGGCCATGAGTATCTTAGTAGGTATATATTCAGTAGTTTGTCTTTGTTATCCGACCTGTTCTGGTGCTGCCACACCCCCCCCCCCCCCCAAACTCTGGAATTAAACACCACACAGTATCATCTCATACCTTCCATGCCATCCCGTTTCTTTCCTCCTGCATGTATCCTAATGCCTTTGCCGTGAAGCGTCACAGAGAGCATGCAGATGTCATTTCCCGTGTTTCGCCTGTCTTGTTGTTGGCACTAACGTTATGTTTAATTTCTCCAGAGTCTCTTTTACTTCATCTAGCCTTCTTCTCCTGGGCCGTCGTCTGGCCATGTACCCCGATGTTCTCGTGTTGACCGCTGTAGCCGCTGGTTGATCTTGTTATGTCTCTCAACCACCATCACGTCATTACCAAACCAAGCACAGCTCTATTTTTCTCACGTAAAACAAGAACACGCACAGAAAGGTCACAAGTAATGATTTTATTTTTTTTTAAATTTATTTTATTTATTTGTATATTTATTTATTTATTTATCTATTTATTTGCTTATTTATGAATTTGCAAGACGTTGCAACCAACCAGAATGTGATTTACTCGCAATTGTATATTCAGTAGTTTGCCATTATTTTCTAAAAGAAAAATCAACGTTTAAGTCCAACATAATGCCGGTGTAGGGACTAAATGCCTACCTGGTCCTCAGCGCATTGGAAGTTTACGAGCGATCGCTCTTCCTAAAGAAGAGAATACAAATTCAATAGAAACGTAGACAGTATGTTATTTACTCCGTTATGGAATAAGATTCCAAGCATATTCCATGAGTACAGTCTGACTGTAATAGAGCCATGAGTACAGTCTGACTGCTACAGAGCCACATCTTTCTCAGTGAACAAGCTGACTTTAGAGAGACCAGACCAGGTCCTCGTTGATAGTAATGTTGTGCAGCTCATGGCGTCAGATATATGTATCACTGACACTGTAACCGCATGTCAACATACAGATTACAGGAAGTGACTTGCAGAAATACGGCAGTAGAATATGAGGAATAGATGCCCCTAATGTCGGAGAAGGAAAGTAGACACAGACATGAACTATATTAGCAATAATGTATCTCAATGTAGGAGAAGGAAAGTAGACACAGGCATGAACTATATTAGCAATAATGTATCTCAATGTCGGAGACGGAAAGTAGACACAGATATGAACTATATTAGCAATAATGTATCTCAATGTCGGAGACGGAAAGTAGACACAGACATGAACTATATTAGCAATAATGTATCTCAATGTCGGAGACGGAAAGTAGACACAGACATGAACTATATTAGCATTATATTAGTGACGACCACTTGCATGTATCACTACATGGAATAAAACATATTGTCAACACTTGGATGTATCGCTACATAGAACAAAACATATAAACACTTGGATGCATCGCTACATAGAACAAAACATATAAACACTTGGATGCATCGCTACATAGAACAATAATTGCATGTATAGCCAAATAGAAAAAAACATATGAACAACACTTGGATGTATCACTACATAGAACAACACATGCATGTATCGCTCTATAGAACAACATAATATGATAAAGATGTGGATGTATCGCTACATACAACTAAGTTTGCATGTATCGCTACATAGAACAACACATATGATGAACACTTTGAAGTATCGCTACATAGAACAAGACTTGCATGTATCGCTACATAGAACAACACATATGATGAACACTTTGAAGTATCGCTACATAAAACAACACTTGCATGTATCGCTAAATAGAACAACACTTGCATGTATCGCTACGTAGAACGACACATATGAGGAACACTTGGATGTGTGGCTACATAGAACAACACATATAATGAACACTTGTATTTATCGCTACATAGAACAACACTAGCATGCATCGCTACATAGAACAACACACATGATGAACACTTTAATGTATCGCCACACAGAACAATACTCCCGCGTGGGTCGCTACTTAGAACGGCTGCCCACAGAGTTGTCCTGATCAATCATCCAGAAAAATACAGATATTGTTGTGGAACTTGGGGGCATTCAAATGATTCAATTTATAAACACGCTACAGACAGACAGTCAATAAGACAAACTTGCAGATAGGTAGAGAAACTGGCTGATAGATAAGCAGGCAGATAGGTAGAGAAACAGCGGACTGACATATTCAGAAAACAGTTGACTCACTAGACAAAAATCAAAAAAGAAGACAGGGGAAAACTGCATACCCTCCACGCATAAATGGCCAATTTCAGGGACGTCTGATGTATTAGAAAGCTTACGATATTGCTGGTAAAGTAGGCCCAGTGCACTAGAGCGCTTCGTTGCAGAAACAGATTGGATTCGCTTGGGTTCTTCCTTGTCTGTTGTCCACTGGGCTCTCGTATTCCTACCTCTTTCTATCTCCCGTCTAGTAGACAACAGTAACCACTGCTCTCTTCCCACCCACAGGTCGTCACCATTCCACAGACAACCAACGGCCTGATCGACCTGGTGTATCTCAAGTCTGAACTCAAGGTCAGTCCGCACACACTTCAGTAACAGTTGTCAATAACTTAGTTGCATGTCCTTTACAAGACCTTGCAATCAACCCCAGCATTTGTGCCTGTTTATGGTTTGCCAGATAAGGTTACGTTCAATAGTTTGTCATTGCTTTCTGAACGAACGACGCTCAGCCATTGTTAAGAATCAACACACGTCGGTATGGTTCCAATTGGACTGCACCTGATTTCGATCACCGTGTTAGAGATTATGAATCACGTCCGCTACCCTTTGATCACAGAGGCCGGCTTAGTAACCGCACCAGTGTTGTCTCAGCACTCACAACAAAAGTGCGCCAGTGTTGTCTCAGCACTCACAACAATAGTGCGCCAGTGTTATCTCAGCGAATGATTGTTGTAGTCTCACCATATGTTGTGTTATTGCAGGATTATAGCAGTATATGTTGTGTTACTGTATGGTTATTGTATCATATGTTGTGTTTTTGTAGGATTATAGCATCATATGTTATGTTACTGTAGGTTTATAGCATCATATCTTGTGTTACTGTATGGTTATTGTATCATATGTTGTGTTACTGTATGGTTATTGTATCATATGTTGTGTTATTGTATGGTTATTGTATCATATCTTGTGTTATTGTAGGATTATAGCATCATATGTTGTGTTACTGTATGGCTGTTTTATTACACGCTGTATTACTTTACGGTTATTGTATCATATGTTGTGTTACTGTATGGTTGTTATATTACACGCTGTATTACTCTTTGGTTATTGTATCATATGTTGTGCTACTGTATGGTAATTGTATCTTTTGTTATGTTACTGTATGGTTATTGCACCATATGTTCTGTTACTGTACGGTTATTTTATCATATGTTGAGTTACTGTATGATTATTGTATTAAATGTTGTATTACGGTATGATTATTGTATCATATGTTGTGTTACTGTATGGTTACTGTATCATACGTTATGTTACTGTATGATTATTGTACCATGTGTTGTGTTACTGTATGGTTACTGTATCATACGTTATGTTACTGTATGATTATTGTACCATGTGTTGTGTTACTGTATGGTTACTGTATCATACGTTATGTTACTGTATGATTATTGTACCATGTGTTGTGTTACTGTATGGTTACTGTATCATACGTTATGTTACTGTATGATTATTGTATCATATGTTGTGTTACTGTATGGTTACTGTATCATACGTTATGTTACTGTATGATTATTGTACCATGTCTTGTGTTACTGTATGGTTACTGTATCATATGTTATGTTACTGTATGATTATTGTACCATGTGTTGTGTTACTGTATGGTTACTGTATCATACGTTATGTTACTGGATGATTATTGTACCATGTGTTGTGTTACTGTATGGTTACTGTATCATACGTTATGTTACTGTATGATTATTGTACCATGTGTTGTGTTACTGTATGGTTACTGTATCATACGTTATGTTACTGTATGATTATTGTACCATGTGTTGTGTTACTGTATGGTTACTGTATCATACGTTATGTTACTGGATGATTATTGTACCATGTGTTGTGTTACTGTATGGTTACTGTATCATACGTTATGTTACTGGATGATTATTGTACCATGTGTTGTGTTACTGTATGGTTACTGTATCATATGTTATGTTACTGTATGATTATTGTACCATGTGTTGTGTTACTGTATGGTTATTGCATCATATGTTGTGCAATGCTGTTATTGTAAACAGTGAACCAGTTAGAATTTCATTAGAGATTATGGTATTCTCCAAAAAGAAAGAACTACCACAATGCAACATCCAGGTAAATGGAAACATGTTTACACAAAGGAATGGATACAACTCTGCACCATCATCGTCGTCATGTGCCCTGCCAGTTGGCTTACAACTATCTTAGAATAATCACATCTGACGGACCATGCCTGGTAAAGATGAGATCGAGAATCAACATGGGGAGGGTATCTTTTGCAAGATGGAAAACACTCAGCAATAAAACCTTATGATTTCTTGGCAAGATTACGCTCAGTAGTTTGCCATTGCTTTCTGAGCGGCCCGCTCACTTATCCCGTATATAACCAACCTGTTTTAGTAGCTGCAATAAATATCTCAAGCCACCCCAAGCCGCTACATGTTCCATGTGTTCTAGTAACTGTCCACCATCTCAAGCCACCCCAAGGCTCTACATGTCCCATGTGTTCTAGTAACTGTCCACCATCTCAAGCCGCTACATGTCCCATGTGTTCTAGTAACTGTCCACTATCTCAAGCCACCCCAAGTCGCTACATGTCCCATGTATTCTAGTAACTGTCCACTATCTCAAGCCACCCCAAGCCGCTACATGTCCCATGTATTCTAGTAACTGTCCACTATCTCAAGCCACCCCAAGTCGCTACATGTCCCATGTGTTCTAGTAACTGTCACCATCTCAAACCACCCCAAGTCGCAACATGTTCCATGTGTTTTAGTAACTGTCCACTATCTCAAGCCACCCCAAGTCGCTACATGTTCCATGTGTTCTAGTAACTGTCCACCATCTCCAGCCACCCCAAGCCGCTACATGTCCCATGTGTTCTAGTAACTGTCCCCATCTCAAACCACCCCAAGTCGCTACATGTTCCATGTGTTTTAGTAACTGTCCACTATCTCAAGCCACCCCAAGCCGCTACATGTCCCATGTGTTCTAGTAACTGTCCACTATCTCAAGCCACCCCAAGCCGCTACATGTCCCATGTGTTCTAGTAACTGTCCACCATCTCTAGCCACCCCAAGTCGCTACATGTCCCATGTGTTCTAGTAACTGTCCACCATCTCAAGCCACCCCAAGCCGCTACATGTCCCATGTGTTCTAGTAACTGTCCACCATCTCCAGCCACCCCAAGTCGCTACATGTTCCATGTGTTCTAGTAACTGTCCACCATCTCAAGCCACCCCAAGCCGCTACATGTCCCATGTGTTCTAGTAACTGTCCACCATCTCAAGCCACCCCAAGCCGCTACATGTCCCCATGTGACTGTCCACAGAAGTGCCGATGTGGCGCAGACCGGATGTTGATCGGCTCCTTCTCGGCGGCGTCCAATGTGACCGGCATCCTCACAGACGTCAACTCAGTCGCCTCGCTCATGCACAAATATGGCGGCTATGCTTTCTTCGACTACGCATGCGCGGCTCCATACACAGACATTGATATGAATCCGGTAGAGTGAGTACACATTCCTCATACTTGCGCACTGTCAGTTGTTCATTGCAGACTCAAGCCAGTATTTATACCAACAGCCAGTATTTCTGTACTTTAGTTAGGGCGATCATGTTACTACTAACTATGGTGTTATAAAGTACCCCCGTTATCCCCTGGTCCTTCCAATTTCTCTTCTGTAGTATAGCAAAGCTCAGCCCAAACTGTTCTATTTTATCTTCACGTCTGTTGGGTGTCAGTGTCAACCTCCTACCTGGTTCACGTCTGTTGGGTGTCAGTGTCAACCTCCTACCTGGTTCACGTCTGTTGGGTGTCAGTGTCAACCTCCTACCTGGTTCACGTCTGTTGGGTGTCAGTGTCAACCTCCTACCTGGTTCACGTCTGTTGGGTGTCAGTGTCAACCTCCTACCTGGTTCACGTCTGTTGGGTGTCAGTGTCAACCTCCTACCTGGTTCACGTCTGTTAGGTGTCAGTGTCAACCTCCTACCTGGTTCACGTCTGTTGGGTGTCAGTGTCAACCTCCTACCTGGTTCACGTCTGTTGGGTGTCAGTGTCAACCTCCTACCTGGTTCACGTCTGTTAGGTGTCAGTGTCAACCTCCTACCTGGTTCACGTCTGTTGGGTGTCAGTGTCAACCTCCTACCTGGTTCACGTCTGTTGGGTGTCAGTGTCAACCTCCTACCTGGTTCACGTCTGTTGGGTGTCAGTGTCAACCTCCTACCTGGTTCACGTCTGTTGGGCGTCAGTGTCAACCTCCTACCAGGTTCACGTCTGTTGGGTGTCAGTGTCAACCTCCTACCTGTTTCACGTCTGTTAGGTGTCAGTGTCAACCTCCTACCTGGTTCACGTCTGTTGGGTGTCAGTGTCAACCTCCTACCTGGTTCACGTCTGCTGGGTGTCAGTGTCAACCTCCTACCTGGTTCACTTCTGTTGAGTGACCGTGTAAAATTCGGCTACACAGTCATACCATGAAGGCGAACAGTTTACCTGTTAAACCATCATACCATGAAGGCGAACAGTTTACCTGTTAAACCATCATACCATGAAGGCGAACAGTTTACCTGTTAAACCATCATACCATGAAGGCGAACAGTTTACCTGTTAAACCATCATACCATGAAGGCGAACAGATTACCCGGTTAAACAACCATATATTCAAAACGAACAGATTACCTGATTAGATCATCATACCATGAAGGCGAACAGTTTACATGGTTAAACAACCATGTATTGTTGTTGAAAACTGACTACATGGTTAAAAAATCATATGTTGAGGACGAAATTATTACATGGTTAAACAATCATATGTTGTTAACGAACTGATTACATGGTTAAACAATCAAGTGTTGTGTGCGAAGTGATTACATAGTTAAACAATCATATGTTGTTAACAAACTGATTAGATGGTTAAACAATCATATGTTGTTAAGAAACTGATTAGATGGTTAAACAATCACATGTTGTTAACAAACTGATTAGATGGTAAAACAATCATATGTTGTTAACAAATTGATTAGATGGTTAAACAATCATATGTTGTTAACAAACTGATTAGATGGTTAAACAATCATATGTTGTTAACAAACTGATTAGATGGTTAAACAATCACATGTTGTTAACAAACTGATTAGATGGTTAAACAATTATATGTTGTTAACAAACTGATTAGATGGTTAAACAATCATATGTTGTTAACGAACAGATTAGATGGTTAAACCATCATATTTTGTTAACGAACTGATTAGATGGTTAAACAATCATATGTTGTTAACAAACTAATTAGATGGTTAAACCATCATATGTTGTTAACGAACTTATTAGATGGTTAAACAATCATATATTGTTAACGAACAGATTACATGGTTAAGCCATCATATGTTGTTAACGAACAGATTACATGGTTAAACCATCCTGTGGTCATGTGGAGGTTAACAAACACAAGCATTCACACATTGCTGAAGGCAGTTGTTCATTCACTTCCTTGCTTGCCGTGTGTATGCACGTGCGTGTGTATGTGTGTCTGGCTGCCGGTCTGTCTCATATCATTGCAATATGCAACGTTTATGTTCACAATTTCCATTTGACAATTTTTGTATTTTTTTTACCTTGCTGAATTTAACATGCAAAATAGTTACTTGATGTACGAGAGATGAGTGATTGGAAGGGCCGAATGTAAGAGTGGCCTGCGTGCTCAATTTGTGGCCCTTTGAAAATAAAGTTAGTTTGTTCGTTCGTTCAGTCCCCAGGCTTACAAGGACGCCGTTTTCATATCTCCACACAAGTTTATTGGAGGGACGCAAACTCCAGGTATCCGTATCTTTGTGATGTCTGTCTGTCTGTCTGTCAGTCTGTCTGTCTGTCTGCCTGCCTGCCTGCCTGCCTGCCTGCCTGCCTGCCTGCCTGCCTGTCTGTCTGTCTGCCTGCCTGCCTGCCTGCCTGCCTGCCTGCCTGCCTGCCTGCCTGCCTGCCTGCCTGCCTGCCTGCCTGCCTGCCTGCCTGCCTGCCTGCCTGCCTGCCTGCCTGCCTGCCTGTCTGTCTGTCTGTCTGTCTGTCTGTCTGTCTGTCTGTCTGTCTGTCTGTCTGTCTGTCTGTCTGTCTGTCTGTCTGTCTGTCTGTCTGTCTGTCTGTCTGTCTGTCTGTCTGTCTGTCTGTCTGTCTGTCTGTCTGTCTGTCTGTCTGTCTGTCTGTCTGTCTGTCTGTCTGTCTGTCTGTCTGTCTGTCTGTCTGTCTGTCTGTCTGTCTGTCTGTCTGTCTGTCTGTCTGTCTGTCTGTCTGTCTGTCTGTCTGTCTGTCTGTCTGTCTGTCTGTCTGTCTGTCTGTCTGTCTGTCTGTCTGTCTGTCTGTCTGTCTGTCTGTCTGTCTGTCTGTCTGTCTGTCTGTCTGTCTGTCTGTCTGTCTGTCTGTCTGTCTGTCTGTCTGTCTGTCTGTCTGTCTGTCTGTCTGTCTGTCTGTCTGTCTACCAACTCGCCAAAATTAAAAATTTCCTTGATGAGGACACAAGGAAAATATTCTATACTTCTCACATACAGGCACATTTTGACTACTGCTCTACAATCTTGGACGGTTGTTCTAATTCAAACACCAAGCGACTTTACTCACTCCAGAAACGGGCCATGAGTTTAATGTATAGCAAACATTTATCTGACAATCCTAGCCTGCATAAACGCTTTCAGTTACTACTACTCCGCAAACGCCTGCTTTTCAATAAGGCCAAACTAATTCACAAAAACCCACATCGGAATGCCACAAATTATCTTTGGCCACTGTTTAAATATAATGCTAGACGTAGTAAACGATCAAATATATTACACATTCCGAAGCCTAGGATTGACTTATTTAAAACAAGCTTAACGTACTCTGCAGCTCAGCTGTGGAACAATCTTTTACAAGAAATCAAAGACATCACAAATCCCTATACATATAATCGCAAATTATTCGAACATTATCTCAGTACGGATTATCTTCCCCCTTAATAATAGAAATAATAATAGTAACAAAAACCCTAGTATAACAGCCAGCCCCCTTTTTGTAGGCCAGTATATTCCACATGGCTAATAACAAGTGCCACACCATTATCTAATATTACTGAGTCGTGTAGTATTGATGTTCGCACTTTGCCCATGCATGTATAATGCATATCTTTTATATTGTTGCTGTTCTCTGTTAGCCTTGAATGATGTATGAATGAAATTATGTATGAAAGAGAGTGACAGAAGGGCAGAATGTTAGACGGGCCTGCGTGCCGAATTCGTAGCCCTTTGAAAATAAAGTTTATTCGTTCGTTCTGTCTGTTACATTCTTTCTTCAAATGACACATGCATGTCTCTTTGTCCGTCAGTTCGCTTGCGTACCCATGTGCTTGTCTGTCCGCATGGTGTATATCAGTTTCTCTGGTGTCACATTTGTCTGTCTCTGCGTATCTGTATCTGCGTGTCTGTTTCTGCGTGTCTGTCTGCTGACTACCTGTCGGCTTATCTATTAACTATTGTTACGACAACCTGTGTTGTGAGATAGACACTTACCTGTAGAGTCTAGCTGAGTTGTGAGATAGACACCTGCCTGTATATAGTCTAGCTGAGTTGTGAGATCGACACTTACCTGTATATAGAGTCTAGCTGAGTTGTGAGATAGACACCTGCCTGTATATAGTGTAGCTGAGTTGTGAGATAGACACTTACCTGTATATAGAGTCTAGCTGAGTTGTGAGATAGACACCTGCCTGTATATAGAGTCTACGTGGGTTGTGAGATAGACACTTACTTGTATATAGAGTCTACGTGGGTTGTGAGATAGACATTTACCTGTATATAGAGTCTAGCTGAGTTGTGAGATAGACACCTGCCTGTATATAGTCTAGCTGAGTTGTGAGATAGACACCTGCCTGTATATAGTCTAGCTGAGTTGTGAGATAGACACTCACCTGTATATAGAGTCTACCTGGGTTGTGAGATAGACACTCACCTGTTTATAGAGTCTAGCTGGGTTGTGAGATAGACACTCACCTGTACATATAGTCTAGCTGGGTTGTGAAATAAACTTCTACATAAAGTCCAGCTGAGTTGAGTCAACATACAACATCTGACCACTCGGAGCATTCCTTGTGCTTCCACTTGTGGGACAGAGCGACTGGTGCAGTGTGCTGGTGCTTCCACTGATGGGACAGAGCCACTGGTACAGTGTGCTGGTGCTTCCACTGATGGGACAGAGGCACTGGTACAGTGTGCTGGTGCTTCCACTGATGGGACAGAGTCACTGGTACAGTGTCCATGTGCTTCCACTGATGGGACAGAGCCACTGGTACAGTGTGCTGGTGCTTCCACTGATGGGACAGAGCCACTGGTACAGTGTCCATGTGCTTCCACTAATGGGACAGAGTCACTGGTACAGTGTCCATGTGCTTCCACTAATGGGACAGAACCACTGGTACAGTGTGCTGGTGCTTCCACTAATGGGACAGAGCCACTGGTACAGTGTGCTGGTGCTTCCACTGATGGGGCAGAGCCACTGGTACAGTGTGCTGGTGCTTCCACTGATGGGACAGAGCCACTGGTACAGTGTCCATGTGCTTCCACTGATGGGACAGAGCCACTGGTACAGTGTCCATGTGCTTCCACTGATGGGACAGAGCCACTGGTACAGTGTCCTGGTGCTTCCACTAATGGGACAGAGCCACTGGTACAGTGTCCATGTGCTTCCACTGATGGGAAAGAGCCACTGGTACAGTGTCCATGTGCTTCCACTAATGGGACAGAGCCACTGGTACAGTGTCCATGTGCTTCCACTGATGGGACAGAGCCACTAGTACAGTGTCCTGGTGCTTCCACTGGCGGGAAAGAGCCACTGGTACAGTGTGATGGTGCTTCCACTAATGGGACAGAGCCACTGGTACAGTGTGCTGGTGCTTCCACTGATGGGACAGGGCCACGGGTACAGTGTGCTGGTGCTTCCACTGGTGGGACAGAGCCACTGGGACAGTGTCCATGTGCTTCCACTGGTGGGACAGAGCCACTGGTACAGTGTCCATGTGCTTCCACTGATGGGACAGAGCCACTGGGACAGTGTCCATGTGCTTCCACTAATGGGACAGAGCCACTGGTACAGTGTCCATGTGCTTCCACTGGTGGGACAGAGCCACTGGTACAGTGTTCATGTGCTTCCACTGATGGGACAGAGCCACTGGTACAGTGTCCATGTGCTTCCACTGATGAGACAGAGCCACTGGTACAGTGTGCTGGTGCTTCCATTGATGGGACAGAGCCACTGGTACAGTGTGCTGGTGCTTCCACTGATGGGACAGAGCCACTAGTACAGTGTGCTGGTGCTTCCACTGGTGGGACAGAGCCACTGGTACAGTGTGCTGGTGCTTCCACTGATGGGACAGAGCCATTGGTACAGTGTCCATGTGCTTCCACTGATGGGACAGAGCCACTGGTACAGTGTCCTTGTGCTTCCACTGATGGGACAGAGCCACTGGTACAGTGTCCTGGTGCTTCCACTAATCTGACAGAGCCACTGGTACAGTGTCCATGTGCTTCCACTGATGGGACAGAGCCACTAATACAGTGTCCATGTGCTTCCACTAATGGGACAGAGCCACTGGTACAGTGTCCATGTGCTTCCACTGGTGGGACAGAGCCACTGGTACAGTGTCCATGTGCTTCCACTGATGGGACAGAGCCACTGGTACAGTGTCCATGTGCTTCCACTGATGGGACAGAGCCACTGGTACAGTGTGCTGGTGCTTCCACTGATGGGACAGAGCCACTGGTACAGTGTGCTGGTGCTTCCACTGATGGGACAGAGCCACTGGTACAGTGTCCACGTGCTTTAACTATTGAGACAGAGCCACTGGTACAGTGTCCATGTGCTTCCACTAATGGGACAGAGCCACCGGTACAGTGTGCTGGTGCTTCCACTGATGGGACAGAGCCACTGGTACAGTGTGCTGGTGCTTCCACTGATGGGACAGAGCCACTGGTACAGTGTGCTGGTGCTTCCACTTGTGGGACAGAACCAATGGTACAGTGTCCTTGTGCTTCCACTGATGGGACAGAGCCACTGGTACAGTGTCCTTGTGCTTCCACTTGTGGGACAGAGCCACTGGTACAGTGTGCTGGTGCTTCCACTGATGGGACAGAGCCACTGGTACAGTGTGCTGGTGCTTCCACTGATATGACAGAGGCACTGGTACAGTGTGCTGGTGCTTCCACTGATGGGACAGAGTTACTGGTACAGTGTCCATGTGCTTCCACTGATGGGACAGAGCCACTGGTACAGTGTGCTGGTGCTTCCACTGATGGGACAGAGCCACTGGTACAGTGTCCATGTGCTTCCACTAATGGGACAGAGTCACTGGTACAGTGTGCTGGTGCTTCCACTAATGGGACAGAACCACTGGTACAGTGTGCTGGTGCTTCCACTGATGGGACAGAGCCACTGGTACAGTGTGCTGGTGCTTCCACTGATGGGACAGAGCCACTAGTACAGTGTCCTTGTGCTTCCACTAATGGGACAGAGCCACTGGTACAGTGTCCATGTGCTTTCACTAATGGGACGGAGCCACTGGTAGAGTGTCCATGTACTTCCACTGATGGGACAGAGCCACTGGTACAGTGTCCATGTGCTTCCACTAATGGGACAGAGCCACTGGTACAGTGTCCATGTGCTTCCACTGGTGGGACAGAGCCACTGGTACAGTGTCCATGTGCTTCCACTAATGGGACAGAGCCACTGGTACAGTGTCCATGTTCTTCCACTGGTGGGGCAGAGCCACTGGTCCAGTGTCCTGCTGCTTCCACTAATGGGACAGAGCCACTGGTACAGTGTGCTGGTGCTTCCACTGATGGGGCAGAGCCACTGGTACAGTGTGCTGGTGCTTCCACTGATGGGACAGAGCCACTGGTACAGTGTCCATGTGCTTCCACTGATGGGACAGAGCCACTGGTACAGTGTCCATGTGCTTCCACTGATGGGACAGAGCCACTGGTACAGTGTCCTGGTGCTTCCACTAATGGGACAGAGCCACTGGTACAGTGTCCATGTGCTTCCACTGATGGGACAGAGCCACTGGTACAGTGTCCATGTGCTTCCACTAATGGGACAGAGCCACTGGTACAGTGTTCATGTGCTTCCACTGATGGGACAGAGCCACTAGTACAGTGTCCTGGTGCTTCCACTGGCGGGAAAGAGCCACTGGTACAGTGTGCTGGTGCTTCCACTAATGGGACAGAGCCACTGGTACAGTGTGCTGGTGCTTCCACTGATGGGACAGAGCCATTGGTACAGTGTCCATGTGCTTCCACTGATGGGACAGAGCCACTGGTACAGTGTCCTTGTGCTTCCACTGATGGGACAGAGCCACTGGTACAGTGTCCTGGTGCTTCCACTAATCTGACAGAGCAACTGGCACAGTGTCCATGTGCTTCCACTGATGGGACAGAGCCACTAATACAGTGTCCATGTGCTTCCACTAATGGGACAGAGCCACTGGTACAGTGTCCATGTGCTTCCACTGGTGGGACAGAGCCACTGGTACAGTGTCCATGTGCTTCCACTGATGGGTCAGAGCCACTGGTACAGTGTCCATGTGCTTCCACTGATGGGACAGAGCCACTGGTACAGTGTGCTGGTGCTTCCACTGATGGGACAGAGCCACTGGTACAGTGTGCTGGTGCTTCCACTGATGGGACAGAGCCACTGGTACAGTGTCCACGTGCTTTAACTATTGAGACAGAGCCACTGGTACAGTGTCCATGTGCTTCCACTAATGGGACAGAGCCACCGGTACAGTGTGCTGGTGCTTCCACTGATGGGACAGAGCCACTGGTACAGTGTGCTGGTGCTTCCACTGATGGGACAGAGCCACTGGTACAGTGTCCAAGTGCTTCCACTGATGGGACAGAGCCACTGGTACAGTGTGCTGGTGCTTCTACTGATGGGACAGAGCCACTGGTACAGTGTCCATGTGCTTCCACTAATGGGACAGAGCCACTGGTACAGTGTCCATGTGCTTCCACTAATGGGACAGAGCCACTGGTACAGTGTGCTGGTGCTTCCACTGATGGGACAGAGCCACTGGTACAGTGTGCTGGTGCTTCCACTGATGGGACAGAGCCACTGGTACAGTGTCCATGTGCTTCCACTGATGGGACAGAGCCACTCGTTCAGTGTGCTGGTGCTTCCACTGCTGGGACAGAGCCACTGGTACAGTGTCCATGTGCTTCCACTAATGGGACAGAGCCACTGGTACAGTGTCCATTTGCTTCCACTAATGGGACAGAGCCACTGGTACAGTGTCCTGGTGCTTCCACTAATGGGACAGAGCCACTGGTACAGTGTCCATGTGCTTCCACTGGTGGGACAGAGCCACTGGTACAGTGTCCATGTGCTTCCACTGGTGGAACAGAGCCACTGGTACAGTGTCCATGTGCTTCCACTGGTGGGACAGAGCCACTGGTATAGAGTCCTGGTGCTTCCACTGATGGGACAGAGCCACTGGTACAGTGTCCATGTGCTTCCACTGGTGGGACAGAGCCACTGGTACAGTGTCCTGGTGCTTCCACTAATGGGACAGAGCCACTGGTACAGTGTCCATGTGCTTCCACTGATGGGACAGAGCCACTGGTACAGTGTCCATGTGCTTCCACTGGTGGGACAGAGCCACTGGTACAGTTTCCATGTGCTTCCACTGGTGGGACAGAGCCACTGGTACAGTGTCCATGTGCTTCCACTGATGGGACAGAGCCACTGGTACAGTGTCCATGTGCTTCCACTGATGGGATAGAGCCACTGGTACAGTGTGCTGGTGCTTCCATTGATGGGACAGAGCCACTGGTACAGTGTGCTGGTGCTTCCACTGATGGGACAGAGCCACTGGTACAGTGTCCTGGTGCTTCCACTAATGGGACAGAGCCACTGGTACAGTGTCCATGTACTTCCACTGATGGGACAGAGCCACTGGTACAGTGTCCATGTGCTTCCACTAATGGGACAGAGCCACTGGTACAGTGTCCATGTGCTTCCACTGATGGGACAGGGCCACTAGTACAGTGTCCTGGTGCTTCCACTGGCGGGAAAGAGCCACTGGTACAGTGTGCTGGTGCTTCCACTAATGGGACAGAGCCACTGGTACAGTGTGCTGGTGCTTCCACTGATGGGACAGGGCCACGGGTACAGTGTGCTGGTGCTTCCACTGGTGGGACAGAGCCACTGGGACAGTGTCCATGTGCTTCCACTGGTGGGACAGAGCCACTGGTACAGTGTCCATGTGCTTCCACTGATGGGACAGAGCCACTAGTACAGTGTCCTGGTGCTTCCACTGGTGGGACAGAGCCACTGGTACAGTGTCCTGGTGCTTCCACTGGTGGGACAGAGCCACTGGTACAGTGTCCATGTGCTTCCACTAATGGAACAGAGCCACTGGTACAGTGTCCATGTGCTTCCACTAATGGAACAGAGCCACTGGTACAGTGTGCTGGTGCTTTCACTAATGGGACAGAGCCACTGGTACAGTGTCCATGTGCTTCCACTTGTGGGACAGAGCCACTGGTACAGTGTCCATGTGCTTCCACTGGTGGGGCAGAGCCACTGGTACGGTGTCCTGGTGCTTCCACTGGTGGGACAGAGCCACTGGTACAGTGTCCATGTGCTTCCACTAATGGGACAGAGCCACTGGTACAGTGTCCATGTGCTTCCACTGATGGGACAGAACCACTGGTACAGTGTCCATGTGCTTCCACTGCCGGGACAGAGCCACTGGTACAGTGTCCTGGTGCTTCCACTGGTGGGACAGAGCCACAAGTACAGTGTCCATGTGCTTCCACTGATGGGACAGAGCCACTGGTACAGTGTCCTTGTGCTTCCACTTGTGGGACAGAGCCACTGGTACAGTGTGCTGGTGCTTCCACTTGTGGGACAGAGCCACTGGTACAGTGTTCTTGTGCTTCCACTGGTGGGACAGAGCCACTAGTACAGTGTCATTGCGCTTCCACTTGTGGGACAGAGCCACTGGTACAGTGTGCTGGTGCTTCCACTTGTGGGACAGAGCCACTGGTACAGTGTCCTTGTGCTTCCACTGGTGGGACAGAGCCACTAGTACAGTGTCCTTGTGCTTCCACTTGTGGGACAGAGCCACTGGTACAGTGTGCTGGTGCTTCCACTGATGGGACAGAGCCACTGGTACAGTGTGCTGGTGCTTCCACTGATGGGACAGAGGCACTGGTACAGTGTGCTGGTTCTTCCACTGATGGGACAGCGTCACTGGTACAGTGTCCATGTGCTTCCACTGATGGGACAGAGCCACTGGTACAGTGTGCTGGTGCTTCCACTGATGGGACAGAGCCACTGGTACAGTGTCCATGTGCTTCCACTAATGGGACAGAGTCACTGGTACAGTGTCCATGTGCTTCCACTAATGGGACAGAACCACTGGTACAGTGTGCTGGTGCTTCCACTGATGGGACAGAGCCACTGGTACAGTGTGCTGGTGCTTCCACTGATGGGACAGAGCCACTAGTACAGTGTCCTTGTGCTTCCACTAATGGGACAGAGCCACTGGTACAGTGTCCATGTGCTTTCACTAATGGGACGGAGCCACTGGTAGAGTGTCCATGTACTTCCACTGATGGGACAGAGCCACTGGTACAGTGTCCATGTGCTTCCACTAATGTGACAGAGCCACTGGTACAGTGTCCATGTGCTTCCACTGGTGGGACAGAGCCACTGGTACAGTGTCCATGTTCTTCCACTAATGGGACAGAGCCACTGGTACAGTGTCCATGTTCTTCCACTGGTGGGGCAGAGCCACTGGTCCAGTGTCCTGCTGCTTCCACTAATGGGACAGAGCCACTGGTACAGTGTGCTGGTGCTTCCACTGATGGGGCAGAGCCACTGGTACAGTGTGCTGGTGCTTCCACTGATGGGACAGAGCCACTGGTACAGTGTCCATGTGCTTCCACTGATGGGACAGAGCCACTGGTACAGTGTCCATGTGCTTCCACTGATGGGACAGAGCCACTGGTACAGTGTCCTGGTGCTTCCACTAATGGGACAGAGCCACTGGTACAGTGTCCATGTGCTTCCACTGATGGGACAGAGCCACTGGTACAGTGTCCATGTGCTTCCACTAATGGGACAGAGCCACTGGTACAGTGTTCATGTGCTTCCACTAATGGGACAGAGCCACTAGTACAGTGTCCTGGTGCTTCCACTGGCGGGAAAGAGCCACTGGTACAGTGTGCTGGTGCTTCCACTAATGGGACAGAGCCACTGGTACAGTGTGCTGGTGCTTCCACTGATGGGACAGAGCCATTGGTACAGTGTCCATGTGCTTCCACTGATGGGACAGAGCCACTGGTACAGTGTCCTTGTGCTTCCACTGATGGGACAGAGCCACTGGTACAGTGTCCTGGTGCTTCCACTAATCTGACAGAGCAACTGGCACAGTGTCCATGTGCTCCCACTGATGGGACAGAGCAACTAATACAGTGTCCATGTGCTTCCACTAATGGGACAGAGCCACTGGTACAGTGTGCTGGTGCTTCCACTGATGGGACAGAGCCACTGGTACAGTGTCCAAGTGCTTCCACTGATGGGACAGAGCCACTGGTACAGTGTGCTGGTGCTTCTACTGATGGGACAGAGCCACTGGTACAGTGTCCATGTGCTTCCACTAATGGGACAGAGCCACTGGTACAGTGTCCATGTGCTTCCACTAATGGGACAGAGCCACTGGTACAGTGTGCTGGTGCTTCCACTGATGGGACAGAGCCACTGGTACAGTGTGCTGGTGCTTCCACTGATGGGACAGAGCCACTGGTACAGTGTCCATGTGCTTCCACTGATGGGACAGAGCCACTCGTTCAGTGTGCTGGTGCTTCCACTGCTGGGACAGAGCCACTGGTACAGTGTCCATGTGCTTCCACTAATGGGACAGAGCCACTGGTACAGTGTCCATTTGCTTCCACTAATGGGACAGAGCCACTGGTACAGTGTGCTGGTGCTTCCACTGATGGGACAGAGCCACTGGTACAGTGTCCATGTGCTTCCACTAATGGGACAGAGCCACTGGTACAGTGTCCATGTGCTTCCACTAATGGGACAGAGCCACTGGTACAGTGTCCATGTGCTTCCACTGGTGGCACAGAGCCACTGATACAGTGTCCATGTGCTTCCACTGGTGGGACAAAGCCACTGGTACAGTGTCCATGTGCTTCCACTGGTGGGACAGAGCCACTGGTACAGTGTCCTGGTGCTTCCACTAATGGGACAGAGCCACTGGTACAGTGTCCATGTGCTTCCACTGGTGGGACAGAGCCACTGGTACAGTGTCCATGTGCTTCCACTGGTGGGACAGAGCCACTGGTACAGTGTCCATGTGCTTCCACTGGTGGGACAGAGCCACTGGTATAGAGTCCTGGTGCTTCCACTGATGGGACAGAGCCACTGGTACAGTGTCCATGTGCTTCCACTTGTGGGACAGAGCCACTGGTACAGTGTCCTGGTGCTTCCACTAATGGGACAGAGCCACTGGTACAGTGTCCATGTGCTTCCACTGATTGGACAGAGCCACTGGTACAGTGTCCATGTGCTTCCACTGGTGGGACAGAGCCACTGGTACAGTTTCCATGTGCTTCCACTGGTGGGACAGAGCCACTGGTACAGTGTCCATGTGCTTCCACTGATGGGACAGAGCCACTGGTACAGTGTCCATGTGCTTCCACTGATGGGATAGAGCCACTGGTACAGTGTGCTGGTGCTTCCATTGATGGGACAGAGCCACTGGTACAGTGTGCTGGTGCTTCCACTGATGGGACAGAGCCACTGGTACAGTGTCCTGGTGCTTCCACTAATGGGACAGAGCCACTGGTACAGTGTCCATGTACTTCCACTGATGGGACAGAGCCACTGGTACAGTGCCCATGTGCTTCCACTAATGGGACAGAGCCACTGGTACAGTGTCCATGTGCTTCCACTGATGGGACAGGGCCACTAGTACAGTGTCCTGGTGCTTCCACTGGCGGGAAAGAGCCACTGGTACAGTGTGCTGGTGCTTCCACTAATGGGACAGAGCCACTGGTACAGTGTGCTGGTGCTTCCACTGATGGGACAGGGCCACGGGTACAGTGTGCTGGTGCTTCCACTGGTGGGACAGAGCCACTGGGACAGTGTCCATGTGCTTCCACTGGTGGGACAGAGCCACTGGTACAGTGTCCATGTGCTTCCACTGATGGGACAGAGCCACTAGTACAGTGTCCTGGTGCTTCCACTGGTGGGACAGAGCCACTGGTACAGTGTCCTGGTGCTTCCACTGGTGGGACAGAGCCACTGGTACAGTGTCCATGTGCTTCCACTAATGGAACAGAGCCACTGGTACAGTGTCCATGTGCTTCCACTAATGGAACAGAGCCACTGGTACAGTGTGCTGGTGCTTTCACTAATGGGACAGAGCCACTGGTACAGTGTCCATGTGCTTCCACTTGTGGGACAGAGCCACTGGTACAGTGTCCATGTGCTTCCACTGGTGGGGCAGAGCCACTGGTACGGTGTCCTGGTGCTTCCACTGGTGGGACAGAGCCACTGGTACAGTGTCCATGTGCTTCCACTAATGGGACAGAGCCACTGGTACAGTGTCCATGTGCTTCCACTGATGGGACAGAACCACTGGTACAGTGTCCATGTGCTTCCACTGCCGGGACAGAGCCACTGGTACAGTGTCCTGGTGCTTCCACTGGTGGGACAGAGCCACAAGTACAGTGTCCATGTGCTTCCACTGATGGGACAGAGCCACTGGTACAGTGTCCTTGTGCTTCCACTTGTGGGACAGAGCCACTGGTACAGTGTGCTGGTGCTTCCACTTGTGGGACAGAGCCACTGGTACAGTGTTCTTGTGCTTCCACTGGTGGGACAGAGCCACTAGTACAGTGTCATTGCGCTTCCACTTGTGGGACAGAGCCACTGGTACAGTGTGCTGGTGCTTCCACTTGTGGGACAGAGCCACTGGTACAGTGTCCTTGTGCTTCCACTGGTGGGACAGAGCCACTAGTACAGTGTCCTTGTGCTTCCACTTGTGGGACAGAGCCACTGGTACAGTGTGCTGGTGCTTCCACTTGTGGGAAAGAGCCAATGGTACAGTGTCCTTGTGCTTCCACTGATGGGACAGAGCCACTGGTACAGTGTCCTTGTGCTTCCACTTGTGGGACAGAGCCACTGGTACAGTGTGCTGGTGCTTCCACTGATGGGACAGAGCCACTGGTACAGTGTGCTGGTGCTTCCACTGATGGGACAGAGGCACTGGTACAGTGTGCTAGTGCTTCCACTGATGGGACAGAGCCACTGGTAAAGTGTCCATGTGCTTCCACTGATGGGACAGAGCCACTGGTACAGTGTGCTGGTGCTTCCACTGATGGGACAGAGCCCTTTGTACAGTGTTCATGTGCTTCCACTAATGGGACAGAGCCACTGGTACAGTGTCCATGTGCTTCCACTAATGGGACAGAGCCACTGGTACAGTGTGCTGGTGCTTCCACTGGTGGGACAGAGCCACTGGTACAGTGTGCTGGTGCTTCCACTGATGGGACAGAGCCACTGGTACAGTGTCCATGTGCTTCCACTGATGGGACAGAGCCACTAGTACAGTGTCCTTGTGCTTCCACTAATGGGACAGAGCACTGGTACAGTGTCCATGTGCTTCCACTAATGGGACAGAGCCACTGGTACAGTGTCCTTGTGCTTCCACTAATGGGACAGAGCCACTGGTACAGTGTCCATGTGCTTCCACTGGTAGGACAGTGCCACTGGTACAGTGTCCATGTGCTTCCACTGATGGGACAGAGCCACTGGTACAGTGTCCATGTGCTTCCACTAATGGGACAGAGCCACTGGTACAGTGTCCATGTGCTTCCACTGGTGGGACAGAGCCACTGGTACAGTGTCCATGTGCTTCCACTAATGGGACAGAGCCACTGGTACAGTGTCCATGTGCTTCCACTGGTGGGGCAGAGTCACTGGTACAGTGTCCATGTGCTTCCACTGGTGGGACAGAGCCACTGGTACAGTGTGCTGGTGCTTCCACTGATGGGACAGAGCCACTGGTACAGTGTGCTGGTGCTTCCACTTGTGGGACAGAGCCACTGGTACAGTGTCCTTGTGCTTCCACTGGTGGGACAGAGCCACTAGTACAGTGTCCTTGTGCTTCCACTTGTGGGACAGAGCCACTGGTACAGTGTGCTGGTGCTTCCACTTGTGGGACAGAGCCAATGGTACAGTGTCCTTGTGCTTCCACTGATGGGACAGAGCCACTGGTACAGTGTCCTTGTGCTTCCACTTGTGGGACAGAGCCACTGGTACAGTGTGCTGGTGCTTCCACTGATGGGACAGAGCCACTGGTACAGTGTGCTGGTGCTTCCACTAATGGGACAGAGGCACTTGTACAGTGTGCTAGTGCTTCCACTGATGGGACAGAGCCACTGGTACAGTGTCCATGTGCTTCCACTGATGGGACAGAGCCACTGGTACAGTGTGCTGGTGCTTCCACTGATGGGACAGAGCCCTTTGTACAGTGTCCATGTGCTTCCACTAATGGGACAGAGCCACTGGTACAGTGTCCATGTGCTTCCACTAATGGGACAGAGCCACTGGTACAGTGTGCTGGTGCTTCCACTGGTGGGACAGAGCCACTGGTACAGTGTGCTGGTGCTTCCACTGATGGGACAGAGCCACTTGTACAGTGTCCATGTGCTTCCACTGATGGGACAGAGCCACTAGTACAGTGTCCTTGTGCTTCCACTAATGGGACAGAGCACTGGTACAGTGTCCATGTGCTTCCACTAATGGGACAGAGCCACTGGTACAGTGTCCTTGTGCTTCCACTAATGGGACAGAGCCACTGGTACAGTGTCCATGTGCTTCCACTGGTGGGACAGTGCCACTGGTACAGTGTCCATGTGCTTCCACTGATGGGACAGAGCCACTGGTACAGTGTCCATGTGCTTCCACTAATGGGACAGAGCCACTGGTACAGTGTCCATGTGCTTCCACTGGTGGGACAGAGCCACTGGTACAGTGTCCATGTGCTTCCACTAATGGGACAGAGCCACTGGTACAGTGTCCATGTGCTTCCACTGGTGGGGCAGAGTCACTGGTACAGTGTCCATGTGCTTCCACTGGTGGGACAGAGCCACTGGTACAGTGTGCTGGTGCTTCCACTGATGGGACAGAGCCACTGGTACAGTGTGCTGGTGCTTCCACTTATGGGACAGAGCCACTGGTACAGTGTGCTGGTGCTTCCACTGATGGGACAGAGCCACTGGTACAGTGTCCATGTGCTTCCACTGATGGGACAGAGCCACTGGTACAGTGTCCATGTGCTTCCACTGATGGGACAGAGCCACTGGTATAGAGTCCTGGTGCTTCCACTGATGGGACAGAGCCACTAGTACAGTGTCCTGGTGCTTCCACTGGTGGGACAGAGCCACTGGTACAGTGTCCATGTGCTTCCACTGATGGGACAGAGCCACTGGTACAGTGTCCATGTGCTTCCACTGATGGGACAGAGCCACTGGTACAGTGTGCTGGTGCTTCCACTGATGGGACAGAGCCACTGGTACAGTGTGCTGGTGCTTCCACTGATGGGACAGAGCCACTGGTACAGTGTCCACGTGCTTTAACTATTGAGACAGAGCCACTGGTACAGTGTCCATGTGCTTCCACTAATGGGACAGAGCCACCGGTACAGTGTGCTGGTGCTTCCACTGATGGGACAGAGCCACTGGTACAGTGTGCTGGTGCTTCCACTGATGGGACAGAGCCACTGGTACAGTGTCCAAGGGCTTCCACTGATGGGACAGAGCCACTGGTACAGTGTGCTGGTGCTTCTACTGATGGGACAGAGCCACTGGTACAGTGTCCATGTGCTTCCACTAATGGGACAGAGCCACTGGTACAGTGTCCATGTGCTTCCACTAATGGGACAGAGCCACTGGTACAGTGTGCTGGTGCTTCCATTGGTGGGACAGAGCCACTGGTACAGTGTCCATGTGCTTCCACTGATGGGACAGAGCCACTAGTACAGTGTCCTGGTGCTTCCACTGGTGGGACAGAGCCACTGGTACAGTGTCCTGGTGCTTCCACTGGTGGGACAGAGCCACTGGTACAGTGTCCATGTGCTTCCACTAATGGAACAGAGCCACTGGTACAGTGTCCATGTGCTTCCACTAATGGAACAGAGCCACTGGTACAGTGTGCTGGTGCTTTCAATAATGGGACAGAGCCACTGGTACAGTGTCCATGTGCTTCCACTTGTGGGACAGAGCCACTGGTACAGTGTCCATGTGCTTCCACTGGTGGGGCAGAGCCACTGGTACGGTGTCCTGGTGCTTCCACTGGTGGGACAGAGCCACTGGTACAGTGTCCATGTGCTTCCACTAATGGGACAGAGCCACTGGTACAGTGTCCATGTGCTTCCACTGATGGGACAGAACCACTGGTACAGTGTCCATGTGCTTCCACTGCCGGGACAGAGCCACTGGTACAGTGTCCTGGTGCTTCCACTGGTGGGACAGAGCCACAAGTACAGTGTCCATGTACTTCCACTGATGGGACAGAGCCACTGGTACAGTGTCCTTGTGCTTCCACTTGTGGGACAGAGCCACTGGTACAGTGTGCTGGTGCTTCCACTTGTGGGACAGAGCCACTGGTACAGTGTTCTTGTGCTTCCACTGGTGGGACAGAGCCACTAGTACAGTGTCATTGCGCTTCCACTTGTGGGACAGAGCCACTGGTACAGTGTGCTGGTGCTTCCACTTGTGGGACAGAGCCACTGGTACAGTGTCCTTGTGCTTCCACTGGTGGGACAGAGCCACTAGTACAGTGTCCTTGTGCTTCCACTTGTGGGACAGAGCCACTGGTACAGTGTGCTGGTGTTTCCACTTGTGGGAAAGAGCCAATGGTACAGTGTCCTTGTGCTTCCACTGATGGGACAGAGCCACTGGTACAGTGTCCTTGTGCTTCCACTTGTGGGACAGAGCCACTGCTACAGTGTGCTGGTGCTTCCACTGATGGGACAGAGCCACTGGTACAGTGTGCTGGTGCTTCCACTGATGGGACAGAGGCACTGGTACAGTGTGCTAGTGCTTCCACTGATGGGACAGAGCCACTGGTACAGTGTCCATGTGCTTCCACTGATGGGACAGAGCCACTGGTACAGTGTGCTGGTGCTTCCACTGATGGGACAGAGCCCTTTGTACAGTGTTCATGTGCTTCCACTAATGGGACAGAGCCACTGGTACAGTATCCATGTGCTTCCACTAATGGGACAGAGCCACTGATACAGTGTGCTGGTGCTTCCACTGGTGGGACAGAGCCACTGGTACAGTGTGCTGGTGCTTCCACTGATGGGACAGAGCCACTGGTACAGTGTCCATGTGCTTCCACTGATGGGACAGAGCCACTAGTACAGTGTCCTTGTGCTTCCACTAATGGGACAGAGCCACTGGTACAGTGTCCTTGTGCTTCCACTAATGGGACAGAGCCACTGGCACAGTGTCCATGTGCTTCCACTGGTGGGACAGTGCCACTGGTACAGTGTCCATGTGCTTCCACTGATGGGACAGAGCCACTGGTACAGTGTCCATGTGCTTCCACTAATGGGACAGAGCCACTGGTACAGTGTCCATGTGCTTCCACTGGTGGGACAGAGCCACTGGTACAGTGTCCATGTGCTTCCACAAATGGGACAGAGCCACTGGTACAGTGTCCATGTGCTTCCACTGGTGGGGCAGAGTCACTGGTACAGTGTCCATGTGCTTCCACTGGTGGGACAGAGCCACTGGTACAGTGTGCTGGTGCTTCCACTGATGGGACAGAGCCACTGGTACAGTGTGCTGGTGCTTCCACTTGTGGGACAGAGCCACTGGTACAGTGTCCTTGTGCTTCCACTGGTGGGAAAGAGCCACTAGTACAGTGTCCTTGTGCTTCCACTTGTGGGATAGAGCCACTGGTACAGTGTGCTGGTGCTTCCACTTGTGGGACAGAGCCAATGGTACAGTGTCATTGTGCTTCCACTGATGGGACAGAGCCACTGGTACAGTGTCCTTGTGCTTCCACTTGTGGGACAGAGCCACTGGTACAGTGTCCATGTGATTCCACTGGTGGGACAGAGCCACTGGTACAGTGTGCTGGTGCTTCCACTGATGGGACAGAGCCACTGGTACAGTGTGCTGGTGCTTCCACTTATGGGACAGAGCCACTGGTACAGTGTGCTGGTGCTTCCACTGATGGGACAGAGCCACTGGTACAGTGTCCATGTGCTTCCACTGATGGGACAGAGCCACTGGTACAGTGTCCATGTGCTTCCACTGATGGGACAGAGCCACTGGTATAGAGTCCTCGTGCTTCCACTGATGGGACAGAGCCACTAGTACAGTGTCCTGGTGCTTCCACTGGTGGGACAGAGCCACTGGTACAGTGTCCATGTGCTTCCACTGATGGGACAGAGCCACTGGTACAGTGTCCATGTGCTTCCACTGATGGGACAGAGCCACTGGTACAGTGTGCTGGTGCTTCCACTGATGGGACAGAGCCACTGGTACAGTGTGCTGGTGCTTCCACTGATGGGACAGAGCCACTGGTACAGTGTCCACGTGCTTTAACTATTGAGACAGAGCCACTGGTACAGTGTCCATGTGCTTCCACTAATGGGACAGATCCACCGGTACAGTGTGCTGGTGCTTCCACTGATGGGACAGAGCCACTGGTACAGTGTGCTGGTGCTTCCACTGATGGGACAGAGCCACTGGTACAGTGTCCAAGTGCTTCCACTGATGGGACAGAGCCACTGGTACAGTGTGCTGGTGCTTCTACTGATGGGACAGAGCCACTGGTACAGTGTCCATGTGCTTCCACTAATGGGACAGAGCCACTGGTACAGTGTCCATGTGCTTCCACTAATGGGACAGAGCCACTGATACAGTGTGCTGGTGCTTCCACTGGTGGGACAGAGCCACTGGTACAGTGTGCTGGTGCTTCCACTGATGGGACAGAGCCACTGGTACAGTGTCCATGTGCTTCCACTGATGGGACAGAGCCACTAGTACAGTGTCCTTGTGCTTCCACTAATGGGACAGAGCCACTGGTACAGTGTCCTTGTGCTTCCACTAATGGGACAGAGCCACTGGTACAGTGTCCATGTGCTTCCACTGGTGGGACAGTGCCACTGGTACAGTGTCCATGTGCTTCCACTGATGGGACAGAGCCACTGGTACAGTGTCCATGTGCTTCCACTAATGGGACAGAGCCACTGGTACAGTGTCCATGTGCTTCCACTGGTGGGACAGAGCCACTGGTACAGTGTCCATGTGCTTCCACTGATGGGACAGAGCCACTGGTACAGTGTCCATGTGCTTCCACTGATGGGACAGAGCCACTGGTACAGTGTGCTGGTGCTTCCACTGATGGGACAGAGCCCTTTGTACAGTGTTCATGTGCTTCCACTAATGGGACAGAGCCACTGGTACAGTGTCCATGTGCTTCCACTAATGGGACAGAGCCACTGGTACAGTGTGCTGGTGCTTCCACTGGTGGGACAGAGCCACTGGTACAGTGTCCATGTGCTTCCACTGATGGGACAGAGCCACTAGTACAGTGTCCTGGTGCTTCCACTGGTGGGACAGAGCCACTGGTACAGTGTCCTGGTGCTTCCACTGGTGGGACAGAGCCACTGGTACAGTGTCCATGTGCTTCCACTAATGGAACAGAGCCACTGGTACAGTGTCCATGTGCTTCCACTAATGGAACAGAGCCACTGGTACAGTGTGCTGGTGCTTTCACTAATGGGACAGAGCCACTGGTACAGTGTCCGTGTGCTTCCACTTGTGGGACAGAGCCACTGGTACAGTGTCCATGTGCTTCCACTGGTGGGGCAGAGCCACTGGTACGGTGTCCTGGTGCTTCCACTGGTGGGACAGAGCCACTGGTACAGTGTCCATGTGCTTCCACTAATGGGACAGAGCCACTGGTACAGTGTCCATGTGCTTCCACTGATGGGACAGAACCACTGGTACAGTGTCCATGTGCTTCCACTGCCGGGACAGAGCCACTGGTACAGTGTCCTGGTGCTTCCACTGGTGGGACAGAGCCACAAGTACAGTGTCCATGTACTTCCACTGATGGGACAGAGCCACTGGTACAGTGTCCTTGTGCTTCCACTTGTGGGACAGAGCCACTGGTACAGTGTGCTGGTGCTTCCACTTGTGGGACAGAGCCACTGGTACAGTGTTCTTGTGCTTCCACTGGTGGGACAGAGCCACTAGTACAGTGTCATTGCGCTTCCACTTGTGGGACAGAGCCACTGGTACAGTGTGCTGGTGCTTCCACTTGTGGGACAGAGCCACTGGTACAGTGTCCTTGTGCTTCCACTGGTGGGACAGAGCCACTAGTACAGTGTCCTTGTGCTTCCACTTGTGGGACAGAGCCACTGGTACAGTGTGCTGGTGCTTCCACTTGTGGGAAAGAGCCAATGGTACAGTGTCCTTGTGCTTCCACTGATGGGACAGAGCCACTGGTACAGTGTCCTTGTGCTTCCACTTGTGGGACAGAGCCACTGGTACAGTGTGCTGGTGCTTCCACTGATGGGACAGAGCCACTGGTACAGTGTGCTGGTGCTTACACTGATGGGACAGAGGCACTGGTACAGTGTGCTAGTGCTTCCACTGATGGGACAGAGCCACTGGTACAGTGTCCATGTGCTTCCACTGATGGGACAGAGCCACTGGTACAGTGTGCTGGTGCTTCCACTGATGGGACAGAGCCCTTTGTACAGTGTTCATGTGCTTCCACTAATGGACAGAGCCACTGGTACAGTGTCCATGTGCTTCCACTAATGGGACAGAGCCACTGGTACAGTGTGCTGGTGCTTCCACTGGTGGGACAGAGCCACTGGTACAGTGTGCTGGTGCTTCCACTGATGGGACAGAGCCACTGGTACAGTGTCCATGTGCTTCCACTGATGGGACAGAGCCACTAGTACAGTGTCCTTGTGCTTCCACTAATGGGACAGAGCCACTGGTACAGTGTCCTTGTGCTTCCACTAATGGGACAGAGCCACTGGTACAGTGTCCATGTGCTTCCACTGGTGGGACAGTGCCACTGGTACAGTGTCCATGTGCTTCCACTGATGGGACAGAGCCACTGGTACAGTGTCCATGTGCTTCCACTAATGGGACAGAGCCACTGGTACAGTGTCCATGTGCTTCCACTGGTGGGACAGAGCCACTGGTACAGTGTCCATGTGCTTCCACTAATGGGACAGAGCCACTGGTACAGTGTCCATGTGCTTCCACTGGTGGGGCAGAGTCACTGGTACAGTGTCCATGTGCTTCCACTGGTGGGACAGAGCCACTGGTACATTGTGCTGGTGCTTCCACTGATGGGACAGAGCCACTGGTACAGTGTGCTGGTGCTTCCACTTGTGGGACAGAGCCACTGGTACAGTGTCCTTGTGCTTCCACTGGTGGGAAAGAGCCACTAGTACAGTGTCCTTGTGCTTCCACTTGTGGGACAGAGCCACTGGTACAGTGTGCTGGTGCTTCCACTTGTGGGACAGAGCCAATGGTACAGTGTCCTTGTGCTTCCACTGATGGGACAGAGCCACTGGTACAGTGTCCTTGTGCTTCCACTTGTGGGACAGAGCCACTGGTACAGTGTGCTGGTGCTTCCACTGATGGGACAGAGCCACTGGTACAGTGTGCTGGTGCTCCCACTGATGGGACAGAGGCACTGGTACAGTGTGCTAGTGCTTCCACTGATGGGACAGAGCCACTGGTACAGTGTCCATGTGCTTCCACTGATGGGACAGAGCCACTGGTACAGTGTGCTGGTGCTTCCACTGATGGGACAGAGCCCATTGTACAGTGTCCATGTGCTTCCACTAATGGGACAGAGCCACTGGTACAGTGTCCATGTGCTTCCACTAATGGGACAGAGCCACTGGTACAGTGTGCTGGTGCTTCCACTGGTGGGACAGAGCCACTGGTACAGTGTGCTGGTGCTTCCACTGATGGGACAGAGCCACTGGTACAGTGTCCATGTGCTTCCACTGATGGGACAGAGCCACTAGTACAGTGTCCTTGTGCTTCCACTAATGGGACAGAGCACTGGTACAGTGTCCATGTGCTTCCACTAATGGGACAGAGCCACTGGTACAGTGTCCTTGTGCTTCCACTAATGGGACAGAGCCACTGGTACAGTGTCCATGTGCTTCCACTGGTGGGACAGTGCCACTGGTACAGTGTCCATGTGCTTCCACTGATGGGACAGAGCCACTGGTACAGTGTCCATGTGCTTCCACTGGTGGGGCAGAGTCACTGGTACAGTGTCCATGTGCTTCCACTGGTGGGACAGAGCCACTGGTACAGTGTGCTGGTGCTTCCACTGATGGGACAGAGCCACTGGTACAGTGTGCTGGTGCTTCCACTTATGGGACAGAGCCACTGGTACAGTGTGCTGGTGCTTCCACTGATGGGACAGAGCCACTGGTACAGTGTCCATGTGCTTCCACTGATGGGACAGAGCCACTGGTACAGTGTCCATGTGCTTCCACTGATGGGACAGAGCCACTGGTATAGAGTCCTGGTGCTTCCACTGATGGGACAGAGCCACTAGTACAGTGTCCTGGTGCTTCCACTGGTGGGACAGAGCCACTGGTACAGTGTCCATGTGCTTCCACTGATGGGACAGAGCCACTGGTACAGTGTCCATGTGCTTCCACTGATGGGACAGAGCCACTGGTACAGTGTGCTGGTGCTTCCACTGATGGGACAGAGCCACTGGTACAGTGTGCTGGTGCTTCCACTGATGGGACAGAGCCACTGGTACAGTGTCCACGTGCTTTAACTATTGAGACAGAGCCACTGGTACAGTGTCCATGTGCTTCCACTAATGGGACAGAGCCACCGGTACAGTGTGCTGGTGCTTCCACTGATGGGACAGAGCCACTGGTACAGTGTGCTGGTGCTTCCACTGATGGGACAGAGCCACTGGTACAGTGTCCAAGTGCTTCCACTGATGGGACAGAGCCACTGGTACAGTGTGCTGGTGCTTCTACTGATGGGACAGAGCCACTGGTACAGTGTCCATGTGCTTCCACTAATGGGACAGAGCCACTGGTACAGTGTCCATGTGCTTCCACTAATGGGACAGAGCCACTGGTACAGTGTGCTGGTGCTTCCACTGATAGGACAGAGCCACTGGTACAGTGTGCTGGTGCTTCCACTGATGGGACAGAGCCACTGGTACAGTGTCCATGTGCTTCCACTGATGGGACAGAGCCACTCGTTCAGTGTGCTGGTGCTTCCACTGCTGGGACAGAGCCACTGGTACAGTGTCCATGTGCTTCCACTAATGGGACAGAGCCACTAGTACAGTGTCCATTTGCTTCCACTAATGGGACAGAGCCACTGGTACAGTGTGCTGGTGCTTCCACTGATGGGACAGAGCCACTGGTACAGTGTCCATGTGCTTCCACTAATGGGACAGAGCCACTGGTACAGTGTCCATGTGCTTCCACTAATGGGACAGAGCCACTGGTACAGTGTCCATGTGCTTCCACTGGTGGCACAGAGCCACTGGTACAGTGACCATGTGCTTCCACTGGTGGGACAAAGCCACTGGTACAGTGTCCATGTGCTTCCACTGGTGGGACAGAGCCACTGGTACAGTGTCCTGGTGCTTCCACTAATGGGACAGAGCCACTGGTACAGTGACCATGTGCTTCCACTGGTGGGACAGAGCCACTGGTACAGTGTCCATGTGCTTCCACTGGTGGGACAGAGCCACTGGTACAGTTTCCATGTGCTTCCACTGGTGGGACAGAGCCACTGGTATAGAGTCCTGGTGCTTCCACTGATGGGACAGAGCCACTGGTACAGTGTCCATGTGCTTCCACTGGTGGGACAGAGCCACTGGTACAGTGTCCTGGTGCTTCCACTAATGGGACAGAGCCACTGGTACAGTGTCCATGTGCTTCCACTGATGGGACAGAGCCACTGGTACAGTGTCCATGTGCTTCCACTGGTGGGACAGAGCCACTGGTACAGTTTCCATGTGCTTCCACTGGTGGGACAGAGCCACTGGTACAGTGTCCATGTGCTTCCACTGATGGGACAGAGCCACTGGTACAGTGTCCATGTGCTTCCACTGATGGGATAGAGCCACTGGTACAGTGTGCTGGTGCTTCCATTGATGGGACAGAGCCACTGGTACAGTGTGCTGGTGCTTCCACTGATGGGACAGAGCCACTGGTACAGTGTCCTGGTGCTTCCACTAATGGGACAGAGCCACTGGTACAGTGTCCATGTACTTCCACTGATGGGACAGAGCCACTGGTACAGTGTCCATGTGCTTCCACTAATGGGACAGAGCCACTGGTACAGTGTCCATGTGCTTCCACTGATGGGACAGGGCCACTAGTACAGTGTCCTGGTGCTTCCACTGGCGGGAAAGAGCCACTGGTACAGTGTGCTGGTGCTTCCACTAATGGGACAGAGCCACTGGTACAGTGTGCTGGTGCTTCCACTGATGGGACAGGGCCACGGGTACAGTGTGCTGGTGCTTCCACTGGTGGGACAGAGCCACTGGGACAGTGTCCATGTGCTTCCACTGGTGGGACAGAGCCACAGGTACAGTGTCCATGTGCTTCCACTGATGGGACAGAGCCACTAGTACAGTGTCCTGGTGCTTCCACTGGTGGGACAGAGCCACTGGTACAGTGTCCTGGTGCTTCCACTGGTGGGACAGAGCCACTGGTACAGTGTCCATGTGCTTCCACTAATGGAACAGAGCCACTGGTACAGTGTCCATGTGCTTCCACTAATGGAACAGAGCCACTGGTACAGTGTGCTGGTGCTTTCACTAATGGGACAGAGCCACTGGTACAGTGTCCATGTGCTTCCACTTGTGGGACAGAGCCACTGGTACAGTGTCCATGTGCTTCCACTGGTGGGGCAGAGCCACTGGTACGGTGTCCTGGTGCTTCCACTGGTGGGACAGAGCCACTGGTACAGTGTCCATGTGCTTCCACTAATGGGACAGAGCCACTGGTACAGTGTCCATGTGCTTCCACTGATGGGACAGAACCACTGGTACAGTGTCCATGTGCTTCCACTGCCGGGACAGAGCCACTGGTACAGTGTCCTGGTTCTTCCACTGGTGGGACAGAGCCACAAGTACAGTGTCCATGTGCTTCCACTGATGGGACAGAGCCACTGGTACAGTGTCCTTGTGCTTCCACTTGTGGGGCAGAGCCACTGGTACAGTGTGCTGGTGCTTCCACTTGTGGGACAGAGCCACTGGTACAGTGTTCTTGTGCTTCCACTGATGGGACAGAGCCACTGGTACAGTGTGCTGGTGCTTCCACTTATGGGACAGAGCCACTGGTACAGTGTGCTGGTGCTTCCACTGATGGGACAGAGCCACTGGTACAGTGTCCATGTGCTTCCACTGATGGGACAGAGCCACTGGTACAGTGTCCATGTGCTTCCACTGATGGGACAGAGCCACTGGTATAGAGTCCTGGTGCTTCCACTGATGGGACAGAGCCACTAGTACAGTGTCCTGGTGCTTCCACTGGTGGGACAGAGCCACTGGTACAGTGTCCATGTGCTTCCACTGATGGGACAGAGCCACTGGTACAGTGTCCATGTGCTTCCACTGATGGGACAGAGCCACTGGTACAGTGTGCTGGTGCTTCCACTGATGGGACAGAGCCACTGGTACAGTGTGCTGGTGCTTCCACTGATGGGACAGAGCCACTGGTACAGTGTCCACGTGCTTTAACTATTGAGACAGAGCCACTGGTACAGTGTCCATGTGCTTCCACTAATGGGGCAGAGCCACCGGTACAGTGTGCTGGTGCTTCCACTGATGGGACAGAGCCACTGGTACAGTGTCCAAGTGCTTCCACTGATGGGACAGAGCCACTGGTACAGTGTGCTGGTGCTTCTACTGATGGGACAGAGCCACTGGTACAGTGTCCATGTGCTTCCACTAATGGGACAGAGCCACTGGTACAGTGTCCATGTGCTTCCACTAATGGGACAGAGCCACTGGTACAGTGTGCTGGTGCTTCCACTGATAGGACAGAGCCAATGGTACAGTGTGCTGGTGCTTCCACTGATGGGACAGAGCCACTGGTACAGTGTCCATGTGCTTCCACTGATGGGACAGAGCCACTCGTTCAGTGTGCTGGTGCTTCCACTGCTGGGACAGAGCCACTGGTACAGTGTCCATGTGCTTCCACTAATGGGACAGAGCCACTGGTACAGTGTCCATTTGCTTCCACTAATGGGACAGAGCCACTGGTACAGTGTGCTGGTGCTTCCACTGATGGGACAGAGCCACTGGTACAGTGTCCATGTGCTTCCACTAATGGGACAGAGCCACTGGTACAGTGTCCATGTGCTTCCACTAATGGGACAGAGCCACTGGTACAGTGTCCATGTGCTTCCACTGGTGGCACAGAGCCACTGGTACAGTGTCCATGTGCTTCCACTGGTGGGACAAAGCCACTGGTACAGTGTCCATGTGCTTCCACTGGTGGGACAGAGCCACTGGTACAGTGTCCTGGTGCTTCCACTAATGGGACAGAGCCACTGGTACAGTGTCCATGTGCTTCCACTGGTGGCACAGAGCCACTGGTACAGTGTCCATGTGCTTCCACTGGTGGGACAGAGCCACTGGTACAGTGTCCATGTGCTTCCACTGGTGGGACAGAGCCACTGGTATAGAGTCCTGGTGCTTCCACTGATGGGACAGAGCCACTGGTACAGTGTGCTGGTGCTCCCACTGATGGGACAGAGGCACTGGTACAGTGTGCTAGTGCTTCCACTGATGGGACAGAGCCACTGGTACAGTGTCCATGTGCTTCCACTGATGGGACAGAGCCACTGGTACAGTGTGCTGGTGCTTCCACTGATGGGACAGAGCCCATTGTACAGTGTCCATGTGCTTCCACTAATGGGACAGAGCCACTGGTACAGTGTCCATGTGCTTCCACTAATGGGACAGAGCCACTGGTACAGTGTGCTGGTGCTTCCACTGGTGGGACAGAGCCACTGGTACAGTGTGCTGGTGCTTCCACTGATGGGACAGAGCCACTGGTACAGTGTCCATGTGCTTCCACTGATGGGACAGAGCCACTAGTACAGTGTCCTTGTGCTTCCACTAATGGGACAGAGCACTGGTACAGTGTCCATGTGCTTCCACTAATGGGACAGAGCCACTGGTACAGTGTCCTTGTGCTTCCACTAATGGGACAGAGCCACTGGTACAGTGTCCATGTGCTTCCACTGGTGGGACAGTGCCACTGGTACAGTGTCCATGTGCTTCCACTGATGGGACAGAGCCACTGGTACAGTGTCCATGTGCTTCCACTGGTGGGGCAGAGTCACTGGTACAGTGTCCATGTGCTTCCACTGGTGGGACAGAGCCACTGGTACAGTGTGCTGGTGCTTCCACTGATGGGACAGAGCCACTGGTACAGTGTGCTGGTGCTTCCACTTATGGGACAGAGCCACTGGTACAGTGTGCTGGTGCTTCCACTGATGGGACAGAGCCACTGGTACAGTGTCCATGTGCTTCCACTGATGGGACAGAGCCACTGGTACAGTGTCCATGTGCTTCCACTGATGGGACAGAGCCACTGGTATAGAGTCCTGGTGCTTCCACTGATGGGACAGAGCCACTAGTACAGTGTCCTGGTGCTTCCACTGGTGGGACAGAGCCACTGGTACAGTGTCCATGTGCTTCCACTGATGGGACAGAGCCACTGGTACAGTGTCCATGTGCTTCCACTGATGGGACAGAGCCACTGGTACAGTGTGCTGGTGCTTCCACTGATGGGACAGAGCCACTGGTACAGTGTGCTGGTGCTTCCACTGATGGGACAGAGCCACTGGTACAGTGTCCACGTGCTTTAACTATTGAGACAGAGCCACTGGTACAGTGTCCATGTGCTTCCACTAATGGGACAGAGCCACCGGTACAGTGTGCTGGTGCTTCCACTGATGGGACAGAGCCACTGGTACAGTGTGCTGGTGCTTCCACTGATGGGACAGAGCCACTGGTACAGTGTCCAAGTGCTTCCACTGATGGGACAGAGCCACTGGTACAGTGTGCTGGTGCTTCTACTGATGGGACAGAGCCACTGGTACAGTGTCCATGTGCTTCCACTAATGGGACAGAGCCACTGGTACAGTGTCCATGTGCTTCCACTAATGGGACAGAGCCACTGGTACAGTGTGCTGGTGCTTCCACTGATAGGACAGAGCCACTGGTACAGTGTGCTGGTGCTTCCACTGATGGGACAGAGCCACTGGTACAGTGTCCATGTGCTTCCACTGATGGGACAGAGCCACTCGTTCAGTGTGCTGGTGCTTCCACTGCTGGGACAGAGCCACTGGTACAGTGTCCATGTGCTTCCACTAATGGGACAGAGCCACTAGTACAGTGTCCATTTGCTTCCACTAATGGGACAGAGCCACTGGTACAGTGTGCTGGTGCTTCCACTGATGGGACAGAGCCACTGGTACAGTGTCCATGTGCTTCCACTAATGGGACAGAGCCACTGGTACAGTGTCCATGTGCTTCCACTAATGGGACAGAGCCACTGGTACAGTGTCCATGTGCTTCCACTGGTGGCACAGAGCCACTGGTACAGTGACCATGTGCTTCCACTGGTGGGACAAAGCCACTGGTACAGTGTCCATGTGCTTCCACTGGTGGGACAGAGCCACTGGTACAGTGTCCTGGTGCTTCCACTAATGGGACAGAGCCACTGGTACAGTGACCATGTGCTTCCACTGGTGGGACAGAGCCACTGGTACAGTGTCCATGTGCTTCCACTGGTGGGACAGAGCCACTGGTACAGTTTCCATGTGCTTCCACTGGTGGGACAGAGCCACTGGTATAGAGTCCTGGTGCTTCCACTGATGGGACAGAGCCACTGGTACAGTGTCCATGTGCTTCCACTGGTGGGACAGAGCCACTGGTACAGTGTCCTGGTGCTTCCACTAATGGGACAGAGCCACTGGTACAGTGTCCATGTGCTTCCACTGATGGGACAGAGCCACTGGTACAGTGTCCATGTGCTTCCACTGGTGGGACAGAGCCACTGGTACAGTTTCCATGTGCTTCCACTGGTGGGACAGAGCCACTGGTACAGTGTCCATGTGCTTCCACTGATGGGACAGAGCCACTGGTACAGTGTCCATGTGCTTCCACTGATGGGATAGAGCCACTGGTACAGTGTGCTGGTGCTTCCATTGATGGGACAGAGCCACTGGTACAGTGTGCTGGTGCTTCCACTGATGGGACAGAGCCACTGGTACAGTGTCCTGGTGCTTCCACTAATGGGACAGAGCCACTGGTACAGTGTCCATGTACTTCCACTGATGGGACAGAGCCACTGGTACAGTGTCCATGTGCTTCCACTAATGGGACAGAGCCACTGGTACAGTGTCCATGTGCTTCCACTGATGGGACAGGGCCACTAGTACAGTGTCCTGGTGCTTCCACTGGCGGGAAAGAGCCACTGGTACAGTGTGCTGGTGCTTCCACTAATGGGACAGAGCCACTGGTACAGTGTGCTGGTGCTTCCACTGATGGGACAGGGCCACGGGTACAGTGTGCTGGTGCTTCCACTGGTGGGACAGAGCCACTGGGACAGTGTCCATGTGCTTCCACTGGTGGGACAGAGCCACAGGTACAGTGTCCATGTGCTTCCACTGATGGGACAGAGCCACTAGTACAGTGTCCTGGTGCTTCCACTGGTGGGACAGAGCCACTGGTACAGTGTCCTGGTGCTTCCACTGGTGGGACAGAGCCACTGGTACAGTGTCCATGTGCTTCCACTAATGGAACAGAGCCACTGGTACAGTGTCCATGTGCTTCCACTAATGGAACAGAGCCACTGGTACAGTGTGCTGGTGCTTTCACTAATGGGACAGAGCCACTGGTACAGTGTCCATGTGCTTCCACTTGTGGGACAGAGCCACTGGTACAGTGTCCATGTGCTTCCACTGGTGGGGCAGAGCCACTGGTACGGTGTCCTGGTGCTTCCACTGGTGGGACAGAGCCACTGGTACAGTGTCCATGTGCTTCCACTAATGGGACAGAGCCACTGGTACAGTGTCCATGTGCTTCCACTGATGGGACAGAACCACTGGTACAGTGTCCATGTGCTTCCACTGCCGGGACAGAGCCACTGGTACAGTGTCCTGGTTCTTCCACTGGTGGGACAGAGCCACAAGTACAGTGTCCATGTGCTTCCACTGATGGGACAGAGCCACTGGTACAGTGTCCTTGTGCTTCCACTTGTGGGGCAGAGCCACTGGTACAGTGTGCTGGTGCTTCCACTTGTGGGACAGAGCCACTGGTACAGTGTTCTTGTGCTTCCACTGATGGGACAGAGCCACTGGTACAGTGTGCTGGTGCTTCCACTTATGGGACAGAGCCACTGGTACAGTGTGCTGGTGCTTCCACTGATGGGACAGAGCCACTGGTACAGTGTCCATGTGCTTCCACTGATGGGACAGAGCCACTGGTACAGTGTCCATGTGCTTCCACTGATGGGACAGAGCCACTGGTATAGAGTCCTGGTGCTTCCACTGATGGGACAGAGCCACTAGTACAGTGTCCTGGTGCTTCCACTGGTGGGACAGAGCCACTGGTACAGTGTCCATGTGCTTCCACTGATGGGACAGAGCCACTGGTACAGTGTCCATGTGCTTCCACTGATGGGACAGAGCCACTGGTACAGTGTGCTGGTGCTTCCACTGATGGGACAGAGCCACTGGTACAGTGTGCTGGTGCTTCCACTGATGGGACAGAGCCACTGGTACAGTGTCCACGTGCTTTAACTATTGAGACAGAGCCACTGGTACAGTGTCCATGTGCTTCCACTAATGGGGCAGAGCCACCGGTACAGTGTGCTGGTGCTTCCACTGATGGGACAGAGCCACTGGTACAGTGTCCAAGTGCTTCCACTGATGGGACAGAGCCACTGGTACAGTGTGCTGGTGCTTCTACTGATGGGACAGAGCCACTGGTACAGTGTCCATGTGCTTCCACTAATGGGACAGAGCCACTGGTACAGTGTCCATGTGCTTCCACTAATGGGACAGAGCCACTGGTACAGTGTGCTGGTGCTTCCACTGATAGGACAGAGCCAATGGTACAGTGTGCTGGTGCTTCCACTGATGGGACAGAGCCACTGGTACAGTGTCCATGTGCTTCCACTGATGGGACAGAGCCACTCGTTCAGTGTGCTGGTGCTTCCACTGCTGGGACAGAGCCACTGGTACAGTGTCCATGTGCTTCCACTAATGGGACAGAGCCACTGGTACAGTGTCCATTTGCTTCCACTAATGGGACAGAGCCACTGGTACAGTGTGCTGGTGCTTCCACTGATGGGACAGAGCCACTGGTACAGTGTCCATGTGCTTCCACTAATGGGACAGAGCCACTGGTACAGTGTCCATGTGCTTCCACTAATGGGACAGAGCCACTGGTACAGTGTCCATGTGCTTCCACTGGTGGCACAGAGCCACTGGTACAGTGTCCATGTGCTTCCACTGGTGGGACAAAGCCACTGGTACAGTGTCCATGTGCTTCCACTGGTGGGACAGAGCCACTGGTACAGTGTCCTGGTGCTTCCACTAATGGGACAGAGCCACTGGTACAGTGTCCATGTGCTTCCACTGGTGGCACAGAGCCACTGGTACAGTGTCCATGTGCTTCCACTGGTGGGACAGAGCCACTGGTACAGTGTCCATGTGCTTCCACTGGTGGGACAGAGCCACTGGTATAGAGTCCTGGTGCTTCCACTGATGGGACAGAGCCACTGGTACAGTGTCCATGTGCTTCCACTGGTGGGACAGAGCCACTGGTACAGTGTCCTGGTGCTTCCACTAATGGGACAGAGCCACTGGTACAGTGTCCATGTGCTTCCACTGATGGGACAGAGCCACTGGTACAGTGTCCATGTGCTTCCACTGGTGGGACAGAGCCACTGGTACAGTTTCCATGTGCTTCCACTGGTGGGACAGAGCCACTGGTACAGTGTCCATGTGCTTCCACTGATGGGACAGAGCCACTGGTACAGTGTCCTTGTGCTTCCACTGATGGGATAGAGCCACTGGTACAGTGTGCTGGTGCTTCCATTGATGGGACAGAGCCACTGGTACAGTGTGCTGGTGCTTCCACTAATGGGACAGAGCCACTGGTATAGTGTCCTGGTGCTTCCACTAATGGGACAGAGCCACTGGTACAGTGTCCATGTACTTCCACTGATGGGACAGAGCCACTGGTACAGTGTCCATGTGCTTCCACTAATGGGACAGAGCCACTGGTACAGTGTCCATGTGCTTCCACTGATGGGACAGGGCCACTAGTACAGTGTCCTGGTGCTTCCACTGGCGGGAAAGAGCCACTGGTACAGTGTGCTGGTGCTTCCACTAATGGGACAGAGCCACTGGTACAGTGTGCTGGTGCTTCCACTGATGGGACAGGGCCACGGGTACAGTGTGCTGGTGCTTCCACTGGTGGGACAGAGCAACTGGGACAGTGTCCATGTGCTTCCATTGGTGGGACAGAGCCACTGGTACAGTGTCCATGTGCTTCCACTGATGGGACAGAGCCACTAGTACAGTGTCCTGGTGCTTCCACTGGTGGGACAGAGCCACTGGTACAGTGTCCTGGTGCTTCCACTGGTGGGACAGAGCCACTGATACAGTGTCCATGTGCTTCCACTAATGGAACAGAGCCACTGGTACAGTGTCCATGTGCTTCCACTAATGGAACAGAGCCACTGTTACAGTGTGCTGGTGCTTTCACTAATGGGACAGAGCCACTGGTACAGTGTCCATGTGCTTCCACTTGTGGGATAGAGCCACTGGTACAGTGTCCATGTGCTTCCACTGGTGGGGCAGAGCCACTGGTACGGTGTCCTGGTGCTTCCACTGGTGGGACAGAGCCACTGGTACAGTGTCCATGTGCTTCCACTAATGGGACAGAGCCACTGGTACAGTGTCCATGTGCTTCCACTGATGGGACAGAACCACTGGTACAGTGTCCATGTGCTTCCACTGCCGGGACAGAGCCACTGGTACAGTGTCCTGGTGCTTCCACTGGTGGGACAGAGCCACAAGTACAGTGTCCATGTGCTTCCACTGATGGGACAGAGCCACTGGTACAGTGTCCTTGTGCTTCCACTTGTGGGACAGAGCCACTGGTACAGTGTGCTGGTGCTTCCACTTGTGGGACAGAGCCACTGGTACAGTGTTCTTGTGCTTCCACTGGTGGGACAGAGCCACTAGTACAGTGTCATTGCGCTTCCACTTGTGGGACAGAGCCACTGGTACAGTGTGCTGGTGCTTCCACTTGTGGGACAGAGCCACTGGTACAGTGTCCTTGTGCTTCCACTGGTGGGACAGAGCCACTAGTACAGTGTCCTTGTGCTTCCACTTGTGGGACAGAGCCACTGCTACAGTGTGCTGGTGCTTCCACTTGTGGGAAAGAGCCAATGGTACAGTGTCCTATTGCTTCCACTGATGGGACAGAGCCACTGGTACAGTGTCCTTGTGCTTCCACTTGTGGGACAGAGCCACTGGTACAGTGTGCTGGTGCTTCCACTGATGGGACAGAGCCACTGGTACAGTGTGCTGGTGCTTCCACTGATGGGACAGAGGCACTGGTACAGTGTGCTAGTGCTTCCACTGATGGGACAGAGCCACTGGTACAGTGTCCATGTGCTTCCACTGATGGGACAGAGCCACTGGTACAGTGTGCTGGTGCTTCCACTGATGGGACAGAGCCCTTTGTACAGTGTCCATGTGCTTCCACTAATGGGACAGAGCGACTGGTACAGTGTCCATGTGCTTCCACTAATGGGACAGAGCCACTGGTACAGTGTGCTGGTGCTTCCACTGGTGGGACAGAGCCACTGGTACAGTGTGCTGGTGCTTCCACTGATGGGACAGAGCCACTGGTACAGTGTCCATGTGCTTCCACTGATGGGACAGAGCCACTAGTACAGTGTCCTTGTGCTTCCACTAATGGGACAGAGCACTGGTACAGTGTCCATGTGCTTCCACTAATGGGACAGAGCCACTGGTACAGTGTCCTTGTGCTTCCACTAATGGGACAGAGCCACTGGTACAGTGTCCATGTGCTTCCACTGGTGGGACAGTGCCACTGGTACAGTGTCCATGTGCTTCCGCTGATGGGACAGAGCCACTGGTACAGTGTCCATGTGCTTCCACTAATGGGACAGAGCCACTGGTACAGTGTCCATGTGCTTCCACTGGTGGGACAGAGCCACTGGTACAGTGTCCATGTGCTTCCACTAATGGGACAGAGCCACTGGTACAGTGTCCATGTGCTTCCACTGGTGGGGCAGAGTCACTGGTTCAGTGTCCATGTGCTTCCACTGGTGGGACAGAGCCACTGGTACAGTGTGCTGGTGCTTCCACTGATGGGACAGAGCCACTGGTACAGTGTGCTGGTGCTTCCACTTGTGGGACAGAGCCACTGGTACAGTGTCCTTGTGCTTCCACTGGTGGGACAGAGCCACTAGTACAGTGTCCTTGTGCTTCCACTTGTGGGACAGAGCCACTGGTACAGTGTGCTGGTGCTTCCACTTGTGGGACAGAGCCAATGGTACAGTGTCCTTGTGCTTCCACTGATGGGACAGAGCCACTGGTACAGTGTCCTTGTGCTTCCACTTGTGGGACAGAGCCACTGATACAGTGTCCATGTGCTTCCACTAATGGAACAGAGCCACTGGTACAGTGTCCATGTGCTTCCACTAATAGAACAGAGCCACTGTTACAGTGTGCTGGTGCTTTCACTAATGGGACAGAGCCACTGGTACAGTGTCCATGTGCTTCCACTTGTGGGATAGAGCCACTGGTACAGTGTCCATGTGCTTCCACTGGTGGGGCAGAGCCACTGGTACGGTGTCCTGGTGCTTCCACTGGTGGGACAGAGCCACTGGTACAGTGTCCATGTGCTTCCACTAATGGGACAGAGCCACTGGTACAGTGTCCATGTGCTTCCACTGATGGGACAGAACCACTGGTACAGTGTCCATGTGCTTCCACTGCCGGGACAGAGCCACTGGTACAGTGTCCTGGTGCTTCCACTGGTGGGACAGAGCCACAAGTACAGTGTCCATGTGCTTCCACTGATGGGACAGAGCCACTGGTACAGTGTCCTTGTGCTTCCACTTGTGGGACAGAGCCACTGGTACAGTGTGCTGGTGCTTCCACTTGTGGGACAGAGCCACTGGTACAGTGTTCTTGTGCTTCCACTGGTGGGACAGAGCCACTAGTACAGTGTCATTGCGCTTCCACTTGTGGGACAGAGCCACTGGTACAGTGTGCTGGTGCTTCCACTTGTGGGACAGAGCCACTGGTACAGTGTCCTTGTGCTTCCACTGGTGGGACAGAGCCACTAGTACAGTGTCCTTGTGCTTCCACTTGTGGGACAGAGCCACTGCTACAGTGTGCTGGTGCTTCCACTTGTGGGAAAGAGCCAATGGTACAGTGTCCTATTGCTTCCACTGATGGGACAGAGCCACTGGTACAGTGTCCTTGTGCTTCCACTTGTGGGACAGAGCCACTGGTACAGTGTGCTGGTGCTTCCACTGATGGGACAGAGCCACTGGTACAGTGTGCTGGTGCTTCCACTGATGGGACAGAGGCACTGGTACAGTGTGCTAGTGCTTCCACTGATGGGACAGAGCCACTGGTACAGTGTCCATGTGCTTCCACTGATGGGACAGAGCCACTGGTACAGTGTGCTGGTGCTTCCACTGATGGGACAGAGCCCTTTGTACAGTGTCCATGTGCTTCCACTAATGGGACAGAGCCACTGGTACAGTGTCCATGTGCTTCCACTAATGGGACAGAGCCACTGGTACAGTGTGCTGGTGCTTCCACTGGTGGGACAGAGCCACTGGTACAGTGTGCTGGTGCTTCCATTGATGGGACAGAGCCACTGGTACAGTGTGCTGGTGCTTCCACTAATGGGACAGAGCCACTGGTACAGTGTCCTGGTGCTTCCACTAATGGGACAGAGCCACTGGTACAGTGTCCATGTACTTCCACTGATGGGACAGAGCCACTGGTACAGTGTCCATGTGCTTCCACTAATGGGACAGAGCCACTGGTACAGTGTCCATGTGCTTCCACTGATGGGACAGGGCCACTAGTACAGTGTCCTGGTGCTTCCACTGGCGGGAAAGAGCCACTGGTACAGTGTGCTGGTGCTTCCACTAATGGGACAGAGCCACTGGTACAGTGTGCTGGTGCTTCCACTGATGGGACAGGGCCACGGGTACAGTGTGCTGGTGCTTCCACTGGTGGGACAGAGCAACTGGGACAGTGTCCATGTGCTTCCATTGGTGGGACAGAGCCACTGGTACAGTGTCCATGTGCTTCCACTGATGGGACAGAGCCACTAGTACAGTGTCCTGGTGCTTCCACTGGTGGGACAGAGCCACTGGTACAGTGTCCTGGTGCTTCCACTGGTGGGACAGAGCCACTGATACAGTGTCCATGTGCTTCCACTAATGGAACAGAGCCACTGGTACAGTGTCCATGTGCTTCCACTAATGGAACAGAGCCACTGTTACAGTGTGCTGGTGCTTTCACTAATGGGACAGAGCCACTGGTACAGTGTCCATGTGCTTCCACTTGTGGGATAGAGCCACTGGTACAGTGTCCATGTGCTTCCACTGGTGGGGCAGAGCCACTGGTACGGTGTCCTGGTGCTTCCACTGGTGGGACAGAGCCACTGGTACAGTGTCCATGTGCTTCCACTAATGGGACAGAGCCACTGGTACAGTGTCCATGTGCTTCCACTGATGGGACAGAACCACTGGTACAGTGTCCATGTGCTTCCACTGCCGGGACAGAGCCACTGGTACAGTGTCCTGGTGCTTCCACTGGTGGGACAGAGCCACAAGTACAGTGTCCATGTGCTTCCACTGATGGGACAGAGCCACTGGTACAGTGTCCTTGTGCTTCCACTTGTGGGACAGAGCCACTGGTACAGTGTGCTGGTGCTTCCACTTGTGGGACAGAGCCACTGGTACAGTGTTCTTGTGCTTCCACTGGTGGGACAGAGCCACTAGTACAGTGTCATTGCGCTTCCACTTGTGGGACAGAGCCACTGGTACAGTGTGCTGGTGCTTCCACTTGTGGGACAGAGCCACTGGTACAGTGTCCTTGTGCTTCCACTGGTGGGACAGAGCCACTAGTACAGTGTCCTTGTGCTTCCACTTGTGGGACAGAGCCACTGCTACAGTGTGCTGGTGCTTCCACTTGTGGGAAAGAGCCAATGGTACAGTGTCCTATTGCTTCCACTGATGGGACAGAGCCACTGGTACAGTGTCCTTGTGCTTCCACTTGTGGGACAGAGCCACTGGTACAGTGTGCTGGTGCTTCCACTGATGGGACAGAGCCACTGGTACAGTGTGCTGGTGCTTCCACTGATGGGACAGAGGCACTGGTACAGTGTGCTAGTGCTTCCACTGATGGGACAGAGCCACTGGTACAGTGTCCATGTGCTTCCACTGATGGGACAGAGCCACTGGTACAGTGTGCTGGTGCTTCCACTGATGGGACAGAGCCCTTTGTACAGTGTCCATGTGCTTCCACTAATGGGACAGAGCGACTGGTACAGTGTCCATGTGCTTCCACTAATGGGACAGAGCCACTGGTACAGTGTGCTGGTGCTTCCACTGGTGGGACAGAGCCACTGGTACAGTGTGCTGGTGCTTCCACTGATGGGACAGAGCCACTGGTACAGTGTCCATGTGCTTCCACTGATGGGACAGAGCCACTAGTACAGTGTCCTTGTGCTTCCACTAATGGGACAGAGCACTGGTACAGTGTCCATGTGCTTCCACTAATGGGACAGAGCCACTGGTACAGTGTCCTTGTGCTTCCACTAATGGGACAGAGCCACTGGTACAGTGTCCATGTGCTTCCACTGGTGGGACAGTGCCACTGGTACAGTGTCCATGTGCTTCCGCTGATGGGACAGAGCCACTGGTACAGTGTCCATGTGCTTCCACTAATGGGACAGAGCCACTGGTACAGTGTCCATGTGCTTCCACTGGTGGGACAGAGCCACTGGTACAGTGTCCATGTGCTTCCACTAATGGGACAGAGCCACTGGTACAGTGTCCATGTGCTTCCACTGGTGGGGCAGAGTCACTGGTTCAGTGTCCATGTGCTTCCACTGGTGGGACAGAGCCACTGGTACAGTGTGCTGGTGCTTCCACTGATGGGACAGAGCCACTGGTACAGTGTGCTGGTGCTTCCACTTGTGGGACAGAGCCACTGGTACAGTGTCCTTGTGCTTCCACTGGTGGGACAGAGCCACTAGTACAGTGTCCTTGTGCTTCCACTTGTGGGACAGAGCCACTGGTACAGTGTGCTGGTGCTTCCACTTGTGGGACAGAGCCAATGGTACAGTGTCCTTGTGCTTCCACTGATGGGACAGAGCCACTGGTACAGTGTCCTTGTGCTTCCACTTGTGGGACAGAGCCACTGATACAGTGTCCATGTGCTTCCACTAATGGAACAGAGCCACTGGTACAGTGTCCATGTGCTTCCACTAATGGAACAGAGCCACTGTTACAGTGTGCTGGTGCTTTCACTAATGGGACAGAGCCACTGGTACAGTGTCCATGTGCTTCCACTTGTGGGATAGAGCCACTGGTACAGTGTCCATGTGCTTCCACTGGTGGGGCAGAGCCACTGGTACGGTGTCCTGGTGCTTCCACTGGTGGGACAGAGCCACTGGTACAGTGTCCATGTGCTTCCACTAATGGGACAGAGCCACTGGTACAGTGTCCATGTGCTTCCACTGATGGGACAGAACCACTGGTACAGTGTCCATGTGCTTCCACTGCCGGGACAGAGCCACTGGTACAGTGTCCTGGTGCTTCCACTGGTGGGACAGAGCCACAAGTACAGTGTCCATGTGCTTCCACTGATGGGACAGAGCCACTGGTACAGTGTCCTTGTGCTTCCACTTGTGGGACAGAGCCACTGGTACAGTGTGCTGGTGCTTCCACTTGTGGGACAGAGCCACTGGTACAGTGTTCTTGTGCTTCCACTGGTGGGACAGAGCCACTAGTACAGTGTCATTGCGCTTCCACTTGTGGGACAGAGCCACTGGTACAGTGTGCTGGTGCTTCCACTTGTGGGACAGAGCCACTGGTACAGTGTCCTTGTGCTTCCACTGGTGGGACAGAGCCACTAGTACAGTGTCCTTGTGCTTCCACTTGTGGGACAGAGCCACTGCTACAGTGTGCTGGTGCTTCCACTTGTGGGAAAGAGCCAATGGTACAGTGTCCTATTGCTTCCACTGATGGGACAGAGCCACTGGTACAGTGTCCTTGTGCTTCCACTTGTGGGACAGAGCCACTGGTACAGTGTGCTGGTGCTTCCACTGATGGGACAGAGCCACTGGTACAGTGTGCTGGTGCTTCCACTGATGGGACAGAGGCACTGGTACAGTGTGCTAGTGCTTCCACTGATGGGACAGAGCCACTGGTACAGTGTCCATGTGCTTCCACTGATGGGACAGAGCCACTGGTACAGTGTGCTGGTGCTTCCACTGATGGGACAGAGCCCTTTGTACAGTGTCCATGTGCTTCCACTAATGGGACAGAGCCACTGGTACAGTGTCCATGTGCTTCCACTAATGGGACAGAGCCACTGGTACAGTGTGCTGGTGCTTCCACTGGTGGGACAGAGCCACTGGTACAGTGTGCTGGTGCTTCCACTGATGGGACAGAGCCACTGGTACAGTGTCCATGTGCTTCCACTGATGGGACAGAGCCACTAGTACAGTGTCCTTGTGCTTCCACTAATGGGACAGAGCACTGGTACAGTGTCCATGTGCTTCCACTAATGGGACAGAGCCACTGGTACAGTGTCCTTGTGCTTCCACTAATGGGACAGAGCCACTGGTACAGTGTCCATGTGCTTCCACTGGTGGGACAGTGCCACTGGTACAGTGTCCATGTGCTTCCGCTGATGGGACAGAGCCACTGGTACAGTGTCCATGTGCTTCCACTAATGGGACAGAGCCACTGGTACAGTGTCCATGTGCTTCCACTGGTGGGACAGAGCCACTGGTACAGTGTCCATGTGCTTCCACTAATGGGACAGAGCCACTGGTACAGTGTCCATGTGCTTCCACTGGTGGGGCAGAGTCACTGGTTCAGTGTCCATGTGCTTCCACTGGTGGGACAGAGCCACTGGTACAGTGTGCTGGTGCTTCCACTGATGGGACAGAGCCACTGGTACAGTGTGCTGGTGCTTCCACTTGTGGGACAGAGCCACTGGTACAGTGTCCTTGTGCTTCCACTGGTGGGACAGAGCCACTAGTACAGTGTCCTTGTGCTTCCACTTGTGGGACAGAGCCACTGGTACAGTGTGCTGGTGCTTCCACTTGTGGGACAGAGCCAATGGTACAGTGTCCTTGTGCTTCCACTGATGGGACAGAGCCACTGGTACAGTGTCCTTGTGCTTCCACTTGTGGGACAGAGCCACTGGTACAGTGTGCTGGTGCTTCCACTGATGGGACAGAGCCACTGGTACAGTGTGCTGGTGCTTCCACTGATGGGACAGAGGCACTGGTACAGTGTGCTAGTGCTTCCACTGATGGGACAGAGCCACTGGTACAGTGTCCATGTGCTTCCACTGATGGGACAGAGCCATTGGTACAGTGTGCTGGTTCTTCCACTGATGGGACAGAGCCCTTTGTACAGTGTCCATGTGCTTCCACTAATGGGACAGAGCCACTGGTACAGTGTCCATGTGCTTCCTCTAATGGGACAGAGCCACTGGTACAGTGTGCTGGTGCTTCCACTGGTGGGACAGAGCCACTGGTACAGTGTGCTGGTGCTTCCACTGATGGGACAGAGCCACTGGTACAGTGTCCATGTGCTTCCACTGATGGGACAGAGCCACTAGTACAGTGTCCTTGTGCTTCCATTAATGGGACAGAGCACTGGTACAGTGTCCATGTGCTTCCACTAATGGGACAGAGCCACTGGTACAGTGTCCTTGTGCTTCCACTAATGGGACAGAGCCACTGGTACAGTGTCCATGTGCTTCCACTGGTGGGACAGTGCCACTGGTACAGTGTCCATGTGCTTCCACTGATGGGACAGAGCCACTGGTACAGTGTCCATGTGCTTCCACTAATGGGACAGAGCCACTGGTACAGTGTCCATGTGCTTCCACTGGTGGGACAGAGCCACTGGTACAGTGTCCATGTGCTTCCACTAATGGGACAGAGCCACTGGTACAGTGTCCATGTGCTTCCACTGGTGGGGCAGAGTCACTGGTACAGTGTCCATGTGCTTCCACTGGTGGGACAGAGCCACTGGTACAGTGTGCTGGTGCTTCCACTGATGGGACAGAGCCACTGGTACAGTGTGCTGGTGCTTCCACTTATGGGACAGAGCCACTGGTACAGTGTGCTGGTGCTTCCACTGATGGGACAGAGCCACTGGTACAGTGTCCATGTGCTTCCACTAATGGGACAGTGCCACTGGTACAGTGTCCATGTGCTTCCACTGATGGGACAGAGCCACTGTTATAGAGTCCTGGTGCTTCCACTGATGGGACAGAGCCACTAGTACAGTGTCCTGGTGCTTCCACTGGTGGGACAGAGCCACTGGTACAGTGTCCTGGTGCTTCCACTGGTGGGACAGAGCCACTGGTACAGTGTCCATGTGCTTCCACTAATGGAACAGAGCCACTGGTACAGTGTCCATGTGCTTCCACTAATGGAACAGAGCCACTGGTACAGTGTGCTGGTGCTTTCACTAATGGGACAGAGCCACTGGTACAGTGTCCATGTGCTTCCACTTGTGGGACAGAGCCACTGGTACAGTGTCCATGTGCTTCCACTGGTGGGGCAGAGCCACTGGTACGGTGTCCTGGTGCTTCCACTGGTGGGACAGAGCCACTGGTACAGTGTCCATGTGCTTCCACTAATGGGACAGAGCCACTGGTACAGTGTCCATGTGCTTCCACTGATGGGACAGAACCACTGGTACAGTGTCCATGTGCTTCCACTGCCGGGACAGAGCCACTGGTACAGTGTCCTGGTGCTTCCACTGGTGGGACAGAGCCACAAGTACAGTGTCCATGTACTTCCACTGATGGGACAGAGCCACTGGTACAGTGTCCTTGTGCTTCCACTTGTGGGACAGAGCCACTGGTACAGTGTGCTGGTGCTTCCACTTGTGGGACAGAGCCACTGGTACAGTGTTCTTGTGCTTCCACTGGTGGGACAGAGCCACTAGTACAGTGTCATTGCGCTTCCACTTGTGGGACAGAGCCACTGGTACAGTGTGCTGGTGCTTCCACTTGTGGGACAGAGCCACTGGTACAGTGTGCTGGTGCTTCCACTTGTGGGACAGAGCCACTGGTACAGTGTCCTTGTGCTTCCACTGGTGGGACAGAGCCACTAGTACAGTGTCCTTGTGCTTCCACTTGTGGGACAGAGCCACTGGTACAGTGTGCTGGTGCTTCCACTTGTGGGACAGAGCCAATGGTACAGTGTCCTTGTGCTTCCACTGATGGGACAGAGCCACTGGTACAGTGTCCTTGTGCTTCCACTTGTGGGACAGAGCCACTGGTACAGTGTGCTGGTGCTTCCACTGATGGGACAGAGCCACTGGTACAGTGTGCTGGTGCTTCCACTGATGGGACAGAGGCACTGGTACAGTGTGCTAGTGCTTCCACTGATGGGACAGAGCCACTGGTACAGTGTCCATGTGCTTCCACTGATGGGACAGAGCCACTGGTACAGTGTGCTGGTGCTTCCACTGATGGGACAGAGCCCTTTGTACAGTGTCCATGTGCTTCCACTAATGGGACAGAGCCACTGGTACAGTGTCCATGTGCTTCCACTAATGGGACAGAGCCACTGGTACAGTGTGCTGGTGCTTCCACTGGTGGGACAGAGCCACTGGTACAGTGTGCTGGTGCTTCCACTGATGGGACAGAGCCACTGGTACAGTGTCCATGTGCTTCCACTGATGGGACAGAGCCACTAGTACAGTGTCCTTGTGCTTCCACTAATGGGACAGAGCACTGGTACAGTGTCCATGTGCTTCCACTAATGGGGCAGAGCCACTGGTACAGTGTCCTTGTGCTTCCACTAATGGGACAGAGCCACTGGTACAGTGTCCATGTGCTTCCACTGGTGGGACAGTGCCACTGGTACAGTGTCCATGTGCTTCCACTGATGGGACAGAGCCACTGGTACAGTGTCCATGTGCTTCCACTAATGGGACAGAGCCACTGGTACAGTGTCCATGTGCTTCCACTGGTGGGACAGAGCCACTGGTACAGTGTCCATGTGCTTCCACTAATGGGACAGAGCCACTGGTACAGTGTCCTTGTGCTTCCACTAATGGGACAGAGCCACTGGTACAGTGTCCATGTGCTTCCACTGGTGGGACAGTGCCACTGGTACAGTGTCCATGTGCTTCCACTGATGGGACAGAGCCACTGGTACAGTGTCCATGTGCTTCCACTAATGGGACAGAGCCACTGGTACAGTGTCCATGTGCTTCCACTGGTGGGACAGATCCACTGGTACGGTGTCCATGTGCTTCCACTGGTGGGACAGAGCCACTGGTACAGTGTCCATGTGCTTCCACTAATGGGACAGAGCCACTGGTACAGTGTCCATGTGCTTCCACTGGTGGGGCAGAGCCACTGGTACAGTGTCCATGTGCTTCCACTGATGGGACAGAGCCACTGGTACAGTGTGCTGGTGCTTCCACTGATGGGACAGAGCCACTGGTACAGTGTCCATGTGCTTCCACTGATGGGACAGAGCCACTGATACAGTGTCCTTGTGCCTCCACTGGTGGGACAGACCCCTGGATATGCCAGCGTCTAGCCACTACATGCCAGCGTCTAGCCACTACATGCCAGCGTCTAGCCACTACATGCCAGCGTCTAGCCACTACATGCCAGCGTCTAGCCACTACATGCCAGCGTCTAGCCACTACATGCCAGCGTCTAGCCACTACATGCCAGCGTCTAGCCACTACATGCCAGCGTCTAGCCACTACACGCCAGCGTCTAGCCACTACATGCCAGCGTCTAGCCACTACATGCCAGCGTCTAGCCACTACATGCCAGCGTCTAGCCACTACATGCCAGCGTCTAGACCAGTGTTTCCCAACCTTTTTTGTACCATGCTCCACTTAAGCCTTTCTAAAATTCATATTGCATCCCATGCCCCCCCCCCCCTCTCAACATATACATTATTTTTAATATTCAATAATTGAAATGTTCACTAAAGAAACTTGAATGATAGGTTTTAGGAAGAAATCACTAGGTAATTATTGAGCAAACACAGTAAGTAAATTTTCAAAACATATAATGGAGAACTGAAATTCAAGTACAAAATAATTTTAATGAAAGATTTTTCTATATTATTTTAATTATTAGTAATTATTTATTATTTAAATTTAGTGAGATCCTTGCGCTTGATGCTTGCTGCAAAGAGATCTTATGTCAGGTTCCAATTTAGTTAACTTCAGTCTCAAGTCTCCCCGTTTTGTTATATTCAGCCGATTTCTTCCATTTTCGAATTGCCCCCCTTAACAGTCAAATTGCCCCCCTGTGAGGCGTGGGCCCCACGTTGGGAAACACTGGTCTAGACACTACATTCCCGCTGCTTCCTGCTCTCTGCTTACCGCACATCTTACAATAAGTGAACCTAATCATTTACCGCACATCTTACAATAAGTGATCCTAATATCTCACCGCACATCTTACAATAAGTGAACCTTATCATTTACCGCACATCTTACAATAAGTGAACCTAATCATTTACCGCACATCTTACAATAAATGAACCTAATCATTTACCGCACATCTTACAATAAGTGAACCTAATCATTTACCGCACATCTTACAATAAATGAACCTAATCATTTACCGCACATCTTACAATAAGTGAACCTAATCTCTTACCGCACATCTTACAACAAGTGGACCTAATCTCTCACCGCACATCTTACAATAGGTTGACCCGCTCTTGTACCGGACCTATTACAATAAGTGAAAAATTCTCTTACCGTACATCTTGCAAGAAGTGAACCTAATCTGTTACCGTATTTCTCACAATAAGTGGACTCGCTCTCTTACAGCACACGTTACAATAAGTGAACCCGCTCTCTTGCCGCACATCTTACAATAAGTGGACCCACTCTCTAACCGCACCTATTATAATATGTGAAAACACTCTCTTACCACTCCTATTACACATTCCTACATTGGCACCTTGCCGTCTTGACCGACGATAGTTTGAGCTTTAAAAAGTCATAATAACTTTTATCTATGGCGGTAGTGATAGTGATAAGGCCAATTCGCGCTGTAAATGTCCGTTTACAGTGTGTGCATGTGAACACGTGGTCATTTCCACCATCATGCACCATCTTACGTCTCACACGCTCGGTGTGTGACTTTTCTGCAATAATTATCACTCCTGTTACAATAAGTGAAAATACTCTGTTACCGCACATCTTACAATAAGTGAAAACACTCTCTTACCGCACATCTTACAATAAGTGGACCCGCTCATTTCTGGTCACAATTTCTTTCTTCGTTCGCTGTGAATCGCAAGCGTGGTTCAAACACAAGCTATTACTACTAATTAGTGGACTTGACTTATTTCTACGCGTGGATTAGCTTTCCCTGAAACCAGTGTCCCTCGCCATCAGGCGAACCCACTCCAACTTCTGAAGTACTTGTAATTAATGTCCCTAAGTCAAGGACGAGAAGTCAACATTTTAGTCCAGTTGACTGTCGTGCAGAACGAATCCCCTTCCGCGGTCACCAGAGAAAGTTTCAGCGTCAACCCTTCCCACCCCCCCCCCCACCCCCCACCCCCGGGAGGTCGACTTCTGTGATGATATCAACATTTGAGATATTTGGTTACCTTGACTATTAGGAAACTGGTGTTTCGGTGAAAGCTCTATGGTCTTCATCAGACACTATGGCTTGCAAGATAGAACAGTAGCCTGTATACCGGATGTTTATAAATTCTCACTACACTTTGTATGTAGTACAAATTTGAAAAATAAAGTACATGACATCAAAAATTACAATTTTAAATTCTTAAGTTAAATCAGCATTTCTGTATGGACCAGAAACATCGAGAATGCCAAAAAATGATTACAAATAAACTACACATATTCATGAATTGGTTCTACTTACAAAATGGCGTGATACCTTTCAAAAAGCCGGTATTTGCTGTGAGGCTGTTCCGTCACGTACATGAGCACACCAACGTGTGTGTACATGAAACCGAGGTCCGGTGTGTTTCGCTGGCTGGCTGTGTGTTATGTGTATCGTTATATTTGTTAACACGGCCTGTCTCTGGTATCACTCCCACAGGGATCCTGGTGGCCAAGAAATGGCTGTTTCGCAACACCGTGCCACACAACGTGGGTGGAGGAACAGTGGTGTTTGTAAGTGTTTCCTTGTGTTGTTATTTCTAGGTTCACATGTACCACCGTGCCACTCCACGTGGGTGGATGAACAGTGATGTTTATGTATGTTTACACCTGCTGTTGTTTCTATGTTCACATCTCGTAGATAGTTCACACCTCATTATGAAATCTATAAGTCCATTCAATAAGTTAGAGCTTTTTGATCAGTGGCTGCTACTGCTAAGATATTTAACCTACATGGTGAGGAAAGTAATTGGTGTCCTCAGTATGAACGCCATGACTGCGTTGGCTGCTTTAAAACAAAAATATTTTTATTTCTAAACAGTCCAACGGACTGTCTATCTGTCTGTATGTCTGTCTTTCTGCCCGCCTGTTTGTCTACCTGCCTGTCTGTCTATCTGCATTTCTGTCCGCCTCACTGCTTGCCTACCTGTCCGTCTGCCTGTCTAACTGTCTGTCTCTCTGTCTCTCCTTATTCCTATCTGTTTCACTGTTTGCCTGCTTGTCTGTCTGTCTGCCTTTTTGCATGCCTGTCTGTCTCACTGCCTGCCTGCTTGTCTGTCTACCTACTTGCCAGCCTGCTAGCCTACCTACATGTCTGTTTCTCTGTCTGTGTCTGTTATACTGTCTGCATGTCTTTCTGTCTATGTCACTATCTTCTCATTTCCTCTCTGTCTGTGTCTGTTATACTGTCTGCATGTCTTTCTGTCTATGTCACTAGCTTCTCATTTCCTCTCTGTTTGAATGTATGTGTGTGCGTGTGTGTGTGTGTGTGTGTGTGTGTGTGTGTGTGTGTGTGTGTGTGAATCACTCAATCAGTGAGTGAGTGTGTACAAGAGTGAGTGAGTGAGTGAGTGCGTGAGTGAGTGAGTGAGTGAGTGGGTAAGTGGGTGAGTGAGTGAGTGAGTGAGTGAGTGCGTGCGTGCGTGAGCGGGCGAGCGAGTGAGTGAGTGAGTGAGTGAGTGAGTGAGTGAGTGACCTGACATCGTACTTAGCTCCTCGTCAGCCAGGCAGCTAACGCTGATTGAGCTGATCGTCCCTTAATAGTCCAGTATTGAGGAGCAGCATCTGTACAAATTGAAGAAGTACGAGGACATGGTCGCAAGTCTGAAGCTGGAGGAGTACGAGGACATGGTCGCAAGTCTTAAGCTGGAGAAGTACGAGGACATGGTCGCAAGTCTTAAGCTGGAGAAGTACGAGGACATGGTCGCAAGTCTTAAGCTGAAGAAGTACGAGGACATGGTCGCAAGTCTTAAGCTGAAGAAGTACGAGGACATGGTCGCAAGTCTTAAGCTGAAGAAGTACGAGGACATGGTCGCAAGTCTTAAGCTGGAGAAGTACGAGGACATGGTCGCAAGTCTTAAGCTGAAGAAGTACGAGGACATGGTCGCAAGTCTTAAGCTGGAGGAGTACGAGGACATGGTCGCAAGTCTTCAGCTGGAGGAGTACACCGCCAGGCTATTCGCCGTTGATGTAGACACCAGATGTCTAGTCTCCCACTCCGTGTTTGATGTGCTGAAGCGATTGGGCATTACAGGACAAGCAAGAACTCGGGCCCAGAAAAAAAACTTGTGAGGCCGCTGAAAAGGCCTCATGCTGGCTATGGAACTGTCGGAGCCTAGAGTTGGATGAGTCTCGAAACTAGTATGGTTAGAAGCGGTAACTGCAGTACCAACAATCTCTCAACCAAGACAACGAACTCAAAACGTCTCGTGTCAGCCCTTTAACCTTTCCTCCGAGCGTGAGTGGTGAATTTGAGTGCCGTCAAACCATTTAAATGTCGGCGGAAGTCCAACCTCCATAACATAGCGATAATCGGCCGTATGTCGCACTCATTCAGCGGCTGAGACCAAAAGGTGGGTCCAAAAAATGAAAAGGAAGAACATGCTTCCTAGTAGAGGGCGGCGCCGTGAACGGATCACGAGGAAGGAACACGGCAACGGAGGTGAATGGAGGCGATAGAAGCCGTGGCGGGGGTTAAAACTGGCTCCCCACGACCACACGTGCGAAGGGGCAAGCACAGGCTGCACGAGCTCTCCTCACCGAGGGAGGGAGGGCTTGATGGTGGACATGGTAACAGCGAAGGGACAAGCGTAACAACAAGGATAACGAATGTGACCAAACATCTCCACTGCAGGGGAAAGACGCCAGGTGTCATGACCCGGACGGGACAGTCCCCAGAGAGTATCAAGAACTAAAAGGTCCGAAATACTTGGGTAAGGGGTACCCTTCTGACAATCAGATGCTCCCTGCCGTGTTTGCTCCGCGGCGGAGTTTTTACGATTATCTGTGGTCAATATTAATCTCCACTGTTCTATATCACCATTGTTCTATGGTAATGCCCACTATAATGTCCACTATTATATATCATCATTGTTCTGTGTTTTATGTCCACAATTTTGTATGAGCACTATATACCAGGACCACACTTGCCTCCGCAGGTCCGCAGGAAAGCCCACAGATACCTGTCCAGTCTGGAGGAGAGGGAGGAGGGCGGCACGCCGGCCGTCGTTGAGTCCATCCGGGCTGGACTAGCCTTCAAGTTGAAGGCCGCCTTGACCCCGCGTTTCATCATGACCCGAGAGTTGGAGATGACCAAGTGAGCAGCTGTCCATATACTCACTGTTCTGTTCTGTTCTGTTCTGTAGATACCTTGTATACACACGGTTGCGTTCTGTCATGTAGATATACATACGATTGTATTATGTTCTGTAGATATACATACGGTTGTGTTCTGTTCTGTAGATATACACACCGTTCTGTTTTGTAGATATACACACAGTTCTGTTCTGTTCTGTAGATATGCACACGGTTATTTTCTGATGTGTAGATATACACTCGGTTATGATTTGTTCTGTAGATATACAAAACCGTTTTGTTTTGTAGATATATAAGCGATTCTGTTTTATAGATATACACACGGTTGTGTTCTGTAGATATCTGGTATATTTTCTTGATATAGACACGATTATGTTATGTTCTGTGGATATACACACGGCTCTGTTATGTAGATGTACACACGGTTATGTTCTGTAGATATAAACATGCATAGCTCTGTATGCGGCAGGGCAACCGGAAGCAGATGTAGAGTCTCTCCGGTGTGCCGCATTCAGAGCGGTGTTCTACAAAGATCATGTAACATGATGATGATGATGATGATGATGATGATGATGATGATGATGATGATGATGATGATGATGATGGTGGTGGTGGTGGTGGTGGTGATGATGATGATGATGATGATGATGATGATGATGATTACGGATCAGTATGCGCTAGATATATGTGGTTGAGCAGTGTCACGTGCATGTGCATGTCTGTACAGACTGAGATGGGCACAAATGAAACTTCTTTTTTTTTTTTTGTGATTATATATTCTGAAAAAGTAAAGAACAAATGTATCATTTTTCGATGTAGTCACCACTGCGTTCAATGCATATCCTCCAACACTGATAAAATGTTTGGATTCCTGTAGAAAAAATTCTCTGGGGTCACTACTCGATGTGTCTAACCAGGTCCTGAACAGCCTGTCACTGAAGTCACGTTGTTGTGAAACTTCCTACTCCACTCATACACTTTCTGGACTGTCAGGCATGCATCACCTTACTGGACCTTCATTCCACAATGAATTTCTGTTGGTTTCACCCTTCACTGATTAAAAAAAACGGATAACAAAACGCTGCTCCACTTTGGTGCATGTCAAAAGTGGGGCGCCCATCTTTAAACTGCCCTTATGACGTCACCGTGCTCGTCTCCACCGTAATTTCACGTGCTTAACCCTCTTGACATCCTTAACAACAGTATTGACAGGTTACAAGACAATGGCATGGTTATTGTAATTTCTATCACATTTTAAAGGTTTTGATTTGAAACCCTCTCCTATATATAATTATTGTTAATTCACCTCTGTCTAATCCACGCCTTTCCAAATTCACTTCCTTCCTCCATGTTGTGTTTGGTTTTCCGAACTTCCGGTTCTAGTTTAATTACGTTCAAGGTGTTGAGATATTCTGATGGGTTGTTTGTACATTGTGACATTGTTAGATTGTGACATTGGTAGATGGTGAGGTGGTAGATGGTGACATTATTGGATTGTGACATTGGTAGATTGTGATATTGTTAGATTGTGACATTGTTAGATTGTGACATTGTTAGATTGTAACATTAGTTGATTGTGACATTGTTAGATTGTGACATTAGTGGATTGTGACATTGGCAGATGGTGAGGTGGTAAATTGTGATATTGTTAGGATGTGACATTGGTAGATTGTGATATTGTTAGATTGTGACATTGGTAGATTGTGACATTGTTAGATTGTGACATTAGTGGATTGTGACATTGTTAGATTGTGACATTAGTGGATTGTGACATTGGTAGATGGTGAGGTGGTAAATTGTGACATTGTTAGATTGTGACATTGTTAGATTGTGACATTAGTGGATTGTGACATTGGTAGATTGTGACATTAGTGGATTGTGATATTGTTAGATTGTGACATTAGTAGATTTTGACATTGGTATATTGTGACATTAGTCCATTGTGACATGTATTTTTCTTACATCAATATTCTACCTCACAGAGTCGAGGGTGACATCAAATCCAAGAGCGGGCATGATGGATCACATTTCCCCCCCCCCCCCCCCTTTTCCCTTTTTTCCGTTGGCCAGTCATGTCTCTATATTTTAATGTGGCGAGAATGCAAACTTGACATTGTGATTTCAGGCTAGCCAAGGCTGCGTGGTCGCGAGTGCCCGGACTTCTCATTCTGGGAAACCTAGAAGTGGAGCGGCTGCCCATCTTCTCCTTGCTGTTCCTGAACCAACAGACTGGCCGGTTTGTCCACCACGATTTCATTGCCAAGATCCTGAACGATGTCTTCGGTATCCAGGCGCGCAGTGGGTGTGCATGCGCAGGTCCTTACGGCATGGTTAGTCCCGGCCACATACACACACGCGTTGATGCACACACACACACACACACACACACATACACACACACACACACACACACACACACACACGCACACACGTGCGCGCACACAGTGTCCAGTTTGGGAAGTGGTCATTCCAGAAGCTGTTGACCTTTTGAGGCAAACCTGTGTATGTAATATGACAGTTGATGTTGTATGAGGGGGTCTTTGATTGTCACACTAATCGCTGTCAAGCCGAAGACATTCTTCAACAGGTGTGTTCACTTGTGGACTTAGAACCTGGCGAGGAGTGGGTGCAAGTGCCAACAGACTTCTGCACATCCTTTTCAGTTTGCATCCAACTAGATAGAAAATGCAGACAAGAAAATCGTTGATTTTCGAGAATTCGCTAGACGGTGACGCGGTCATCTACACAGATGGGTCGGTCGTCCGACATGTGAGAAGCTCATGGGCCTTTACAGCTCGGGCCGGAGGGAGAATTGTGAAGGAGGACTCTTGTGCTTTCACTGAAACCACAAGTAGCCTGACCATGGAAGTCATGGCAGTAAGTAAAGCAATAACATGGCTCGAGACACAGACATTAGGGCTTGTTTCCTTAGCGACTCAATGAACATGATCAAGAGGATAGAGGAGGGGTCGGTCCGAAGAGAATGGTTGCTGCCTCTGGAGCGGTCTCGGCTGGCAAAGATTAGTTTCATCTTCGTGCCAGGGCATGCGGGAGTACAAGGAAATGAGCGGGCTGACAAGCTCGCAGGTGAGGCTACTGTGGAGGGCGGACGCGCCATGGACCAGGCTGACATTCTGAATGCTCTACGTGATGTGAGACTTTTGCGAGAACCAAGTGATGACTGTGAATCTACAACAATGGCCAGACTGCGAGAGCAGCAAATTAAAAGAGGGGTGGCCAAACAAGAACACTACGCAGGAAGCCAAAGAAGATTGATAAACCAACACAGAACTGGCGTCGTTAGCCGCTACACGCTGCGGGATTTGCTGAGGAGGGGATCCGAGCACTTATGGACTGAATGGTTCGATGTGCAACGAGGATGATCTGTCGACTAACTAACTAACTAATCGCTCTCTCTATCCCTCTATCCCTCTCTTACTCCCCCTCTCTCTGTCCCCCTCTCACACTCACTCTCTATCCCTATCTCAATCTCTCTCACTAGCCCTCTCTCACTCACTCTCAATCTCTCTTTCTCTCTCTCTCTCTCTCTCTCTCTCTCTCTCTCTCTCTCTCTCTCTCTCTCTCTCTCTCTCTCTTTCTCTCACTATCTAATTCTCACTCTCTCTATCTTTCTAACTAACCATGTTTTCCTCTCTCTATCATTCTCTCACTCCCTCTCTTACTCTCCCTCTTTCAGGATCTGCTCGGAATATCAGAGAGGCTGGGTGAGACTTATGAGAAGTTGATCCTCCTCAAAATAGGCAAGGCCAGACCCAAGCTGAGCTTACGAAACCAAAGCCACATACCTGAGATAAATGCCAGGAACCTGGTATTTAAGTAAGTCCACACCTGTATGTGATATGTAAGTAAGTCCACACCTGTATGTAATATTTAAGTAAGTCCACACCTGTATGTAATATTTAAGTAAGTCCACACCTGTATGTAATATTTAAGTAAGTCCACACCTGTATATGACATTTTAAAAAGTCAACACCTGTATGTAATATTTAAGTAATTACACATTGTATGTAATATCTAAGTAAGTCCACACTGTATATAATATTTAAGTAAGTCCACACCTGTATGTAATATTTAAGTAAGTCCACACTCTATGTGATATGTAAGTAAGTCCACGCCTGTATGTAATATTTAAGTAAGTCCACACACTATGTGATATGTAAGTAAGTCCACGCCTGTATGTAATATTTAAGTAAGTCCACACTCTATGTGATATGTAAGTAAGTCCACGCCTGTATGTAATATTTAAGTAAGTCCACACTCTATGTGATATGTAAGTAAGTCCACACTCTATGTGATATGTAAGTAAGTCCACGCCTGTATGTAATATTTAAGTAAGTCCACACTCTATGTGATATGTAAGTAAGTCCACGCCTGTATGTGATATGTAAGTAAGTCCACACCTGTATGTAATATTTAAGTAAGTCCACACATGTATGTAATATTTAAGTAAGTCCACACCTGTATGTAATATTTAAAAAAGTCAAAACCTGTATGTGATTTTTAAGAAGGTCCATGCCTGTATGTGATATTTAAGAAGGTCCATGCCTGTATGTGATATTTAAGAAAGCCCACATATACGTAATATTTAAGTAAGTCCACACCTGTATGTGATATGTAAGTAAGTCCACACCTGTATGTAATATTTAAGTATGTCCACACCTGTATGTAATATTTAAGTAAGTCCACACCTGTATGTAATATGTAAGTAAGTCCACACCTGTATGTAATATTTAAGTAAGTCCACACATGTATGTAATATTTAAGTAAGTCCACACCTGTATGTAATATTTAAAAAAGTCAAAACCTGTATGTGATTTTTAAGAAGGTCCATGCCTGTATGTGATATTTAAGAAGGTCCATGCCTGTATGTGATATTTAAGAAAGCCCACATATACGTAATATTTAAGTAAGTCCACACCTGTATGTAATATTTAAGTAAGTCCACACCTGTATGTAATATTTAAGTAAGTCCACACCTGTATGTAATATTTAAGTAAGTCCACACCTGTATGTGATATGTAAGTAAGTCCACACCTGTATGTAATATGTAAGTAAGTCCACACCTGTATGTAATATTTAAGTAAGTCCACACCTGTATGTAATATTTAAGTAAGTCCACACCTGTATGTAATATTTAAGTAAGTCCACACCTGTATGTAATATTTAAGTAAGTCAACACCTGTATGTAATATTTAAGTAAGTCCACACCTGTATGTAATATTTAAGTAAGTCCACACCTGTATGTAATATTTAAGTAAGTCCACACCTGTATGTAATATGATGTAACGTGGCCTGGTAATTCATGTGATATTGTATAACTTAGCTTTCTACTTCATCTGATATAGCGTTACGTGGGTTCCTAATTAATGTGATATTATGTAACGTGGCCTGATACCATATGTGATAAGCACCTGTATGTGACATTATGTAACGTGGCCTGATACCATATGTGATAAGCACCTGTATGTGACATTATGTAACGTGGCCTGATACCATATGTGATAAGCACCTGTATGTGACATTATGTAACGTGGCCTGATACCATATGTGATAAGCACCTGTATGTGACATTATGTAACGTGGCCTGATACCATATATGATAAGCACCTGTATGTGACATTATGTAACGTGGCCTGATACCATATGTGATAAGCACCTGTATGTGACATTATGTAACGTGGCCTGATACCATATGTGATAAGCACCTGTATGTGACATTATGTAACGTGGCCTGATACCATATGTGATAAGCACCTGTATGTGACACTATGTAACGTGGCCTGATACCATATGTGATAAGCACCTGTATGTGACACTATGTAACGTGGCCTGATACCATATGTGATAAGCACCTGTATGTGACACTATGTAACGTGGCCTGATACCATATGTGATAAGCACCTGTATGTGACACTATGTAACGTGGCCTGATACCATATGTGATAAGCACCTGTATGTGACATTATGAAACTTGTACTCCTACTGTATGTGATAAGCACTTGTATGTTATATTATGAATCGTGGCCCCCTACTGTATGTGATGCCCTGAAAGCCCACCAACCCGCCTACACTTCATGTCACTTATACAAAGAAGTCTCACATTGCACCACTTATTGCCAGACATATGTCGCCGTGAGCGGCCCTTTTACAGCTGACCTGGGCTAGTGGACACAGCCCGGCCCGATACTGGCCGCATCAGCCACCTAGTGAAGATTGGTCTACAGAAACATGGGTCAGGCACTAGGCGCCACCAAACGTACAATAGGGTCCTGTAAATTTGCTTTGACCTATATTTCATTGTATCTAGTCAGGCGCATGCTGCAGAAATCATTTTGTTTAAAAAGACAAAGTATGTGAATTAATCTGTTTGGCTAAAATACAAAATACGCACAGAAGCTGACACTGAAATAAAACTATCTGTGTGTTGCCAGGGCCGTCGCCCACAACACGCAGACGCTAACATTGAAATATAACCATGTGTGTTACCAGAACTGTCTCCCACATACACACAGACGCTGACACTGACATATAACCATTAATCTTACCAGTACAGTCGCTCATCACCTACCTTCCCTGCCACTTCACACAGGGTGGACACCTTGAGAGCTGCGTCTTACTGTGTTCTGTAGTATACACGCCACGAAACACATCGAGATATCTCTGGCATTACATTGTGTCTGTTGTCTGTGTCTTCTCTGTGTGAGTGTACAACCGAACAACAATTTTGGCTTCAGGTGATTTTTTTTTTTTCAAATTTGTCGCGTATTTTTGTGGTTGTCAGTGAAACTCTCACCTAAATGTGTAGTTACTCGCTCTCTCATCTGTGTGTGTGCAGTTTACCCATTCTCTCACCTATATGTGTAGTTACCATTCTCTCATCTGTACGTATAGTCACTCATTCTCTCACCTGTATGTGTAGTTATCCATTCTCTCATCTGTATGTGTAGTTACCATTCTCTCATCTGTACGTATAGTCACCCATTCTCTCACCTGTATGTGTAGTTATCCATTCTCTCACCTATATGTGTAGTTACCATTCTCTCATCTGTACGTATAGTCACTCATTCTCTCACCTGTATGTGTAGTTATCCATTCTCTCATCTGTACGTATAGTCACTCATTCTCTCACCTGTATGTGTAGTTATCCATTCTCTCACCTATATGTGTAGTTATCCATTCTCTCACCTATATGTGTAGTTATCCATTCTCTCACCTGTATGTATGTTACCCGCTCTGTCACCTGTATGTAGAAGATTATACGCCTGACAGAGTCGGCGACCCACTTCTGTATGTACCTTTCAATGTATCCAGACCTGGCTTTGTGCGGGTGAGCTTCCCCTACTTCATGTCGGAGTCCTGTTTCAAGTTCATCCTCAAGGCCATCGAGATGACAGCTGAGAAGGGTTGGCGTCTCCTACCCCTGGTAAGTTTGTGGTATCTGTGTATGTAAACAGAACCGTTTAACCGTGCATTCGATGTGTTCCTTTTATCCCCGGTGTGTTGAAATACCGAACAGTCTTCATTGACTTATTTCAGTTGTTCAGTTAGTTGCAAGTTGTTTAAAGGACGTTGCAATTAGCCCCAGCATGTATTCGCCGTGTGTGACTTTATCAGGTAAATTTGCTTTCAGTACTCTGTTTTGCTTTCTGAACGACCGACGCTCATACGATTGTTAAATATCAATACGAGGCGGTCAGCCTGCAACTAGCATGGAGCTGATTAAGGTATGCGGGATTTTGAATGGCGTTCGATATGGCTTCGTCACAGACGCAGGTTAGTGTGTTATCAATAGACCATATTCTCAGTGGGCAACCCACAGGCCGCCATCTTGTGTCACTGAAAAGGTGTATAGGATGCCGTTGGGTGGAGACACGCCGAACCAGGTTAGGCAACACCCGGTGCAATGAAGTGAACCATCTAGATTCCAGTACTCTAGAACAGTGTATGGTTAAAAACAGTTGTTTCACATTCGAGCAGTACCCATGACTGCGTGTTTTAATTGTTTCAGCTTAAGACGCTTAAGTATTATACATTTATTCACTCCATATGATATATAAATGCAGTATGCACCTGACAAGATGCAGCGGAATATGCCAGGCAATAAATCGTGCAAATATATTGCTTGTACCGTCTGTGTTTACATGTATGGTTAGTTTTGGTGGGCGTTCTGCATGAACCCCCCCCCCCCCTTTTTTTTTTCTTTCTATTTTTATCCTCTATTTCGTTCACCTTCGCACGTCAACAAGAATAATTCCAAGGAAAGCAGCAGTCAGCTATAGCTTGTTGTCATCGCCACAGCCCGTCTTCATATAGATCGGCTGTGGGCCCAGATGATACTACTTCATGTAGATCGGCTGTGGGCCCAGATAATACTTCATGTAGATCGGCTGTGGGCCCAGATGATAATACTTCATGTAGATCGGCTGTGGGCCCAGATGATAATACTTCATGTAGACCGGCTGTTGGCCCAGATGATAATACTTCATGTAGACCGGCTGTGGGCCCAGATGATAATACTTCA
>OY992879.1:162184894-162374635 GCA_963921405.1 Cepaea hortensis | reverse complement strand
AGGAGGAGGTAGAGGGAGGAGGGGGGAGGGGAAGAGGAAGAGGGTAGGAGGAGGAGGGGGAGAGGAGGAGGAAGGATGTGGAGGAAGGAGGAGGAGGGAGGAGGTAGAGGGAGGATGAGGAGGGAGGAGAAGGAAGGAGGAGGAGGAGGGAGGAGGTAGAGGGAGGAGGAAGAAGAGTGAGGAGGAGGAGTGAGGAGGAAGAGGGAGGAGGAGGAGGAAGAGGGAGGAGGAGGATGGAGGAGGAAGAGGAGGGAGAGGGAGGAGGGGGAAGAGGAAGAGGGTAGGAGGAGGAGGGGAGAGGAGGAGGAGGAGAAGGGAGGAGGAGGGAGGAGGTAGTAGGATGATTGATTGCCATCCCACCAGGTTAATATGTTATCGCGGACCTCAGAGAGAAGTGTCTATGTAGAAGACCATTTCCTGGACGTACGTATTTTGGGAGGGGGAGGAGGGAGGAGGGAGGAGGAGGAAGAAGAAAAAAAAACTACGACAGTTGGCTGCTCTGGACTGAAAGGAAGGCGTGTAGAAAATTTCATCTCAATCGGATGGGCCGTTCGCGAGCGCATAAAGGACATACATACATACAGAGATACATAAATACATACAGAGATACGCACATCCTAATTTATATATAAGATTTGAAAATATAGATAAAAATAAAAAAGAATACAGACTACATAGAGGGGTTTACCGAGGGCTATCTCCATCTAGTAACAAAACGATCTGAGAAGTGGGCCAACCTGTCACAAATGCCCATCGTTCAAAAAAAGTTGGAGAAGCAACTTTTTCTCCAGCCCGAACTCTCATATAGTTTTGTCAGCCCTTACTCTGACGTTTATGGGTCATTTGGACAGGTCCCCCTCTTCCCCAGTAGAACTGTCTATTCAAAATTCTCAGACTCTTCGTTTCTAAGACACCTTCTAAGAAACCTCCTCCCTTGATGTCGCTTCCATGGAAATCTTCTCTGGAAACTTTGCTTTCGTTGGTCGGGGTGTCCTTCGTCTGTCACTGATAAAGGTCCTACAATTCCAACATCTCTCCTTTGACCCAATTGGTCTTGATCCCTATACTTCATGCGCGTCGTCCTTACTTTCCCTTTAGACGTCTCTAAGTTGGGATCGTGTTCAGCCGCGTCATCTTCCTCACATCTGTCTGGGTTGTCCTCCCATCTGGATTGATCCCCTTTGGATCCATTATCAACCACAGCCAGAGTCATAATATGAACTGGTGGGTTCGTGTTGTTCTCAAAATGTCTTTTGAGTAAATTCACGTGGAAGACTGTAGTTTTCCCGCGAATAGAAACGGAGTACTTGTTGCTGGACACCTTCTCTTTAATGATGAATGGTCCTTGCCAAGCAATTTCTAACTTATTATCCCCTTTGGTTAATAAGACTAGCACTTTATCTCCTACCTCTAGAGACTGGTTTCTAATGGGTTTATTATAGAAGGAAGCCTGTTGCTTTCTGGCACGACGGAGAGTGGAGTTAGCTAATTTCCATCCCGTGTGCAGTTTCTGTTTCAGTTCCTCTACATACTGTGAAGACTTGACGACACTCTCATCTGTTCCTTCATCAGTCCAGGTTCTCAAAAGAGCCTCAAGCGGTCCTTTAATTGGTCGTCCGAACAATAGTGTAGCAGGTGGAAGACCGGTGGCGACATGTGGTACTTCTCGATAGGCAAACATTGCTGCTGATAAGTACGTGTCCCAACTATCTGGTTTCTCCTGGACTAACTTGTTCATGATCGATTTGAGAGTCCCCGTATATTTGACCACAAGTCGCTTATTCTCTGTGAGACTAAAACCTGTGGTGATATGGTGCCTCCTGAAGATGTCGGAGATTTCTCCCCTTAACTTCTCATTCAATAATGACCCACTATCACTTACAATAAGAATAGGGAATCCTACTCTGGTAAATATTTCTAGTAGAGCCTCTGCTACCCTAGTTGCATTGATGGAGGGCAGTACAGTAGCTTCAGCCCACATTGTACCTGTATCTACTACAGTTAAAATATAAGTATTTTTCTTCTTAGAAGTGGGCAGTGGACCAATAATGTCTATAGCTACTCGCTCAAAAGGAGTGTTCAAAACTAACCCTTCCCCTATGGAAACAGGAGTAGACCACTGCTTGGGGGAGCCATGTTGACACTCCGGACAAGACTGGACGTATCTTCGTATGTCAGCAGTCATTCCCGGCCAAAAATAATGACAAGAAATACGCTGGGTAGTAACTCCTACAGTCATATGTCCACTGAAGGATATGGTATGTCCCCTATGCAATATCTGATTACGATATTGTTTCGGCACGACAAGTTGCCCGTGTTCGGTACCCATAGTTCCTGCCCTATGGTACAACAACTTGTCCTTTAAATAGAAATTTCCAGCTGCTGGAGGATTTCTACCGTTTGGCAGTTTGCCAAAACAAGATACTAAAGTCGGACATTCATTTTGTGCAGCCCTAATCTCCCGAGGTAGAGGGTTGATTGAGAGCATAGGTTCATGTGACTGTGCAACCTGACTCCGGGTCTCCACTGCTGCCATTATCATTGGTGATGATGGTTCTCCTAAATATACATACTTACGACCAAGCATGAAAGGATATACCGGATCATCGATCACTGCAGCTGAAATGAGTCCAGTGACATACTTAGATGTCACATGTACTTTGGCTATCTTAGCTATTATAGTTGGAGAGCTCCTGGTAGCCCCTTTAACTACAACTGTTTGTTTTGTTAACTGTGATGGTTTCACTAACTGCTTAGCTATTATTGCATCACACTGGAGTCCACTGTCATAGAGACATAGTACTGGACTACCGTTAACCAGAATAGTTTCAACCGTGGGTGGCCTAGTTCCATTACTAGAACATATGCTCTGTTGGGTACTTGCCCCCGTAATCATACACGCAGCATACTGGGTAGGGGGATTATTTCTGCACACGCTCGTGTGGTGATCATTACTTTTGCAGTTCTTGCAGTAAGGTTTACCCCATCCACTATTGTTCGCTGGTGGTTTTTGTTTTTGAAAACCAGGATTTTGGTGCGGACCCCCAGTGTGCCCTCTGGTGTCTTTACCATAAGAGTTGTTCTGCTGAAAACCCTTATTCTGTGTTGCAGGAGTATTTTGAGCAGTAGAAGAATTACAAGATTTAGTGGTAGCTACTTCGCCATGGGCAGTTAAATATCGTTCGGCTAGTGCGATAACCTCCTCTAGCCGAGCACCACCATTCTCTGCAATAAAGGTTTGTAGCTGTTTTGGAAGAACATCTTTAAATTGCTCAACAAGTATTAGTTCCGCCAGCCCGTCATAAGTAGCATCCAAATCACTCAGTTCTACCCACTTGTTAAAATAAGTGTGTAACCGTGAGGCGAACTGAGGAAATGATTCTCCTTGTGACCGTTTGGCGGTACGGAACTTCAACCTGTAGGCACTGGAAGTTAACTGATATCGTTTCAAGAGAGCATTTTTGAGTGTAACAAAGTCCTTCTCAAGACCTGGAGGGAGTTTTGCAAACACGTCATATGCTGGACCGCGAAGTGCTTGGGAGAGTTTAATATTAAATTTATCCTTAGGCAGATTGTAGGCTTCACACATTAACACAAATTTGTCAAGATATTCATCCATCTGATCCTCCTTCGGGTCGAAGTGGGCCAGTGGAAAACTCATTGATCCTGGAGAAATATGTGGTCCTGAGGAAATGTCTTGGCTGTCAGTTGGAGAGCTGGCACTGCTAAATCTGGAGGCATCAGGATTTTGTAGTTCTAATCTCCTCAGTTCTAACTCGTGCTGTCTTAACTGCTCAGCTAATTTCAACTCCTTGTCCAGTTCTGCTTGCTTCAACTGGTTGTCCAATTCAGCCTGTTTCAACTGGTTGTCCAATTCAGCCTGTTTCAACTGGTTGTCCAATTCAGCTTGTCGCATCTTCTGTCTGGATTCAATTTCCGCCATCTGGATTTTTAATTTAATTCTTTCCTCTCGTTCGTCCTTCTCTTTGATGATGTCCCTTTGTTCTCGGCGCCATGTTCTTCCTTCTTCTATTACATATTTTTCCAACTCTGCACCCTCATAACCTAACAATGTTCCTTGTTCTCGCAGTTCCTCCTTAGTAGGTGGCTTTTCAGAAGACATGTTAGTTATGTAATAATATGATATCTGTTGATACACCTGGATAACTCACTCACTTAATCAAGAATGTGTTTGTCGCAAAGATTCACAAATATCTTCAATGACAAGCATAAAAAATGTTACACAATGACACAACACTTACCCGTTTGCCAGCAATTCACCTTTGCCCTAACTTATGTTATCTTATATCTATTCTTATGTTAATCCTATGTTATAAGTATATATATATATATATTAACTAGTATGATTAGTAGCTATCTCTTTTGAGTGACTGAAAGTTAGAAATATCTATGAAGTTGGATACTCGACTGAACCCAACAATCTATAGGATTGTCATGCCCGGACCGAGCCACCAGTGTCGCGTAACGTATGCTACGAGGATGGAATTGGATCAAAGTAGATACTAAATAGACTTCTACAAATAGAGAATCTAACCACTGCCGAAGAAGCGATCAAATGGCTCGCAGTTCTAGAAGAATGATTAACAAAGTCCCAGAATGGATCACTACTTCTAAACAGTGCCAGGCGGAAAGTTATGACGACTAACTGTACTAACACACGAAGACAGTATGTCAAGTTATTCCTGCTAACGTGCCTGGATGAATAATGAGCCCCCACTGCCTAATGTATTCTCACACAACAGGAGATAAGACAGAATGATACGAATAGATGTAGTCCTTTCACTCGTCACACAATCTGATGATGCTAATTCTATAATGACAGACGCAGTTGTTAAAAGTACAAATATAACATAACGTTTAATCCTAAAGAACACTACGTGAGCCCCACTGGGAACTCACTGACACATAAGAGATACACAGATCCCTGAAATCTCGACAAGATATTGTTCAGCTAGAGGATATAATCATAGACTCTTAGCCAATAGCGGACAAATTAGGATTGCTGTGCAGTGGCAAACGGGTGGGTAGCCACTCATCTGATAATCCTTAGCCTCCTGGGTGGTAAGCTGGCAGTGCTGACTGGATCGTGGTATGGACTCCACTCTCTGCTGCAGCAAGTGAGTGGTTCGTAGCTCAATCACCGGTCGTGACTACGGCTACAGATGATCAGGGTTCAGGCTCTGTGAATGACAGTGAGGAGGAGTGAATAATCCTTCAAGACAGAATTGTAAATTCTTTTGGCCATGTCCTGCATGGCATGCTTGTCTCATAAATTTTCATAGCATGTATTATTTAAATTTACACATTTTGATTCCTTATCTGAAATCTACAACAGCACACTGATCTAATGGAAACAGCACACAAATGATATCCTATTCTCTCTGCTGACATTTAGATCAAACATGTACAATCACAATGCTCTACTTCAAAGACCACATTCCAAATATATATTCTAAGTCACGATTAATCATGGAAACATGAACCACAATTCACATAATGACTTAACAGTACATATAGGATGACTTCAATGGAATGGAACTCAGACGCCACAACTCCGACGTCACATATACATTAACAAACCATTAAATCGATGAAACACCACACATCATTTTCCAAGTATGGAAACACACAAACTACACTCCACACGATGAATTAACATCACATGATGAATTCCATAGAATGAAATGAAATCACACACAACAACTATAACTTCACGATGTACACGAGTGAACCATTAAAATCAATGAAACACCCCAAGTTCACTTAAAGAGTTATGAGTTGTACTACTAGCAAGTCTTCCTTATATTAATTAAAACATAATTAATCATCTAAAAGATTTCTTAGCTAGGTTTAAGATTATTTTCACTATACACAAGAACAATATTAGGGTTGGAGAATTCCCCCAAGGTTTGAACTTTGTTAAGTGGGCCATCTTGGACCACATGGTAGTAATCTGACTATGGGCAAGATAGAGATTAATGAAGAATAATTAATTGTAACTTATTCACTCTCTGAACTAATTCCTTCAACTAAGTATTTTATCTAGAGAAATACGCTAGTTCCGAAGTTAAGCACATAATTAATTTATCTTAACTCTAATCGTCTACTGACTAACTCAGGTGTCCTTCCGCAGGTGGATACCTAATTTCGAGAATCACGTAATGTAATTTATCCATGTTTCTAATGCCACATGTGACGAGCTTTGCGTTTTACCCTTGTCGGCAAGCCACATGGCACACAAACATGGTCCTAATTCTAATATTAGTTAACTAACACTAGTTTTAATTAATGTTATCTATTATCGATCGGTATGGCCTTTAGATATTGCCGGCATTTTGACACACAGAAAAATATTTAACAAAATTATTATTAACTCACCCTGCAACTAGATTTTGACTGGCCTATCGGGAGTGGAGACTATCATTGGCTTTTCTATGTTTTAGATTGTTGTTCGGCTTAACAAGAGCCAGCAATAAAATATGTTTAAACACAGACAGGTGTTCAATTTTAGCCAATTGACTTGATAGCTCCTCCTGCTCCTTCCAGGTTGCTATCAGAAATGGCAGAAGTTAGGGTGCTACCGGAAGTTAACTTCTCATCCAGGAGAGTTCGCTTCCTGTGGCCAAATTATTTTTCACAGCCAAACCTGAATATAAAATTCAGTCTGACTGGATTTCTTGGCTTGTAAACGAACTCTACCCTACATCTACTTCTAACTATAAGAAGAAATAGTATTTAACTCTCTCTATAGTTTTATGTACATAAATACACTAACCAAAGACGATTTTATCTAATATTTGAAAATATAGATAAAAATAAAAAAGAATACAGACTACATAGAGGGGTTTACTGAGGGCTATCTCCATCTAGTAACAAAACGATCTGAGAAGTGGGCCAACCTGTCACAGGTGAGTACCGAGGAAAGAGAATAGCCTAGATGCTGATGACCGGACTGTACCCGTGAAAGTCAGTGTCACCTTGGGTAGAAGTACGCAATGCGCCTGGCCTTAACCAGGAGTATGCGGGACACCTGACTTCCCACGAACTACACGAGGTTCAGATACCTCGTGACCACCGGGCAGTCGAGGGGAAGATAGACGGGCTTTGGACTTGACAGAGAGAGGATGCGTGTCTGAGAGTGTGGCAGGATAGACTAGACCTGGGACTTCAGGATTTGAATAGCTGAGCCGTGTGACTTGTGTTTGTGTGTGTGGCTGCGATTCGAGAGCGTAGTGGCTTTATTGTAACGTATTGCTGAATTATCGCCACATTGTGATATGTTATGAATGTGTGCCAGAACGAACGCTGATGAGACATTATTGTGATTGTGATTATATCCTAACGTAATAAATTATATCTTATTGACTCATGCGTTTATGTCTCGTCTATGCTCGCACTATCTACCTGTCTTGAACCCTTCACTTTCAAATACGTTGACAATAGTATAGTATAGTATAGTATAGTATAGTATAGTATAGTATAGTATACCGTAGCTTTGTGTTTGTTATAGTATAGTGTATCATAGAAAGCTGTTAATTATACTATAGTGTATCCTAGCAAAATGTTATTCATACTATAGTGTATTTTAATTTATCGTAGCAAACTGTTAGTTATAGTATAGTTTATCATAGCATACAGATAGAAGTAGTATAGTTTATTGCAGCAAAAATTGCCATGAATTTCACGAAGATACAAACGGAGACGTGTCCGAAGTGGATACGGAAACTTGTATGAGCTGACTGGTGTCAATACGTAGAAATGTGAATTTATGTTGGATCGGATTAGCTGGCAATAAGAGATGACACCATGGGTATGGTGCAGATGAACCAATGGTCACTAGATCCAGCGGTCGCATACAGACTTCTGTTTACAGATAAACCAGGCAGGGAGGCAACAACACGCAGGTTAATGCAACATACAATATAATTTGGAAAAAGTGTTGTGTGTCGATTGCGTGGCGTATAATATGAGTATCAAACCCAGGTGACACGGGGTAGTGGGCATCCACGTAATGTCATATCTGCTGAACTAGATGGGGGACAGTTAGCATCCATGTATAGTCATATTTGCTGAACCCGGGGTGTTTTGTGTGTGTAGCAAGTGTGGTAATTTCGCTTCTGTTTGCAATTGACCACTGCGGGAACGATGTTACATTTGTGCACCTACTATGTTATTTGACATCGTGGTTGACCTCGTAATGTGGGGTACAACCCAAACATTTGATAAAGAATTATTCGAAACTTCCTGTTGTAGAAAATGAAAACAGGAACTTCTAATGATGTACCAAGTACAATACTTAGTATTGACAAGAGGCTGATTATAGTTAGAATTAAAACATTCATGGCGCTATGTACTGTCGTTTCAAAATATTGGTAGAGGAAGAGAAACCTAGTGACAAAAAAAGAGAAGCATACAAGAAGCAGTGTCTTTGTTGTTCTGTTTCTTGATTTATTCTTGTCTGAGTTGAGTGACAGCAGGCGGCGATTGTGACGAGTGATCGATAGCTTGACTGCGATCACAACACATCCCAGGAACACTAAGACAAGAGGGATTGTAAACCAAAGTGTGAGTGCTACATACAATCCCATTTTCCCGAGGGCCCCATATTGTAATCTCAACCAGCCTTCATATGTGTTATTTTGTAATGATTTGTCTATCACCAGCCACGGTTTAGATGTGCTTAACGTATACATAGCACAAATCATAAATGTGATGAATCCGAGAGCCCACACTCTGCTGGCGGTTACCAGTGTCTTGAAATGTAAAGGGCAGAAAATTGCCAGAAGTCTTTCCGCTGTTATCCACAGTATGACAAAGGTAGCCACTTTACTACTGACGTCTAACAAGTTCCAATCAAAATTAGACAACACATAAACAAGGTATGCAAAATGATTTGGTACGTGAAGACATTGTGCTATAGTGTTTATACGGTCCATACCTCCAACCATTCGTTGTAGTGTGAGAATATCCGATAAGCTTAACTGGAACAAAAGAATGTTAGATGGTTTCCTCAGGCCGCTCTTTTTCAGAACACACAAACTGATGACGCAACCAACGAGACCTCCCGCGGTTATCGCTTGGACGACGACGTATTCCAAATACCAAACAAAATCTAGAAAGTTTTGTGGTGACAGAGCCAGGCTCCAGGCTTCACCCAGAAACATGATTACAGAGTTGACACTGATACTTTGTGTCCTGTTGGTTAAATTCTGGTCGTACTCGACGTCCTCTTCACTGGTGTCCACTGACTTGGGGACCCCGGACAGCGTCATGACATCCCTTGATTGGGCCGTGTCTAGATCCCATAGCTTGTCAGATGACCCGCCGTCCGATACAGCTTCAGAATGATGGTCAACGCCTGGAGGACGTGGCTGTACCTGGGAAGTCCCTGGTGGATGTGACGTGATGTCATTGTGGACATTCGTGCCGTGGCTATGTCCAAAACAGCAACCCGTCCTTGCCTGGACAGTAGTCATCGTGGATGTAGAGGTCTGTAGTCCTGGACATGTCTTTATTCCTGGAGATGTTTGCATTCCTGGAGATGTTGGTATTCCTGGAGATGTTGGTATTCCTGGAGATGTTGGTATTTCTAGAGATGTTGGTAGTCCTGGAGATGTTGGTATTCCTGGAGATGTTGGTAGTCCTGGAGATGTTGGTAGTCCTGGAGATGTTGGTATTTCTAGAGATGGTTGTAGTCCTGTGGATGTATGTATTTCTAGAGATGTTGGTATTCCTGGAGATGTTGGTATTCCCGGAGAGGGTTCTTTTCGTGGAGATGTCTGTATTTCTAGAGAAGTCTTTATTCGTGGAAAAGTCAGTCTTCCTGGAAATGTCTGCATTCCCGAATAAGTCTGTTTACCCGAACTCATTGTGGATAGTATGAAAACATTGACGAGTGACCTTGGAAACCATGACATTACAGCTGTCTTGTTTACAAACGTGTACTCCATGCAAATGTAGATCACTACACAAGTTCTGATATCTTAAGTTACAAACGTGGAACCAGTTATGTCTGTGCTATGGTTGGACACGTAGCTTGTGTGCTAGAGAATTGTTGCCTTTCTGTATTCTGTCATTGTCAGTTTTCTTACAGACCTTGCCCTGATGGTACCCTACATTGAATACGTTAATTGTAGCAAGTAAAAGAGACGGGGCTACGTCTTACAGACCTTGCCCAGACGCAGAGAGTCAAAATTACTTTGAACATGTTATGAAAAGGAATAAATTGGAGGACTTGGTGACAACTGGCAAGATCGAGGGGAAGAGGACAAGGGGAAGACAGAAAACTAAACACCTGGATACCTCTGAAGTCGGAGTGGGTTCGCCTGAAGGCGAGGAGCACGGTTAATAAGGAAAGCTAACCCACAAGCAAAATTCAGTCCATCTACTACTATAATTAATGTGTATGGACTAAGCTTGAGGTCAAAGTGAGAGAGGGCACACACACACACATACACACACACACACACACACACACACACACACACAAACCAATAAACCTGGATAGTATGACCACGTGACATGGTTGAGATATGAACACTATCAACGACTCTGATGATCAAGTGAAATGGCGAATCTTGACCGCCCACGCTTACCGGCATGGCACATGACGGATGGATGGATGGTCCACATACTCCAGTGTGATAATGGTGTGACATATTGACCATATCTGTCCATGTACTCCAGTGTGATAATGTTGTGACGTATTTACCATATATATCCACGTATTCCAGTGTGATAATGATGTGAAATATTTACCATATCTGTCAATGTACTCCAGTGTGACAATGTGAGAATTATTTACCATATCTGTCCACGTACTCCAGTGTGATAAAGGTGTAACATATTTACCATATCTGTCCACGTACTCAAGTGTGATAATGTGTGAAATATTTACCATATCTGTCCACCTACTCCAGTGTGATAATGTGTGAAATATTTACCATATCTGTCCACGTACTGCAGTGTGATAATGTGTGAAATAATTACCATATCTGTCCACGTACTCCAGTGTCATCATGTGTGAAATATTTACCATATTTGTCCACGTACTCCAGTGTGATAATGTGTGAAATATTTACCATATCTGTCCACGTACTCCAGTGTGATAATGTGTGAAATAATTACCATAAGTGTCCACGTACTCCAGTGTGATAATGTGTGAAATAATTACCACATCTGTCCACGTAATCCAGTGTGATAATGTGTGAAATAGTTACCATATCTGTCCACGTACTCTAGTGTGATAATGTGAGAAACAATTAACATATCTGTCCACGTACTTCAGTGTGATAATGTGTGAAATATTTACCATATCTGTCTACGTACTCCAGTGTGATAATGATGTGAAATATTTACCATATCTGTCAAGGTATTCCAGTGTGATAATGTGTGAAGTATTTACATAATATCTGTCCAAGTACTTCAGTGTGATAATGTGTGAAGTATTTACCATATCTGTCCACGTACTCCAATGTGATAATGTTGTCACGTATTTACCATATCTGTCCACGTATTCCAGTGTGATAATGTGTGAAATATCTACCATATCTGTCAATGTACCCCATTGTGATAACGTGTGAAATATTTACCATATCTGTCCACGTACTCCAGTGTGATAATGTGTAAAATATTTACCATATATGTCCACGTACTCCAGTGTGATAATGATGTGAAATATTTACCATATCTGTCCACGTACTCCAGTGTGATAATTTGTGAAATATTTACCATATCTGTCCACTTCCTCCAGTGTGATAATGTGTGAAATATTTACCATATCAGTCCACGTACTCCAGTGTGATAATGTGTTAAATAATTACCATATCTGTCCACGTACTCCAGTGTGATAATGTGTGAAATAATTACCATATATGTCCACGTACTCCAGTGTGATACTGTGCGAAATATTTACCATATATGTCCACGTACTCCAGTTAGATAATGATGTGAAATATTTACCATATCTGTCCACGTACTCCAGTGTGATAAAGGTGTAACATATTTATCATATCTGTCCACGTACTTCAGTGTCATTATGTGTGAAATATTTACCATTACTGTCCACGTGCTCCAGTGTGATAATGGGTGAAATAATTACCATATATGTCCACGTACTCCAGTGTGAAAATGTGTGAAATAATTACCATATCTGTCCACGTACTCCAGTGTGATAATGTGTGAAATATTTACCATATCTGTCTACGTAATCCAGTGTGATAATTATGTGAAATATTTACCATATCTGTCCACGTACTACATTGTGATAATGTTGTGACGTATTTACCATATCTGTCCACGTATTCCAGTGTGATAATGTGTGAAATATCTACCATATCTGTCAATGTACCCCACTGTGATAACGTGTGAAGTATTTACCATATCTGTCCACGTACTCCAGTGTGATAATGTGTACAATATTTGCCATATATGTCCACGTACTCCAGTGTGATAATGATGTGAAATATTTACCATATCTGTCCACGTACTGCAGTGTGATAAAGGTGTAACATATTTACCATATCTGTCCACGTACTCCAGTGTGATAATGTGTTAAATATTTACCATATCTGTCCACCTACTCCAGTGTAATAATGTGTGAAATATTTACCATATCAGTACACGTACTCCAGTGTGATAATGTGTTAAATAATTACCATATCTGTCCACGTACTACAGTGTGATAATGTGTGAAATAATTACCATATCTGTCCACGTACTCCAGTGTGATACTGTGTGAAATATTTACCATATATGTCCACGTACTCCAGTTTGATAATGATGTGAAATATTTACCATATCTGTCCACGTACTCCAGTGTGATAAAGGTGTAACATATTTATCATATCTGTCCACGTACTCCAGTGTCATCATGTGTGAAATATTTACCATATCTGTCCACGTACTCCAGTGTGATAATGTGTGAAATATTTACCATATCTGTCCACGTACTCCAGTGTGATAATGTGTGAAATAATTACCATATATGTCCACGTACTCCAGTTTGATAATGTGTGAAATAATTACCATATCTGTCGACGTACTCAAGTGTGATAATGTGTGAAATAATTATCATATCTGTCCACCTACTCTAGTGTGATAATGTGTGAAATAATTACCATATCTGTCCACTTACTCCAGTGTGATAATGTGTGAAATAATTATCATATCTGTCCACGTACTCCAGTGTGATAATGTGTGAAATATCTATCATATCTGTCAATGATCTCCAGTGTGATAATATGTGAAGTATTTACCATATCTGTCCACATATTCCAGTGTGATAATGTGTGAAGTATTTACCATATCTGTCCAAGTAATTCAGTGTTATAATGTGTGAAGTATTTACCATATCTGTCCACGTACTCCAGTGTGATAAAGGTGTAACATATTTACCATATCTGTCCACGTACTCCAGTGTGATAATGTGTGAAATATTTACCATATCTGTCCACCTCCTCCAGTGTGATAATGTGTGAAATATTAATCATATCTGTCCACGTAGTCCAGTGTGATAATGTGTGAAATAATTACCATATCTGTCCACGTACTCCAGTGTGATACTGTGTGAAATATTTACCATATATGTCCACGCACTCCAGTTTGATAATGATGTGAAATATTTACCATGTCTGTCCACGTACTCCAGTGTGATAAAGGTGTGAAATATTTACCATATCTGTCCACTTACTCTAGTGTGATAATGTGTGAAATAATTACCATATCTGTCCACGTACTTCAGTGTGATAATGTGTGAAATAATTACCATATCTGTCCACGTACTCCAGTGTGATAATGTGTGAAATAATTATCATATCTGTCCACGTACTCCAGTGTGATAATGTGTGAAATATCTATCATATCTGTCAATGATCTCCAGTGTGATAATATGTGAAGTATTTACCATATCTGTCCACATATTCCAGTGTGATAATGTGTGAAGTATTTACCATATCTGTCCAAGTAATTCAGTGTTATAATGTGTGAAGTATTTACCATATCTGTCCACGTACTCCAGTGTGATAAAGGTGTAACATATTTACCATATCTGTCCACGTACTCCAGTGTGATAATGTGTGAAATATTTACCATATCTGTCCACCTCCTCCAGTGTGATAATGTGTGAAATATTAATCATATCTGTCCACGTAGTCCAGTGTGATAATGTGTGAAATAATTACCATATCTGTCCACGTACTCCAGTATGATACTGTGTGAAATATATACCATATATGTCCACGCACTCCAGTTTGATAATGATGTGAAATATTTACCATGTCTGTCCACGTACTCCAGTGTGATAAAGGTGTGAAATATTTACCATATCTGTCCACTTACTCTAGTGTGATAATGTGTGAAATAATTACCATATCTGTCCACGTACTTCAGTGTGATAATGTGTGAAATAATTACCATATCTGTCCACGTACTCCAGTGTGATAATGGTGTGAATTAATTACCATATCTGTCCACGTACTCCAGTGTGATAATGTATGAAAAAAATTACCATATCTGTCCACTTACTCTAGTGTGATAATATGTGAAATAATTACCATATTTGTCCACGTACTCCAGTGTGATAATGGTGTGAAATATTTACCATATCCGTTCACATTACTCTAGTGTGATAATATGTGAAATAATTACCATATCTGTCCACGTAGTCCAGTGTGATAATGGTGTGAAATAATTACCATATCTTTCCACGTACTCCAGTGTGATAATGTCTGAAATAATTACCATATCTGTCCACTTACTCTAGTGTGATAATGTGTGAAATAATTACCATATCTGTCCACGTACTCCAATGTGATAATGTGTGAAATAATTACCATATCTGTCCACTTACTCTAGTGTGATAATGTGTGAAATATCTACCATATCTGTCCAAGTACTCCAGTGTGATAATGATGTGAAATATTTACCATATCTGTCTACGTACTCCAGTGTGATAATGATGTGAAATATTTACCATATCTGTCAAGGTATTCCAGTGTGATAATGTGTGAAGTATTTACATAATATCTGTCCAAGTAATTCAGTGTGATAATGTGTGAAGTATTTACCATATCTGTCCACGTACTCCAATGTGATAATGTTGTGAAATATTTACCATATTTGTCCACGTACTCCAGTGTGATAATGTGTGAAATATTTACCATATCTGTCCACGTACTCCAGTGTGATAATGTGTGAAATAATTACCATAAGTGTCCACGTACTCCAGTGTGATAATGTGTGAAATAATTACCACATCTGTCCACGTAATCCAGTGTGATAATGTGTGAAATAGTTACCATATCTGTCCACGTACTCTAGTGTGATAATGTGAGAAACAATTAAGATATCTGTCCACGTACTTCAGTGTGATAATGTGTGAAATATTTACCATATCTGTCTACGTACTCCAGTGTGATAATGATGTGAAATATTTACCATATCTGTCAAGGTATTCCAGTGTGATAATGTGTGAAGTATTTACATAATATCTGTCCAAGTACTTCAGTGTGATAATGTGTGAAGTATTTACCATATCTGTCCACGTACTCCAATGTGATAATGTTGTGACGTATTTACCATATCTGTCCACGTATTCCAGTGTGATAATGTGTGAAATATCTACCATATCTGTCAATGTACCCCATTGTGATAACGTGTGAAATATTTACCATATCTGTCCACGTACTCCAGTGTGATAATGTGTAAAATATTTACCATATATGTCCACGTACTCCAGTGTGATAATGATGTGAAATATTTACCATATCTGTCCACGTACTCCAGTGTGATAATTTGTGAAATATTTACCATATCTGTCCACTTCCTCCAGTGTGATAATGTGTGAAATATTTACCATATCAGTCCACGTACTCCAGTGTGATAATGTGTTAAATAATTACCATATCTGTCCACGTACTCCAGTGTGATAATGTGTGAAATAATTACCATATATGTCCACGTACTCCAGTGTGATACTGTGCGAAATATTTACCATATATGTCCACGTACTCCAGTTAGATAATGATGTGAAATATTTACCATATCTGTCCACGTACTCCAGTGTGATAAAGGTGTAACATATTTATCATATCCTTCCACGTACTTCAGTGTCATTATGTGTGAAATATTTACCATTACTGTCCACGTGCTCCAGTGTGATAATGGGTGAAATAATTACCATATATGTCCACGTACTCCAGTGTGAAAATGTGTGAAATAATTACCATATCTGTCCACGTACTCCAGTGTGATAATGTGTGAAATAATTACCATATCTGTCTACTTAATCTAGTGTGATAATGTGTGAAATAATTACCATATCTGTCCACGTACTCCAGTGTGATAATGTGTGAAATATTTACCATATCTGTCTACGTAATCCAGTGTGATAATTATGTGAAATATTTACCATATCTGTCCACGTACTACATTGTGATAATGTTGTGACGTATTTACCATATCTGTCCACGTATTCCAGTGTGATAATGTGTGAAATATCTACCATATCTGTCAATGTACCCCACTGTGATAACGTGTGAAGTATTTACCATATCTGTCCACGTACTCCAGTGTGATAATGTGTGAAATATTTACCATATCAGTCCACGTACTCCAGTGTGATAATGTGTTAAATAATTACCATATCTGTCCACGTACTACAGTGTGATAATGTGTGAAATAATTACCATATCTGTCCACGTACTCCAGTGTGATACTGTGTGAAATATTTACCATATATGTCCACGTACTCCAGTTTGATAATGATGTGAAATATTTACCATATCTGTCCACGTACTCCAGTGTGATAAAGGTGTAACCTATTTATCATATCTGTCCACGTACTCCAGTGTCATCATGTGTGAAATATTTACCATATCTGTCCACGTACTCCAGCGTGATAATGTGTGAAATATTTACCATATCTGTCCACGTACTCCAGTGTGCTAATGTGTGAAATAATTACCATATATGTCCACGTACTCCAGTTTGATAATGTGTGAAATAATTACCATATCTGTCCACGTACTCAAGTGTGATAATGTGTGAAATAATTATCATATCTGTCCACCTACTCTAGTGTGATAATGTGTGAAATAATTACCATATCTGTCCACTTACTCCAGTGTGATAATGTGTGAAATAATTATCATATCTGTCCACGTACTCCAGTGTGATAATGTGTGAAATATCTATCATATCTGTCAATGATCTCCAGTGTGATAATATGTGAAGTATTTACCATATCTGTCCACATATTCCAGTGTGATAATGTGTGAAGTATTTACCATATATGTCCAAGTAATTCAGTGTTATAATGTGTGAAGTATTTACCATATCTGTCCACGTACTCCAGTGTGATAAAGGTGTAACATATTTACCATATCTGTCCACGTACTCCAGTATGATAATGTGTGAAATATTTACCATATCTGTCCACCTCCTCCAGTGTGATAATGTGTGAAATATTAATCATATCTGTCCACGTAGTCCAGTGTGATAATGTGTGAAATAATTACCATATCTGTCCACGTACTCCAGTGTGATACTGTGTGAAATATTTACCATATATGTCCACGCACTCCAGTTTGATAATGATGTGAAATATTTACCATGTCTGTCCACGTACTCCAGTGTGATAAAGGTGTGAAATATTTACCATATCTGTCCACTTACTCTAGTGTGATAATGTGTGAAATAATTACCATATCTGTCCACGTACTTCAGTGTGATAATGTGTGAAATAATTACCATATCTGTCCACGTACTCCAGTGTGATAATGGTGTGAATTAATTACCATATCTGTCCACGTACTCCAGTGTGATAATGTATGAAAAAAATTACCATATCTGTCCACTTACTCTAGTGTGATAATATGTGAAATAATTACCATATTTGTCCACGTACTCCAGTGTGATAATGGTGTGAAATATTTACCATATCCGTTCACATTACTCTAGTGTGATAATATGTGAAATAATTACCATATCTGTCCACGTAGTCCAGTGTGATAATGGTGTGAAATAATTACCATATCTTTCCACGTACTCCAGTGTGATAATGTCTGAAATAATTACCATATCTGTCCACTTACTCTAGTGTGATAATGTGTGAAATAATTACCATATCTGTCCACGTACTCCAATGTGATAATGTGTGAAATAATTACCATATCTGTCCACTTACTCTAGTGTGATAATGTGTGAAATATTTACCATATCTGTCCACGTACTCCAGTGTGATAATGTTTGAAATAATTACCATATCTGTCCACGTACTTCAGTGTGATAATGTGTGAAATATCTACCATATCTGTCCACGTACTCCAGTGTGATAATGTTTGAAATAATTACCATATCTGTCCACGTACTTCAGTGTGATAATGTGTGAAATATCTACCATATCTGTCCAAGTACTCCAGTGTGATAATGATGTGAAATATTTACCATATCTGTCTACGTACTCCAGTGTGATAATGATGTGAAATATTTACCATATCTGTCAAGGTATTCCAGTGTGATAATGTGTGAAGTATTTACATAATATCTGTCCAAGTACTTCAGTGTGATAATGTGTGAAGTATTTACCATATCTGTCCACGTACTCCAATGTGATAATGTTGTGACGTATTTACCATATCTGTCCACGTATTCCAGTGTGATAATGTGTGAAATATCTACCATATCTGTCAATGTACCCCACTGTGATAACGTGTGAAATATTTACCATATCTGTCCACGTACTCCAGTGTGATAATGTGTAAAATATTTACCATATATGTCCACGTACTCCAGTGTGATAATGATGTGAAATATTTACCATATCTGTCCACGTACTCCAGTGTGATAATTTGTGAAATATTTACCATATCTGTCCACTTCCTCCAGTGTGATAATGTGTGAAATATTTACCATATCAGTCCACGTACTCCAGTGTGATAATGAGTTAAATATTTACCATTACTGTCCACGTGCTCCAGTGTGATAATGGGTGAAATAATTACCATATATGTCCACGTACTCCAGTGTGAAAATGTGTGAAATAATTACCATATCTGTCCACGTACTCCAGTGTGATAATGTGTGAAATAATTACCATATCTGTCTACTTAATCTAGTGTGATAATGTGTGAAATAATTACCATATCTGTCCTCGTACTCCAGTGTGATAATGTGTGAAATATTTACCATATCTGTCTACGTAATCCAGTGTGATAATTATGTGAAATATTTACCATATCTGTCCACGTACTACATTGTGATAATGTTGTGATGTATTTACCATATCTGTCCACGTATTCCAGTGTGATAATGTGTGAAATATCTACCATATCTGTCAATGTACCCCACTGTGATAACGTGTGAAGTATTTACCATATCTGTCCACGTACTCCAGTGTGATAATGTGTACAATATTTGCCATATATGTCCACGTACTCCAGTGTGATAATGATGTGAAATATTTACCATATCTGTCCACGTACTCCAGTGTGATAAAGGTGTAACATATTTACCATATCTGTCCACGTACTCCAGTGTGATAATGTGTTAAATATTTACCATATCTGTCCACCTACTCCAGTGTAATAATGTGTGAAATATTTACCATATCAGTCCACGTACTCCAGTGTGATAATGTGTTAAATAATTACCATATCTGTCCACGTACTCCAGTGTGATAATGTGTGAAATAATTACCATATCTGTCCACGTACTCCAGTGTGATACTGTGTGAAATATTTACCATATATGTCCACGTACTCCAATTTGATAATGATGTGAAATATTTACCATATCTGTCCACGTACTCCAGTGTGATAAAGGTGTAACATATTTATCATATCTGTCCACGTACTCCAGTGTCATCATGTGTGAAATATTTACCATATCTGTCCACGTACTCCAGTGTGATAATGTGTGAAATATTTACCATATCTGTCCACGTACTCCAGTGTGATAATGTGTGAAATAATTACCATATATGTCCACGTACTCCAGTTTGATAATGTGTGAAATAATTACCATATCTGTCCACGTACTCAAGTGTGATAATGTGTGAAATAATTACCATATCTGTCCACCTACTCTAGTGTGATAATGTGTGAAATAATTACCATATCTGTCCACTTACTCCAGTGTGATAATGTGTGAAATAATTATTATATCTGTCCACGTACTCCAGTGTGATAATGTGTGCAATATCTATCATATCTGTCAATGATCTCCAGTGTGATAATATGTGAAGTATTTACCATATCTGTCCACGTATTCCAGTGTGATAATGTGTGAAGTATTTACCATATCTGTCCAAGTAATTCAGTGTTATAATGTGTGAAGTATTTACCATATCTGTCCACGTACTCCAGTGTGATAAAGGTGTAACATATTTACCATATCTGTCCACGTACTCCAGTGTGATAATGTGTGAAATATTTACCATATCTGTCCACCTCCTCCAGTGTGATAATTTGTGACATATTAATCATATCTGTCCACGTAGTCCAGTGTGATAATGTGTGAAATAATTACCATATCTGTCCACGTACTCCAGTGTGATACTGTGTGAAATATTTACCATATATGTCCACGCACTCCAGTTTGATAATGATGTGAAATATTTACCATGTCTGTCCACGTACTCCAGTGTGATAAAGGTGTGAAATATTTACCATATCTGTCCACTTACTCTAGTGTGATAATGTGTGAAATAATTACCATATCTGTCCACGTACTTCAGTGTGATAATGTGTGAAATAATTACCATATCTGTCCACGTACTCCAGTGTGATAATGGTGTGAATTAATTACCATATCTGTCCACGTACTCCAGTGTGATAATGTATGAAAAAATTACCATATCTGTCCACTTACTCTAGTGTGATAATATGTCAAATAATTACCATATTTGTCCACGTACTCCAGTGGGATAATGGTGTGAAATATTTACCATATCCGTTCACATTACTCTAGTGTGATAATATGTGAAATAATTACCATATCTGTCCACGTAGTCCAGTGTGATAGTGGTGTGAAATAATTACCATATCTTTCCACGTACTCCAGTGTGATAATGTCTGAAATAATTACCATATCTGTCCACTTACTCTAGTGTGATAATGTGTGAAATAATTACCATATCTGTCCACGTACTCCAGTGTGATAATGTGTGAAATAATTACCATATCTTTCCACTTACTCTAGTGTGATAATGTGTGAAATATTTACCATATCTGTCCACGTACTCCAGTGTGATAATTTTTGAAATAATTACCATATCTGTCCACGTACTCCAGTGTGATAATGTGTGAAATATCTACCATATCTGTCCACGTACTCCAGTGTGATAATGATGTGAAATATTTACCATATCTGTCCACGTACTCTGGTGTGATAATGTGTGAAATATTTACCATATCTGTCCACGTACTCCAGTGTGATAATGTGTGAAATATTTACCATATCTGTCCACGTACTCCAGTGTGATAATGATGTGAAATATTTACCATATCTGTCCACGTACTCCAGTGTGGATAGTGTGTGAAATATTTACCATATCTGTCCACGTACTCTAGTGTGATAATGATGTGAAATATCTACCATATCTGTCCACGTACTCCAGTGTGATAATGATGTGAAATATTTACCATATCTGTCCACGTACTCTGGTGTGATAATGTGTGAGATATCTACAATATCTTTCCACCTACTCTAGTGTGATAATGTGTGAAATAATTACCATATCTGTCCACTTACTCCAGTGTGATAATGTGTGAAATAATTATTATATCTGTCCACGTACTCCAGTGTGATAATGTGTGCAATATCTATCATATCTGTCAATGATCTCCAGTGTGATAATATGTGAAGTATTTACCATATCTGTCCACGTATTCCAGTGTGATAATGTGTGAAGTATTTACCATATCTGTCCAAGTAATTCAGTGTTATAATGTGTGAAGTATTTACCATATCTGTCCACGTACTCCAGTGTGATAAAGGTGTAACATATTTACCATATCTGTCCACGTACTCCAGTGTGATAATGTGTGAAATATTTACCATATCTGTCCACCTCCTCCAGTGTGATAATTTGTGAAATATTAATCATATCTGTCCACGTAGTCCAGTGTGATAATGTGTGAAATAATTACCATATCTGTCCACGTACTCCAGTGTGATACTGTGTGAAATATTTACCATATATGTCCACGCACTCCAGTTTGATAATGATGTGAAATATTTACCATGTCTGTCCACGTACTCCAGTGTGATAAAGGTGTGAAATATTTACCATATCTGTCCACTTACTCTAGTGTGATAATGTGTGAAATAATTACCATATCTGTCCACGTACTTCAGTGTGATAATGTGTGAAATAATTACCATATCTGTCCACGTACTCCAGTGTGATAATGGTGTGAATTAATTACCATATCTGTCCACGTACTCCAGTGTGATAATGTATGAAAAAATTACCATATCTGTCCACTTACTCTAGTGTGATAATATGTCAAATAATTACCATATTTGTCCACGTACTCCAGTGGGATAATGGTGTGAAATATTTACCATATCCGTTCACATTACTCTAGTGTGATAATATGTGAAATAATTACCATATCTGTCCACGTAGTCCAGTGTGATAATGGTGTGAAATAATTACCATATCTTTCCACGTACTCCAGTGTGATAATGTCTGAAATAATTACCATATCTGTCCACTTACTCTAGTGTGATAATGTGTGAAATAATTACCATATCTGTCCACGTACTCCAGTGTGATAATGTGTGAAATAATTACCATATCTTTCCACTTACTCTAGTGTGATAATGTGTGAAATATTTACCATATCTGTCCACGTACTCCAGTGTGATAATTTTTGAAATAATTACCATATCTGTCCACGTACTCCAGTGTGATAATGTGTGAAATATCTACCATATCTGTCCACGTACTCCAGTGTGATAATGATGTGAAATATTTACCATATCTGTCCACGTACTCTGGTGTGATAATGTGTGAAATATTTACCATATCTGTCCACGTACTCCAGTGTGATAATGTGTGAAATATTTACCATATCTGTCCACGTACTCCAGTGTGATAATGATGTGAAATATTTACCATATCTGTCCACGTACTCCAGTGTGGATAGTGTGTGAAATATTTACCATATCTGTCCACGTACTCTAGTGTGATAATGATGTGAAATATCTACCATATCTGTCCACGTACTCCAGTGTGATAATGATGTGAAATATTTACCATATCTGTCCACGTACTCTGGTGTGATAATGTGTGAGATATCTACAATATCTTTCCACCTACTCCAGTGTGATAATGTGTGAAATATTTACCATATCTGTCCACGTACTCCAGTGTGATAATGTGTGAAATATTTACCATATCTGTCCACGTACTCTAGTGTGATAATGTGTGAAATAATTACCATATCTGTCCACGTACTCCAGTGTGATAATGTGTGAAATAATTACCATATCTGTCCACATACTCCAGTGTAATAATGGTGTGAAGTGTTTACCATATCTGTCCACGTACTCTAGTGTGATAATGGTTTGAAATATCTATAATATCTTTCCACGTACTCCAATGTGATAATATGTGAAATAATTACCATATCTGTCCACGTACTCCAGTGTGATAATGGTGTGAAATATTTACCATATTTCTCCACGTACTCTAGTGTGATAATGGTGTGAAATATCTACAATATCTTTGCACGTACTCCAGTGTGATAATATGTGAGATAATTACCATATCTATCCACGTACTCCAGTGTGATAATGTGTGAAATAATTGCCATATCTTTCCACGTACTCCAGTGTGATGATGTGTGAAATATCTACCATATCTGTCCACGTACTCCAGTGTGATAATGGTGTGAAATATTTACCATATCCGTTCACATTACTCTAGTGTGATAATATGTGAAACAATTACCATATCTGTCCACGTACTCCAGTGTGATAATGGTTTGAAATAATTACCATATCTGTCCACGAACTCCAGTGTGATAATGTGTGAAATAATTACCATATCTGTCCACTTACTTCAGTGTGATAATGTGTGAAATAATTACCATATCTGTCCACGTACTCCAGTGTGATAATGTGTGAAATAATTACCATATCTGTCACTTGGACAGATATGGTAGATATTTCACACCAGTAACACACTGTAGTACTTGGACAGATATGGTAGATATTTCACACCAGTATCACACCTGTCAACAGTGATGGCGCAGCGATTAGACTCCAGCCTGTCGGTTCTGTGCTCAGGATTGAACTATATCATGGCGTATCCGAATGGTTAAAACAGACACAACAGGTTGAGCCAGCCTACAATGGCTGTCAGAACATGTCTGTGGATGTAAAAGAGGCCACTGGGGCACCGAACACATCCCCCACCGGGTGCAGATTGATCTATAAGATTATGGATCAACCACCATATCATCCACCTAGTGCAGATTGTTCTATAAGATTATGGCTCTACCACCACATCACCCACCTAGTGCACATTGATGTATATAATAATAGATCTACCACCACATCACCCACCTAGTGCAGATTGATCTATAAGATTAAGGCTCTACCATCACATCAGAGTTCCCTTGAGCAAGATGGCGGGACGTTTTTTCGTCCTGTAAAATTGAATGTGTTTTTTCCGAAATGTTTATGAATTAAGTGTGTTTTTCGTGGTGAAATGGAGTTCGGACCGTGCAACGGAGTTCGTGCACTCTCGCCCGGACTCCCTTCGGTGTATCATCGGCGCCCGGTGGCGATAGCTAAGCCTAACATGACGACCAGACGACCGACAAGGACACAGCGTGGTAAGAGGGCGGGTGCACGCAGAAGGCGTTTAAAATATGACAGATTGGGCATCGGACACGTTCGAGTACTGTACTGGAACTGTGCATCATTTAGTCAACGCTTGAAAGACTACTCTACGGAAACGATATTGTGGTCTTACAAGAAACACAGCTCGGCGACGGAAAAGTCAATGTGGCGGGGTTTCAGAGCTTCTTCAACAGGCGGCACCTCGGACAGGTCATTCTTGTCCGCGACAACATACTGGTGTCTGAGATCGATATGTCCCCCTGGAACAGTGATGCCCTGCAAGTGCAGGCATTAAGAATAATGACGCCAGTGCAGCTTGTAATCGTGAACGTTTATGCGCGAAATGGGAAGGTCGACGTGCGCCAATGGTAGAGTTTGTTCGATATGGATGAAAGGCATATCATCTACTGTGGGGACTTCAATGCCAGTGGCAGTCAATGTGGGAATTGCATCACCAATAGACAGGGGGAGATCTGGAGGACGCCCTGGCATCTGCTGCCCTAATCTGTCTGAATGATGGGAAGGTCACTAGAATAGCCACTCGACCAGGTGACTCTGACAGCATCATTGACTTGGCTCTGGTGTCGCCCACCATCGCACCAAGATGCCGGTGGGGCACACTGGGATACCACGATAGTGACCACTACCCTTGTATCATCTTGATCGAGAAAGACAGGGCCAGGAGTCAAAGAAACAAGACAAATGCCTTACCGTACGACAACACTGGTCAAGATGCCATAAGCAAGATCAGAAGGAGAAAACTAACTTTCTCCCGCAGGAGACAAGAAAAATGGTCGCAGCCACCGTGATGGAATGGCGAGGTCGAGAAGGCATGGCTGGAAAAGAGGCAAGCTGTCAAAGACTGGCAAAAGGCCAGAAAGGCTAACATGCCACAGGTTGAGTTGGCGAACCTGAAGACTGAGGTCGATAGGACGATGACTTTATTCAAATCCTGCGCCAAACAGACCAAGGCCGAGAAATGGGACGAGTTGTGCAGGAAGGTGTGCTCCAAGCGATCTCTTACGACATTCTGGCGCCTCCATAAGAATCATGAACGGTGCTGCACAACGTAGGGGTATTCCAGACTTTCAAGGCACAGACCTCACATGGAAAAAGTCGGATGCGAATAAAGGTAAGGCCCTTCTTGCACGCTACATAGAGCAGACTGAACAGAAAGACGAGCCCGCTAGACAGAGGACCACAACGACACTCTCTCAGTTGTGCGAGGGGGTCGGGACAGACGAAGAATGGACAATCACAGCTTAGACAACACGTGCGATGCTCAAGAAATCACCTAACACCGCCCCAGGCCCAGACGGCATCCGATATGGTGACGTACTGATGATGTCAGATGATGACATGGAAGAACTGGCCAGAGAATTCAACACCAGTATCCAGAGTTGTCAGATCAAAGAGGAATAGCTACACAGCTACTTGCTGCCGCTGCCAAAACCGAACAAAGACCATTCCAAGATAAGCGGCTGCAGAATCATTACGATGCAGAACACTGTTGGCAAGCTACTGGAGAAAATTGTAGCACACAGACTTGCTTGTGACTTGAAACAGCTCGGCTGCACCCACCTGGTGCAGATTGTTCTTTATATAACTATGCGTCTAAAACCACATCACCCACCTGGTGCAGATTGTTCTATATAACTATGGGTCTTCCACCATATCACCAACCTGGTGCAGATTGTTCTATATAACTATGGGTCTTCCACCACATCACCCACCTGGTGCAGATTGTTCTGTATAACTGTGGATCTTCCACCACATCACCCACCTGGTGCAGATTGTTCTGTATAACTGTGGATCTTCCACCATATCACCAACCTGGTGCAGATTGTTCTATATAACTATGCGTCTAAAACCACATCACCCACCTGATGCAGTTTAATCTATATAGCTATGGGTCTAGCACCTCATCACCCAACTGGTGCAGATTGTTCTGAATAACTATGGGTCTTCCACCACATCTCCCACCTGGTGCAGATTGTTCTGAATAACTATGGGTCTTCCACCACATCTCCCACCTGGTGCAGATTGTTCTGCATAACTATGGGTCTTCCAACACATCACCCATAGAGTGCAGATTGATCTATACGATTATGGCTCTACCATCACATCACTCATCTAGTGCAGGTTGATCTATAAGATTATGGCTGTACCATCACTTCACTCACCTAGTACAGGTCGATCTATAAGATTATGGCTCTACCACCATATCACCCACCTAGTGCAGATTGATCTATAAGATTAAAACTCTAACACAACATCACCCACATAGTGCAGGTTGATCTCTAAGATTATGGTTCTACAATCACACTCCCACCTATTACAGATTGATCTATCAGATAATGGTGCTAGCTTCACATGCACACTCCGCCTTAATCCGTGTACAACTGTCGTTGACTTTATAATGGGCACCAAAACAAGTCTGTGGAAGTACAAGTGGCCAGTGGGTTACCGACCTCATCACCAACTTCGTGCAGGTTATTCTATATAACTATACATATACCATCACATCACCCACCTGGTGCAGATTGTTCTATATAACTATGGGTCTACAACCACATGACCCACCTGGTGCAGATTGATCTATATAACTATGGGTCTTCCACCACATAACCCACCTGGTATAGATTGTTCTACAAAACTATGCGTCAACCACCACATCACCCACCTGGTGCAGATTGTTCTACAAAACTATGCATCTACCACCACATCACACACCTGGTGCAGATTGTTCTACACAACTATGCGTCTACCACAATATCACCCACCTGGTGCAGATTGTTCTATATAACTGTGGGTCTTTCATCACATCACCCACCTGATGCAGATTGTTCTATATAACTATGGGTCTTCCACCACATCATCTATCTAGTGCAGATTGTTCTATATAACTATGGGCCTTCCACCACATCACCCATCTGGTACAGATTGTTCTACATAACTATGGGTCTTCCACCACATCACCCATCTGGTACAGATTGTTCTACATAACTATGGGTCTTCCACCACATCACCCATCTGGTACAGATTGTTCTATATAACTATGGGTCTTCCACCACATCACCCATCTAGTGCAGATTGTTCTATATAACTATGGGTCTTCCACCACATCACCCATCTGGTACAGATTGTTCTACATAACTATGGGTCTTCCACCACATCACCCATCTGGTACAGATTGTTCTACATAACTATGGGTCTTCCACCACATCACCCATCTGGTACAGAACGTTTTACATAACTATGGGTCTTCCACCACATCACCCATCTAGTGCAGATTGTTCTATATAACTATGGGTCTTCCACCACATCACCCATCTGTTACAGATTGTTCTACATAACTATGGGTCTTCCACCACATCACCCATCTGGTACAGATTGTTCTACATAACTATGGGTCTTCCACCACATCACCCATCTGTTACAGATTGTTCTATATAACTATGGGTCTTCCACCACATCACCCATCTGGTACAGATTGTTCTACATAACTATGGATCTTCCACCACATCACCCATCTAGTGCAGATTGTTCTATATAACTATGGGTCTTCCATCACATCACCCATCTAGTGCAGATTGTTCTATATAACTATGGGTCTACAACCACATCACCTACATGTTGCAGATTGTTCTATATAACTATGGGTCTTCCACCACATCACCCACCTGGTGCAGATTGTTCTATATAACTATGGGTCTACAACCACATAACCTACATGGTGCAGATTGTTCTATATAACTATGGGTCTACAACCACATCACCCACCTGGTGCAGATTGTTCTATATAACTATGGGTCTACAACCACATCACCCACCTGGTGCAGATTGTTCTATATAACTATGGGTCTACCATCACATCACCCACCTGGTGCAGATTGTTCTATATAACTATGGGTCTACAACCACATCACCCACCTGGTGCAGATTGTTCTATATAACTATGGGTCTACCACATCACCCACCTGGTGCAGATTGTTCTATATAACTATGGGTCTACAACCACATCACCCACCTGGTGCAGATTGTTCCATATAACTATGGGTCTTCCACCACATCACCCACCTGGTGCAGATTGTTCTATATAACTATGAGTCTTCCACCACATCACCCACCTGATGCAGATTGTTCTATATAACAATGCGTCTACCATATCACCCACCTGGTGCAGATTGTTCTATATAACTATGGGTCTACAACCACATAACCCACCTGGTGCAGATTGTTCTATATAACTATGGGTCTACCACATCACCCACCTGGTGCAGATTGTTCTATATAACTATGGGTCTACAACCACATCACCCACCTGGTGCAGATTGTTCTATATAACTATGGGTCTACCACATCACCCACCTGGTGCAGATTGTTCTATATAACTATGGGTCTACAACCACATCACCCACCTGGTGCAGATTGTTCTATATAACTATGGGTCTACAACCACATCACCCACCTGGTGCAGATTATTCTATATAACTATGGGTCTACCACCACATCACCCACCTGGTTCAGATTGTTCTATATAACTATGGGTCTACAACCACATCACCCACCTGGTGCAGATTGTTCTGTATAACTGTGGATCTTCCACCATATCACCAACCTGGTGCAGATTGTTCTATATAACTATGGGTCTACAACCACATCACCAACCTGGTGCAGATTGTTCTATATAACTATGCGTCTAAAACCACATCACCCACCTGATGCAGTTTAATCTATATAGCTATGGGTCTAGCACCTCATCACCCAACTGGTGCAGATTGTTCTGAATAACTATGGGTCTTCCACCACATCTCCCACCTGGTGCAGATTGTTCTGCATAACTATGGGTCTTCCAACACATCACCCATAGAGTGCAGATTGATCTATACGATTATGGCTCTACCATCACATCACTCATCTAGTGCAGGTTGATCTATAAGATTATGGCTGTACCATCACTTCACTCACCTAGTACAGGTCGATCTATAAGATTATGGCTCTACCACCATATCACCCACCTAGTGCAGATTGATCTATAAGATTAAAACTCTAACACAACATCACCCACATAGTGCAGGTTGATCTCTAAGATTATGGTTCTACAATCACACTCCCACCTATTACAGATTGATCTATCAGATAATGGTGCTAGCTTCACATGCACACTCCGCCTTAATCCGTGTACAACTGTCGTTGACTTTATAATGGGCACCAAAACAAGTCTGTGGAAGTACAAGTGGCCAGTGGGTTACCGACCTAATCACCAACTTCGTGCAGGTTATTCTATATAACTATACATATACCATCACATCACCCACCTGGTGCAGATTGTTCTATATAACTATGGGTCTACAACCACATGACCCACCTGGTGCAGATTGATCTATATAACTATGGGTCTTCCACCACATAACCCACCTGGTATAGATTGTTCTATATAACTATGGGTCTTCCACCACATCACCCATCTAGTGCAGATTGTTCTATATAACTATGGGTCTTCCACCACATCACCCATCTAGTGCAGATGGTTCTATATAACTATGGGTCTTCCACCACATCACCCACCTGGTGCAGATTGTTCTATATAACTATGGGTCTACAACCACATCACCCACCTGGTGCAGATTGTTCTACAAAACTATGCGTCAACCACCACATCACCCACCTGGTGCAGATTGTTCTATATAACTATGCGTCTACCACATCACCCACCTGGTGCAGATTGTTCTACAAAACTATGCATCTACCACCACATCACACACCTGGTGCAGATTGTTCTACACAACTATGCGTCTACCACAATATCACCCACCTGGTGCAGATTGTTCTATATAACTGTGGGTCTTCCATCACATCACCCACCTGATGCAGATTGTTCTATATAACTATGGGTCTTCCACCACATCATCTATCTAGTGCAGATTGTTCTATATAACTATGGGTCTTCCACCACATCACCCATCTGGTACAGATTGTTCTACATAACTATGGGTCTTCCACCACATCACCCATCTGGTACAGATTGTTCTACATAACTATGGGTCTTCCACCACATCACCCATCTGGTACAGATTGTTCTATATAACTATGGGTCTTCCACCACATCACCCATCTAGTGCAGATTGTTCTATATAACTATGGGTCTTCCACCACATCACCCATCTGGTACAGATTGTTCTACATAACTATGGGTCTTCCACCACATCACCCATCTGGTACAGATTGTTCTACATAACTATGGGTCTTCCACCACATCACCCATCTGGTACAGAACGTTTTACATAACTATGGGTCTTCCACCACATCACCCATCTAGTGCAGATTGTTCTATATAACTATGGGTCTTCCACAACATCACCCATCTGTTACAGATTGTTCTACATAACTATGGGTCTTCCACCACATCACCCATCTGGTACAGATTGTTCTACATAACTATGGGTCTTCCACCACATCACCCATCTGTTACAGATTGTTCTATATAACTATGGGTCTTCCACCACATCACCCATCTGGTACAGATTGTTCTACATAACTATGGATCTTCCACCACATCACCCATCTAGTGCAGATTGTTCTATATAACTATGGGTCTTCCACCACATCACCCATCTAGTGCAGATTGTTCTATATAACTATGGGTCTACAACCACATCACCTACAGGTTGCAGATTGTTCTATATAACTATGGGTCTTCCACCACATCACCCACCTGGTGCAGATTGTTCTATATAACTATGGGTCTACCACATCACCCACCTGGGACAGATTGTTCTATATAACTATGGGTCTACAACCACATCACCCACCTGGTGCAGATTGTTCCATATAACTATGGGTCTTCCACCACATCACCCATCTGTTACAGATTGTTCTATATAACTATGGGTCTTCCACCACATCACCCATCTGGTACAGATTGTTCTACATAACTATGGATCTTCCACCACATCACCCATCTAGTGCAGATTGTTCTATATAACTATGGGTCTTCCACCACATCACCCATCTAGTGCAGATTGTTCTATATAACTATGGGTCTACAACCACATCACCTACAGGTTGCAGATTGTTCTATATAACTATGGGTCTACAACCACATCACCCACCTGGTGCAGATTGTTCTATATAACTATGGGTCTACCACATCACCCACCTGGGACAGATTGTTCTATATAACTATGGGTCTACAACCACATCACCCACCTGGTGCAGATTGTTCCATATAACTATGGGTCTTCCACCACATCACCCACCTGGTGCAGATTGTTCTATATAACTATGGGTCTTCCACCACATCACCCACCTGATGCAGATTGTTCTATATAACAATGCGTCTACCATATCACCCACCTGGTGCAGATTGTTCTATATAACTATGGGTCTACAACCACATAACCCACCTGGTGCAGATTGTTCTATATAACTATGGGTCTACCACATCACCCACCTGATGCAGATTGTTCTATATAACTATGGGTCTACAACCACATCACCCACCTGGTGCAGATTGTTCTATATAACTATGGGTCTACCACATCACCCACCTGGTGCAGATTGTTCTATATAACTATGGGTCTACAACCACATCACCCACCTGGTGCAGATTGTTCTATATAACTATGGGTCTACAACCACATCACCCACCTGGTGCAGATTATTCTATATAACTATGGGTCTACCACCACATCACCCACCTGGTTCAGATTGTTCTATATAACTATGGGTCTACAACCACATCACCCACCTGGTGCAGATTGTTCTGTATAACTGTGGATCTTCCACCATATCACCAACCTGGTGCAGATTGTTCTATATAACTATGGGTCTACAACCACATCACCCACCTGGTGCAGATTGTTCTATATAACTATGAGTCTTTCACCACATCATCCATCTAGTGCAGATTGTTCTATATAACTATGGGTCTTCCACCACATCACCCATCTAGTGCAGATTGTTCTATATAACTATGGGTCTTCCACCACATCACCCATCTGGTACAGATTGTTCTACATAACTATGGGTCTTCCACCACATCACCCATCTGGTACAGATTGTTCTACATAACAATGGGTCTTCCACCACATCACCCATCTGGTACAGATTGTTCTACATAACAATGGGTCTTCCACCACATCACCCACCTGGTGCAGATAGTTCTATATTACTATGGGTCTTCCACCACATCACCCACCTGGTGCAGATTGTTCTATATAGCAATGCGTCTACCACATCACTCACCTGGTGCTGATTGTTCTACAAAACTATGCGTCAACCACCACATCACCCACCTGGTGCAGATTGTTCTATATAACTATGCGTCTACCACATCACCCACCTGGTGCAGATTGTTCTATATAACTATGGGTCTTCCACCACATCACCCACCTGGTGCAGATTGTTCTGTATAACTGTGGATCTTCCACCACATCACCCACCTGGTGCAGATTGTTCTGTATAACTGTGGATCTTCCACCATATCACCAACCTGGTGCAGATTGTTCTATATAACTATGCGTCTAAAACCACATCACCCACCTGGTGCAGATTGTTCTATATAACTATGGGTCTACAACCACATCACCCACCTGGTGCAGATTGTTCTATATAACTATGGGTCTACCACATCACCAACCTGGTGCAGATTGTTCTATATAACTATGGGTCTACAACCACATCACCCACCTGGTGCAGATTGTTCTATATAACTATGGGTCTACCACATCACCAACCTGGTTCAGATTGTTCTATATAACTATGGGTCTACAACCACATCACCCACCTGGTGCAGATTGTTCTGTATAACTGTGGATCTTCCACCATATCACCAACCTGGTGCAGATTGTTCTATATAACTATGGGTCTACAACCACATCACCCACCTGGTGCAGATTGTTCTATATAACTATGAGTCTTCCACCACATCATCCATCTAGTGCAGATTGTTCTATATAACTATGGGTCTTCCACCACATCACCCATCTAGTGCAGATTGTTCTATATAACTATGGGTTTTCCACCACATCACCCATCTGGTACAGATTGTTCTACATAACTATGGGTCTTCCACCACATCACCCATCTGGTACAGATTGTTCTACATAACAATGGGTCTTCCACCACATCACCCATCTGGTACAGATTGTTCTACATAACTATGGGTCTTCCACCACATCACCCATCTGGTACAGAATATTCTACATAACTATGGGTCTTCCACCACATCACCCATCTAGTGCAGATTGTTCTATATAACTATGGGTCTTCCACCACATCACCCATCTGTTACAGATTGTTCTACATAACTATGGGTCTTCCACCACATCACCCACCTGGTGCAGATTGTTCTATATAACTATTGGTCTACCATCACATCACCCACCTGGTGCAGATAGTTCTATATTACTATGGGTCTTCCACCACATCACCCACCTGGTGCAGATTGTTCTATATAGCAATGCGTCTACCACATCACCCACCTGGTGCTGATTGTTCTACAAAACTATGCGTCAACCACCACATCACCCACCTGGTGCAGATTGTTCTATATAACTATGCGTCTACCACATCACCCACCTGGTGCAGATTGTTCTACAAAACTATGCATCTACCACCACATCACCCACCTGGTGCAGATTGTTCTACACAACTATGCGTCTACCACAACATCACCCACCTGGTGCAGATTGTTCTATATAACTATGGGTCTTCCATCATATCACCCACATGGTGCAGATTGTTCTATATAACTATGGGTCTTCCACCACACCACCCACCTGGTGCAGATTGTTCTATATAACAATGCGTCTACCACATCACCCACCTGGTGCTGCTTGTTCTACAAAACTATGCGTCAACCACCACATCACCCACCTGGTGCAGATTGTTCTATATAACTATGCGTCTACCACATCACCCACCTGGTGCAGATTGTTCTACAAAACTATGCATCTACCACCACATCACCCACCTGGTGCAGATTGTTCTACACAACTATGCGTCTACCACAACATCACCCACCTGGTGCAGATTGTTCTGTATAACTGTTGGTCTTCCATCACATCACCCACCTGATGCAGATTGTTCTATATAACTATGGGTCTTCCACCACATCACCCATCTGGTACAGATTGTTCTACATAACTATGGGTCTTCCACCACATCACCCATCTGGTACAGATTGTTCTACATAACTATGGGTCTTCCACCACATCACCCACCTGGTGCAGATTGTTCTATATAACTGTTGGTCTTCCATCACATCACCCACCTGATGCAGATTGTTCTATATAACTATGGGTCTTCCACCACATCACCCATCTGGTACAGATTGTTCTACATAACTATGGGTCTTCCACCACATCACCCATCTGGTACAGATTGTTCTACATAACTATGGGTCTTCCACCACATCACCCATTTGGTGCAGATTGTTCTATATAACTATGGGTCTACAACCACATCACCCACCTGGTGCAGATTGTTCTATATAACTATGGGTCTACAACCACATCACCCACCTGGTGCAGATTGTTCTATATAACTATGAGTCTTCCACCACATCATCCATCTAGTGCAGATTGTTCTATATAACTATGGGTCTTCCACCACATCACCCATCTAGTGCAGATTGTTCTATATAACTATGGGTCTTCCATTACATCACCCATCTGGTACAGATTGTTCTACATAACTATGGGTCTTCCACCACATCACCCATCTGGTACAGATTGTTCTACATAACTATGGGTCTTCCACCACATCACCAATCTGGTACAGATTGTTCTACAAAACTATGGGTCTTCCACCACATCACCCATCTGGTACAGAATGTTCTACATAACTATGGGTCTTCCACCACATCACCCATCTAGTGCAGATTGTTCTATATAACTATGGGTCTTCCACCACATCACCCATCTGTTACAGATTGTTCTACATAACTATGGGTCTTCCACCACATCACCCACCTGGTGCAGATTGTTTTATATAGCTATTGGTCTACCATCACATCACCCACCTGGTGCAGATAGTTCTATATTACTATGGGTCTTCCACCACATCACCCACCTGGTGCAGATTGTACTATATAACTATGCGTCTACCACATCACCCACCTGGTGCAGATTGTTCTACAAAACTATGCATCTACCACCACATCACCCAACTGGTGCAGATTGTTCTACACAACTATGCATCTACCACAACATCACCCACCTGGTGCAGATTGTTCTATATAACTATGGGTCTTCCATCATATCACCCACCTGGTGCAGATTGTTCTATATAACTATGGGTCTTCCACCACATCACCCACCTGGTGCAGATTGTTCTATATAACAATGCGTCTACCACATCACCCACCTGGTGCTGCTTGTTCTACAAAACTATGCGTCAACCACCACATCACCCACCTGGTGCAGATTGTTCTATATAACTATGCGTCTACCACATCACCCACCTGGTGCAGATTGTTCTACAAAACTATGCATCTACCACCACATCACACACCTGGTGCAGATTGTTCTACACAACTATGCGTCTACCACAATATCACCCACCTGGTGCAGATTGTTCTATATAACTGTGGGTCTTCCATCACATCACCCACCTGATGCAGATTGTTCTATATAACTATGGGTCTTCCACCACATCATCTATCTAGTGCAGATTGTTCTATATAACTATGGGTCTTCCACCACATCACCCATCTGGTACAGATTGTTCTACATAACTATGGGTCTTCCACCACATCACCCATCTGGTACAGATTGTTCTACATAACTATGGGTCTTCCACCACATCACCCATCTGGTACAGATTGTTCTATATAACTATGGGTCTTCCACCACATCACCCATCTAGTGCAGATTGTTCTATATAACTATGGGTCTTCCACCACATCACCCATCTGGTACAGATTGTTCTACATAACTATGGGTCTTCCACCACATCACCCATCTGGTACAGATTGTTCTACATAACTATGGGTCTTCCACCACATCACCCATCTGGTACAGAACGTTCTACATAACTATGGGTCTTCCACCACATCACCCATCTAGTGCAGATTGTTCTATATAACTATGGGTCTTCCACCACATCACCCATCTGTTACAGATTGTTCTACATAACTATGGGTCTTCCACCACATCACCCATCTGGTACAGATTGTTCTACATAACTATGGGTCTTCCACCACATCACCCATCTGTTACAGATTGTTCTATATAACTATGGGTCTTCCACCACATCACCCATCTGGTACAGATTGTTCTACATAACTATGGATCTTCCACCACATCACCCATCTAGTGCAGATTGTTCTATATAACTATGGGTCTTCCACCACATCACCCATCTAGTGCAGATTGTTCTATATAACTATGGGTCTACAACCACATCACCTACATGTTGCAGATTGTTCTATATAACTATGGGTCTTCCACCACATCACCCACCTGGTGCAGATTGTTCTATATAACTATGGGTCTACAACCACATCACCTACATGGTGCAGATTGTTCTATATAACTATGGGTCTACAACCACATCACCAACCTGGTGCAGATTGTTCTATATAACTATGGGTCTACAACCACATCACCCACCTGGTGCAGATTGTTCTATATAACTATGGGTCTACCATCACATCACCCACCTGGTGCAGATTGTTCTATATAACTATGGGTCTACAACCACATCACCCACCTGGTGCAGATTGTTCTATATAACTATGGGTCTACCACATCACCCACCTGGTGCAGATTGTTCTATATAACTATGGGTCTACAACCACATCACCCACCTGGTGCAGATTGTTCCATATAACTATGGGTCTTCCACCACATCACCCACCTGGTGCAGATTGTTCTATATAACTATGGGTCTTCCACCACATCACCCACCTGATGCAGATTGTTCTATATAACAATGCGTCTACCATATCACCCACCTGGTGCAGATTGTTCTATATAACTATGGGTCTACAACCACATAACCCACCTGGTGCAGATTGTTCTATATAACTATGGGTCTACCACATCACCCACCTGATGCAGATTGTTCTATATAACTATGGGTCTACAACCACATCACCCACCTGGTGCAGATTGTTCTATATAACTATGGGTCTACCACATCACCCACCTGGTGCAGATTGTTCTATATAACTATGGGTCTACAACCACATCACCCACCTGGTGCAGATTGTTCTATATAACTATGGGTCTACAACCACATCACCCACCTGGTGCAGATTATTCTATATAACTATGGGTCTACCACCACATCACCCACCTGGTTCAGATTGTTCTATATAACTATGGGTCTACAACCACATCACCCACCTGGTGCAGATTGTTCTGTATAACTGTGGATCTTCCACCATATCACCAACCTGGTGCAGATTGTTCTATATAACTATGGGTCTACAACCACATCACCCACCTGGTGCAGATTGTTCTATATAACTATGAGTCTTCCACCACATCATCCATCTAGTGCAGATTGTTCTATATAACTATGGGTCTTCCACCACATCACCCATCTAGTGCAGATTGTTCTATATAACTATGGGTCTTCCACCACATCACCCATCTGGTACAGATTGTTCTACATAACTATGGGTCTTCCACCACATCACCCATCTGGTACAGATTGTTCTACATAACAATGGGTCTTCCACCACATCACCCATCTGGTACAGATTGTTCTACATAACTATGGGTCTTCCACCACATCACCCATCTGGTACAGAATGTTCTACATAACTATGGGTCTTCCACCACATCACCCATCTAGTGCAGATTGTTCTATATAACTATGGGTCTTCCACCACATCACCCATCTGTTACAGATTGTTCTACATAACTATGGGTCTTCCACCACATCACCCACCTGGTGCAGATTGTTCTATATAACTATTGGTCTACCATCACATCACCCACCTGGTGCAGATAGTTCTATATTACTATGGGTCTTCCACCACATCACCCACCTGGTGCAGATTGTTCTATATAGCAATGCGTCTACCACATCACCCACCTGGTGCTGATTGTTCTACAAAACTATGCGTCAACCACCACATCACCCACCTGGTGCAGATTGTTCTATATAACTATGCGTCTACCACATCACCCACCTGGTGCAGATTGTTCTACAAAACTATGCATCTACCACCACATCACCCACCTGGTGCAGATTGTTCTACACAACTATGCGTCTACCACAACATCACCCACCTGGTGCAGATTGTTCTATATAACTATGGGTCTTCCATCATATCACCCACATGGTGCAGATTGTTCTATATAACTATGGGTCTTCCACCACACCACCCACCTGGTGCAGAATGTTCTATATAACAATGCGTCTACCACATCACCCACCTGGTGCTGCTTGTTCTACAAAACTATGCGTCAACCACCACATCACCCACCTGGTGCAGATTGTTCTATATAACTATGCGTCTACCACATCACCCACCTGGTGCAGATTGTTCTACAAAACTATGCATCTACCACCACATCACCCACCTGGTGCAGATTGTTCTACACAACTATGCGTCTACCACAACATCACCCACCTGGTGCAGAATGTTCTATATAACTGTTGGTCTTCCATCACATCACCCACCTGATGCAGATTGTTCTATATAACTATGGGTCTTCCACCACATCACCCATCTGGTACAGATTGTTCTACATAACTATGGGTCTTCCACCACATCACCCATCTGGTACAGATTGTTCTACATAACTATGGGTCTTCCACCACATCACCCACCTGGTGCAGATTGTTCTATATAACTGTTGGTCTTCCATCACATCACCCACCTGATGCAGATTGTTCTATATAACTGTTGGTCTTCCATCACATCACCCACCTGATGCAGATTGTTCTATATAACTATGGGTCTTCCACCACATCACGCATCTGGTACAGATTGTTCTACATAACTATGGGTCTTCCACCACATCACCCATCTGGTACAGATTGTTCTACATAACTATGGGTCTTCCACCACATCACCCATTTGGTGCAGATTGTTCTATATAACTATGGGTCTACAACCACATCACCCACCTGGTGCAGATTGTTCTATATAACTATGGGTCTACAACCACATCACCCACCTGGTGCAGATTGTTCTATATAACTATGAGTCTTCCACCACATCATCCATCTAGTGCAGATTGTTCTATATAACTATGGGTCTTCCACCACATCACCCATCTAGTGCAGATTGTTCTATATAACTATGGGTCTTCCACCACATCACCCATCTGGTACAGATTGTTCTACATAACTATGGGTCTTCCACCACATCACCCATCTGGTACAGATTGTTCTACATAACTATGGGTCTTCCACCACATCACCCATCTGGTACAGATTGTTCTACATAACTATGGGTCTTCCACCACATCACCCATCTGGTACAGAATGTTCTACATAACTATGGGTCTTCCACCACATCACCCATCTAGTGCAGATTGTTCTATATAACTATGGGTCTTCCACCACATCACCCATCTGTTACAGATTGTTCTACATAACTATGGGTCTTCCACCACATCACCCACCTGGTGCAGATTGTTCTATATAACTATTGGTCTACCATCACATCACCCACCTGGTGCAGATAGTTCTATATTACTATGGGTCTTCCACCACATCACCCACCTGGTGCAGATTGTTCTATATAACAATGCGTCTACCACATCACCCACCTGGTGCTGATTGTTCTACAAAACTATGCGTCAACCACCACATCACCCACCTGGTGCAGATTGTACTATATAACTATGCGTCTACCACATCACCCACCTGGTGCAGATTGTTCTACAAAACTATGCATCTACCACCACATCACCCAACTGGTGCAGATTGTTCTACACAACTATGCGTCTACCACAACATCACCCACCTGGTGCAGATTGTTCTATATAACTATGGGTCTTCCATCATATCACCCACCTGGTGCAGATTGTTCTATATAACTATGGGTCTTCCACCACATCACCCACCTGGTGCAGATTGTTCTATATAACAATGCGTCTACCACATCACCCACCTGGTGCTGCTTGTTCTACAAAACTATGCGTCAACCACCACATCACCCACCTGGTGCAGATTGTTCTATATAACTATGCGTCTACCACATCACCCACCTGGTGCAGATTGTTCTACAAAACTATGCATCTACCACCACATCACCCACCTGGTGCAGATTGTTCTACACAACTATGCGTCTACCACAACATCACCCACCTGGTGCAGATTGTTCTATATAACTGTTGGTCTTCCATCACATCACCCACCTGATGCAGATTGTTCTATATAACTATGGGTCTTCCACCACATCACCCATCTGGTACAGATTGTTCTACATAACTATGGGTCTTCCACCACATCACCCATCTGGTACAGATTGTTCTACATAACTATGGGTCTTCCACCACATCACCCACCTGGTGCAGATTGTTCTATATAACTGTTGGTCTTCCATCACATCACCCATCTGATGCAGATTGTTCTATATAACTGTTGGTCTTCCATCACATCACCCACCTGATGCAGATTGTTCTATATAACTATGGGTCTTCCACCACATCACCCATCTGGTACAGATTGTTCTACATAACTATGGGTCTTCCACCACATCACCCATCTGGTACAGATTGTTCTACATAACTATGGGTCTTCCACCACATCACCCATCTGGTACAGATTGTTCTACATAACTATGGGTCTTCCACCACATCACCCATCTCGTACAGAATGTTCTACATAACTATGGGTCTTCCACCACATCACCCATCTAGTGCAGATTGTTCTACATAACTATGGGTCTTCCACCACATCACCCATCTGTTACAGATTGTTCTACATAACTATGGGTCTTCCACCACATCACCCATCTGGTACAGATTGTTCTATATAACTATGGGTCTTCCACCACATCACCCATCTGGTACAGATTGTTCTACATAACTATGGGTCTTCCACCACATCACCCATCTAGTGCAGATTGTTTTACATAACTATGGGTCTTCCACCACATCACACATCTAGTGCAGATTGTTCTACATAACTATGGGTCTTCCACCACATCACCCATCTGTTGCAGATTGTTCTACATAACTATGGGTCTTCCACCACATCACCCATCTGGTCCAGATTGTTCGATATAACATTGGGTCTACCATCACATCACCCACCTGGCGCAGATTGTTCTATATAACTATGGGTCTTCCACCACATCACCCACCTGGTGCAGATTGTTCTATATAACTATGGGTCTTCCACCACATCACCCACCTGGTGCAGATTGTTATATATAACTATGGGTCTTCCACCACATCACCCACCTGGTGCAGATTGTTCTATATAACTATGGGTCTTCCACCACATCACCCACCTGGTGCAGATTGTTCTATATAACATTGGGTCTACCATCACATCACCCACCTGGTGCAGATTGTTCTATATAACTATGGGTCTTCCACCACATCACCCACCTGGTGCAGATTGTTCTATATAACTATGGGTCTTCCACCACATCATCCATCTAGTGCAGATTGTTCTATATAACTATTGTAACGGAATGAGTAACATCTATGTTGATGCGTAAACTTAGGAGCACGGTTGAGCATCCTATACGAACGCTACTAGGGATGCTCAAGTCGTGACGTAGTTTGTTTGGAGGTAGTTACAGCCAAAGCGGAGACAAGACAACATCACATTGAAATGTCTCTGTATTATTATCGACCATCATGAACCAATAAACCTTTTAACCTAACTACACAAGAACTTGGTTATTGATCCTCTGTACCTGTACTGTTACAGGAGGATTTCTGGAGCCACTGACCAGGATACGGCTCATGGTTTGTCGCGGACACAAGTAATCATGAAAAGACGGAACGATAGAGGATGTATGGAAACTTGAAGTCGTGTCGTTAAGAACTCTCAACAAAACGGAATCGGCAAGTTTTTTACCATGGAGTTGGCTGACGTTTGTTAAAAAGTTGAAAACAACCGCCACACAAAATACAATTTGCTGGGACAGAACTGCCATTGTCATGCTACGCCCTTGAGAAAATGCCTGCTATTGTTTCTTTTTGAACGTCAATATCTCTGGAGATGTTTCAAAGGAGCCGTTATCTTCCTTGTATTTAACCTTGATCGCCTGGGGCGAACTCAGAAGCCAGCGTTGAACTACAATCAAGTTTAGCCGTTGTCTCAAGTGAGTAAAAATTTTTCTGAAGGTCAATCAAGTTTAACCGTTGCCTCAAATCAAATTTGCAGAGATCAATCAAAATCATCTCGAATCAGTAAATTTTTTAGAATGGTGATGAATTTAGACAGCTCGTTTTATCAAATCTTATCTAAGATCTGTGGAAAAACTGATAACTGAATAACGTTAACAAGTTTTTTGAGTCCTGATGCAACTAAATTGTTTTAGAGAAAAGGATTATTATCAAGAGACAACCAGGACAGCAGTTAAATAGTTCATTCATCTATCGATTGGGCCATGTCTTTTAGACGCTGTCAGACCATTTCTGGGCTCTGTTGTTTACGAGAGCCGTTTTCAAGTCGACGCCTTGAAGGGCCCTGTTTAGGGTGAAAAGAAGATTTCAAAGCTGGTAGGGGCCCATCCAGGGGCTGAAAGTAGCGAAACTTGAGACGTTGGAGGAAGGATGTCACCGAAATTAGGTAATCGTTTGGATGGCTTCAGATAATACGGACTCAAGACGTTTGTGTTATACGTGACCGTGGCAAGGAAAATTTTCAGCTGACGTACGTGAATTCACCTTTCTCTTGAATCAAGGGAGGACATGGTTGACGGTAATTAAGTAAAGTGTAACTGTTAGAAGACGCGTAACTGTTGGATACAATTAATGGAATAATTTAAAACATTCATTATTTAGAAGAGTGGTTTTTTAATGTGATTTAAATAAGATCATTTAGATAAATTGTTATAACTGTGAGTTGCTTATATAAATTGATATTTCAGCACATTGCAAAGTGGCAGAAGAAGTGGGTATAGCAACAGGCTAACTCAACACAGCACAGTAGAGAAACAGACATAATTGAAAATTATTTCAGCAAAGCATAAGACGAGTTTTTTTCTCTACAGACACCAAGAAATATATAGGGGTTTTGGCTTGATATAAATTACAAAGAAATTAATATGAATTACCTACATATAGAATTAAAACGTATCAGTACATGGTTGGGAGAGTTAAAAGTGGCAGTTAGTGAAGTAGAAAATTTTGTGGAAACGTTGCAGAACAGAACGACTAGACAAGAGCCTTATAGATTTAAGGTAGACTGCAATAGAGTAGGAAAGAATAACAGGAGACAGCCACTACTTAATAAAGACAGAAGACAATATGGTTTTGATTATGCGGTTGGTTATGACGAACCAAGGCATGATGTTTATAGGGTAAAAGACGGTGAGAGTAGACGTAATGGTGAAAAGTCGGACTGGTATAAATGTCATAGGTATAGGAATGGCGCTGAGAGAGACCTTTCCAATAAACTATGTAATTGGCCATCCCATAGCAAGACTGCTAGAAAAAGACGTGACGACTGGTTTGAACAAAGACGAAGACAATATCTGAGGTCAGAGTCAAGGAAAAGAGTAGAAAACGTAAGTAGGAATTCGACTACTCCTAAGGTGGTTGCGAATCTGACTCTTAGACAAGAAAAGAAGAAAATAGACCAAGAGACTCAGACGCAGGTGATTGAAGTGGTAGAAGGGAACACACAGACACAAGTTGATACAGTAGAGAAAAAAGTTCAGGTACAACGAACCAGCAAGATAACAAAGGGAAGTCAAACCGAGTTAGTAGAGACTCAGTCAAAATCAACTCACTCGACTAAGGGAGACACGGTTGAAATTAAGAAAGATAAACAGACGAGAACCAAAGACGAAAAGAGACCAAAGAGGAAAAGTATTGGGGAAAGAAATATAAACAGTCTGACAGTCAATAAAGGTACAACTGAGATGTCAGTTTCCTCAGCTAAAGACATAGGAGTTGTCCCGAACCGGAGCAGGGGGAATAGAGGTAAGAGGAAAGTCAGACGTTCTAAAGCCGACTATGCGAATATGATCGACGTGTCTGCAGTAAACTATTATGAGTCTGATGAGGGAACTATCATCAGTATATCATCTGAAGATGAGATGGGGAAATGTAAGCGTTATGTAAGGTATACAGAAAACAGTGAGCAGAATGACGCAAATAAAGGGAACAGAAGGAAAGTATTTAAGAAGAAGAATAGTAATAGACAGATAGCGGAAATTTACTCGACGACAGAAAATAACATAAGAAAACTCAGAGAATTAAGACCTGAGTATTTTAACAACGGATTAACAAGTACGGATAGTGAAGATGACATAATTGAAGAGAGACGCACATTAGTACTAGGAGACAATGAAATATTTGGCTTAGATGCACTCTATAACTGTTAGAATTCCGAGGGTGAGGAATGACAGATGGTATTGTTTTAGCTTATGAGAGGAATTGCGGTTTGAGCATATACATATGGGTTGTCTAAAATAGGCAGATGAATTTTTGTGGTGTAGCATCACATGGTGCAGAGTAGACAATGGTGTTGTTGAGGATAGAGAGTCACGGCAACTGATAGAATATTCTACGTGGATACGTTATAAAGAATATCTTGTGTTTAGTTGTGGTGTGGGGAGAGTAAACAAAGAAATGTCTCTTGTCCGGAATGGCTAGATAGAGAGAGCTGATCACGTTGAGTGATGTATAACTGGTGTGATTAAAGTAGGGTAGATTCAGCACAGAATTAGCAGAGAGAGAGAGATAAACTAAGTATGAATGCTCGTAATAGAATTGGTTCAACGCAGGGCTATGACGTGATGTCTGAGATAGTTTCGATTGGTAGTTTAAGAAGTAGGTATAGTAGCGTTGACAGATGAACCGAAAGTGTCTGATGAGGAATTGAGTATCCTGTGTAAAATAGCCAGTGGAGCGCAAGAGTATTAAGAGTAAAAGACTGTGGAAGTTTGAAGAATACGAGTTCTTGGTGAGAGGGTTGACGTAATTACATGATGCTTGCGGAGAAAGAAGAGGTGATTAAATCTGAGAAAGTTGTGTGGAGAAGTATAGAATGATGGTTACGAGGTTAGTGGCTCAGCGGAATGAGGTTGGTTCTGAGAGATCGTTGATAGTGCTAGTTAATGTGTAGAAGAGATATAGTTTGCGAGAGATAATGTATAGGTTCTGACCTTTGAAAAGGAGTGAATGAGTGAGAAAAGTAGAAATAAGAAAACAGTTGAATTGAGAAAGTCCTGTTGAGTGTTGAAGTAATTCGTCTGGTAATGCGTTGTTCTTGCATGTGAAAAAATGAAGACAAACATATGTGCATCGTGTATAGATAGAACGATGTCAGCTGATTAGTAGTAGTAACGCATGCATATATGAGGCGTTTAGTATATCTTGTGTTAATGTGTGGAAGTGATTGACACGCTTAGACTGTGGTGAGTAATTGCTAGAATGTTGAATTGGTGTCTCATTTGTTTTTTTTTTTTTTGTTTTTTGAAATAATAGTATAGGCACGTAAGGTTGTCGTGATACGAGAATAATCGTGAGATGAGAACGAGGATGTGTATCACTGTCTGAGCAAACATAAAATACGAATGCCGTGTGAATATGCGAAGATTGGCTGATAAGTGACGCTGATAAAACGTGTGATGTCTTGTGTTTGGAATGTGTGATCTTAGACGGAATCGATGAAAATTTTATGACAGGCTGACAGAAAGAGAGTTAACATTTTGTATGACGTTTCATAAAACAGATTTAGTATTGTTGGCAGGGACATGTCGAAGCATGAATGCCTGATACTGAGAAATGAGAGAAGATGGTTCGCTCAATCGGAGTGAGGTCTGTCGTTAGTAATATGTGGTGTTGGTTGCTGTTTCTGAGAGAGTCCCGGTAAATAGGATTAGCAGTGAAAGATGAGTGAGGCAAGCAAGAGAATATGATTAGCTAAATGAATGTCAGAGTATTATAAATAGAGTACTAGAGAACGTGTTCCGATAAGTGTGACTGGCTTGAATACCATCGCGGTGTGTGAACGAAGTTAAGAGAAAAGTTGAGGATAGTTTAGAGTTGTTGTGGTGAGATGTTAGAAAGTACTCATGCAGGAGAATGAAATGTTAGTTGCGTCGGGTAGAAAAGAGACTTAAAAGTAGAATTAGTTATTGTTGGCGAAGTCTATAGTAGTGGACGGTAATGTTTAGGAAGCTGTGGTAATTCTTGGTACAAATCCAAGGGAAACAACTGGTGTGACGAATCACAATTTCTCTTAGTAGATATATGACTGGCAGATGACATTAAGATAGCCGTCACACTGGTAATAGATAAAATGATTTGACCTGTAGTTTATAGTGGTTGTTTAGATTTATATTCTAAATATGGTGATGTGTTAGGAGTTAGTTTTGTAAAAGATAGAATGTTGTGAGGGGAGATAATCAATAATTGACTTCCAGAAAAAGTACAGTCATTTGTTGATTAATGACTTTTGTTGAGAGAACAGATATAGTCTGTAGGTAACAGATATATATATATATAAATATATTTTTTTTTTTTTTTGGGGGGGGGGGGGGGTTAATGCAGGTTAATTGGCCTAGCATTGAGCGTTTTTATTACGGTTATAAGAGTAGCCGTTGTAGTGAAAAGACATAGAAGAAATGAATGAAAATTCAGAATCTAATAGAGATAGTAGCAAGGAAGAAAATATTTCTTTACATGAGGAAGAAGATATTGATGTGGAGATAGCACTTATTCAAAGAAACTTGGAGTTATTGAGGAAATGGAAACAGGGGAAATAAATTGATAGAAAATGCTGCAGATAGCAAGATAAAAATTTGATGATTTAAAAAGGAAAGTGATAGTTGATGAAATACATTAGCTGTGTATGACACAGTTGTTATAGAAAATGGTTTTATTGATACTTATAATGAGTTGTCTTGAGGAGTAGACATGACACTATATATTTAGGTGTTAAGATAGCTAATATGGATGTAAATTCGAGTGTGGTATATTTTTACTGTAATTTTATTGCCAATTGATTTTATGATTTGACTTCTTGAGTTTTCTTAAATAGATAAACAAGTTATTGTTAGTCCATAAAAGAGACTAACAATGGATAGGATGTATGTTATATTATTCTGAAATATGTTTTCTTTGAATGAGTTGATGCCTTTATTTGATATGGGGAAAGAGAAATAATATTTAATAACTTGGGGGGGGGGGGGGGTATGATGTCCTGTTGTGATTTTATTTCGCTTGACTCATAATTTAAGTGAATTGTCTTGTGTGTTGAATAAGAATTACCTTGTTTATAAATATGTTAGAAATTAGTTAAGTTAAGTTTAATTTACAAACAGTTATGGTTTTGTCCAGTATAAAAACAATACACGGGGCTTTAAATAAAGCCCTTCGTTCAGAAAATAGTTAATAAACTATTGAGGTCTAGTAGAGAGACACATTCTCTTTGTGAATAATAAGTTCATGAGTATATTCTGTTAGCAAGATTGCTGTGATGATCAGCGTTGAGAGGTTAATGATATAGTGGCTGCGAAGTGTGGAAACATATGCCATACTTAAATGGGGTTACTACTCAAGAAAAAGGGTTCTGCGGGAGTTAAAAATAGGGGCTGCATTAAGTCAGCATTGATTGAATATATATGGATTGGATGCCATATTGGGGAAGAAAAGATTAACGTGACTAACGTATATAGCAGTGGGGTAAATGTGGGGAAAGTTTATAACATGGTTTCCATGGGGTCGGAAGTAAACATGGATTTAGAGCCATGATGTACTTTCATAAGAGACACGAGGTGGCTGGTTTGTAAAAGAAGAAGTGGGTAACGTGCTACGCCAGACAGTATGAAGACAAATAGTAAAAACATGAATTGAATCCCATGTTTTTTATATATACTGTGGATACAATAGTAAAGGGAAATGGACATTGTCAGTATGGAATGCTCACAGCGAACAGAGATAAAATGCCATGTGGTTTTAGGGGTCCGTAATATTTGGACTGAGAAAGAATAACGTTGATTGTAAGCAGTCACAGACATGAGTTCAGTGGCGGTATATTGTTGCTGTTGATAACGGCATAAATTGAGGTTCAGGAGAACATTAGTGGGTTGCTGAAGTTTTTGGCGAGATTAAGAGGGAATACTGAGTGAGGTATAGGAACAGATTAGTTATGTGAAGTGATGTGTATAATGGGGAAAGAGGTCTTGAGGGATGATGGACCTTTTTGATTGTTCTATACGACTATGGGTCTACCACCACACACCCACCTGGTGCAGATTGTTCTATATTACTATGGGTCTTCCACCACATCACCCACCTGGTGCAGATAGTTCTATATTACTATGGGTCTTCCACCACATCACCCACCTGGTGCAGATTGTTCTATATAACTATGGGTCTTCCACCACATCACCCACCTGGTGCAGATTGTTCTATATAACTATGGGTCTTCACCACATCACCCACCTGGTGCAGATTGTTCTATATTACTATGGGTCTTCCACCACATCACCCACCTGGGGCAGATTGTTCTATATAACTATGGGTCTTCCACCACATCACCCACCTGGTGCAGATTGTTCTATATAACTATGGGTCTTCCACCACATCACCCACCTGGTGCAGATTGTTCTACAAAACTATGCATCTACCACCACATCACCCACCTGGTGCGGATTGTTCTATATAACTATGGGTCTTCCACCACATCACCCACCTGATGCAGATTGTTCTATATAACTATGGGTCTTCCACCACATCATCCACCTCTTGCAGATTGATCTATATGACTATGGGTCTACCACCACATCACCCACGTCGTGCAGATTGATCTATATAACTATAGGTCTACCACCACATCACCCACCTGGTGCAGATTGTTCTACATAACTATGCGTCTACCACCACATCACCCACCTGGTGCAGATTGTTCTATATAACTATGGGTCTACCACATCACCCACCTGGTGCAGATTGTTCTATATAACTATGCGTCTACCACATCACCCACCTGGTGCAGATTGTTCTACAAAACTATGCGTCTACCACCACATCACCCACCTCGTGCAGATTGTTCTATATGACTATGCGTCTACCACCACATCACCCACCTCGTGCAGATTGATCTATATGACTATAGGTCTACCACCACATCATATACCTGATGCAGATTGTTCTATCAGATTACAGATTACTTACTTACTGTCACAAGCCAACTGGACACCTCAACTCTGTGAGTATCCAGACCCCACCCTGTTCTGCGGTTATATAGATAACATAACCAGCGGCGGTGACTAGTTCAATTATTTGCACAACACTTTGGGAAACACGGGCAGGGGGTAGGGTTATTTAAAATCACCAAATGTTCACCAGGCCAGAACGTCGATGGTCCAACTCCTGCAAGCACGCATTGATTTATTCTCAACGCTTCTGTTCTTGGCTTTCTCCAGATCGTAAATAACAGTCATTTGTCTTTTACTTTCAATGTTTGCTTACAGCGTTATCTTTGGCATTGTTGGAAGTTATATGAAAGAAGATAACAGAAACATAACAGTTATGAAAGCCCAGTAGTCACGACAGAAAATTGACTGCAGTAATCAAATGAGTTTCTTTAGAACGGAAGTTATGAAAGACAGGATTGCCAGAGTTCATCATTTGGACGAGTCACGCTGTTGAACTTTATGAAATTGTTCAGTAAACTGAGCACATCAAACGGGAAGATTTGATTCTAAGTGATTAGCTCGGGGAGTCTGACAATCACAGAAACCGTACAGCAACATAGATCAAAGGTCAACTCGTTCACGTCATCAAATTATATTCTTGCCTTTTTGTTTTACACTTTCAATACTTTCCAATAACATTTCTACAATCTGAATTAGAGGAAAACTCAAGATAACAGCAAAAATATATAACGATAACAGAAAGAATAAATAAACTACAGCACAGTGCACATGAAATAAGGTAAACATCTGAAGGTAGGTTGAAAGATCACGAGGAAAAACTATGTGAAGAATTCAAAACTTATTTAGCAGAGCCAGATCAAAGACAGTACTGGGAAATTTGTGGAAGACAAAAGACATTAAACTAAGCAGGGAAATTATAATATTACATTCTAACGGTAAATATGAACAGGGTAGAGAACAGACAAAGAGAAACACCCTGGTCCTCCAGGTTGGGGGTTGAAGCGTGGGGTTAACATCCCCACCTTTGTAAAAACCTTTCTTTGTTACGAAACAAATACATGAGCCTCGATACCGGACTGACTTATCTGGACAACGACCTTGGAACGTTAAAGGACTTTTGAGATTTGGAACATGGAATGTACGGACACTATATCGAGCTGGAGCGGCCGAAGAACTAACCCGGGAGCTGATTGAATATCAAATGGATATAACAGCAATTCAAGAAATAAGGTGTCCAGGAGAGGGTACTTTAGAGCAAAGTGGAATGATTATAATATATGGAGGAAACACCCAAAATAAACATGAATTAGGAACAGGATTTGTCATCAAAAAAGAGTTATGGGGGAACGTTTTAAACTTTAAAGCTTTTAATGACAGGATTAGTAAATTACGAATAAAAGGTAAATGGAAAAATATAACGATGATTAATGTACATGCACCTACTGAAGAGAAAGAAGATGATATTAAAGAAGACTTTTATAATGATCTGGAAGATGTCATAGAAGAAACCCCCAAACAGGACATCCTGATTGTGCTGGGAGACTTCAATGCAAAAATAGGTAGAGAGCAAACTAATAAAAAAGTGGCCGGTATGGAAAGCCTACATACAACTTCAAATGATAATGGATGGAGAGTCATCAACCTGGCAGAAGCCAAAGGACTGCAGGTTAGCAGTACCAGACTACAAAGAAAGGATATACACAAACAAACTTGGAAATCATGTGACAAGAGAACCTATAACCAAATAGATCACATTTTAATTAACAACAGAAATGCATCAAACATACAGCAAGTCAGAAGTTATAGAGGAGCTGAGTGCCACAGTGACCACTTCCTCGTTGGAGCAAAATTTAAAATAAAACTTAAGAGAGCTTTCTATACTAAATTACAAAGATTACACCCAACATATAACAGAGAAAAACTGCAAGACATTACAGTCAAAGAGAAATTTACAGATGAAATAAAATGTAAACTTGAAACTCTGCAAAACCCTTCGGAGGAAAGCGTTGACCAAACTTGGTTGAACATCAAGAATACAATTCAGTCTACCACAGAAGAATGTCTCGGTGTGTTAACCACGCATAGAAAGAACAGATGGTTCAATCAAAAATGTGAAGAAGCAGTCATTAGGAAGAAGAATGCCAGACATGTATGGTTAAATGACATCAATAACATCCAAAAGGAAGAGCATTATAGAAATGAATGTAAAGAGGCTACAAAAATAGTCAGACAGCAGAAGCGAGAATATATGAGTAATATAATCAAAGATATGGAAACTAATCACCAGAAAAATGAATCCAGAAAATATTTTAATGAACTGAAGTCAATGAAACGAGGGCACCAACAAAACACATATGGTTTAAAAGACAAAAATGGGAATATGATAAATACCAATGAGGAAATGTGCAACACATGGAAAGAATATTTTATTGAATTACTAAATTGTGAAGCTCCAAGTAACATTTTCTCACAGGAAGAGGTTCTAACATGCGAACCACAAATTGAAGAACCTACATTTGAAGAAATCCTATATGTAATCACACGACTTAAAAACAATAAGGCAACTGGGACTGATGGAATTGCTGCTGAATTTATAAAGGCAGGTGGCCATGCATTACATCTAAAGCTATACGAACTAATAATAAAAATCTGGAGGACAGAAGAATTACCCCATGACTGGAAAGAGTCATTATTGATACCTATCTTTAAAAAAGGAGACAAGTTCCAATGTGGAAATTATAGAGGAATATCACTACTGTCCACAAGCTATAAGATACTATCCGCAGTATTACTAAATAGACTAAAACCATATTCAGAAGACATATTAGGTGACTACCAGGCGGGTTTTAGACAAAACAGATCAACAATAGATCAGATATTTATCTTACGACAAATAGCCGAGAAACATTGGGAATATAAAAGAGATATCCATAACATTTTTGTGGATTTTAAAAAGGCTTATGATAGTGTCCATAGGAATAGTCTATGGAATGCTATGCAGGAATTTGGAATACCAAGGAAGTTAATCAACATGACCAGACTATGCATGGAAGATACTTATAATATAGTAACATATAAAGGCAGGAAATCAGACCCCTTCCAAATAACATCTGGCTTGAAACAGGGTGATGCACTATCGCCGCTACTCTTCAATCTGGCTCTAGAGAAAGTTGTAAGGAAGGTAGAGGAGGAATGTGATATTGGAGGAACATCCAAGCTGCTTGGTTATGCAGATGATATAGATATTATAGGGCAAAGTGAACAAAAGACATTGGAAATATTGACTCACTTAAAGGAAAAAGCCCAACAGATGGGGCTGGTTATCAACCAAGATAAGACAGAATATATGGTAATTTCAAGAGACGGAATGGCTAGAAACTCTGGCCACATACAAATAGATAATATGACCATTAAAAGAACGGAAACATACAAATACCTGGTGTCAAGGTCTCACATCCGAGGTTGCGACGCGTTGTCTGTACCAACGCCAGACACCATAACAACACGCAACCCTGAGTAATGTTAGACACGGCAGAGAGAACGCGGCGTCTTTGCCGACGCCTGGATAAGCAGCCACGCACAGCAATTGAGTTCACCCCGTGAACCGTGCAGGGGACACCAGCTGACGTGAGCGTGTAGCGTGAAGGACGCCAGGACTGGCAGACGGGCTGAGATCGTTGAAAGGACAGGTCGCAAGGGAATGCGAGTTGAGTTTGAATCTGCCTTGAGAGCTAGCCTGTACGACAGTGGGAGACTGAGTCGAATGCTTGTATAGTTTAACTGTAAGTGAGATGTTTATTGCTTGCATGTATTATTATGTATTGTAGTGATCTTGTTCATGTTGAAATGATTGCTGTAGATTGTCAGTGCGCGATGTTTGTGCGATAATTAATGCAACGCGTCAATAAAGCGTGTGAATAATACTTTCGGATATTCACTTCGTGTGATTTGATAGTTTGATATTACTTCACACTTGCCAGAAAACGAGCTACTTGTCTTGTGTTATGCAAGACTCTGACACCTGGGTACGATCTTCAACTGCTCCAACATCATAAGGGAAGAAATACAAACTAGAATCAACTCTGGAAATAAGATATACTATGCACTACAACATCTACTAAAATCAAAGGCGCTATCTCGTAACACCAAAATCACAATATACAAAACACTGATCAGACCAGTTGTGCTGTATGGCTCTGAAACCTGGAGTACAACGAAAGGAGACGAAGCCTTGTTACAAACCTTTGAGAACAAAATTTTAAGACGCATCTTTGGACCCATTAGGGATACACAAAGTGGAGAGTGGAAAAGAAGAAGTAACAAAGACATTTATGATCTGTTTAAGTCCCCGCTAATCACTGGTATCATGAAGGCTAATAGACTACAATGGCTGGGGCATATAGAAAGAATGGAAGATAATAGGGAAACAAAACTCGCTTACACTCAGGAAATAAATGACCGTAGACCCCGAGGTAGACCAAGAAGGCGGTGGAGAGATAATATATATACAGACCTACAAGCACTTGGAATCAACGACTGGCAAGAGAAGGTCTACCAGAGAGACGAATGGAGACGGATTGTATTTGCAGCAAAGAACCTCAATGGCTCGGAACGCTGAAGAAGAAGAAGAACGGTAAATATGTACTACAATGTGGACATGAAATATCGAGAACAAAGAAAACAGTTACAAATAAACAACAAACATTCACTAACTGGTGTCTGCGCGGAATAGAAGACCTAAAATGTATGATAGAATTACCAATGTGGAGCTCATGGAGAGAACTAGACAAATACCAGTGAACCAATGTGGAGCTCATGGAGAGAACTAGACAAATACCAGTGAACCAATGTGGAGCTCATGGAGAGAACTAGACAAATACCAGTGAACCAATGTGGAGCTCATGGAGAGAACTAGACAAATACCAGTGAACCAATGTGGAGCTCATGGAGAGAACTGGACAAATATCAGTGAACCAATGTGGAGCTCATGGAGAGAACTAGACAAATACCAGTGAACCAATGTGGAGCTCATGGAGAGGACTAGACAAATATCAATGAACCAATGTGGGGTTCATGGAGAGAACTAGACAAATACCAGTGAACCAATGTGGAGCTCATGGAGAGAACTAGACAAATACCAGTGAACCAATGTGGGGTTCATGGAGAGAACTAGACAAATACCAGTGAACCAATGTGGAGCTCATGGAGAGAACTAGACAAATACCAGTGAACCAATGTGGGGTTCATGGAGAGAACTAGACAAATAACAGTGAACCAACGTGGAGCTCATGGAGAGGACTAGACAAATACCAGTGAACCAATGTGGGGTTCATGGAGAGAACTAGACAAATAACAGTGAACCAACGTGGAGCTCATGGAGAGGACTAGACAAATACCAGTGAACCAATGTGGGGTTCATGGAGAGAACTAGACAAATAACAGTGAACCAACGTGGAGCTCATGGAGAGAACTAGACAAATACCAGTGAACCAATGTGGGGCTCATGGAGAGAACTAGACAAATACTAGTGAACCAATGTGGAGCTCATGGAGAGAACTAAACAAATATCAATGAACCAATGTGGAGCTCATGAAGAGAACTAGACAAATACCAGTGAACCAATGTGGAGCTCATGGAGAGAACTAGACAAATACCAGTGAATCAATGTGGAGCTCATGGAGAGAACTAGACAAATACCAGTGAACCAATGTCGAGCTAATGGAGAGAACTAGACAAATACCAGTGAACCAATGTGGGGTTCATGGAGAGAACTAGACAAATACCAGTGAACCAATGTGGGGTTCATGGAGAGAACTAGACAAATACCAGTGAACCAATGTGGAGCTCACGGAGAGAACTAGACAAATACCAGTGAACCAATGCGGAGCTCACGGAGAGAACTAGACAAATACCAGTGAACCAATGTAGAGCTCATGGAGAGAAGTAGACAAATAACAGTGAACCAATGTGGAGCTAATGGAGAGAACTAGACAAATACCAGTGTACCAATGTGGACCTCATGGAGAGAACTAGACAAATACCAGTGAACCAATGTGGAGCTCATGGAGAGAACTAGACAAATACCAGTGAACAATTGTGGGGCTCATGGAGAGAACTAGAGAAATACCAGTGAACCAATGCGGGGTTCATGGAGAGAACTAGACAAATACCAGTGAACCAATGTGGGGTTCATGGAGAGAACTAGATAAATACCAGTGAACCAATGTGGGGTTCATGGAGAGAACTAGACACATACCAGTGAACCAATGTGGGGTTCATGGAGAGAACTAGACAAATACCAGTGAACCAACGTGGAGCTCATGGAGAGAACTAGACAAATACCAGTGAACTAATGTGGGGCTCATGGAGAGAACTAGACAAATACTAGTGAACCAATGTGGAGCTCATGGAGAGAACTAAACAAATAACAGTGAACCAATGTGGAGCTCATGGAGAGAACTAGACAAATACCAGTGAACCAATGTGGGGTTCATGGAGAGAACTAGACAAATACCAGTGAACCAACGTGGAGCTCATGGAGAGAACTAGACAAATACCAGTGAACTAATGTGGCGCTCATGGAGAGAACTAGACAAATACTAGTGAACCAATGTGGAGCTCATGGAGAGAACTAAACAAATAACAGTGAACCAATGTGGAGCTCATGGAGAGAACTAGACAAATACCAGTGAATCAATGTGAAGCTCATGGAGAGAACTAGACAAATACCAGTGAACCAATGTGGAGCTCATGGAGAGAACTAGACAAATACCAGTGAACCAATGTGGAGCTCATGGAGAGAACTAGACAAATACCAGTGAACCAATGTGGAGCTCATGGAGAGAACTAGACAAATACCAGTGAACCAATGTGGGGCTCATGGAGTGAACTAGAGAAATACCAGTGAACCAATGTGGAGCTCATGGATAGAACTAGACAAATACCAGTGAACTAATGTGGAGCTCACGGAAAGAACTAGACAAATACCAGTGAACCAATGTGGAGCTCATGAAGAGAACAAGACAAATACCAGTGAACCAATGTGGAGCTCACGGAAAGAACTGGACAAATACCAGTGAACCAATGTGGAGCTCACGGAAAGAACTGGACAAATACCAGTGAACCAATGTGGGGCTCACGCCGGAAAGAACTGGACAAATACCAGTGAACCAATGTGGAGCTCACGGAAAGAACTGGACAAATACCAGTGAACCAATGTGGGGCTCACGGAAAGAACTGGACAAATACCAGTGAACCAATGTGGGGCTCACGGAAAGAACTGGACAAATACCAGTGAACCAATATGGAGCTCACGGAAAGAACTGGACAAATACCAGTGAACCAATGTGGGGCTCACGCCGGAAAGAACTGGACAAATACCAGTGAACCAATGTGGAGCTCACGGAAAGAACTGGACAAATAACAGTGAACCAATGTGGAGCTAATGGAGAGAACTAGACAAATACCAGTGTACCAATGTGGACCTCATGGAGAGAACTAGACAAATACCAGTGAACCAATGTGGAGCTCATGGAGAGAACTAGACAAATACCAGTGAACAATTGTGGGGCTCATGGAGAGAACTAGAGAAATACCAGTGAACCAATGCGGGGTTCATGGAGAGAACTAGACAAATACCAGTGAACCAATGTGGGGTTCATGGAGAGAACTAGATAAATACCAGTGAACCAATGTGGGGTTCATGGAGAGAACTAGACACATACCAGTGAACCAATGTGGGGTTCATGGAGAGAACTAGACAAATACCAGTGAACCAACGTGGAGCTCATGGAGAGAACTAGACAAATACCAGTGAACTAATGTGGGGCTCATGGAGAGAACTAGACAAATACTAGTGAACCAATGTGGAGCTCATGGAGAGAACTAAACAAATAACAGTGAACCAATGTGGAGCTCATGGAGAGAACTAGACAAATACCAGTGAACCAATGTGGGGTTCATGGAGAGAACTAGACAAATACCAGTGAACCAACGTGGAGCTCATGGAGAGAACTAGACAAATACCAGTGAACTAATGTGGCGCTCATGGAGAGAACTAGACAAATACTAGTGAACCAATGTGGAGCTCATGGAGAGAACTAAACAAATAACAGTGAACCAATGTGGAGCTCATGGAGAGAACTAGACAAATACCAGTGAATCAATGTGAAGCTCATGGAGAGAACTAGACAAATACCAGTGAACCAATGTGGAGCTCATGGAGAGAACTAGACAAATACCAGTGAACCAATGTGGAGCTCATGGAGAGAACTAGACAAATACCAGTGAACCAATGTGGAGCTCATGGAGAGAACTAGACAAATACCAGTGAACCAATGTGGGGCTCATGGAGTGAACTAGAGAAATACCAGTGAACCAATGTGGAGCTCATGGATAGAACTAGACAAATACCAGTGAACTAATGTGGAGCTCACGGAAAGAACTAGACAAATACCAGTGAACCAATGTGGAGCTCATGAAGAGAACAAGACAAATACCAGTGAACCAATGTGGAGCTCACGGAAAGAACTGGACAAATACCAGTGAACCAATGTGGAGCTCACGGAAAGAACTGGACAAATACCAGTGAACCAATGTGGGGCTCACGCCGGAAAGAACTGGACAAATACCAGTGAACAAATGTGGAGCTCACGGAAAGAACTGGACAAATACCAGTGAACCAATGTGGGGCTCACGGAAAGAACTGGACAAATACCAGTGAACCAATGTGGGGCTCACGGAAAGAACTGGACAAATACCAGTGAACCAATATGGAGCTCACGGAAAGAACTGGACAAATACCAGTGAACCAATGTGGGGCTCACGCCGGAAAGAACTGGACAAATACCAGTGAACCAATGTGGAGCTCACGGAAAGAACTGGACAAATAACAGTGAACCAATGTGGAGCTAATGGAGAGAACTAGACAAATACCAGTGTACCAATGTGGACCTCATGGAGAGAACTAGACAAATACCAGTGAACCAATGTGGAGCTCATGGAGAGAACTAGACAAATACCAGTGAACAATTGTGGGGCTCATGGAGAGAACTAGAGAAATACCAGTGAACCAATGCGGGGTTCATGGAGAGAACTAGACAAATACCAGTGAACCAATGTGGGGTTCATGGAGAGAACTAGATAAATACCAGTGAACCAATGTGGGGTTCATGGAGAGAACTAGACACATACCAGTGAACCAATGTGGGGTTCATGGAGAGAACTAGACAAATACCAGTGAACCAACGTGGAGCTCATGGAGAGAACTAGACAAATACCAGTGAACTAATGTGGGGCTCATGGAGAGAACTAGACAAATACTAGTGAACCAATGTGGAGCTCATGGAGAGAACTAAACAAATAACAGTGAACCAATGTGGAGCTCATGGAGAGAACTAGACAAATACCAGTGAACCAATGTGGGGTTCATGGAGAGAACTAGACAAATACCAGTGAACCAACGTGGAGCTCATGGAGAGAACTAGACAAATACCAGTGAACTAATGTGGCGCTCATGGAGAGAACTAGACAAATACTAGTGAACCAATGTGGAGCTCATGGAGAGAACTAAACAAATAACAGTGAACCAATGTGGAGCTCATGGAGAGAACTAGACAAATACGAGTGAATCAATGTGAAGCTCATGGAGAGAACTAGACAAATACCAGTGAACCAATGTGGAGCTCATGGAGAGAACTAGACAAATACCAGTGAACCAATGTGGAGCTCATGGAGAGAACTAGACAAATACCAGTGAACCAATGTGGAGCTCATGGAGAGAACTAGACAAATACCAGTGAACCAATGTGGGGCCCATGGAGTGAACTAGAGAAATACCAGTGAACCAATGTGGAGCTCATGGATAGAACTAGAGAAATACCAGTGAACTAATGTGGAGCTCACGGAAAGAACTAGACAAATACCAGTGAACCAATGTGGAGCTCATGAAGAGAACAAGACAAATACCAGTGAACCAATGTGGAGCTCACGGAAAGAACTGGACAAATACCAGTGAACCAATGTGGAGCTCACGGAAAGAACTGGACAAATACCAGTGAACCAATGTGGGGCTCACGCCGGAAAGAACTGGACAAATACCAGTGAACCAATGTGGAGCTCACGGAAAGAACTGGACAAATACCAGTGAACCAATGTGGGGCTCACGGAAAGAACTGGACAAATACCAGTGAACCAATGTGGGGCTCACGGAAAGAACTGGACAAATACCAGTGAACCAATATGGAGCTCACGGAAAGAACTGGACAAATACCAGTGAACCAATGTGGGGCTCACGCCGGAAAGAACTGGACAAATACCAGTGAACCAATGTGGAGCTCACGGAAAGAACTGGACAAATACCAGTGAACCAATGTGGGGCTCACGGAAAGAACTGGACAAATACCAGTGAACCAATGTGGGGCTCACGGAAAGAACTGGACAAATACCAGTGAACCAATGTGGGGCTCACGGAAAGAACTGGACAAATACCAGTGAACCAATGTGGGGCTCACGGAAAGAACTGGACAAATACCAGTGAACCAATGTGGGGCTCATGGAAAGAACTGGACAAATACCAGTGAACCAATGTGGGGCTCACGGAAAGAACTGGACAAATACCAGTGAACCAATGTGGGGCTCACGGAAAGAACTGGACAAATACCAGTGAACCAATGTGGGGCTCACGGAAAGAACTAGACAAATACCAGTGAACCAATGTGGGGCTCACGGAAAGAACTGGACAAATACCAGTGAACCAATGTGGAGCTCATGGAAAGAACTGGACAAATACCAGTGAACCAAGCAGGAGATGAAGAAAACAAGCTGGCGTTGGATAGGACATACACAGAAAAAACGTGATAATGGTATAACTAGGATAGAACGTACACAGAGAAAACCTGATAATGGTATAACGAGGATAGAACATACACAGAGAAAACCTGATAATGGTATAACTAGGATAGGACATACACTGAGACAACCTGATAATATTATAACCAGGATATTACAACACTGAGAAAACCTGATAATGTTATAACCAGGATATTACATGCACTAAGAAAACCTGATAATGTTATACCAGGATAGGACATACACTGAGAAAACCTGATAATGGTATAACTCTAGGATAGGACATACACTGAGAACACCTGATAAAATGTATAACTAGGATAGGACATACATCTAATTGGGCTTTGTACTTTTCAGTCATTTCACCAGAAATGGTTTCTTGTTTTAGCAAAGAGAAGTGATAAAATCTTTTTTCACTTGCTTGTCTGGAGAACAGTGAGTTTTACCTGAAATTATTTTACATGTACATACAATTCATGTGCAAACACACCATTGCCCTGAAGTTTGATATTCAGTTCATTTAACTTGTCCATAATTTCAATGGCAAACATAGTCTAACTTCCACTCTTTATTGACAATGTTAGTATTAAAGTCTCGGGCTTGGTAGAATCAGCGGGGAAAGAAGACTCTGTTGAGCTTGACTCTAGTCCGACTTTGTGAAGACACATGAAGGGTGTAGCATAGGTGGGAGCGCAAGCGAAATTGAAATACCACTACTTTTATCGTTTCTTTACTTATTCAGTCTCGGTAGAACGACGGGAGATTTACTCGCAACAGACGAGCGATATCTCCTGTGATATCTCCGGTGGGCATATTCCCGGTGGTCGTGGGATCCGCACAAGTCAGGCAGGGAGTCTGACGGTAGTACACGCTTTACAAGGTCTAGACACTTGTGATTGACAGTTGTACGCGCCCTACGGTACAGGAGCGTACGAGGCCCTCACATCTGGGACTTGGCTGAACGCCTCTAAGTCGGGTCCCTTGGGTTCCAGGGTCTGGTCACCACTCGCCAACTGCTCGTGAAGGCGAGGTCTTGGAGGATTGACGCTGAGCCGCCAACGTCTGCAGTCTACCTTGTGCCAGACTTATTGGTTACCAATTCCTCTGGAATACACGAGATTAGGCCTAGAGAGGGAACATGTCGTTTGCGTACCACATATTTCTCTGAAGCTCTGCCCAGGCATTGTGATGGAAATTTGGCCACATTCCAACTCACATACTTTGGTCTGTCAAGACTGCAAGGTGCCACTCACAGTATTAAAGTCACATTTAATGCCCTTCATCTCTAGAAACACCACTATTTCTTCTCTGAGTTCCCACATTCGCCTCAACACCTTGCCGAGACTCAGCCATCGAACACTGGTGTCGTACAGGACATCGGAATGTTCAGTTTCCATATCGTCAAGTAATGTTTTGAACTGTCTGTGATTAAGTCATCTTGATCTGATGGGGTTGATGACACTGACAACTGGGTCAATAACATGCTTGATATTCAAAACAGTTTTACACAGACTTTCTTGATGAATCACACAGTGAAGTGGTAATAATGTGTGGTCTGGATATTCTGCTTTAATCTTATCACTTATCAACTTTACCAGAGCTACATTTTTCCAGCCAAAGCACGAGCTCCGTCAGTTGTAACACCTGCCATCTTGTTCCAAACCAACCCAGTTCTTTCAATACAGTTAGTAACTGCATTTAATATATCATGGCATGTGGTTGTGTCTTTAGGTGAATCAACACTCAGCAACTCTTCAGTGAGTTTGACAAAAGTGTTTATTCCAAGTATAATTATCAATAATTGGGCAGTATCGTGTACATCGGTACTCTCATCCAATGCAAAAGAGTATCACAAAAATGGTTTACTTGCATCTTGAAGTTTAAGCATCAAATTGTCACTTATCTTGTCAACTTGTCTGACCACAGATCTCCTTGATAAAGTAATGTTGTCAAATTTGTTTGTTTATGAACTCGACATCAGAAAATGACTTGTTCTGTTTTACAATTCTGTGTGAAAGCACAAGACTAGCTTCAGTTGCAGCATCTTGAACTGACTGATTAGGGAAAACAGTTTGCTGCTTCTCCAAATTTTTCACCCACTCCAGGCATTTCCTTTCCCACCCTTCGGTTGTTAAATTGTATCCGAAATCGGAATGTTTTGTTTGATAATGTCTTTTTAAATTGCACTCCCTTAAGACAGCCACTGACTCACGACACAACAAGCAAACTGATTTGCTACCAACTTTTATAAAACAGTAATTAGTTGTTCATTCATCATTAAAAACACGGCATTCATCTTCAGTCTTACGTTTTTATTAACACTCATTGTTTTAATAAAATTCGAACACTTAGAATTGTACAAAACTTTAAAACGGAAATAAAACAAAACATACTTCAGGCTGTGTGTGAAAATAAAATATTCGGAAAACAAGGAGTAAACTCAGAATAAATTTCAGAAATATATCAAGACTACTACAACAAATAAATTAATTTCAACATTGTAAATGTGGAAATAATGTGTAACAGCAAAGAGCTTTTAATTATAATATTTTCTTGCAAAATAAATCATTTTATTCACCGGAGAAATATCTGTTTTTCATAAAATCATCCTTATTAAATTTTTACATGTCGATAAATATTTCTCTATATTAGAATCGATAAATTCGCATTTTCGCATTACATGGATCCAAATGTTGCTGTATGTAGCCGGGCGGGGTTGGGGTGAGCGGCCAACCTTGCATAAATACCCCAATGGCTCGTGCATTCATCACCTATGCAGCAAAAGTCCAACTCCTGGCCTTCTCGTGGCGGAACTGTTTTAACTAACAGGAGAAGGGGTGGCGGCAAGTCACTGGCGCCGAGAAATAACCAGAACGTTCTAGATGTGTATGCACGTACATGCATGCGCAGACACGTGTGTGTGTGCCTACACACCTAAACTCGAGTAATAACACAGTCTGCTCTAGCAATGGAAAGGTGCTGAAGACGGAGGCAAACAGCCTGGACGTGCACCACAGAAATCAGGATGCCTCGCAATCATGCATAATGAAATATGTCGACTACTGCTAAATGTTATGGTGCTCGCCCAGCTTTGGACCCCCAGGCAGGTGCAATGCCGGGCACTATGCCCCGAAAGGGTCCAACCACAACTACTGGAGGTCTTTCTCAGATGTCCTGTGGAGCCAAGGGACCTGAGAATAGAGCGTCTGGCCATACCAAACAAAGATTAAAACTAATGTACTGGAATGCGGACGGAGTCAGCAACAAAGAAATAGAACTAGAAAACATCTTGGACCAAGAAATGTTAAGCGTATGTTGCTAGCAAGAAACTCACCTTAACGAAAACGAAATGATGTCTGGGAAATTGCCAGTACTAAGGACACTATTTTCTGAACTAAGCAGTCAGCAGTCACCATGCAGTGGATACCATCCCAGTGTGGAGTACCGGTTGTCGCAATGTCCCTGGAGTGAGGGGGACTATTGCCACACTAGTTACCCTGGGTCAGTGTTTGGTGAGAGTGTAAGAACTTTTTGTCTACCCACTCCATCGGTTTCTGGACATACCCCTCTATTTACCGAACCTCACTCGTTAATACTCTTTCCGAAAAGACTGACTCAACTTGGGTTGAACAAACAAATGATAACTGTGTATTCACGATAAAATGTCACAAGAGATAGGTCTAGATAGGGGAAGGCAGTTGGAAACTAGACAGAAGCCCGCGTGTCACAGTCCTAGATCTCTAGGGGATTGAAACTCGGGCTCATACAGGCAACAAACTCCGTTCAGATACAATCGAGCATCATTTATTTACATTTATATTACAGTACCCTGGCGAAGTGAGTTTTCACAAGCCAGCATTTAACAAGTTGCGTATCACAGGAGTTTACAATGAACATGATTATCACAACAACTCTAGCAGCTATCTAACATATAATAATGTATGTATAAGACCCCTAAAACACTTGGGTCTGAAACTATCAAGTCCCCTTAAGGTAAGCCCTGTTGCTTCCTCGATGTCCAGTCCGTGTCTGTCCTTCCACACGTGTCGCAATCCGACACGGGTGGTAACTCTCTCTGAGTTTCTCGTGGACCCCGCAATCAGCGGGCCCCATCAGTGTCCACGTGGCTGTGGACACACTGACCGTTCCTTCGCGAAGGCTCTAGATTATTCGAGCCTTCGAGTGACTCGGTTCTTTCCCTTTAGCTGGATTTATATCCCTTCGCCAGTGTCTCGTTCTTTTAGGTTGGTACCGCCCTTTAGGTGAGTCTGTGACAGGAGTCCCCCCCTCCCCCCCCCCTGCTTTGATGGGTTATTCTATGGTAATTAGTTCTGTACTTGTGACGAAACGGATAAAGAACGGCAGATCTCTGCATAATATCCCTTTGAAGGGAGTGCGATGAGTTGGTCTCCCTTGAATTAATATCAATTAATAGGGGATTCCCCATCGAAAAATAGTGCGGGGCGGAGCTATTATAGTTATTTATGGAAAATCTAGAATGTTCCCCCAAGTGCGTACGTCGTAGAGATCTCTAAGTTCACGGGTGCTTCGTGCAGCACGGGGTGATGGAACTTATCGTGACTCTGGTTTTCTTCATGAATCATGAAAGTCACGCGGCCCGTGTAGGCGAGTGGAAGGCGCACTGACTTTGTCGTGAGCAGTCGCCCACCAAACCTCAGCGTAGATAGATCGCAGCCAACAGGCTGATGTAATTTAGATGTCAATATTCGCGGCCAGTGCGGACATCTACAGTCAAGGTTGTGATTCTTCAATCACAGTTGAGTTAGTTGAGTACTTATTCTATGATTTAATTGTTGTCGTGATGCCGTGCTGAGTCCCGGAATGAATTAATTGCCGTCGTAAAATTGAGTTGTCGCGTAGCGTTATCCGTTACAGTTGGTGGTTGGCATTTTTAAGTAGGCTTTATCGATCAGCAATGTAATGTGTTACCTGACGGAACAGGCCGTATTCCACAGCGAGTGGTGTGTAAATAAAATAGGCCGAACGATGTGCTTTACAGTGTGTAGCAGTTACGGGTTTGGTTTATTTATTACGCAGGCAAGGTGACAGTTTGTCCGTCATTACATCAATATGCTAGACGCTGTAAATGATAAGGTAGAGCTTATTATTAGAAATGTGCTTCGTGACATTAGAATGGTAACGTAATTGTTCTATCAGTGATGGTGATGTTTCGAGGAATCAAGGTGAAATCAGCAGTGATGTATTTGCTGTGTGCAGATAGCAGTGTTATTCCGCGTAAGCCGAATGGCGTTGCATCGGTAGGATAACAATTGATAAGAAGTATTCATGATACTATTGTTACTGCTTGTTGTAATGTCCGTCCGCTAGGATGACCGTGCGTGTTCCATCGTACGTTTGTCTAGGCAGCGGGAGGTAGGCCGGTACCCCCAACCCGATCGGTAATAGGTCCGACCCACTGCAAGCGTGCATATCCGATGAATGAACATACCCGATCGAGGGTGATGCGGCACGCCGTAATTCGAGGCCGAGGTGTCTAGATAGATCGAGGTTTGAACCTAACCGTTTCTGTCTCTAATATTCTACTCTTCTGGAACCCTGACTCGGTTCATGGAGTACTTGGAGTACTGCCGTGAAGTAGTAGTACATGAGGGGCATAACCCCCCCCCCCCCCCCCCAAAAAAAAAAAGGTGGAGCCAGAGTTTGGAAGTGGAGTCTAGAGGTTTGCTACATTGGATGACGTGACTTAAGTCGTCACGGGACAAGGTACACGAGACCCACAGTAGCTGTGGGAAAGTGTAGTGGTGGATGGCCACCACAGCTGTGCTCGACCGGCACAGGTATGACTGACTTGAAAGATAGTCAGTGAATACAAGGGCAACTCAGGATCTGGGGCAGGGATCCCAGACCTGACACTATGGCTGTGATATGATTTTGTTATTTAAGTGTAACAAGTCCTGAGTTCTCCTTAGTTAATGCTATAGTAATGAATTATCAGGAGTATAATTCATTATGGACATATAGTTAGTAAGGTGTGTAATTCATCAGTCCATGGGTTAAGGGATTGATGAATTGATGAGTCTGTCAGGAAGGAGATGTCCGGCTGGACACCTTCTCGATACAGTAATCCCTACACTGAAAGGAAAGTAAGTGTATATGGTGATTGATGATGGGAGATGAAACCGGATTGGACTGGCACCAGGCGAAGGATGCTTGACAGAGTCATACAGTCGACTCTGGTGCTAGGGGTTATAGGTAGCCCAGAAGTGTTACTTGACTGAACAGGTGTGCTATTGCTTTTTCTACCATCATTATGCCTATATATTATAGTGACTAAGTAGATCTATGATGTGATGATTTCATACTCATGTTGGTAGACATGAGGAATGTCGGAGAGGCAGATGACAGGGTGGAGATGCTGGTAGTCTTTGTTGTAGTTGAGTACTCACACCAACCTCTCCGTGTTTCAGGATCTGTTATTACTATACAGAAGAAGATTCGAGAGCTGCGCCATGAGCTCTATGGGCCCACTCATTCCAGTGCCTATCCAGAAGTTGATTGAGGCCATACTGGGAGTGGTTGTCTGATTCTGCGAGATCAATGTTGGAAGGAGCTGATAGCTGAATAAGTCGGTAGGTCTAGGTTAGGACCTCCGTCAAGAGTCCGACGAGTGTCATCCGATCCTGAGAGGATCCAACACTGATACGTCTGGTGATTCAAGCCAGTGAAGCACTGGTGACATTCAGTCTGTGTAAACCTTGGTAATTGCAAGGTAGCGACCTTTCAAGTTGAGCGAAGTGATCATTGTTGCCGGTCACCATGACTTGTGTTATATGCTTCTGGCCCGGCTGGGTTATGGGACACCATGTATCAGTTGATGCTTAAATAGTGTTTTTACATTGGTTAACTTTATGAAGCCAACATGTGGTCCAGTGAACTAGGACATTGATTACAACATTGGTGGAAACACCTGAGTGACATGTTTGTTAAGGTAGGGAGCTACCTCATGCCAACGTGATGAACTGTTGACAATGTTTGTGAAGGTAGGGAGTTACCTCATGCGATCGTGATGAACTGTTGACAGTGTTTGCTAGGTTGTGATTACTACCCATTGATCAGGGTAGTTACCGGATACTGTGTGAAGATCTATTGTCCCAGGACATGGAACTAAGGTGAAGTGTTTAGTCACCTGATAGACTTTACCAGTGACATTGTGTGTTCGTGTGGAGCAACCGCTTATTGTGTAGGTGACATATCAGTGTGTGGGTCACTGATGAGATAGAAGAGTGACCTGGCTCTTGTGTATTTTGAGACGGCGCTACATGTATTTTTTCTGCAAGTGGGAGACCGCTAATGTTATAGGGTCGGCCCAGACTTCATCAGGAGTGTGACGAGTGAAATAGTACGACAGCAAGGAAGGATCCTTGTTCATCAGTGCAGTGTCAGTCAGGCAGTGGTACTGCGCTTGATCAGCCCTTGCTTGGTTCTCTGGGTGAAGAGGGAACTTTGGAGAGGCAGCAGACCTTGGAGTTCCAGTCCACTGGAGGAGCCTGGGTGAGTCGCTACCACGACTGGACAACCGCACGAGCTATCGTCCGCCTCCATGATGAATACTCATCTGCGTCTTTGATCTTGTACATAGTTCTTCTCGTCTGGCTTTCAGCCATCCTTCTCTGTGTTGTGGTTGACGTAGTTCAGAATTAAAGTTTTTTTGTTCTCTTAGCTATGACTTTGTGCAGTGATATGACTGGTGTCTGGTCCGAGCCCCCTTGGGGTTTGGAACCCTAGGTGAGGGAGGGGAGGTTAAGCTGTCCCGGCTTGTGTGGGGCCTGGTAGATGTAGAGTGCTATTGAGGTGGTTGGAGCAAAGGCAGGGGATAGTATCTATCGTGGCAAACCAGTCCAAGCCCCGGCGGTCTTGTCACAGTACTAATTCTGTCACAGTATCACATAAAGTCGGTGTTTGTAGTTTGGTGGATAGTAACTTGACAACTTACATATCTGCATCGCCAACTCATGTATTCTCCCATACACCACTTTCAGATGATTGCTGAAGAGGTCTCTCTCTTCTATGTTCTTAAACATGCTTATCTGACCGAAGTACCGTGACGTTTCCCAGTTGTTTTTTCAACCGCGCCATTCTCAAGTATCCATATGATACCAAGATATTAAAACCTCTGTGTGAGAGAGTTTTAACAAGACAAATGTCTTGGCCATTTAAGTACACCTGCAAATCTCGTCTTGTGTGTGTATTTCAATACATTTTTACTTCCGTATGTTGTATAATGCTGAATATGTAGTTATGCTGTTGTTTTATCACATCTGACTACGTGTTCCTGTTGGCTTGTTTGTGTATTGAATGATATGTTGCTGTTTTTAATAAAGTGACTGTATTTTAATTGTTAGTGTTCAGTTTTGAGTTTGTATAAAGTGTGTGCTCACTGTGTGGTTTCTCCAAGCGTCACGAGTTGGGATATCCTTTGTCATGAATTACCCCAATGTGTGTAATGCATGATCGGGGCATTCCAAGCAGTGGCGCTTAGATGTAATGTATTAAACATGTATCAACAATTTATACAGGTAATACATTTTTACATGAAGACGCAGACAAATTAAAATAAATACGTTTTGCGTACAATTTGTCCGCTCAGAATATCGCTCTCTCATTTAATTCATTCACTCTGTCATTCATTCGTCTTTCATACAAAATAGTATTTTGTTAAAATATATAGATAAAGTTGAGGTAAGTGTTATTGCCCTTAGAAAAATGGATTAGGCGCTATGTTCCCTTTAAGGTAAGAAGTAATTTTTGTACGTGTAATCAAAAAATGGTTTATACTTTAAATAGAAAAAATTGTATAGGAAAAATATTTCACCTATGAGTGGAAATACTCGTAATATTATGGTAGAAAATCTACAAGTTATAGGTTGACATATTTTATATACATAATAATTAAATACAAGTGTAATACATATTACCTAATAGTAACTTAATTAATTAACTAACTCCAGCGACGATGTGTGTTGTCCTCCTGTTGTCCGTGTGTCGTGCCATCAATGTTAACAGTTAATATAGCTGTCCTTTGCATGTTGTAATCGACGTAGTTCTATTTCGGCTGTTTGCGAAGTTTCTTAGCAATAGCGAGTATGCAGTGTTCTTAATCTTTACAGATGACTGTCAGTTCACTGGTTGAAATCATTTCACAGATATTATATATATCGCTCGGATTGTTTTTACCACCTTGGCAATTGGTAAAATAGGGTTCTCAAAGTGTCATGTTCGTGGGTGTTATACGTAACGTATTCACTTGGGCGTTGTTACTTCTGAATGAAAGTTCTTTAGTAGGTGTAGAGGTACACTGTTCTATGCCACAGACTAAAATATCACAGCTTCTTATATGGCGAATAGTTCATGTGCCTAATGTTCGTCTGCTGGTGCATTAGTTTGCCGTGATTAAAAAGTCAGCAATAATGTTATCAGTGCCCTTGATATGGTGGATTTCGAAGTCGAAATCCTGGAGAAGAAGACACCATCTTTCCAAACGATGGTTCTTCGGAACACCTTGCTTAAGTACCAGCAGTGGCGAACTATCGGTTAAAACAACAAAATGCGAACCTAAGAGGAACTTAGATAATCGACGCATACACAAAAATAGACTTAGTGCCTCCAACTCAACTGTGGCGTAATGAATCTCTGCCTTTTTCAGCTTGCGGCTGACGTAGAGTATCGGATGTCTCGTGCCTTGATATTTTTGCATCAGGCACCCTCCAATGGCGATAGCACTCGCATCTGTGGTTAGAATAAAGGGTATATCTATGTTTGGTAATCTTAATACTGGTGGGTTAGAAAAAAATTGATTTCAATTTGCACATTGCATCCTCTAAGCGGATACTCTTACAAAATTTTTCTGGATGATCTTTTGTCAACAGATTAGAAAAAACTGATGTGAGTTCTGCCCAGTTTGGTATAAACTTGGCATAATAGTTTATGAGACCTAATAGGCTTCTAACCTGTTTCTTTGTAGTTGGAACTTCTAGGTTGAGAATTTTTGATACTATTTTATCATCTGTCAATAGTTTGCCTTCGGGGATCTTATGACCTAGGAAGTCTATCTCTTTATAGCCTATTTCAACCTTGGAAGGTTTGATAGTGAGTCCAAAAAGCAAGATTTGGTTAAAGACTTGTTGGAGAGTAAGTAAGTGAGAAGTCATGTTTGAAGAATGGATGCATATATCATCAATATAAGATTGCACGTCCATGATGCCGTGTAATAGAAGTCTGGTTAACCTGACAAATGTGGCGGGAGCATTCTTGAGACCAAACGGAAGATATCTCCATTCGTACAGCCCAAGGGGTGTAGCGAATGCTGTTATATGCCTAGAAGAGGGTTCTAGTGGCACTTGCCAGTAACCTTTAGCTAAATCAAGCTTAGAAAATAAGGATGATTGAGACATATTCAAGATGAGGTCTTCACAGCTGTTCATTGGCTCAGCATCTGTCGTGGTTATGGTATTTAATTTCCTATAATCTATGCACAAACGAATGATTTTGTCCTTCTTTTTCACCAGAACAATCGGCGCAGAATATTGGGACACAGATTTCTGTATTATTCTATTTTTCTCTAAGTCCAAAATTTCTTTATCTAAATTCGCTCTATAATGTAAAGGAATCGAATATGGTCTATATTTAATCGGTGTCAGATCCGTCAACACAATTGAATGTGTTATTTTGTCAGTCCGTCCAGGTTTGTTTGAGAAGATAGTTCTATAGTCGTTCAGAAGAGACAAAATGTCTTGTCGCTGCTGTTGTGTCAAGGTGTCAGAGATTTGTATGTCATTCATAGTACTGTCGTCGTTCATAGTTGGTACTGGAATTTCTGTATTGTCTGAGTCCGTCTGATTTATTACTGACGCTACTGTTTGTAAGTTGTCTTCAATGTCCTTGTCGTCGTTGTCGAGACTAATAGTTGTCAATGCGTCGTTACCTTGGTCGTCTTTGTCGTTATCCCATATCGTCGGTACTGTAAATATGTTTCCGTCGTCTTCATTGTCACAAGAATGAGTCGTTAACGATGCTTCGTGTGTCGGGGTGTCATTCCGTCGAGTAACTGTCGTTTCGTTTCTGTTGTCATTCTTGTCAGTCTGGTTATTGTCATCTGTTATCTGCGTCTGCTTGTTCGTGTCACTGTAATTTCTAGAATAGTAAGGTTTTAACATATTTACATGGAATATTTTCAACTTTCCATTCAAAGAAATTTCGTAGTCAACTTCCGAAATTCTTCTCACAACTTTAAATGGTCCCTGCCAAGAGGTTGATAGTAAATCTCTCTTGTCAGGTAGTAATAGTAAAATATCTTGATTTGGTTGTAATACAATCGTTTTTGCCCCTTTGTTGGCGTACTGCCTGTACCTAAAACCTTTCTCCTGTAATGATGTTCTGGCCAGTATACAGGATCTAATGATTTTGTCTCTGGTGTCAGTGACCAAATCATAGGTGGAAACTGGTAATTGGGTGGTTACAGGTTGTGATATTAAATCTCTATAAATCGTGAGAGGTCCTCTTGGGTTCGCTCCATATATCAATTCGAACGGAGAGAACCCTGTACTTGATTGTGGGACTTCTCTGTATGCGAACAGCACCGTTGGGAGAAGTATATCCCAATCGGCTGGATTTTCAGCTATCACCTTGGATAACATATGTTTTAGGTCCCCATTTAGTTTTTCGCAGATTCCATTCGCGGCCGGTCGATAGGGACTCGTAAAACATTGTTTTATGCCTAGTAACTTAGTTACCGATTGGGTGGCATTAGATATGAATTGTGTTCCTCTATCTGATATTATTTTCTCCGGAAAGCCAAAACGGGAGAATAACTGAAATAATGCGTCCGTCACATCCTTAGAGGAGATAGATTTTAATGGAATCATTTCTGGCCACCTTGAACATACATCCACAAGTGTAAAAATGTATCTATTTCCTTTGTTTGAGATGTGGTTCAAAGGACCTACTAAATCAACCGCCACGATTTGAAATGGTCTCGAGGCAGTTGTGGTTGATTGAATTTCTGCCGTAGGGTTTTTCCCCTTTTTGATCAGTTTTTGACAGGTGTCACATGATTTACAATGGGTATTTATGTCTTGGCAAAATTTAGGCCAATAAAATTGACTCAGGACTCTGGCCCTGGTTTTTTCGTAACCCATATGACCTCCGAAAGGTGAGTCATGGGCTATATGTAGCACTTTCTCGCGATGTGCCTGAGGCAAAACCACTTGCTCTATCGTGGTTTGGTCTCTGGTGTATAATCTCGTTAGAACATTATTATTTAGTCTAAATGTCCAAGAAGCGTTTTTGGTTAATTTTGGCTTTAATCCTACTAGCCGAAAGTATTGTGAAAGAGTTGGATCAGCTTTTTGTTCTTCTATAAACTCGGTGGTGGTAATAATAGGTGAGATGATTTGTAGTGCTTCCTGAAGTTGGTCAGTGTGGGTTTTGTGTGTCGTTTGTCTTGTTACTATATTAGTGTGTTGTGTGTGTTGTTGCACATTTACAGGCTCACTAATTTGTGGATCGATGGCGTCCTCAGTTCGAGGTGTTAATCTGATGGTATCTTTGAAAGATTCGACCGCCCCTGTATTCTGCACCTCTGTGAATTCATCTCGAATTACGTCATCGGTTGTCTCCCTTGTGCTTTTGGCAGTTTGAGACAAGCACGCGTGGTTTTTCACTTTGGAATAGTTGCTTGGTTTTTGGACACAGTTTTTCTGTTCCCATTCTCTGATTTCCTTTTCAGAGCAAGATCTTATGTTGGGAAGATTCCCAAGGATGATTCCAGCGACAGGATTTTCTAGTACTGCGCATAGCACTTGTCCTGATATAAAAGGTGTCCGAATTTCGGCAAGTGCGAGGGGGTATCTTTCGATCGTGCCTGCGAATGTGCGACACGTTACGTATTTGTGTGTGTAGTCTTTGTCACTAACTAATGTTCTCTTAATTCCACAAAGAGTCGCTCCGGAATCTCGTATTAATGTACATTGTTTGTTATTTACAAAACCTGTTGCATAATTTAATTTGACTGTTGGTGTTAAGGCTGCGTTGGCCATTTCGTTAGCAACTGGGATTGTGTGGCCACATAACAGAGTTGTATCCAACTGAAATTTTGCACAGGTATTACATTTGTTATCAGTGATGGTGTCAATGATTTGTACTGCATTGCCTAACTCACTCGAACTTTCATTCTGGATGTCGCATTCGTTCTGTTGTTCAATTTCTTCGTCTGAGGTTGTGTCTATTAATGCGGCATTGGCCTGCTTCAACATCTTTCTACCATCACAAACTGATGAAAAATGGCCATAGCTCGAGCAAAAAAAAAACATTTAACCGCTCTCTGATATGCGTTTCTTTTGTTCTTTTGTTTTTCCACTACCATTTGGAGATGATGTGGATAATTTGGTGATTTGTCGCACATCGCGTACTCTTCGTGTGTCAGATGACAATACTGACATTTGACTGGTTTTGTGAACTTAGAGCGTTGTTTGAACTTATGTTCATTTGGTTTTGAGTACTTGGTGTTTGTAACCGCTGCTGTTTCATTTTGGCTCATGTTTAACTGGAAAATATCGCGGTTCGCTGTAAAGTATGCGCTCCCCTTGGTTTCAATTTCTTGGATAGTTTTACAATCCATTTGTCTCAAAAATTTAGAAAAAGGTGTTGGAATTGTAGTAATAATGTTATCAATGATAATTAACTCTTTCAGTTTATCATGGTTGTTATTTGTTTTTGCTGAGGTTATCCATTTTGTACAAATATCCTGCACAGTAGACACGTAGTCAATGAAGGTTTGATTAGGTAGAGGTGCTAATTTTGAGAACTGAAGTTGATAGCCTGCTGTATCTAGTGAGAAATGTTGGAGTATTCTTTGCTTTAAATAATCATAATCTTTCCTCATCTCTTGTGGAACTGTCTCTATCACTTTTAAGGGCTCTAATGCTAAATTTCTCATCAGAATAAATGACCAGTCGACTTTTGCGACCTTATGGTAAGTCATCAAACACTCGAAGTTCTCTAAGTATGCGCTTATAGAGTCTCCTGAACAAAACGGTTTGACAAGGCCTTTATATTTGTTGTATTTTTGTTCATCTTCTTTGCTTTTAATTTTGTTCACTGACATTTCTACGTTGGAGTCAATTTCCATTTGTTTTAGTTTTATCTGTGTCTCTGCATTTAACTGGGCTTGTTTGGTCGCGGCCTCAAGCTCCATTTTCTTCTCTTCCATTTGCATTTGCATCTTTTTCTCTTCTGCCTCAATTTGCATCTGTATCTTTTTATCTTCTCTTTCTGCTTGCAACTTTTTCTCTTCTGCCTCAATTTGCATCTGTATCTTTTTCTCTTCTCTTTCTGTTGCTCTTTCTTCTCGTGCAATATTTTCTGAGTGTGTCTTTTGTGCCCATTCTGAAAGTTTTTCTTCTTTATATCCTAGCCTAATACCTAATTCAATGCACTGTTCTAATGTTGACATCTTGTATTTTAGTTATTGTTTACTTTCTTGAAATTAAATCCCTTTGAAATTATTTTGGGTGTACAAAAGTTGGTTATCCCCCCTCAATGTTTACATTCAAATTTATATGAAAAGATCTACTTGATTACAACATTAGCATATACATACAAATCAATACAAAGAAAAAATGTTACAATGGATGAGGGTGAGTATCGCTTAGGGATGTAATGAGCATGAAATGAAACTCATCTTATTTTCCCTGAGCTCTCGACTGTAGACTTGTTTTCTCGCCACTGCTGGAGAACAGGTTACATACACGATATTTCGCGGAACAATCTGATGTTGGAATAAAAAAAAATTAGTAACTGTCACTGTAATTGTCACAGTCATGTCAAATATTATAAACATTATCATCAGTTCAAATATTTTTGTAGAGGGACTATGATCGCTCATTCACAGATAGCTGCAAAGTTTTTAACTTTGTCATGTATTAACGTTGATATATAATTTTTTTACTTGGCAAAACCAAGAGCTGTTTGAAAAGTAAAGCTTGTGTATGCCAAAACCGGCGCTTGGCCCCCAAATAGCCTGTCACAGTCCTAGATCTCTAGGGGATTGAAACTCGGGCTCATACAGGCAACAAACTCCGTTCAGATACAATCGAGCATCATTTATTTACATTTATATTACAGTACCCTGGCGAAGTGAGTTTTCACAAGCCAGCATTTAACAAGTTGCGTATCACAGGAGTTTACAATGAACATGATTATCACAACAACTCTAGCAGCTATCTAACATATAATAATGTATGTATAAGACCCCTAAAACACTTGGGTCTGAAACTATCAAGTCCCCTTAAGGTAAGCCCTGTTGCTTCCTCGATGTCCAGTCCGTGTCTGTCCTTCCACACGTGTCGCAATCCGACACGGGTGGTAACTCTCTCTGAGTTTCTCGTGGACCCCGCAATCAGCGGGCCCCATCAGTGTCCACGTGGCTGTGGACACACTGACCGTTCCTTCGAGAAGGCTCTAGATTATTCGAGCCTTCGAGTGACTCGGTTCTTTCCCTTTAGCTGGATTTATATCCCTTCGCCAGTGTCTCGTTCTTTTAGGTTGGTACCGCCCTTTAGGTGAGTCTGTGACACCGCGTATGCATCTTCCATCTAGCGTATCATCACTGAGCCGTACAGGGTAAGTGATGACACCTTTATTATTTTTTATACCTGATAACAGGGGTTGTCCTTTAAGTCTGCTGTCAGTGTTAGCTCACCCGACCGTGGCAGATCTCCGAAGAATGTTCCGGGCTGGTGGGGATATTAGGTGAGGTTTCCAACTATAGAAGTCGGTACACTGACTCAACTCCAGTTTCGGTAGATGACCCCCAGTTTAGAGGATGTTGACCTGTTCGCCAACTTAGTTGACCTGACACTCGGGGCCTCCCTCTTAACCCGATGGGTAAAGCAAATGTCTATGATTACTGTCTGGAAGCACGAAGGTGACCTGAGTTCATGTTGTCATTAATGGAACCACTGACACAACATGTCTTTCACAATTAGCTCCGTTGACCAAAGTTGGAACCAAAGACCTTAAACAGTTCAGCAATTAGTTCATAATGTCAATAGGCTTCTCGTCGGTAGACCTGGTGGTATGATTGGGGTAAACAATCTCATAGCCGCCATGTCTGGAATTTAAATGAGACAATCACAGGTTACCTTGATAGCGATACCATGGAGCGGTGCTGGTTATTCCGTAGCTGACACTTGGCCCTGCGTCAACCAAGAGAGCATAGGCAACTTTCTTGAGCTGGGCCTATGCTAGTCGAGAGGTTACTCGATGGCAGATTCTGCAACAAACAACCGAGTTAGTGCAACTAACCACAACCTTTCGCACAAAGGTGTGCATGGACATGGCCCTCAGCAGATAAAGAAACATTATATAAAAGATATAAATGTTCCTGTAAGACTTTTCCTTACATTGTTTTCCCCTCAGCACTATTGTTCTCCCTAAGACGATCTAATAAGGTACAGGACAGTTGGGAGGAAAACAGATAAACAAATTCAAAGTTCGACCGAAATTGCGGAGACGGTCGTCATCTCCGTAGTCAATTGTCCGACACGCCTGCCACCGCACGCAAACGACGTCACGTGTTTCCCCAAGTAATTTGAGGGGTTACTCGATATGGTCTACGTGTCACCCGCTCTCGCCCCAGCACCCGCGGCGTATACCGGAAACGCGTCGTCATACCGGCTCGCGGCGCTGTCCACAGTCGACAATTTCGGGCTTCAAGCCAGCACATGAATATTCCATGAAAAGGCTGCAAGGCCCTGCGTCTAAATATCCCCTTAAGTGGCTAGTTATTAGCTGCTAGCTCCGAGGATTGGTTTTCATCATGGATGGTAAAGCCATCCCTCTCCTCACACTAATTTTAGCCAAGCCCACTTAACCATACTTACAAATGTGCATACGCTAATCTGCCGGAAAGTTGTCGGCGCGGACACAATAACGCTCAAACAACCGACACTTAACTATAACACTTTAAAGCATAACTTCCTTTCACACATGGAAATAACTGGGATAACCACTGCCTAAGCCGTCAGGTGCATTTGAGCGCCATCGTGACAGTTCACAGCCAGTTTCCACAGACGTCCTTAGAACAGCCTAACACGGCAACAAAGACTAAACCACTAGTTCTCTTTGGTACGTCAACACCGTTGTTATGGCGTGCAGCGTTTTCCCCCGTGCAATTTGGTGCGCGCGGTGCTAATCAATTCCTTTTGTGAACCTAGTGCACAAAACTATAATATTCAGATCTATTCTAGCAGAGGACAACGAGAAATGTATCTCAAAACTGAGTTTTCCTGGTGACAAATCACCCGTATAGCATAGTCGCCAGCAGAATCTCAGGCGTTTCGCAACACCGGAAACGACAGAACTGATCGATTGGCTAAGGAAGGAGCAAAATAAGAACAGTCTGATGTGCCCGTTACATATCACCAAAAAAAAAGAATGATCAAATCAGTCAGAAGGCCACCAAAACCTGCTCAAGACGACTACCACGTTATGGACAGACCAGAACAAGTCATTATTCTGCACATCAGAACAGGACACAATAGATTACGCAACCACATGTATACAAAATTCAAGATTGGTGAAACAGCCATGTGTACATGTGGATTGGCGTCGCAGACAGCAGAGCACATACTCCAAGACTGCCCAAAATATAACATATCTAGGCAAACCTTCTGGCCTAGAGAAACGACAGTGGAAGATAAACTCTATGGACCGCTGTGTGAACTGAAAAGGAGAGTTAAATTTATACAAGAGACAACATTGCAGTTATAGACATATTTAAGGTGAACGAAAGAAGAAGAAGAAGAAGAAGAAGAAGAAGAAGAAGAAGAAGAAGAAGAAGAAGAAGAAGAAGAAGAAGAAGAAGAAGAAGAAGAAGAAGAAGAAGAAGAAGAAGAAGAAGAAGAAGAAGAAGAAGAAGAAGAAGAAGAAGAAGAAGAAGAAGAAGAAGAAGAAGAAGAAGAAGAAGAAGAAGAAGAAGAAGAAGAAGAAGAAGAAGAAGAAGAAGAAGAAGAAGAAGAAGAAGAAGAAGGAAGAAGAAGAAGGAAGAAGAAGAAGAAGAAGAAGAAGAAGAAGAAGAAGAAGAAGAAGAAGAAGAAGAAGAAGAAGAAGAAGAAGAAGAAGAAGAAGAAGAAGAAGAAGTAGAAGAAGAAGCATTACATTACGAAGGTCAAGGACTCTTTACAAAAATAGATAATTAGAAAGAAATTTTATCAAAAATGTTAAAACAATCATAACAATCTCTATTTATTCATATCGAACTGTTTACACTGTTTATAATTATGCTGTCCTCCCTCTATATATTCATACCTTACTGTCTATACACCTCTATATATTCATATCGGACTGTTCACACACCTTTAGCTTACACAAATCCTATCTGGCCCTCAGGCAGCCTAACTATACGTAAACTTTGTAGCCAAAAGAGCGCTATTGTTCAAACCACCTTAGTAGTTATGTCAATTTATTGTGTGTCTTTTTCTTTGTTTATCTATTTGTGTTGTCCTGTCTTTATTAAAGATTATCAGAATCGAAACGTCGGCCTTCCTTTGTTGTCCTATTGTACTTATTTGTTATTTTATTATTTAATTTTATATATTTATTGATTGAAGTCACACTTTGTTTTCACGTGTGTACGATGGATTTCCTTGTAAGGTATGCGAATATGCATTGTGTCTGTGTTTAGTATGTCTCTTCTTTTCGCAGGAGCTAAATTTACCTAATTGTTTCCAATATACAATATAATCTGGAACACGTGTTGTGCGTCGATTGCATGGCGTATAATATGAGTATCGAACCCAAGTGTCTCCGGCTAGTGAGCATCCATGTATTGTCATATCTACTGAACTAGACTGGAGACAATTAGCATTCATGCATTGTCATATCTGCTGAACTATAGGTGGACAGTTAGCATTCATGTATTGTCATATCTGCTGAACTAGACTGGGGAACAGTCAGAATCCATGTATTCTTATCTCTGTTGAAGTATACAGGACAGTGAGCACCCACGTATTGTCATATCTGCTGAACTAGACGGGGTCGTTTGTGTGTATAGCAAGTGTGGTAATTTCACTTGTGTTTACAATTGACCACTGAGGGAGCGATGTTACATTTGTGCACCTACAATGTTATTTGACGTCATGGTTGACCTCGTAATGTGGGGTACAACCCAAACATTTGATAAAGAATTATTCGAAACTTCCTGTTGTAGAAAATGAAAATAGGAACTTCTAATGCTGTACCGAGTGTAATAGTTAGCATTGTGAAGATGTTGACTATTGCCAAAATGATAACATTCATGGCGCTACCTACTGTCGGTTCATAATATTGGTAGAGGAAAAGAAACCTGGTGACAAAAAATGAGATGCATACAAGAAGCAGTGTCTTTGTTGTTCTATTTCTTGACTTTTTCTTGCCTGAGTTGAGTGACAGCAGGCGACGATTGTGACGAGTGATTGACAGTTTGGCTGCGATCACAACACATCCCAGGAACACCAAGACAAGAGGGATTATATACAAAAGTGTGATTGTTACATACATTCCCATTTTCCCGATGGCCCCATATTGTACTCTTAACGAACCCTCAGATGTGATGTTGTGAAATGATTCGTCTATCACCAACCATGGTTTTGATGTGTATAACGTATACACAGCACAAATCATAAATGTGATGAATCCGAGTGTCCACACTCTGCTGGCGGTTACCAATGACTTGAAATGTAAAGGGCAGAAAATTGCCAGAAGTCTTTCCGCTGTTATCCACAGTATGACAAAGGTAGCCGCTGTACTACTGAGGTCTACCACGTCAATATCAAGATTAGACAACACATAAAGGAGGTATGCACAATGATTTGGTACGTGAAGAATTCGTGCTATAGTGTTTATACGTTCCATACCGCCAACCATTCGTTGTAGTGTGAGAATATCCGATAAGCTTAACTGGAACAAAAGGATGTTAGATGGTTTCCTCAACCCGCTCTTCTTCAGAACACATAAACTGATGAGGCAACCAACGAGGCCTCCTATGGCTATCACTTGGAAGACGACGTAGTTCATGTACCAATATAATTCTAGAAAGTTTTGTAGTGAAAGAGCCAGGCTCCAGGCTTCACCCAGAAACATGATTACAGAGTTGCCAGTGATACTTTGTGCCCTGTTGGTTAAATTCTGGTCGTACTCGACGTTCTCTTCACTGTTGTCCACTGACATAGGGGAGCTGGACAGCGTCATCAAGTCCCGTGACTGGGTCGTGTCTTGATTTCGTCGCTTATCAGATGACCCGATGTCTGCTACAGCTTCAGAATGATGGTCAACGCCTGGAGGACGTGGCTGTACCTGGGAAGTCCCTGGTGGATGTGACGTGACGTCCTTGTCGGCATTCGTGCCGTGACCATGTCTACTACAGCAACCAGTCCTTGCCTGGACATCAGTCATCATGGATGTAGAGCTCTGCATATCTGGAGAAGTCTGTATGTCTGGAAAAGTCTGTATTTCTGAAAATGTCTCAATTCCAGGAGAAATCTGTATCGCTGGGGATGTATGTTGTCCTGAGGGTGTATGTATTCCTGGAGATGTATGTATTACTGCAGATGAATGTACTCCTGTAGAAGACTCTGTTCGTAGAGAAGTCTGTATTCCTACAGAAGTCTTTATTCCTGGAAAAGTCTGCATTCCTTGAAAAGTCTGCATTACCGAATAAGTTTGTATAATCGAACTCATTATGGATAATATGAAAACATTGACGAGTGACCTTGGAAGCATGGTCATTCCGAAGGTCATGTTTACGAACCTGACCTCGATGCAAATGTAGGTCACTGCACTAGATCCATGATCTTAAGTTACAAACGTGGAACCAGTTCTGCCTGTGCTGTGGTTAGAAACGTAGCTTATTTATTATAGAATTCTTGTCGTTTTATTTTCTATCGTTGTCAGTTTTCTTACAGACCCTGCCATGATTTTACTCTACACGGTAGCTATAACGATTCACACCCACTGATTATTTTGATGATTGATATGACTGAGTTCGTGTAGTTTGACTTTCCAGCTTCGGACAAACAGGATTAAATTGAGACTAGGTCACTAAACACCGGCGTGTTAGCGAAGTTAATAGGTAGTCACCCGTGAAAGTGAGGAAGGACTGGCCACCTATTGCCGCCAAGTCTACAAAATGTGATGACCTTTCACATCACGTACCCATATAAGAAAATTGCTTCAGGACACATTGTACATTTTAAGTCAGTCAAACGTGTCACTTTTAACGTGTGCCTATTTTGAGACGAAGCCACACAAAGGTATAACATGTAACGTTTATATATTTTTTAAACATTTAGCATGAACGTATAGTTGAGGTGGTCACACCACGGGCAACAGTCTTGGCTGACTGGCTAAACTACATGAGTGAAGTAGGGGTAATATCCTACTAAGGGAATGTCCATCCCTAGTACACAAAGACTGGGACGGTGGAGAAGGCGGATGAATCTACATAGATCAACGGCTTCGAAAGTGAAACAGCCGAGTGTGTGGCACACATGAGGTGTGTTCAGGACACGATAGTGAACATGGCTGGCCATCGTGTTAGAGATTGGGACCTCACCATGTAATAACCCACAAATAGCAATGAGATCACAACAAACGGACAATAGCGATGCTGGTAATTCTTGACCCACTGGAAATGAGCCTGTTGTAAATATTCTCAGCGAAAAGACAACTCCTACAGTCACTATTGAATTGTACAATCACGAAGCATCTCACATTCTTTTGAAAGGGTGCATTCTGACAATACCTACCTGAAAAGTAGATGGAGGTGTCTGAGAATTGGTACGTGGAACGTACTGTATCAAGCAGGGAAATTTGTCAACCTGATTTCAGAAGCAAAAATCATTAATGTAGATGTTTTAGGGGTATCAGACACAAGATGTATACTGCACAATGTGCGGTCAAGCTGAAAAACATCTGATGGGTGCAGAAATGTGGTTTCTGAGGAAAATGCAAAACAATACCATGGACAGACAGAAAAACCAATGACCAAGTACTACAGGAGACAAACGAAAATCGTAAATTGATTAGAGAAATTAGACGTAGACAGTCAACATTTTTTGGACATCTTATGAGAAGAAATGGATTGGAGAACTTAGTGATAACTGGCAAAATCGAAGGGAACAGACCAAGAGGAAGACCGAGAGGAAAATACCCAGATGGCTTGGCCACATGGCATGGACGAGACAGGAACACTGAGCTGATCCACGACTTTGGTGATCGAGTGAAATGGTGAGCCATGACCGCCCACGCTTTCCGGCATGGTACATGATTGATTGATTGATTGACACAAGATGGACGCACGCTAGTTATATTAGGAGAAAGATTACATATTCATTAATTCGGGCGGAGATTAGCATGAGAGAGGAGTAAGAATTTTAGTGAAAAGAAATTCAGAGAAAAATATTAGTAGATTCTGGGCTCATAAAGATAGAGTGATACTACTCAAAATTAAGGCAAGAACTTTTGACATAGTAATTCTTCAGGCCTATGCTCCAACAACTTATTATAGTGATGAACAGCTAGAAAAATATTATGAAGACCCACAACAAACACTGAAAGTTGTAATAATCATCAGAGGTCGTAATTGACATAGGAGACATGAACTCAAAGGTTGGAACAACTAAATATAAGCAGAGAGTAGGGCAACATGGGATGGGAAATAGAAACGACAGAGGAGATCGGCTGATACAGATTTGTGAAGAAAACAATCTTTTTATTTGTAACACATTTTTTCAACATAACCCTAGGAAACTGTATACGCGGAAAAGCCTTGGAGATAGAACAAGAAACCACATTGCCTATATGCTTAGAAATAGATTTAAAAACAATGTTAAACATGCCAAAATATACCATGGTGCTGATGTCAACTTTGACCACAATAAATCATGTAGTCTTATGATTATAATTAAAACACAGGAAAACGGACATGGAAGACACCTCAAATAGATATATCGGCATTGAAACAACCAGACATAAGTCAACTATACCTGATTGAAGAAAAAACAATAAATATGAAAGACTAATTGTTGAAAGGCCGATCTCCCTGGCCTAGGAGTTAGCAGCTTTCTCCATAACTCCGAATACTCTCGTGGTTGACATGAGCGCACGAGAATTAGAAGCGGTTCGAGTCCCGCCCGTGACTTATGAGAGTACGGAGCCGGTCGCTCAGAATGCAATGGCAAACTACTGAGCGTAATCTTGCCAAGAAATCAACAATCAGCTGAAAGATGCTGGTGTTGACAGCGATGTCCTGTAAAGGATATTCAAAACATTTAATTGTTGAAAGTGTAGAACAATATAGACGTGAAAATCCCGAGGATAAGATTAATACAAAATGGGAATGTGTAAACATCAGTACACAGATTACAAATACCACATTGCCAGTGAAGGTAAATAAGAATAAGCAATTGATGCATAACCCAAGACATCTTGAGTAAAATGACTCAAAGAAAGAAAGCAAACGAAACTCCAGAATATATATTAATAGGCAGAGAAATACGCCACATGAGCAGAGTTGCCAAAGAAGAGTGGTTGCAGGAAAAGAATGTAAATAAATAGAGAATTTAGACCTAAACGACAACTCGAAGGAATTGTATGAACATATAAAATGATTTACAAAGAAGAAAAATAACATCAAATGGTTGTATTAGAGGAACAAAATGGTGACATAATTAATAATACCGACATAATAAACAGATGGACAGAATACACCACATCATTAACATAATGCAGATTGATTTATAAGATTATGGCTCTACCACCACATCACCCACCTAGTGCAGATTGATCTATCAGATTATGGCTCTACCATCACATCAGCCACCTAGTGCAGATTGATCTATCAGATTATGGCTCTACGACCACATCACCCACCTAGTACAGATTGATCTATAAGATTATGGTTCTACCACCACATCACCCACCCAGTGCAGATTGATCTATCAGATTATGGCTCTTGCTTCACTTGCACACACCGCCTTATCCCGTGTAAAGAGGTCATTGACTTTACTTACTGTCGCAAGCTAACTGGACACCTCAACCCTGTGAGTGCCCAGAACCCACCCTGGACTGTGGGTTCATTTAGTGAACGTGACCAGTTCAAATATTTGCACAACCCATTAGGGAACAGGGGGTTGGGTAATTTAAAATCGCCAAATGTTCACCACGCCAGAAATCCAGCAAGCACGCATTGATTTATTCTCACAGCTTCTGCTGTGGCCTTTCTCCAGATCGTAAATTACAGCCATTTGTGTTGTACTTTTAATGTTGCGTACAGCGTTATCTTAGTCATTGTTGGATGTTATATAAAACAAGATAACAGACACATGAAAGTTATTAACGCCCAGTAACAATCGCGAGTAGGCAAGACAGAAAATTGACTGGAGTTATCAAATTATTCCCTTTAGAACAGAAGTTATTGAAGACAGGATTGCCAGAGTTCATCATTTGGGCGAGTCACGCTGTTAAACTTCATGACATTGTTCAGTAAACAGAGCACATCAAACGGAAATATTTGATTCAAAATGATTAGCTTCGGGAGTCTGACAATCACAGAGACAGTACGGCAACATATATCAAAGGTCAACTCGTTCACATCATCAGCTTAATTTCTTGCCTTTTTGATTTACACTTCCAATGCTTCCCGATAACATTTCTATAATCTGAATTAGACGAAAACTCAAGATAACAGAAAGAATAAATAAACTACAGCACGATGCACATGAAATAAAGTAAACATCTAAAAGTATGTTGAAAGATCGCGAGGGAAAACTACCTGACGAATGAATACAAAACTTATTTAGTAGAGCCAGATCAAAGACAGCACTGGGAAATTTGTGGAAGACAAAAGACATTAAACTAAGCAGGGACATCATAATATTGCATTCTAATGTTAAAAATGTACTACATTGTGGATCTGAGACACGGAGAACAAAGAAAACAATTACGAATAAACTACAAAACATTCACTAATAGCGCGGAATAGAAGACATAAAATGTATGACAGAATTACCAATGTGGAGCTCATGGAGAGAACTAGACAAATACCAGTGAACCAATGTGGAGCTCATGGAGAGAACTAGACAAATACCAGTGAACCAATGTGGAGCTCATGGAGAGAACTAGACAAATACCAGTGAACCAAGAGGTAAAGAAATGAAACTGGCGCTGGATAGAACATACATTGAGAAAACATAGGAATGGTATAACTAGAAACGTCTTAGTGTGGAACACACCGGATAACACAAATAGAGGACTATGTAAAATAACACAGAAACGAGTAGGAGAAGGAGAGAAAAAAAAACATAATAAAAATCTTAGTATGGGGAGGACATAGTATTGAGATGTGTGGGATAGCTAAGGATAGAAGATCATGGGTGGATCTGTATGGGATAACTAAAGATATTAGAATATAAGTGGAGCTGTATGGGATAGCTAAGGATATTAGAACATAAGTGGAGCTGTATGGGATAATTAAGGATATTAGAATATAAGTGGAGCTGTGTGTGATACTATGGATATTAGAAAATAAGTGGAGCTGTATGGGATAACTAAGGATATTAGAACATAAATGGAGATGTATGGGATAACTAAGGATATTAGAACATAATTGGCAATGTGTGGAATAACTTAGGATATTAGAACATAAGTGGAGCTGTATGGGATAACTAAGGATATTAGAACATAAGTGGAGCTGTGTGGGATAACTAAGGATATTAGAACATAATTAGAGCTGTGTGGGATAACTATGGATATTAGAAAATAAGTGGAGCTGTATGGGATAACTAAGAATATTAGAACATAAGTGGAGCTGTATGGGATAACTAAGGATATTAGAACATAAGTGGAGCTGTGTTGGATACATAAGTATATTAGAACATAAGTGGAGCTGTGTGGGATACTATGGATATTAGAACATAAGTGGAGCTGTATGGGATAACTAAGGATATTAGAACATAAGTGGAGCTGTATGGGATAACTAAGGATATTAGAACATAAGTGGAGCTGTATGGGATAACTAAGGATATTATAACATAAGTGGAGCTGTGTGGGATACATAAGGATATTAGAACATAAGTGGAGCTGTATGGGATAACTAAGGATATTAGAACATAAGTGGAGCTGTATGGGATAACTAAGGATATTAGAAAATAAGTGGAGCTGTATGGGATAACTAAGGATATTAGAACATAAGTGGAGCTGTATGGGATAACTAAGGATATTAGAACATAAGTGGAGCTGTGTGGGATAACTAAGGATATTAGAACATAAGTGGAACTGTGTGGGATAACTAAGGATATTAGAACATAATTGGCGATGTGTGGAATAACTTAGGATATTAGAACATAAGTGGAGCTGTATGGGATAACTAAAGATATTAGAACATAAGTGGAGCTGTGTGTGATACTATGGATATTAGAAAATAAGTGGAGCTGTATGGGATAACTAAGGATATTAGAACATAAATGGAGATGTATGGGATAACTAAGGATATTAGAACATAATTGGCAATGTGTGGAATAACTTAGGATATTAGAACATAAGTGGAGCTGTATGGGATAACTAAGGATATTAGAACATAAGTGGAGCTGTGTGGGATAACTAAGGATATTAGAACATAATTAGAGCTGTGTGGGATAACTATGGATATTAGAAAATAAGTGGAGCTGTATGGGATAACTAAGAATATTAGAACATAAGTGGAGCTGTATGGGATAACTAAGGATATTAGAACATAAGTGGAGCTGTGTTGGATACATAAGTATATTAGAACATAAGTGGAGCTGTGTGGGATACTATGGATATTAGAACATAAGTGGAGCTGTATGGGATAACTAAGGATATTAAAACATAAGTGGAGCTGTATGGGATAACTAAGGATATTAGAACATAAGTAGAGCTGTGTGGGATACTATGGATATTAGAACATAAGTGGAGCTGTATGGGATAACTAAGGATATTAGAACATAAGTGGAGCTGTATGGGATAACTAAGGATATTAGAACATAAGTGGAGCTGTATGGGATAACTAAGGATATTAGAACATAAGTGGAGCTGTGTGGGATACATAAGGATATTAGAACATAAGTGGAGCTGTATGGGATAACTAAGGATATTAGAACATAAGTGGAGCTGTATGGGATAACTAAGGATATTAGAAAATAAGTGGAGCTGTATGGGATAACTAAGGATATTAGAACATAAGTGGAGCTGTATGGGATAACTAAGGATATTAGAACATAAGTGGAGCTGTATGGGATAACTAAGGATATTAGAACATAAGTGGAGCTGTGTGGGATAACTAAGGATATTAGAACATAAGTGGAACTGTGTGGGATAACTAAGGATATTAGAACATAATTGGCGATGTGTGGAATAACTTAGGATATTAGAACATAAGTGGAGCTGTATGGGATAACTAAAGATATTAGAACATAAGTGGAGCTGTGTGGGATACATAAGGATATTAGAACATAAGTGGAGCTGTGTGGGATAACTAAGGATATTAGAACATAAGTAGAGCTGTGTGGGATAACTATGGATATTAGAAAATAAGTGGAGCTGTATGGGATAACTAAGGATATTAGAACATAAGTGGAGCTGTATGGGATAACTAAGGATATTAGAACATAATTAGAGCTGTGTGGGATAACTATGGATATTAGAAAATAAGTGGAGCTGTATGGGATAACTAAGGATATTAGAACATAAGTCGAGCTGTATGGGATAACTAAGGATAAATGGAGATGTGTGGGAGAACTAAGGATATTAGAACATAAATGGAGCTGTATGGGATAACTAAGGCTATTAGAACATAAGTGGAGCTGTGTGGGATAGCTATGGATATTAGAAAATAAGTGGAGCTTTATGGGATAACTAAGGATATTAGAACATAAGCGGAGCTGTGTGGGATAACTAAGGATATTATAACATAAGTGAAGATGAATGGGATAACTAAGGATATTAGAATATAAGTGGAGCTGTGTGGGATAACTAATAACTAAGGATATTAGAACATAATTGGCGATGTGTGGAATAACTTAGGATATTAGAACATAAGTGGAGCTGTATGGGATAACTAAAGATATTAGAACATAAGTGGAGATGTATGGGATAACTAAGGATATTAGAACATAATTGGCAATGTGTGGAATAACTTAGGATATTAGAACATAAGTGGAGCTGTATGGGATAACTAAGGATATTAGAACATAAGTGGAGCTGTGTGGGATAACTAAGGATATTAGAACATAATTAGAGCTGTGTGGGATAACTATGGATATTAGAAAATAAGTGGAGCTGTATGGGATAACTAAGAATATTAGAACATAAGTGGAGCTGTATGGGATAACTAAGGATATTAGAACATAAGTGGAGCTGTGTTGGATACATAAGTATATTAGAACATAAGTGGAGCTGTGTGGGATACTATGGATATTAGAACATAAGTGGAGCTGTATGGGATAACTAAGGATATTAAAACATAAGTGGAGCTGTATGGGATAACTAAGGATATTAGAACATAAGTAGAGCTGTGTGGGATACTATGGATATTAGAACATAAGTGGAGCTGTATGGGATAACTAAGGATATTAGAACATAAGTGGAGCTGTATGGGATAACTAAGGATATTAGAACATAAGTGGAGCTGTATGGGATAACTAAGGATATTAGAACATAAGTGGAGCTGTGTGGGATACATAAGGATATTAGAACATAAGTGGAGCTGTATGGGATAACTAAGGATATTAGAACATAAGTGGAGCTGTATGGGATAACTAAGGATATTAGAAAATAAGTGGAGCTGTATGGGATAACTAAGGATATTAGAACATAAGTGGAGCTGTATGGGATAACTAAGGATATTAGAACATAAGTGGAGCTGTATGGGATAACTAAGGATATTAGAACATAAGTGGAGCTGTGTGGGATAACTAAGGATATTAGAACATAAGTGGAACTGTGTGGGATAACTAAGGATATTAGAACATAATTGGCGATGTGTGGAATAACTTAGGATATTAGAACATAAGTGGAGCTGTATGGGATAACTAAAGATATTAGAACATAAGTGGAGCTGTGTGGGATACATAAGGATATTAGAAAATAAGTGGAGCTGTGTGGGATAACTAAGGATATTAGAACATAAGTAGAGCTGTGTGGGATAACTATGGATATTAGAAAATAAGTGGAGCTGTATGGGATAACTAAGGATATTAGAACATAAGTGGAGCTGTATGGGATAACTAAGGATATTAGAACATAATTAGAGCTGTGTGGGATAACTATGGATATTAGAAAATAAGTGGAGCTGTATGGGATAACTAAGGATATTAGAACATAAGTCGAGCTGTATGGGATAACTAAGGATAAATGGAGATGTGTGGGAGAACTAAGGATATTAGAACATAAATGGAGCTGTATGGGATAACTAAGGCTATTAGAACATAAGTGGAGCTGTGTGGGATAGCTATGGATATTAGAAAATAAGTGGAGCTTTATGGGATAACTAAGGATATTAGAACATAAGCGGAGCTGTGTGGGATAACTAAGGATATTATAACATAAGTGAAGATGAATGGGATAACTAAGGATATTAGAATATAAGTGGAGCTGTGTGGGATAACTAAGGATATTAGAACATAAGTGGAGCTGTATGGGATAACTAAGGATATTAGAACATAGGTGGAGCTGTATGGGATAACTAATGATACTAGAACATAAGTGGAGCTGTATGGGATAACTAAGGATATTATAACATAAGTGGAGCTGTGTGGGATAACAAAGGATATTATAACATAAGTGGAGCATTTGTGGGATAACTAAGGATATTATAACATAAGTGGAGCTGTGTGGGATAACTAAGGCTATTGTAACATAAGTGGAGCATTTGTGGGGTAACTAAGGATATTAGAAGGTAAGTGGAGCTTTATGGGATAACTAAGGGTATTAGAACATAAATGGAGCTGTATGGGATAACTAAGGATATTAGGACATGAGTGGAGCTTTATGGGATAACTAAGGATACTAGAACATAAGTGGAGACGTGTAAGATGAATAAGTATATTAGAACATAAGTGGAGCTCTATGGGTTAACTAAGGATATTAGAACATAAGCGGAGCTTATGGGATAACTAAGGATATTAGAAAATAAGCGGTGATGTATGGGTTAACTAAGGATAGAAATCATGACTGGAGCTGTATGGGATAACTAAGGATGTTAGAACATAAGTGGAACTGTATGGGATAACTAAGGCTATTAGGCCATGGGTGGAGCTGTATGGGATAACTAAGGATATTAGAACATACGTGGAGCTGTGTGGGATAACTAAGGATATTAGAAAATAAGCGGATATGTGTGGAATAACTATGGATATTAGAACATAAGTGGAGCTGTATGGGATAACTAAGGATATTAGAACATAAGTGGAGCTTGGTGGGATAGCTAAGGATAGGAGGAAATGGTTGGAGATGTGTGGGATAACTACGGATATTAGTACATAGGTGGAGCTGTATGGGATAGCTAAGGATAGGAAGACATTGATGGAGCTGTAAAGGATAGCTGAGGATAGGAGGAGATGGGTGAAGCTGTACAGGATCACTAAGGATAGGAGGACATTGATAGAGCTGTTCATGAAACCGAGGATAGGATGACACGGGTGAAGCTTATAAGATAACTAAGTATAGTAGTACATTCGTGGAGCTGTTCAGGATATCTAAGGATAGGAGGACATGGGCAGAGCTGTACAGGATAGTTAGGGGTAAGAGGGAATAGGTGGAGCTGTACATATTAGCCGAGGACAGGAGGGGGTGGGTGGAACTTTACAGGATATTTAAGGATAGCATGACATGGGCGGAGCTGTACAGGATAGCTAAGGATAGGATGAAATTGACTGAGCTGTACAGTATAGGTAAGGATAAGAGGACATGGGTGGAGTTGTGTGGGATAGCTAATGATAGGAGGACATGGGTGGAGCTGTGTGGGCTAGATGAGGATAGGAGGACATGAGCGGAGCTGTATGTGATTGCTAATGATAAAAGGCGGTGAGTTCATTGAGACCATTGATCTAGCAGGAGAAATAAATGCATATGTATTGCTTTTCATTCATAGAAGTAGAGAAAAGGAGATTTAAGAAAATGTTAGATCATAGAAGCTCCTCCGTGCAGCCAGCAGGTCAGAAGGTTTCCGACCGTCAGAATACTTACTCCTTGCACAAATGTTTCAGCCTATTTAGTTCCTTAATACTCTCTTCTGGCGGGCTTACCCTGGTAATGACTTCCGCGTGTAATGTTCATGTCGGTCACTGGCAACCTGATGTCCAGCTGGTCGAAGTGTAGACCGCCTGTCACACTTACACCACAGACTGATGTCCAGCTGGTACAAGTGTTGATCGCCTCTCAAACTTATACCACAAATACGCCACTGTGTGTGCCTACCCACAAACAACCCGCCCTCCAGGAGGCGTGCCTTGTACAGCCGGTGCATTGAAGTCTAGGTTATTATCAAAGCACTGCTTATTTGATCATGAGAAAACCAGCTTCTTTCCCCCGGCCGTGTTGCCTCTATCGCCGCCTTCACATTGGCTGTTATATGGAGTCCTTGTCGCCATGCTGCCTCATGACACCCTGTCCACAGCTGAAGGAACCGCACTCCTGGAAGCGTCCAGACAAAGCCAGCTCTTCCTCTGGGCTACCTCCTATTGCTGCTGGCATGGGTTGACTTGTTCTCGCCCTGTCTCTGCTGCTCCATGAAGACGTCTTGTACCATAGCCAGCAGCTTGTTCCGTAGCTTGACTGCAGAGACTGGACTTCGGGCGACATTCCTCAATGCCGGTAATGGCTACATTGTAGTCTGTTGACCACTCCAAAACAACTATCTCTGGCACAACTGACTCCGGCGAAACTGTCTCCTATACAAGTGTCTCCGACACAACTGACTCAGGTGCAGCTGTCTCCGACATAAGTGTCTCCGACATAAGTGTCTCCGACACACTGACGCCGGCGCAACTGTCTCCGGCACAACTGTCTCTGACACAAGTGCCTTCGGCGCAAATGTCTCTGACACAAATGTCTCGAAACACAAATGTCTCCATCACATGTGTCTCAAACACAAATGTCTCCAACACAAATGTCTACAGCACAACTGTCTCCGGCACAACTGTCTCCAATACAAATGTCTCAGGCACAACTGTCCTCGGCGCAACTTTCCTCGGCACAACTGTCTCCGCCACAACTGTCTCTGACACAACTGCCCTCAGCACTGCTGTCCCCGGCAACGGTGAGCTCCTTCACAACTGTCTCTGGCACAACTGCGCTCCTTCACGACTGTCCTCGGCCACAACTGTCTCAGACACAAGTGACTCCAGCACAAATATCTCCAGCACAAATATCTCCGGCACAAATATCTCCATTACAAATATCTCCGGTACAAATATCTCCATCACAAATATCTCCGGCACAAATATCTCCGGCACAAATATCTCCGGCACAAATATCTACGGCACAAATATCTCCGGCACAACTGTCTCTGGCACAAATATCTCCGGTATAACTGTCTTCGGCACAAATATCTCCGGTACAACTTTCTCTGGCACAACTGTCTCCTTCACAAATATCTCCGGTATAACTCTCTTCGGCACAAATATCTCTGGCACAACTGTCTCCTTCACAAATATCTCCAGCACAAATATCTCCGGTACAACTTTCTCTGGCACAATTATCTCCGGTACAAATATCTCTGGCTCAAATATCTCCGGCACACATATCTCTGGCACAAATATCTCTGGCACAAATATCTTCGGCACAAATATCTCCGACACAACTGTCTCTGGCACAAATATCTCTGGCACAACTGTCTCCTTCACAAATATCTCCAGCACAAATATCTCCAGCACAAATATCTCCAGCACAAATATCTCCGGCACAACTGTTCTGGCAAAACTGTCTCCAGCACAAATATCTCCAGCACAACTATGTCCAGTACAACTGTCTCCGTCACAAATATCTTCGGTACAAATATCTCTGGCTCAACTGTCTCCTGTACAAATATCTCAGGCACAACTGTCTCCGTCACAAATACCTCCGGTACAAATATCTCCGGCACAAATGTCCACGGCACAACTGTCTCCGGTACAAATATCTCCGGCACAACTGTCTCCGGTACGAGTACAATGTTCTCGTAGTTTACTTAAGTACACTAACCATATCAGGGGAGGGTGGTCCACGGGGGGAGAGGGTAGCGTGTTTTGACGACACCCAACGCACGGAGACCAGGTCAGGCGGAGATGATATAAAGGTGCTGATGGAGCTATCAGTGTGGGAACTCTTCGGTGGGTGTAGAGGAGGGAGACGTAGCATGTGTGGGAATGTCGCGAGTGTGGGAATGTCGCGAGTGTGGGAATGTACCGAGCATGGGTATGTTCTGAGTGTAGGAATGTCGCGAGTCTGGGAGTGGCGCGGGTCGGAGTGTCGCGAGTGAGGGAATTCCGCAAGTGTGGGAATGTCGCGAGTGAAGGAATTCCGCAAGTGTGGGGATGTCGCGAGTGAGGGAACTCCCCAAGTATGGGGATATCGCGAGTGAGGGAATTCCGCAAGTGTGGGGAAGTCGCGAGTGAGGGAATTCCGCAAGTGTGGGCATGTCGCGAGTGAGGGAATTCCGCAAGTGTGGGAATGTCGCGAGTGAGGGAATTCCGCAAGTGTGGGGATGTCGCGAGTGAGGGAAATCCGCAAGTTGGGAATGTTGCGAGTGATGGAATTCCGCAAGTGTGGGAATGCAGCGACTGTAGCAGTGTTGCGGATGTGGGAATGTCGCGCGTGTGAGAATGTCGATTCTGAAAGCAAGTAGTTAGCAAATGTTACAGCCAGACTTTGAATAGTGACCATAATAACTCATTTAACTATTCTGTAACTGGATTCCGAAGTCCCGTGGACACACGAATGTCGAATGCATTCCGTGCGTTTTTACAATTCTCATGAGATTACAAGTTAGCTTTCTAGTAAAAAGAAAAATGACCTGATATAGGCGTTAAGGTGATGGGTATATAGTAAGATACCTGGTATAGACTTTAAGGTATGTGTAATACTGCGATACATTTTATGTTTAACTGACCCGTCGGGACGTGAAGTGGGCGGTATCCAGTCCGCCGTTTTTACCTCCCCCAGACATGTTCTGGTACCTAGTGTAGGCTAAGTCCTCCTATCCTCAGCTCTCCCATAAAACTCTGCCCTTGTCCGCCTATCCTCAGCTATCCCACACAGCTCCGTCTACGACCTCCCATAATTATGGGTTTTCATAGTGTTTGTGTGTGTGTGTGTTCTCTTGTTGCATGTAACATTTAAGAATGACAAAGTAACGATATACGTAACATTGAAAGTTAAATTCAAACGACTGTTCGTTCGTTCTTTCCTTCGTTCGTCCTATCTTAGCTCTCCTTTACAGCACCGTCCATGTCCTCTTATCTTAGTTATCCCATACAGCTCTATCCATGTCCTCCTATCTTAGCTCTCCAATACAGCTCCGTCCATGTCCTCCTATCTTAGCTCTCCCATACAGCTCCGTCCATGTCGTCTTATCTTATCTCTCTCATACAGCTCTATCCATGTCCTCCTATCTTAGCTCTCCCATACAGCTCCGTCCATGTCCTCCTACTTTAGCTCTCTCATACAGCTCTATCCATGTCCTCCTATCTTAGCTCTCCCATACAGCTCCGTCCATGTCCTCCTACCTTAGCTCTCTCATACAGCTCTATCCATGTCCTCCTATCTTAGCTCTCCCGTAAGCTCCGTCCACGTCCTCCTATCTTAATTCTCTCATACAGCGTTTTCCATGTCCACCTATCCTCAGCTATCCCGTACAGCTCAGTCCATGTCGTCCTATCTTAGCTCTCTCATAGCTCTATCCATATCCTCCTATCTTAGCTCTCCCATACATCTATACTCATGTCCTCCTATCTTAGCTCTCCCAGACAGCTCCGCCGCTCTCCTCCTATCTTAGCTCGATCATACAGCTCTATCCATGTCCTCCTATCTTAGCTCTCCCATACAGCTCTGCCCATGTCCTCCTATCCTCAGCTGTCCCACACAGCTCCATGACCTCCCAGCCTTAGTTATCCCATACAGCTCTATCCATGTCCTCCTGTGTTAGCTCTCCCATAGCTCTCCCATCATTATATAGCTTGCCCATGGGAGCCCCAATTTATGTGTAAAGCTTGCGATGAGCGCCCCCTGTCCCATCATACATGTCAGCTGTAGGTGCCTCTCTGACTTCCACCTTGACTAATTTAAACATCAGAACACAACAAGACGGGTGGTCACGTCCACGATCATCTAGCACATTCTTCAGATGTTCTATATTGATCACATCATGTATGGAATGCTGATTTATATTGATCACATCATCTATGGAATGCTGATTTATATTGAGAACCTGATCTATGGTATGCTGATTTATATTGATCACCTGATCTATGGAATGCTGATTTATATTGATCTCATCATGTATGGAATGCTGATTTATATTGATCTCATCATGTATGGAATGCTGATTTATATTGATATCATCATGTATGGAATGCTGATTTATATTGATCTCATCATGTATGGAATGCTGATTTATATTGATCACATCATCTATGGAATGCTGATTTATATTGATCACATCGTGTATGGAATTCTGATTTATATTGTTCACATCATCTATGGAATGCTGATTTATATTGATCACATCATCTATGAAATGCTGATAGGTTCACAAACATATCAAGCTAACACTATATATCAATTGTCCCCCCAAAACCTGGGAAAATGCCCTCGCGCTTCATCGTTCTAGAGGCCATAAAACTGCTTGTATAATGGTCAGACTGAGCCTGGTAAGTCATCGCTGAGGGCCCTCGGCTGGCCGCCCCGAGCTACCGGCCAAGATAAGCTGTCCTGGCGTCAGACTTTTATGGTATATAAATTATATGTAATGGCTCATAAGTGTCTGGGGTGGCGTGTCCAACTTGGGGTAGTCGCTGACCCAACCCTAGCATGTCTGGGGTGGCGTGGCCTCATTGGTCAGTCTCTGGCTCAACCCTAGCGGGAGTCTGCGCGGTAAAGTCGCCTGCTTCGCCTTTCGAAGGCTGTGGGTTGGATCCCAGGCTACGCTGTTCTGTTCACGAGTGCACTTTCCTCGGCGACTCGTTAGGGGAGGGGAGTGGGGGTTCGTCGCTGGAGCTACGGAGTTATTGCTATGTTCGATGCTTTTAGCAGGCCGCCCTGTAGAAAGAGACCGAGGCATATGGGATAACACCCGGTGCAATGAAGTCGAGAAAATCCCGAATAGGGCTGGGGTAGAGAATGATCTTGTTGTATCTACCCGAAAGGCGCTAGGGTAGAGAATGATCTTGGTGTATCTACCCGAAAAGAGCTGGGGTAGAGAATGATCTTGTTGCATCTACCCGAATGGGGCTGGGGCAGAGAAAGATCTTGCTGTATCTACCCGAAAGGGGATGATCCCTGAATGGGGCTGGGATATACAATGACCTGCTTGACCCAAGTAGGCTGATATAGCGAACGAGCTCCCGTTTCCGCACTCAAGTACTTTTCCATCAAGACTGTACTCCACACCACTCCTCTTCCCTCTCCAGGCTCAGAAACTCCCTGGGTGTGCATGACGAGTTCTGGAACCCGGGTGTGACATCTGCAAAGAGACAGCACTACCCTCGGGGCTGTAGCCAGGATGTTGGTAGGCGGCATCAGGGTGATCGAGGGGTCATGGCCAGTGTGAGATTGGGCCTGGTCTTGCGACCCCATGAGCCGTTTCTAAAAGACTTTCCTTGCCTTCTTACCAAGACCTCACATCATATAACAGAGAACTCTCGTCACATAATCTTGTATTCTTGTCACAAAGTATAGATTTATTGTTACATAATCTAATACTGTTGTCGCGTAACCTAGAACTCTCGTCACATAATCTGCAACCCTCGTCACATAATCTAGAACTATCGGCTCGCAACCAAAAATTCCACACACACAAAAAAACCATAAAATGGGCGTTGATGCTCTACAACAGACGTCGCAAAACGTGTATGTCCATTCTCTACTCACATTTCAAGGCAGCGTTTGACAACTAAGCAACCCATGACGACTTTCTCCGGAATCCCGTATATCCACGTGAGGAACACATCTGCGCGAGATTCGGCAGCGGATCGCGTCGCGTTGGTTACTTTCGGTGTATGTGAGCCGGTCGGTCAGAAGGCAATGGCAAACTACTGAGCGTAATCTTGCCATGAACATCACCAACAGCAGCTGAAAAATGCCAAGGTTGACTGCAATGTTCTATAGTCGAGCCTGCCGATTCTACTTCTTGTTTTCATTGACCCATTGTCTTTTCTCTAGAACTCACGTGACTGCATCTACACTTTTTAGAACTGACGTGACTTCATCTACAGTCTCTATAACTCTCGTGACTTCATCTACAGTCTCTAGAACTCACGTGACTTCATAAAAGTCTCTATAACTCACGTGACTTCATCTACAGTCTCTAGAATTCACGTGACTTCATAAAAGTCTCTATAACTCACGTGACTTCATCTACATTCTCTATAACTCACGTGACTTCATAAAAGTCTCTATAACTCACGTGACTTCATAAAAGTCTCTATAACTCGCGTGACTTCATAAAAGTCTCTATAACTCACGTGACTTCATCTACAGTCTCTATAACTCACGTGACGTCATCTACATTCTCTAGAACTCACGTGACTCCTGTAACAGTAATAGAGTACTGGGGTATTATTAGGATCTAGTGGGAAACAGATACAGCACGATTGAGCATTGAGAGTGAAAGGATGGGAGATGCTCAATCGTGACGTATTGGGTTGGCAAGGGCAGTTAACATCAAGCCTTTGACTAGAGAGGAGCCATGTTGTCACCATCAAGTGAATAAACAGTATTTGCATAAAACTAACACGTCTTGTGAGTTCCTGCTCTGTTACAGGACTCGAAATGGTGCCCAGACCAGGATAAAACCACTTCAATTTGTCGCGGCACATAGCGGAGGTACTGGGCCACTATATTCGATACCGCCAATACTTCATACTGCGCTTGTTGGGAAAATGCGGTGCCCTTGACACTGGCACGTTATCAAACCTCTGCTGAACAGATTTCAAGAAGTTTCTACAAGAATCTGTATGCGGTTGTGAAGCCCGCTTTGCAAGTTCAGTTCCACTGTCTTTATGCGGTTGTGAAGCCCGCTTCGCTGAGTCAGCTCTAGATCGTTTTCGAGCTTTACTGGTGTGTGAAAGCCGCTATCACTGTCAAGTCCTCGCCAGGCACTGTGGCATTGTTGTTCGAGCGGTTTGCTGACGAGATTGATTTTGGCGGACGACATGGGGATACCTACTTCTGATCGTACCTCCCACTGTTGCAGGGACTTCAAGGTTGAATCGTTGTCACACAGCCTGCTCGTTACCACGGCTGTTGTCTGAACTTTATCATTTTAAAGGGGCCTACCCTGGCCGTTACATGAACCTTGCCATTTTCAAGGGACTTGCCTCCAATTTAAGTTCAAGGTTTCATCTGAAGTCAGAACTCGTTCAAGGTCAGATCATCACTGGCCGTTGGCTGATATTAATCCATTTTTTGGGCCTCGTCATTCCTATGACCCAAACACACCTAATCCATTTTTGGGCCTCGTCATTCCTATGACCCATTTAAAAAGACGGTGAATTACCCACTCGAGAATCAAGGAAGGGACCCAACCAGGGGTTGAAGATTTGTCTGGCAGCCCATGAGATGTGACCCGACCAGGGGTTGAAGATTGTCTGGCAGCCCACGAGAAGGACGAAATTACCTGAGGGAAGAGAAGGGATATCTGAACTCCGCCACCTGAATTCCGAGACTAAATTTCAGTTGATGCGGGCTCTTGTTGGTTGAACTGGATCCGTCAGCGAGTAAAAGAAGGTAACTGCTTAATTAAGGAGATAGAGTCAGAGTAAAATTGTGTCTTTCGAGGTCTCCCATGATGTTCCGAATTTCTTAATTAGAGCGGAGTACAGGATATTATTGTGGTTTAAGAAGCAAATGTCTACAAGGAGTGCATTATTTAAATTTAGAAGTAAATTTGTGTGATACTTAGACCCAGAAAATAACTGCGCATTGCTACATAATAAGTGAGTGCATTATTTAAATTTAGAAGTAAATTTGTGTGATACTTAGACCCAGAAAATAACTGCGCATTGCTATAATAAGTGAGTGCATTGCTTAAATTGAGAAGGTAAAATTGTGTCTATAATAAGTAAGTGTATTCTTTAAATTTAGAGGTTGAAATTGTGTGTTCCTTTGCTTGCCTTGTTTCAGTATTATTTCAGCATGGCGGAACAGGACACCTTAGCACAAGTTTAGCTCTGTTTAGGAATATTTTAGCAGAGCAGATTCATCACGACACAAGTGAGAATTATTTCGGCTGAGATAGCATAAAGAGTAAAAATGTACTTGAACAGAGACTTAGGACACGTGACTGCATGGTTAGGAGAATTAAAGGTAGCAGTCAGCGAGGTAGAATGTTTTGTACACTGGTTACAGAGCAATGTAAGAGGTAATGAGATAAAAGGGAACAACAGAGTAAGAGAGAATAACAAGAGACAGCCAGTGCTTAATGAAGACAGAAGACGATATGGGTCTATGTGTGCGGCTGGTTATGACGAACCAAGTCCAAATGCTTATAGGGTAAGAGACAGTAAGAAGAACAGACATAATAGTGAAAGGTCAGACTGGTATAGTACTGGGCGTGAGAGAAACTTTGCAAGGAAATCGTGGAACTGGCCCTCTCATAGTGAAACCGCCAGAAAAAGACGTAACGACTGGTTTGAAAAGAGACAGAGACAGTATTTGAAGTCAGGGTCAAAGAACAAAGTAGAAAACGTAAATGAAAATTCAACTATTCCCAAGGTGATTGCAAATATGACTGTTAAACAGGAAAAGAAGACGACGGTGTTAGTAAGGAAAATAAACCGAGAGACACAGACGCAGACAAATAATACAGTAGAAAGTAGTACGCAGACTCAGGTACAACCAGTCAGCAAGATAACAAAGGGAACTCAAACTGACTTCATAGAGAATCAGTCAAAACCAACTCAATTGACTAAGAGAGACAAGGTTGAAGTTGGGAAAGATGGACAGACGAGGACCAAGAACGAAAGAAAGATAAAGAGGAGAAGTATTGAAGAAAGAAATAGTATGGTTGTAAATAGAGGTAGTGCCATGTCTAGTTCTTCAGCTATAGACAGGAAACTAATTCCCAAATGGTGTAGGAATATTAGCTGCCAGAGTGCAGGTTACGGAGAAGATATTCCTACAGCCGAATATTATAGTGATGCTGAAACGGATATTATTACTGAGGATTCGGAGAATGAGAGTGCTGCACTACGAGCAGATCCTGAATCGAGGCGTGATGTTCCCTCATACGGAGTAGTTGCTGGTGGACAGACGGACAGAGTTGTAGTTAGTGACTATATTGGGAAGGCTAAGGGACGAAGACCGAGAAAGAGAAAGAAAGCCAGACGTTTTAAAGATGACTATGGAAATAGGGCCGACGTGTTTGCAGTAAACTATAATGAGTCTGATGAAGGAACTATTATTAGTGTGTCATCTGAGGACGAGATGGGGAAGTGTAAACGTTACGTAAGGTTGACAGGAAACAGTGAGCAGACCGACGACAGAAATAAAGGAAATAGAAATAACTCATTTAAGAAGAAGAAAAATGGTAGACAGATAGCGGGAATTTACGCAACGACGGAAAGCGACTTAAGAAAAATAGAAGACCTTATGACCTTAAGACCTGAATACTTTAACAGGTTGACAACAGATAGTGATGAAGACATAATAAGCGAAAGACGGGTGAATGTATTGAAAGACAGTGAAGTGTTTAATTTGGACACACTATATAACGGTTAAAGTTCCTTGGGTGAAGAAGAAAAATGAAATAGTTTTGGGCTTATGAGAAGAACTCCGGTTTGAGAGTATAGGTATATGAACTGTCCAAAATAGATAGATGAATTTTTGGGGTAGCATGGTACAGGGTAGGTGGTAGTGATGTTGAGGTTAAGGAAGTACGGCAAATGATATTCCACGTGGATTACGTAATACAGGATATCTACTATTGGGTCACGATGTAGAGAGAGTATATTAAGTAAAATAGGGCAGATTCAGGACAAAATTAGTAGAAGGTGAGTGATAAATGGTTTGACTCAGAGCTAGGACGTGATGTCTGAGATAGATTTGCTTGTTGGTTTGAGAAGAAAGAATAGTATTGTATGACAGCTGAACCGAGAATGTCTGATGAGGAGAAATAGATTGAGAAGGAATTAAGTATCCTGTGAGTAAAATAGTCAGTTGAACGCGAAGAGTATTAAGAGTAAAAGACTGTGGAGAAAGAAGAGTTATTGTGTGGAGAAATATAGAAAGCGGAATGTAGTTTGTTTTGAAAAGATAGTAGGTAGTGCTGTGAAAGCGATATAACTTGCGAGAGGCAGCGTCTGACTTTCATATGGGAGTGAATGATTAAGTAAAATAGTGAATTGTGAAAGTCCTGTGGAAAGATTCGTCTGGGTATGCGTTGTTCATACATGAGTATAACTGTAGTCAAACAGGTGTTCGTCGTGATGAGTAAGGCAGGATAGAGCTGTGATAACGTCACTTAAGTGTAATATATAGATAAAATGTAATGGTTGCGTTAATATGTCTTGTGTCAATGTGTGTAGAAGAGATCAATACGTGTAGATATGTGGTAAATGATTGCTGGAATGTTGAGGTGGCGTCTAAAGTATTTTGTTGTAGTAATAGTATGGAGACGTTAGGTTGTCGCGATGCGAGAGTAGGCGTGAGATGAGAGCGAGGTTGTGTGTCATTGTCCGTGTGAATATGAGAAGAGCGGTTGATAAGTGACGTTGATAAATCGTGGTGGAACATAGAGCATGCGAAAATCGAGAGATAGAAAGAAAATTGTAATGTCTTTTCGTAGAATATCTGAACTTGGAAGGAAATTATGGAAGTTATATGCTGAATTAACATTATGAATGTTTAGTATTCTTGACAGGAAAATGGCGAAGCAAGAGTGCCTAAGACTGAGAAACGAGGAAAGAGAGGTCTGCTGTTGGTTATAAGTGGCGTAGGTTGCAGTTCTGAAAGAGTTCCGAGAAATAACAAGAAGAATGAAAGATGCAAAGGTAAACATGGTTAGTTAAATGAGTGTTGGAGAACGGGTTCCGAGGAGGTGACCGGTTTGATTGTCGTCACGATGTAAGAGTGCTAAGAGAGACCTGAGGATAGCTATAGTAGTGTTGGTGAGACGTGAAAGTATTGAAGCAGGAGGACGAAATATTAATTGCGTCGGGTAGACGAGAAAGTTGGTAGTGGAATTGGTGGTTTTGGTGAGAGGTCTATAATAAATAGACAAGTTCTTTCGATGGGAGTAGCATGGTGGAGATACTGTAGTTAACAGTAATGATTAAGAAGTAGTAGTATGGATGAAAAGTCAGAGTCTAGTAGTAGTATGGAAGAAACTAATAAGTTGTACGAAGAAGAAGATATTGATGTAGAATTGGCACTTATTCAAAGAAAGTTGGACTTGTTGAAGAAGAGGAGACGTAGGAGATAGATATTTGAAAGTACTGCAGATGGCAGGAGTTAGAAGTGAAAGGGATGCCTGAAGAAGCATACGAAACGGTAGAAGTAGTCTTGAAATATTGATACAAAAGGGGTGATGGAATTTTTTTTTTCGTTACTGTTGGTAATGCCGTGTTTCCTAGAGAAACCAGATCAAAAGTTCGTTGATAAGTAGAGGTTGGCTACTACGTCGAAGTAATATTGGATTAGTGGCCATGTAGTTTACAGTGCTCACTTAAGAGGTTATTTTGGATATTATGTGTTGTTGGGAGTTAGGAGATAATAAATGGTAGGGTAAATGTTGATTACTGATTTGTTTAGATAGATAGAACAGATGTGATTCAAATTGGAATGTAGTTAAAAGATATACAGATGAACAGTGAACCGTTTAGTTTTTCGGTCATAGATATACTAGAATGACCTGTATAAATACTTAGTATGTTTTACTTAGTATGAGGGGCCAATGTTGGTGGGTCACTATACGAGCTGGTAATAGGTTTTTGTGATTGGTTCTGGAAAATGATGGCTAATGTTTAGTTGCTTTAGTCCTTCATTATAAGTTTTTTTTGTTTTGCTTTTGAAAAATAATTGTGGTTATTTGGTTTATTGAGTTAGAATAGGGTGATTGTGTTCCTAGCATTTGAGTTGAAAAAAAACTATTGGGCCGTAAAAGTGTCCAATAGTGATAGTTAGAAGTAAGGTGTTTTATTCTGATTTGATGCATGTTATTTTATAAATGTGTTTTTCTTTATATTAATTTGGAGTTATGACGGCTGGTGTGATTTGATCTTGATTACATAAATGGTTTTGTATATTAAGTTACTTGGTTAGTAAATAAGTTATGAAGTTAAGTAATTAAGTTTAATTTTTGAATATAAGAGTTTTGTTTAAGGTTTTCGTTCAGAAAGGAGTTAATAAAAACTAAAATATCCACTGATATAAGGTAGGGGAAAGCTTAGATAACCTGAATGTTGAAATAGTTAAGCAATGCTGTGCATTCATAAATTAGTGGGAAATCAGGGTTGGTGAACGTGTGTACACGAATGGATAGACGTATCCAGGGCCTGCACACACGTCACGATGTTCATAAATGGCAGTATGGGAAGTACGGGGGCAAGAAATAGGGGCTGTGAAATACCAGCTTTAATTTTATTAAAGGTGTTCATAAAATATGAACATGGGCTCAGGGTGGAAGGTGAGAAATACCAGCTTTAATTTTATTAAAGGTGTTCATAAAATATGAACATGGGCTCAGGGTGGAAGGAACAGAATTGTGGTTGGCAATGTCAATGTGGAATGTATAAGCTTTATGAAAACTTATGCCAAATTGTTTTATAACGAACAACGATGTATTTCATAAGGTGTTTTAAAAAAAAAAAAAAAAATTATTTTACAAAATTTTTTTTATTGGCAAGGGAGGTAAAGGGTGAGTGTCTTAAATGAGCATTACTGTATGTACATGTGGTCATGTCGTGTATTCATTCTTTATACTTCTTACTAGGTGCGCACCGCTTCTTTACTTTTTCTAACTATATTGTTTTTGTACGTCCTCGGTTTTAGAAGAGTGGGAAGTTTTATAAAGAAAAAGAAAAATGTTTCGATGACGAATTTATGAGCTGTTCGTATAATATGTATATTTGATACAGGAAACGGGAGGAGCTAAGAAAGAACCAGAAAAGAAGAAATATATAGTAGATAGCTATATAATTTTGAAAAAAAAAAAAAGGAGGGAAAGAAGGACTATTTGGATTAACAGGGTTACCATACGTGGTATTATACAAAGAGAGTTCGAAGAAGAAGTATATGGGGGGGGGGGGGGGGTTTACTAGCAAACCATATAGCTGGGGAAAGAGTTAAAGAAATAGAATGTTAAATTAAATTGGAGTTGGGTTGGAGAGGATTAGAAGAACTATGGAAGATTAGAGGAAAAAGAGGGAATAGAGTAAGGGGATTAGGAGTAAAGATTTTTCCTTTATAAGGAAAATTCTTTAATAAACATGGGGAGGTGTAACAGTAATAGAGTACTGGGGTATTATTAGGATCTAGTGGGAAACAGATACAGCACGATTGAGCATTGAGAGTGAAAGGATGGGAGATGCTCAATCGTGACGTATTGGGTTGGCAAGGGCAGTTAACATCAAGCCTTTGACTAGAGAGGAGCCATGTTGTCACCATCAAGTGAATAAACAGTATTTGCATAAAACTAACACGTCTTGTAAGTTCCTGCTCTGTTACAGTGTGTGAATGACAGGGTGAATGAATTAAATGAGAGAGCGATATACTGAGCGGACAAATTGTACGCAAAACGTATTTATTTTAATTTGTCTGCGTCTTTCATGTAAATTGTATGACTTATCTAATTGTGGATGCATGTTTAATATTTAGGATATTAGTATTTAGGATACTACATCTAAGCACCACTGCTTGGAATGCCTGATCATGCATTACACACATTGGGGTAATTCATGATTAAGGATATCCCAACTCGTGACGCTTTGAGATAAGCCACACATTCAGCACACACTTTACATAAAACTTAAAACTGAACACTATCAATTAAAATACAGTCACTTTATTAGTAACATCAACTTATTAGTCAACACACTAACAAGCCAACAGGGACACATGTAGTTAGATGGGATAAAATAACAGCGTAACTACATATTCAGCATTATACAACATACGAGAGTAAAAGTGTATTGAAATGCACACACAGAACAAGATTTGAAGGTGTACTTAATTAGCCAAGACTCTGTCTTGTTAATCCTCTAGTATAGAGGTTAATTATCTTGGTATCAGTAGGATACTTTGAGAAGGACGGGTTGTAGAAACAACTAGTAAACGTCACGTAACTTCGGTCAGATAAGCATTATTAAGGACACAGGAGAGAGAGACCTCCTCAGCAAATCAGAGAAGTGGTGCATGGGAGAATACATGAGTGTTGATGCCAGTATGTAGTTTACCAAGTTACTGTCCACCAAACTACAAACACCGTCTTTATATGATTCTGTGACAGAATTAGTGCAGAACTAATTACCCTATAACAACCCATCAAATCAGGGGAGAGGGGGGACTCCTGTCACAGACTCACATTGTACGGGAAAACCAACGGGAGTTAATAGATATTAGCCAAGGGCTATAACTCCCGCCCAAGGGAAAGAAGTAAGTCACTCGAAGGCCAGAGTAATCCAGAACCTTCTCGAAGGACTGGTCAGTGAGTCCACTGTCCCGTGGACACTGATGTGGCCCGCCTATTACGGGGTCCACGAGGAACTCGAACAGAGTTACCACCCGTGTCGGATTGCGACACGGGTAAATCGGCAGAGACAGACGGGACATCGGAGAGGCAACAGGGCCTGCCTTAGAGGGACTTAATAGTTTAGACCCATATAGATTTAGGGTCATAGACATATGCTAGATAGTTGCTAAGAATGTTTGTTACAATCATGTGTGATGTTAAACCTCTGTGATATGCAACGCCTCAGTGCGAGCTTGTTAAACCCACTGCGCCAACGCACTGTATATTAACGTTCATTAAAGTTGCTATATTATGTTTAACGGAGTTATTGTTGCCTGTTTTGAGCCCGAGTCTAGATCCCTAGACATCCAACACGTTGACACTATCATATCAGTGGTAGACTGGTTCTGTCGAAAGCCACACTGTGATTCGGGGTAGACCTGATCTCCCAGGACTTGAAGTCTGCGCAGACCAATTCTGGCAAATACTTTTCCAACAATACACAGACGTGAGATACCCCTATAGTTGTTGCAGTCGCTCCGAGCGCCCTTGTTCCTGTACAGTGTTATGATGAGCCTGTACAGTTTACCAGATGCGTTTACAGCTGCACTGAATCGACTAATGAAAGATCGGAAGGTGGACGATCAGCTCGGTGTTCTATTCCGTTTCGATAATGCATCAAAGAATGTCATCGCGAAAATACCCGAACCCGGGGCCACTACTACATTTAGTGAGAAGTTGCAAGAGATACTAGATACAATTGAAGGTGAAGGGGTGATAAATCTGAATAATGACATGCAAAATGTCAACGTACACTGCGCTCACAGTGCGGCGCGACCAGTCGGAGACGTCATGGTCCCACTACTAAGGACGGGAATCAGCGCTTGACCTCAGTGTTTCGCTTCTACGACAATCCTCACTACATACCGCTGAGTTGTCACTCCTTCGACACGGTGGAAATAATTCAAACCATTGATGAGGACACAAAGGTCACATTCACTACAGGGACTTCAGTGCTGACGTTACATTTTCGAGTTCGGAAGAGATCAGACCTAGAATAATAGTGGAATACGTGGCGTTACGTCGAAATCCCAGACTGTCCGAAGAGATGATGTGCCCGACACTCAGGTGATTGATGCCTCGGTTATCTACAATACTCAGATATCATCCCACCAAGCAGGAGACCAGTTTTATGACTACATGCTAAGTGACATGTACATACCAGGCTACCAACCGAAAAAAAAAACAACCTACTCCGAAATGATGTGAAGAAATCCAGAAAAAAACATACAATGTGTATAGCTCTGTATCTGAAAAAATAAAATGTTGTGATGATACTATGTATACCACCTCCTATCACATCATCCATTTCGTATAATGACATTATGCATTTTTATTCTTGAAAAATGTACTGAAATACTGTAAAATGTACTGAAATACTGTAAAATAAACAGGCATATATTATAATTACGTCTTTGTTGTTGAACTTTTTAGTGTTTACGGTGTATATAGTTGTCATGTGATGAGAGAATGATACATATTGGTGGCAAATTCACGAAATATTTCCACGAAACTAATGAAACGGGTTAACAAAAGTAAGAAAAACTATTGACCATAGTCTGAAATAGCTCAACTAAAATTATGAAAAGTAGGAAACTTTGCAAAACGTAGGAAAATATGTTACCCAAAAGGGAAAAATATTTGGCCACATTTCAATCAAATGTATGAATAGTAGGAAAATTTGTTAACTAAAGGGCAAAAATTTTGACCAAGTAAGAAAATTTGTTAACTAAATGTGAGAAGTGTGGCCAAATTTCAACCAAACTTATAAAAAACAGGACACTAGTTTTAACAAAATATGAAAACTTTTAGCCAAAGTTCAACCAAACTTATGAAAAGCCCAGCCAAACTTATGAAAAGTAGGAACATTTGATAACCAAAAGGGCGAAAAGTTTGGGCAAAAGTTCAACCACACTCAACACTAAATATTTAATTTTGTGAACCAAATGTGAACAGGTTAGCCAAATTTCAAACCAAACTTATTAAAAAAAATGTAAATGTTGTTAACCAAACGTGAAAAGTTTGACCAAATGTCAACCAAACTTATGAAAAGTAGGAAACTTTGTTAACCTCATGTGAAATGTTTGGCCAAATTTCAAACAAACTCATAAAGAAGGAGGAAACTTTGGTAACCAAATGTGAAATGTTTGGACACATTTCATCCAAAACTTATAAAAAATAGGAAATTCTGTTGTCCAGATGTGAAAAGTTTGGCCAAATTTCAAATAAACTCATAAAATAAGTAGAGAAACTTTGTTAACCAAAAGTGAAATGTTTAGCCAAATTTCATCCAAACATATAAAAAATTGGAAATGTTTTTAACCAAACATGAAAAGTTTGACCAAATTTCAGCCAAACTTATGAAAGTGGTAAATTTTGTTGTCCAGGTGTGAAATGTTTGGCTAAATCTCACCCAAACTTATGAAAAGTAGGAAATTTAGGTAACAAAATGTAAAAAGTTTGGACACATTTCATCCAAAACTTATGAAAAATAGGAAATTTTGTTAACAAAATATGAAAAGCTTGGTCTAATTTCAAACAAACTCATAAAACTTTGGAAACTTTGTTAACCAAATGTGAAAAGTTTGGCCAAATTTCAATCAAATCCATAAAAAGTAGGAAATTTTGCTGACCAAATGTGAAAAGTTGTGGCCAAAGTTCAACAAAACTTATGAATATCTCAAACTTATGAAAAGTAGGAAATTGTGTTGTACAGATGCGAAAAGTTTGACCAAATTTCAAACAAACTCATAAAAAAGTAGGAAACTTTGTTAACCAAAGGTGAAAAGTTTGGCCAAAGTTCATCGAAACTTATAAAAAGTAGGACAATTTGTTAACCAAATGTGAAAATTTTTGGACAAGTGAAGAAATATTTCATCTAAAACTTATGAAAAGTAGGAAATTTTGTTAACAAAATAAGAAAAACTTTAGCCAAATTTCAGCCAAACTTATGAAAAGTAGGAAACTTCCTTAACCAAAGGGGGGAAAAAATATCTCACGTTGTCATTTGACATCCCCAACCTACTAGAGATATTCGCCTGTCCCCTATGCAAACAATAGCTGTATTTCAGAATATTAAATGTATCTTATGTAATAAGTCACTATGGTTGAATGAAAAAATAAAATTTCAACAATAAAATTGTACAAAAAATTAACAATTAAATTTCTCTTTATGTTTCCAAATTGAATGTTTCATGTATGATTGAGTTCGGCATCAATCACAGCCGTTTTTCTCACATCGTCAATATTGTTAAAGTCAGTGGAAAATCCTGGACATATGGTTCCCACATTCCAGGTTGCAAGCCGTAGCTTGAGGATTCTATTTTTCTTTTTATTAGTACCTGGTGCATTAATTTTACAGCCTGCGATTCACATTTTGTCCTAGCCCAAAGCACCAACTGAAGCAGGCAGACTGTGGCAGATCAGCACCCAATTGGCCGGGGCTGCCCAGCTTGAGGCGGGATGTAGCTGATCAATGACACCTGTAGGTGTCTCCCACCGTCAGAGGCAACGCGTGGCGCCCCATGTCTACAAACAGCTCCTGCCACCATCAGCTGAGCTATAGCTCCTGCCACCATCAACTGAGCCACAGCTCCTGCCACTATCAGCTGAGCCACAGCTCCTGCCACCAACAACTGCGCCACATCTTCTGGCACCATCAACTGAGCCACAGCTGATTCCTTCAGTGACCTCCAGTATTGGAATGTACTGACGTACCAAAAACTGTGCCATCTGCACACCGCAAGTTCTTCATTTTATAAATGTCAACTTGTTTTCTTTTTTGATAGTTCTAATTATTATTTCTCTAGAGAGAGAGAGAGAGCGAGAGAGAGAGAGAGAGAGAGAGAGAGAGAGAGAGAGAGAAAGAAAGAAAGAGAGAGAGAGAGAGAGAGAGAGAGAGAGAGAGAGAGAGAGAGAGATAGAGAGAGAGAGAGATCTGATGACAAACCATCCTCGTATTACGCTTTGCTGTAGAAGTCAGGTGACTGAAAGGTTAACTGCGCTTGTTCTTAAATTTCCTGTGCTTTGAAAGAGAGTTTATTGTTTTTCTCATTACAGCGGTCAGTTGACGTCTCGACCTTGACTTGTGGACGTGACGTAAATTACAAGTACTTCAGAAGTTCACTGGATGGCCAGGGGCACTGGTCAAAGGAAAAGCTGGTCTACCGCAGTGTGAAATAGGTTGGAGTTTAAAGCTTGCCATGAAGACATTCAAACCAAAACGTCTTGCTATATATGTTCATTTTGCCAAAAATAATATTTACAATTTAAGTTAATGCCACTTGTTTTCAGTAAACTCAATTTTCTCGTATCACTGTGACATGTTTCTCGGCACTTTTAATATCCTATACCGTTTGTATGGTTTCATCATGTTTAACTTGAAGAAGCGGCTCCGTGTAGTCTACAAAGCACAAGTATCGGACTTTCTATCAACCCATGTTAGAAATTAGTACATGCCATTCGCTGCTCGTCTCCGCTATTCTTTATTCGTTTCTATCTTTACTTTCCGTTCTGCCTTGTTGTTGTTTTTATTTTTTTTTATTTTGCATATTTATTACAGGACGTTGCAGTCAACACCAGCATTTTTCAGCTGCTGTTAATGTACTTGGCAAGTTTTACGATCAGTAGTTTGCCATTTCTTTCTGAACGACCGGCTCACAATACCCCTTATGTTACCAGTTCGGCGCGAACCGCTGCCGATTCTCGCAGCTGTTGTTTTCCCCACGTGGATATACGGGATTACGAAACATTTATTTAACTCCTTGGCCAGGGGAGATCGGCAGCAAACTATTATATTATAGCTTATCATAGAAAACTGTTAGTTATATTACAGTTTTTATTTTTGTTTTAGTTGCATTTCCCTTACAGCATGTTTCAGTCACCACAAGTATTTTTCAGCTGCTGTTGATGTTCTTGGCAAGATTAAGCTCAGTAGTTTGCCATAGCTTTCTGAGCGACCGGCTCACATACCCCGTAAGTAACCAACGTGATCTCGTGCAGCTGTCCTTACAAGGATAAACGGGATTACGGAGAAAGTCGTTAAATCTTCGCCAGGGAGACGGGCACAGTTTATCATAGCAAACTATTATATTACAGCTTATCATAGAAAACTGTTAGTTATATAACGGCTTATTATAGCAAACTTTTATTTATATTATGGTTTATAATAGTAAACGGTTAGTTATATAAACACACATAGTATTGTTTGGCGCTCACAGAAGGAGAGGAAGAAAGTAGAGATTAGAGGACGCACTAGACGACATAAAATCAAATAGGACTGTCTAGTTGGTCATGGTTCGAAGTACACTTGTTTGCTGTATCAGCTGCTGTATCATTGTGACTTATATTATGTTGAAAAATATCCCTATTTGCTGTAAAAAATGCATTTCCTTTCGCCTCGATTTCCTGAATGCTCTTACAATCCATTTGTTTTAAGAACTTGGCAAAAGGTGTGGGGATGGTGCTAACTATTTTATCTATTATAATTAGTTCCTTAAGTTTATCATGGCTATTGTTGGTTTTAGCCGAGTTAATCCATTTTGTGCATATGTCTTGGACTGTACTGACATAATCTATGAAGGTTTGGTTTGGCTGTGGAGATAATTTGGCAAATTGTTGTTGGTAACCTGCATTGTCTAAAGAAAAATGTTGGAGAATGCGTTGTTTTAGGTACTCATAGTCTTTTCGCATTTCCTGTGGTATTGTTTCTATTACTTTTAGTGGTTCAAGAGCCAAATTTCTCATTAAAATAAATGCCCAATCTGATTTATTGATTTTATGATGAGACATGAGACACTCAAAATTTTCTAAGTAGGCGGAGATGGAATCTCCAGAACAGAAAGCCTTCACGAGACCTTTATATTTATTATATTTTTGTTCTTCTTCTTTGCTTCTTAACTTATTTATTGATATTTCTGCGTTGGCCTCCATTTCCATCTGTTTTAGTTTAATCTGTGTCTCGGCATTTAGTTGGGCCTGTTTGGCGGCGGCCTCAAGCTCCATCTGTTTCTCTTGAGCCTGCAATTGTATTTTCTTTTCATCTGCTTGTATTTGCATTTGTAATTTTTTTTCATCGGCCTCGATTTGCAATTTCTTTTCCTCTGCTTGCAGTTTCCTTTCTTCGGCTTCCATTTGAAGTTTCCTTTCCTCTCGTTCTATCGCTCTTTCTTCACGGGCAATGTTTTCTGCGTGTGTTTTCTGTGCCCATTCTGACAATTTCTCTTCTTTATAACCTAACTTTATTCCTTGCTCAATGCATTTATCTAAGGAAGACATTTTGTGTTTTACTTGTATGTAATGTTTCTAAAGTTAAATCCCTTAGAAAAAATCTTGTGTACTCGAAAATTTTGTTACCTCCCTTACTTATTAATGTGTAAATCAAAATGCAAGGTTATGTTGGTGAAAAGTTCATGAATATGCAATCAAATCAATATGAAACAACATAATACATTGATGAAACATGAGAAGTACAGCTTAGAAGTACAATGAGTATGAGGTGAAACTTAGCTCTGAATTTTGAAGCTCCTCGATGTTATCTTGCACTCTCGTTCCTGTGGGAAAGGTTTCATCGGTTGGACGCGGCACTTGTTGCGGAACAATCTGCTCGTGGAGCGAGAACACATTAGTGACTGTCACAAAAAAAAATGTCAAAATAGTAACATGTCAAAAAAAAATTGTTTACAGAATCAAAATAAAGAGGCGCTGTGGAGGCAATGGTGAGACATTGCCGAGGGACTCAGATTATTTCTATTTTATCGCTAGATAGCTACTAGTTTTATGTAAATTTACAACGTTAACAATTTCTTTGATTTAAACAAATCAATGTGTTATCAAAAATCAATGTGATATGCTTATATAATTACTTTTACATGGCATTTAACAGGTTTTTAAGAAAACATTCTATGCCAAAACCGGAAAACTAGCCCCCAAAAAGCCTGTCATAGTCTTGCTCGTATCTAGGTAACTAAACTTGGGTTCATACAGGCAACAATAAATCTGTTCGTTATGAGATCGAATATTTATTGTATTTACATATACAGTATGCGTTGGCGCAGTGGGTAAACAGACCCGCGCTATATTACATCTCCCAAATAGTAAACATCAAACACATAAGTATCAGTATCATTTAACAGTCTAGCAAACTATCTAGCCTATGTCTATATATCTATTGATATCTATAGAGTCCCTCAAAGGCAGGCCCTGTTGCCTCTCTCAAGTCCATCTGTCCTCTGCCGGTCTCCGCGTGTCCTAACTCGACACGGGCGGTAACTCTGTCCGAGTTCCTCGTGGACCCCGCATTAGGCGGGCCACATCAGTGTCCACGGAATCATGGACTTGGTGACCATCTCTTTTGAGAAGGTTCTAGATTACTCGGGTCCTGCTCGACTCAATGGTTTCCCTTGGGCTGGAATTGCAGCCCTTTACTAAATGTGCAAGTGAGGCGGTGACAGTGATCTGTTGGCTGATGTTCTCACAGAGGACACAGACACAGTGAATGACAAGGCTAGTAGAGGAATGATGGAGAGTTAATGATAAAATGCACCCAGCACATCTGATCCTAAATAGTAATGGAACAGAAGAGGATGATTTTGCATTGCATCTTATTCATAATAACTCATGTTACCAATCAGTGCTGCCTCGATTGTTTTAGTCTGCCTGGTTACTTTTCCTGTTTATACCTTCTCACCTCTTCTGTCATTAACTTTACTTACTTCTTCTGACACTGGGGTGAAATTTCCCCTAACAGTTTAGAAGTGGTTATGCATGGAAGCATATTAGGTGTCTCTTCTTTACTTACTCTTTCAAACAGGGATATGGTTTAATAATTTTACATTCCACATGTTGAATAAAAGTAATAATGTAAAGAAGCATACATTGAATATTTTCACTCTTAAGTTAACATAATGATTAACCTGTAATTGATATGAATATTGAGGTCTATGTGAAACATTCCTTGTGATGATTCACACTGCCTCTTATTCCTTAACACACATATATACAGAGTAACAGAGAGATGAGATAATGCAGTACACTCATTCTCTCATTCCAACACCAATCTTTTCTTTATTCGTTCACTTAAGGGCTTGAACTGGACTGTTAGCTTGACTGTGGTTCGAGTGCTAGATATAAATCATGTCACAATGTGTTCGAATAAATCTCAGCAGTATAAAACGCTGGACCCGTCAATGATGCTAAACAGTTACATAACACAATCTTTCCTCACACCACGGACATATAAAGATAAGAGGAAGAGCACTTTCATTCCCCCCTCTCTCATTCTCGTGTGTTGAAGGTTCGCTGTGGATTTGAAACTAAGGCGACGTTCAGCACACAAATCATAGCTTGTCCTGTACTACACCTGCTCTGAATGCAGTCAGAAAGCTAGTAGGATTTAGATTTAAGAATAGCGATCTGGGATTAAATGAGCCTCTTCTCACAGCTTAGGACATAGTGTGTGTACAGCAATCCTCTTCTGGAAACGAAAGATAGATGGAGTCAGATACCAGTGATGGCGGAAAGTAGCCATTGCTGGGACAGGGTGGAAGTTAGCTGCTGTCTTCAAATAGAAGAATATATATATTTGTGCTGGAACCTTCGTACACACACTCACATACACAAAGCTTAACCTGACTCAAAAGTCAGCTACTTTTGACACACAGAAGAAATCCAACTGAATCAGGTAAGGGACATACAATTCCAGGAACTCCCCATGAGAAACACAACTGGTCTTCATGACGGATCGACTGTATGTGCCGAATATTGGCGTCTTTATTCCCAACAGCCCGTGCGGCGACACTATTATTCTAGGTTAGCCAATGAGTTTGGTGGGTTTTGAACACCTGACCTGTCCATCATTGGGTGACACGGCTATTCTTAGCGCTGATGTCACATTCTTCAAATTCCAATGCTATCTGGTGCGAACACTTTTGTAGAGAAACTGTGTTTTGGAGTAGTGATGTGCAGAAGTGAACCGAACTGAGTGCGCAATATGCGACACCAGCTTCCTGGCCCAGACGATGCTCTGGACAACTGGCTGAAGACCTTTCTAAGTGTATTTGATAAGCATGTTCCATTTAAGGAAGTTCGTGTTAAACATCACACTAAGCCCCCGTGGATCACAAAGGAGGTAGATGAACTTATGAGAGACCGGGGCAGGGCACATAAAAATAGAGATCTAACTATGTACCGTAGTCTGAGAAACAAAGTTCAAGATGTTATTCGAAAAGAAAAAGAAAGACTATTTTAAGAACTTAATAATAGATAATGCCGGTCTCTCTGGCTGTGGGGTTACAACACTTTCTCTCTGTAATCCCGTTTATCACGCAGAGTCTCGCAGCGGAGCGAGAACTGAGGTGGTTCGACCCCCGCTCGTGACTTGCGGATACTGAGCCGGCCGCTCAGAAAGCAATGGCAAACTACTGAGCGTAATCTTGCCAAGAGATCAACAGACAGCTGAAAGATGCTGCTGTTGACAGCTAAGTCCTGTAAAAGGATACGCAAAAAAAAAAAAAAAAAAAAATAATAGATAAAACCAACACTAAAAATATATGGAAAGCAATTAATAATTTTACAAACAAACACAAATCATCACAACCACTACCATCAAATCAGGTTACATGTGATCAATTAAGTAGTTTAATTCAATCATACATAAACCAACTGAAGGCTGCAATACTAGATTCTCCTCATGACATATCTTTATTATCAACATTTTGTAAGAACAAATGCTATGGTGACATTCCCTCCAACATACCGCTAATGACGACCACATCAGGACTAGATGGAATTAGTAATCGAATCCTTCGCTATGCTGCACCGGCGATCTGTGAGTCACTAACTTTTACATATAATCAATGTCTCACCAAAGGTCACTTCCCATCAGCCTTTAAAATGGCTAAAGTGTATCCTCATTTAAAAGCTGGTTCATTAGACGATCGTCTCATGAGTAACTATAGGCCAATTTCAATATTATCCTCACTATCCAAACCGCTAGAAATGCACATCCTCAAAATGACACTAGAGCACTTAGTTCGCCACAAACTAATAGTTGACAGTCAGTCAGGATTTCGGCAAAAATATTCTTGACATACGGCCCTAACAAACATGATAGAAAACTGGCATCAAAATATTAACAAAAATACTCTATGTGGGGCTGTGTTTATAGACTTTAGAAAAGCATTCGATATGATAGAACATACTATTCTAATTAAAAAACTAGAAACAATGAAAGGAAGCTTTAATATAGTGAGATTAATAAAATCATTTTTATTACACAGAAAACAAGTAGTATCAAACAATAATCATTAAAATTGGAGTTCTTCAGGGGTCTATACTTGTCACTCTGTTATTTGCCATTCATACAATTGATCTTCTCTTATAACTTTCGTCGTTCTGTGATCTATTTGCAGACGACTGCACAGTATATACAAACGCTATTGATCGTAATGTGCTAGAATTATCCTTGCAACAGGAAATAAATAGTGTAGTTAACTGGAGTCATGCAAATTAACATTACTAAAACAAAATCTATGTTAATAGGAACCGGGCAATAGAACTCTTCAGCTGCGCATTGGTAGCACGCCTATAGAAAGTGTAACCGAGCACAAGGCACTGGGTCTTATCATAGATCAAAATCTAACCTTTAATTCCCATGTTCATTCTCTAGTTAAACAAATAGCCAAAGAGTGTACCAACTTGCCAAAATTAAAATTTCCTTGACGAAAACACAAGAAAGATATTCTATACTCCCCATATACAAACATATATTGATTATTGCTCCACAATCTGAGATGGATGCTCCAAATCAATAACAATTAATCATGTGCCATGCCGGTAACCTTGGGCGGTCATGTTCCGCCATTTCACTCGATCACCAGAGTCGTGGATCAGCTCTATGTTTCTGTCTCGACCATGCCACGTGGCCAAGCCATCCAGGTATTTAATTCTTGGTCTCCCCCTTGGTCTGTTCCCTTCGATCTTGGCAATTGTCACCAAGTTCTCCAATTCATTTCTTCTCATAACATGCCCAAAAAATTTTGACCGTCTACGTCTAATGACTCTGATCAGTTTACGATCTTCGTTTATTTCTTGAAGAACTTGTTCATTGGTTTTTCTGTCTGTCCATGGTATTCTTTGCATTTTCCTAAAAAACCATATTTCCACAGCCATCAGATGCTTTTCAGCTTGTCTGCTCATTGTCCACGCTTAATCTATATCTATAAAATAGACTGTATGTGGTTTTGTGGTTTTGTGTGTTTGTGGGTATCTTTGTATTGGATGCGTTCGATAACGGTACATCCGATTGAGATAAAATTTTCTACACGTCTTCCTTTCATTCCTGTGCAACAGACTATAATAGTTTCTTAGTGTAAAATCTTCTACTTATTTAATAACATTTACTTTTTCATTTCTCATTATATAATTTCTATATAGCAGGGGGACTTCACTCTAGAAAAGTTATTTCAAGGGGCATAACTTTTAATAACATTTCTATATACTTTATAGTCATATTTTTGGACTTACTTGCACTATTGTTAAACTCTTTGTCTATAGTTATTTTTAGGCATATGAGTTATAATAAATAATGATATAACCTTTGAGGCATTTTTAAAGTTTTCATAAAAATAATGCATAATGCATAACATTGTAACCCATCTTTTTCTGCTTAAGGAAGTTATCAACTGTAATGTCGGTGATTAAAAACAGTTTTCATTTAAAATAATGGATGGTGTCTGGAAGGACATTCTTTTAAGTTACTGTGCGCCAGGAGCTGGGCGAAACCACGCCGGATCAGATAGATAGACAGACAGATAGTCGGGAACGGGAGCTTATATGACTACTTATATGAATTAAATGAGATGCTCCCCACCAGGGACTGGGTGAAGCCGGGCCGGGTCAGACAGACAGACATATAGACAGGCAGACAGATAGTCGGGAACGGGAGGGCTTATATGACTACTATATGAATTAAATGAGATGCTCCCCACCAGGAACTGGGTGAAGCAGGGCTGGGTCAGACAGACAGACATATAGACAGACAGACAGATAGTCGGGAACGGGAGCTTATATGACTACTATATGAATTAAATGAGATGCTCCCCACCAGGGACTGGGTGAAGCCGGGCCGGGTCAGACAGACAGACATATAGACAGACAGACAGACAATTAGTCGGGAACGGGAGCTTATATGACTACTTATATGAATTAAATGAGATGCTCCCCACCAGGGACTGGGTGAAGCCGGGCCGGGTCAGCCAGACAGACAGACAGACAGACAAACAAGCAGACAGACAGACTGATAGATATATAAATCCCCTCCAGGGCCTGGGCGAAGCCGGGCCGGGTCAGCTAGTATCCATATAAAAATACAGGTTCTATGTAGCACTTCTACACTATTTTTCTCGTTTCAGTTGATATCTTTTTATTGGTCACTATGTTTTTCATCTTGCAAAAGGATACCTTCGCCATGGCGATTCTTGTTCTAATCTCTTCAAGGCATCTCCCGTCAGATGTTATGACAGTTCAGGGAAAATTGTACCGATTGATTTGTTTAAGAATATGCCCATTTAATCAATAAATATATAATAAACATATATACAATAAAAAAATCAATAACAAAATGCCTTTATTCACTCCAGGAAAGGGCAGTGCGTTTAATCAATGGTGATAAGCTTACAGACAATTCTAACATACATGAACGTCTTCAGTTACTGCCTTTTCACAAATGCCTACTTTTTAATAAGGCTAAACTAATTCACAAAATCCTATTTAAAAATGCTCCAAGCTACCTTTGGCTATTGTTTAAATGTAACGCAAGACATAGCGAACAACTAAATATACTTCGTGTCCCTAAACCTACGATAGACTTATATGAAACAAGCTTAGCATACTCTGAAACTCAGTTGTGGAACAATCTTCCACAAGAAATCAAAGACACCACCAATCATTATACATACAGTCGCAACCTGTTTGAACACTACCTCAGGACAGACTACATGTCCCAATAAAAAAAAAGAAACAAAGACAATAATAATGGTAAATTATCTCAAATGGCAACTGGTCAAAAAACATTCCCATATGTTTGGCACGTTACGCCTGCCTTGGGTATTTATACTGCCCAAGTTAAGCATTGCCTCAGTGAGTAATGTATTATCGATTATTATTCATGCGTTTTAATGCGTATTGTTCTTTTGTTGTCAAAGATTTGCTTCATAAGAGATGTTGAATTAAAGAATGTATGAGAGGAAATTGAGAAGAAGAGTAGAATGTCAGACGGGCCTGCGTACCCAATTCGAAACCCTTTGAAAATAAAAATTTGCGTTCGTTCGTGTATATCCATATGTTTGTAAGATCACATCATTATTTACATCAGGTCAAACGACCGTCAGTCACAATGCCACTTAGTATATGTAAAGTCCTTGCATATCTAGAACCACGGGCTGACTATAACCTACCTTCAGAACATCACATTATGCCCATATATGATTATCATTGACTGATGCACGCTGTTAGAAAGATCCGACATGATAATACGCACAGTGGATACCAGTTTAACTGGCAGTTCTGTCTTCACATGTGTTAACTGTGTGTATCTGTATGTTGAACTGCTAATATACTGTTGACTTCGAGTTTGTGGGGCGGACTTACACCAAGACTGGGAGGGAGGGGGAGGATGTAAAGGGTAGTAGCCTGCTCTATCCGGCTGTCTATTCATGCACTTGAATCAATATATCTAGGTTCACCAATCTCTCGCCTTGGGGATACCAATTGAAGACATTCTCACAAGCCATGTCCAGGCTGTGTACCTGTTTACCCGAGCACTTTGACACTAATCAGCCTAAATGAGACATTTGACTCCAGTTTGCTCACTTGGATCAGGGAAAAAAGAGGATCTGAACCCGCACCAACTACAACGTTATACTTCAACTATGACATCACTCTACTTTTAATTGATGACATGCCTCTTTCATATTTTATAGTTAGTTAGTATGTACAGGACTGCATGTCATTGACAGGACGTCGCAATAAGCCTCAACATTAATTGGCTGTTTGTGAATTACTAAGCAATGTAAGTTCAGTAGTTTGCCACTGCTCTGTTAACGGCCTACCATAGAGATGGAAGAAAAAAGACAAACCAGTCTGCTTGCAAATCTCCGGCCACTAATTTCGAACCGAGAAACAGGCATATCTGAATCTGATCAAACTTGGCGTGTAACCACCACCTGAGCGATGGCGCCTGTCATCATCAACCGAGCCACAGCTCCTGCCACCATTAACTCAGCCACAGCTCCTGCCACCATCAACTGAGCCACAGCTCCTACACCCATGAACTGAGCCACAGCTGCTGCGAACATCACCTGACCCACAGCTGATTCCATCACCAACTGAGCCACAGCTGCTGCCACCATCAACTGAGCCACATTCCCTGCCACAATCAACTGATCCACAGCTCCTACCACCAAAAATTGCGCCAAAGCTCCTGCCATCAATAACTGCGCCACAGCTCCTGCCACCAACAACTGAGCCAGAGCTTCTGCCACCAACAACTGAGCCACAGCTGATGCCATCATCAACTGAGCCACAGCTCCTGCCACCATCAACTGAGCCACAGCTGATGCCATCATCAACTGAGCCACAACTGATGCCTTCATCAACTGAGCCACAACTGACGCCTTCATCAATTGAGCCATACTGATGCCTTTATCAACTGAGCCACAACTGATGCCTTCATCAACTGAGCCACAACTGATGCCTTAATCAACTGAGCCACAACTGATGCGTTCATCAACTGAGCCACAACTGATGCCTTCATCAACTGAGCCAAAGCTCCTGTCACCATCAACTGAGCCACAGCTCCTGCCACCATCAACTGAGCCACAGCTCCTGCCACCATCACCTGAGCCACAGCTGATGCCATCATCAACTGAGCCACAGCTCCTGCCACCAACAACTGAGCCAAAGCTGATGCCATCATCAACTGAGCCACAACTGATGCCTTCATCAACTGAGACACAGCTCCTGACACCAACAACTGAGCCACAGTTGATGCCATCATCAACTGAGCCACAACTGATGACTTCATCAACTGAGCCACAACTGACGCCTTCATCAATTGAGCCACAACTGATGCCTTTATCAACTGAGCCACAACTGATGCCTTCATCAACTGAGCCACAACTGATGCCTTCATCAACTGAGCCACAACTGATGCCTTCATCAACTGAGCCAAAGCTCCTGTCACCATCAACTGAGCCACAGCTCCTGCCACCATCAACTGAGCCACAGCTCCTGCCACCATCACCTGAGCCACAGCTGATGCCATCATCAACTGAGCCACAGATCCTGCCAACAACAACTGAGCCACAGCTGACGCCATCATCAACTGAGCCACAACTGATGCCTTCATCAACTGAAACACAGCTCCTGACACCAACAACTGAGCCACAGCTGATGCCATCATCAACTGAGCCACCACTGATGCCTTCATCAACTGAGCCACAACTGACGCCTTCATCAATTGAGCCACAACTGATGCCTTTATCAACTGAGCCACAACTAATGCCTTCATCAACTGAGCCACAACTGATGCCTTAATCAACTGAGCCACAACTGATGTCTTCATCAACTGAGCCAAAGCTCCTGTCACCATCAACTGAGCCACAGCTCCTGCCACCATCAACTGAGCCACACCTCCTGCCACCATCAACTGAGCCACAACTGATGCCTTCATCAACTGAGACACAGCTCCTGCCACCATCAACTGAGCCAAAGCTGATGCCATCATCAACTGAGCAACAACTGATGCCTTTATCAACTGAGCCACAGCTCCTGCCACCATCAACTGAGCCAAAGCTGCTGCGACAATCAACTGAGCCACATTGGCACCCTGCAGTCTTGACAGACGATAGTTTGTGCTTCAAAAAGGCATTATAACTTTTACCCATAGCGGTAGCGAATGTGACTGGTAAGACCAATTCGAGCTGTAAATGTTCGTTCACAGTGGGTGCATGTGAACACATGATTATTTCCACCATCAAGCACCATCTTACATCTCACACGGTGTGTGACTTATCTGCAATAATTTTCTCCTTTGTCTTTATTCCATTTCTGATGTTTGCCCTCTATGCAACACGTTCAGCGGCGACTTGCTCCTAATGTGCATTACCATTGCCTGTATCAATCATGTCCCGCTTACAGTTGATGATGGCATCTTTGTATCTTAGTAGAGGCCGACACTGAGATCTCTTACCCATCTGTAATTCACCAAAAATGATGTCCTTTGGTATTCTACCATCATTCATCCTCCCAAGATGTCCTATCCATCTAGGTCTACGAAGACTGAGCATAGAATAAACCGTCACACAACCAGACCTTTCCAATACTTCAGTATTTGTGATTTTGTCTTGCCACTTAATACCATGAATTCTTCGTAGACACCGCATATGAAAGTTGTTTAAACTTTTCTCTTGGTGTGAGTAAGTTGTCCAGGTTTCACTGCCTTAAACAAGAGAACTAAGGACACAGGCTTGAAAGACAAAGACTTTTGTTTTGACAGTAAGCTTCCTGTTCTCCCAGACTCTTTTTCTTAACCTGTTTATTGTTGTTGCTGCCTTACCAATCCGGATGTTGATTTCCGGATCTAGGAATAATTTGCTATTTACTGCTGATCCTAGATAGGTAAAATGGTCTACCATCTATAGTTCGGCGTCGTCAATTAAGATTGATGGTACCCCATGTGCACCTTGTGACATAATCTGTGTCTTCTTTTTGCTAATTGTCAAACGAAATTCGAAACAAGCATTGAAGAATGCATATAGTAGACATTGTAATTCTTCCTCAGAGTGCATCATCTGCATAAAGCAACTCTCTGATCAGAACCCTCCTAATTTTGGTCTTGGCCTTCAATCTCTGAGCATTCTAAAGGCCGCCATCTGAGCGTGAGTGAATGTATATACCACCAACCTGATCACGAAAGGCATATTTCAGTAGAAGTGAAAAGTACATTCCAAAGAGGGTGGGAGCTAGTATACAACCTTGCTTAACGCCACTCTTGATTTCAAACTCTTCGGAAGTTGCACCATCAAACTTGATTATACCCTTCATGCCTGTGTGGAACGATTCCACAATGGACAGAAGAGTTGGTGGGCAGCCAATCTTCTTTAGTGCCTTAAACAGACCCTCACGACTGACCAAATCAAATGCCTTTGTGAGGTCGATGAAGGCAATAAACAGTGGTTGATTCTTGCATTTGTCGCAATGAGACTATCTGTCACAGACTCACATTGTACGGGAAAACCAACGGGAGTAAATAGATATTAGCCAAGGGCTATAACTCCCGCCCAAGGGAAAGAAGTAAGTCACTCGAAGGCCAGAGTAATCCAGAACCTTCTCGAAGGACTGGTCAGTGAGTCCACTGTCCCGTGGACACTGATGTGGCCCGCCTATTACGGGGTCCACGAGGAACTCGAACAGAGTTACCACCCGTGTCGGATTGCGACACGGGTAAATCGGCAGAGACAGACGGGACATCGGAGAGGCAACAGGGCCTGCCTTAGAGGGACTTAATAGTTTAGACCCATATAGATTTAGGGTCATAGACATATGCTAGATAGTTGCTAAGAATGTTTGTTACAATCATGTGTGATGTTAAACCTCTGTGATATGCAACGCCTCAGTGCGAGCTTGTTAAACCCACTGCGCCAACGCACTGTATATTAACGTTCATTAAAGTTGCTATATTATGTTTAACGGAGTTATTGTTGCCTGTTTTGAGCCCGAGTCTAGATCCCTAGATATCCAACACGTTGACAGGCTTTTTGGGGGCTAAGCTCCGGTTTTGGCACTAGCATTACGTTCAGACGGCTATTGATTGCCAAGTAAAAACTCAAAGAAATAATATCAAATTTATTTATTAAAAAACAAATTGAATTGTTTGCAGCTATCTAGAGTAATAAACTAGTATTACTATTAGTCCCTCTGCAGCAAGTCTCTCCATGATGTTATTTCTATAAACTATTTTGACATGACTGTGACATGTGACTGTTATTAATGTTTTTTTCATTCTACGAGCAGATTGTTCCGCGAAGTGTGGTGTGTGTGACTTATGTAACCTATCCAACAGTGGCAAGAGAAGAAGACAACATTCGCAAGTTCTTGGAATATAAGATAAGTTTCATATCATGCCCATTGCAACCCTAAGCGGTACTTATCACCATCCACCCATGTAACATTTTTGTATTGCATTGATTTATATGTATATTCATAACCTTGTACCAACATAACTTTGCATTTGTATTTGCTCGTGTAAACATTAAGGGAGATAACTAAATTTTCTACTCCCCAACATTTTTCTAAGGGATTTAACTTCAGTAAAATTACCAACAAGTAAAAGACAAAATGTCTACGTTAGAAAAATGTATTGAGTTAGGTATGAAATTAGGTTATAAAGAAGAAAAACTGTCAGAATGGGCACAGAAGACACACGCAGAGAACATTGCCCGTGAAGAAAGAGTGATAGAACGGGAAGAAAAACAGATGCAAATGCAGGCAGAAGAAAAGAAAATGCAAATGCAGGCAGAAGAAAAGAAAATGCAATTGCAGGCAGAAGAGAAAAAGATGCAGATGCAACTGCAGGCTCAAGAAAAACAAATGGAACTTGAGACGGCGGCCAAACTAGCCCAATTGAATGCCGATACACAAATAAAACTTAAGCAGATGGAGATTGATTCAAACGTAGAAATATCTGTAAATAAACTGAGAAGCAATGAGGAGGAACAAAAATATAACAAGTATAAAGGCCTCGTGAAAGCATTTTGCTCAGGAGATTCTATCAGTGCATACCTGGAAAATTTTGAGTGTCTAATGTCCTACCAAAAGATCGTAAAATCAGATTGGTCATTTATTTTAATGAGAAACTTAGCTCTGGAACCATTAAAAGTAATAGAAACAGTGCCACAGGAAATGAGAAAAGATTATGATTATCTAAAGCAACGCATTCTCCAACATTTTTCATTAGATACAGCAGGTTACCAACAACAGTTCGCAAAATTATCCCCACAACCAAACCAAACCTTCATAGACTACGTGTCTACAGTTCAGGACGTTTGCACAAAGTGGATTAACTCAGCTAAAACTAACAACAGCCATGACAAACTTAAAGAACTTATTATTATTGACAAAATAGTTAGTACAATCCCAACACCTTTTGCTAAGTTTTTGAAACAAATGGACTGTAAAAGTATTCAAGATGTAGAGACAAAGGGGAACGCATTTTTCACAGCGAACAGAGATATTTTTCAATTAAACCTAAGTCAAAACGAAGCAGCAGCAGTTGTAAATACTAGGTATTCTAAACCAACAGAAAGCAAGTTAAGTGCCAATATTATAGTTTGACTCACGAAGAATACGCGATGTGCGATAAATCACCCAACTATCCACATCATCTCCAGATGATCGTGGAGAAGCAAAAGAATAAGAGAAATGCTTACCAGAGAGCAGTAAAATGTTATTTTTGCAGTAGCTTTGGGCACTACAGTCGGTTTTGTGAAGGCCGAAAGAGATTGAAACAGGCCAATGCGGCACTAGTGGAAACGTCCTCAGACGAAGATATTGAACAATTGAATGAGTGTGATAATCAGAATGAATGTTTGAGTGAGCTAGGAAATGCTGTGCAAATTATTGACACCATTACAGACAGTAAGTGTAACCATCCATCCATCCATCATGTGCCATGCCGATAAGCGTGGGCGGTCATGTTCTGCCATCTCACTCGATCAACAGAGTCGTGGATCAGTTCCGTGTTTCTGTCTCGACCATGCCACAAGGCCAAGCCATCCAGATACTTGTTTCTAGGTCTTCCCCTTGGTCTGTTCCCCTCGATCTTACCAGTTGTCACCAAGTTCTCCAAATCATTTCTTCTCATAACATGCCCAAAAAATTGTGACTGTCTACGTCTAATGTCTCTGATCAGTTTACGATCTTCATTTGTTTCTTGAAGGACTTGTTCATTGGTCTTTCTGGCTGTCCATGGTATTCTTTGCATTTTCCTCAGAAACCACATTTCTACAGCCATCAGATGTTTTTCAGCCTGGCTGCTCATTGTCCAAGCTTCACATCCATATAAAAGTACAGGTTCTATGTAGCATCTCAACACTCTTTTTCTCGTTTCAATTGACATCTTTTTATTGGTCAGTATGTTTTTCATCTTGCTAAAGGCTACTTTTGCCATGGCGATTCTTGTTCTAATCTCTTCAAGGTATCGATAAGTGAACACAACATGATTTTCTTGGCATGTGTAAAGAAGGTAGTTTGCCATTGCTTTCCTTCCCAGCAGTGACCATACTGATCAGTGACCGTAGCCATTGTCTCCTCAAAAAAGGAGATCCTCTGCCTACCGTCGTGAAGGTGGAGACCATAACCTACAACTATCTGTCGGCTGCTCTCCATCTTCATCCACCACCTGCACCCATGGCTTCACGTAACCCTGATCGGGGGGCTAAACGGGTACTCCACCTTGCCCAAGGGTGTCTCGTAGGCTAGCGGAGGGAAGGAGGCGCCTTACTTCTCCTTTGATAGGGGATAATGTAAGTGTAACACCTGTACGAAATTCCAACTTGACACAACATTGCTATGTGGCCACACGATCCCTATTTCGAATGAAACGGCCAACGCTGCCTTGTCATCTACAGGCAAGCTAAATTTCTCAACAGGGTTTGTAAACAACAAAAAGTGCACATTAATTCGTGATTCCGGCGCAACGCTCTGTGGAATTAAGAAAACATTAATCAACGACACAGACTACACACACAAACATGTAACTTGTCGCACATTCTCAGGCACCATCGAAAAGTACCCCCTTGCTCTTGTCGAAATTCGAACACCGTTTATATCAGGACGAGTATTGTGCGCAGTCCTGGAAAATCCTGTAGCTGGAATTATACTTGGGAATCTGCCCAACATACGATCATGCTCCGAAAAGGAAATCAGAGAGTGGGAGCAAAGAAACGGTATCCAGAACCCATACAGCGATTCTAAAGAGAAACACCATACGTGCTTGACTCAAACTGCCAAAAGCACAAGGGAGACAACCAATGAAGTAAATCAAAAAGAATTTACCGAGGTGCATAATGCAGGGGCGGTTGAATCCGTCATTGATTCAACCAACTTAAAACCTCGAACTGAGGATGCCAGCGATACACCAGTTACCAAGCCTGTAGATGTGCAACAACACACACAACACACGAATGCAATAACACGACAGACAACTCACAAAACCCACACTGACCAACTGCAGGAATCACTAGAAATTGTATCACCAAACACTACCATTACTAATTTTGGAGAAGAACAGAAAACAGATCCTACACTTTCACCATACTTTAGGTTAGTAGGACTTACACCAAAATTAACTAAAAACGCATCGTGGACATTTAGGTTAAAGAACAATGTACTGACTAGATTATACACAACAAATAAGACCACGATACAACAAGTAGTTTTACCACAATCACATCGTGAAAAAGTACTAAAAATAGCCCATGACTCACCATTCGGAGGTCATATGGGTTACGAAAAGACGAGAGCCAGGGTCCTGACCCAATTCTATTGGCCAAAATTTTGCCAAGACATTAAAACCTATTGTAGATCATGTGATATATGTCAGAAACTGGTTAAAAAGGGGAAAAACCCTACGGCAGAAATACAATCCACCACAACTGCCTCGAGGCCATTCCAAATCGTGGCAGTTGATCTAGTAGGCCCGTTAAACCACATCTCAAGTAAAGGGAATAGATATATTTTTACTCTTATTGATCTATGTACGAGATGGCCAGAAATGATTCCATTAAGATCTATCTCCTCTAAGGATGTGACGGACGTATTGTTAAATATATTCTCCCGTTTTGGCTTTCCGGAGAAAATAATTTCAGATAGGGGAACCCAGTTCATATCCAATGCCACTCAATCGGTAACTAAGTTACTAGGCATAAAGCAATGTTTCACCAGTCCCTATCGACCGGCCGCGAATGGTATCTGCGAGAAACTAAATGGGGACCTGAAACATATGCTATCCAAAGTGACAGCTGAAAATCCAGCCGAATGGGATATACTTCTCCCAATGGTGCTGTTCGCATATAGAGAAGTCTCACAATCAAGCACCGGGTTCTCTCCCTTCGAATTGATGTATGGAGCGAACCCAAGAGGATCTCTCACTATTTACAAAGATATCATATCACAACCTGTAAATATACAACTACCAATTTCCACCTATGATTTAGTCACTGACACCAGAGACAAAATCATACGGTCTTGTATACTGGCCAGAACATCACTACAGGAGAAAGGTTTTAGGTACAGGCAGTACGCCAACAAAGGTGCAAAAACAATAGTATTAAAACCAGATCAGAATATTTTACTATTGCTACCTGACAAGAGAGATCTACTATCAACCTCTTGGCAGGGACCATTTAAAATTGTTAGAAGAATTTCGGAAGTTGATTACGAAATTAATTTGAATGGAAAGTTGAAAATATTCCATGTAAATATGTTGAAACCTTACTATGCTAGAGAGGACAGTGGCACGAGTAAGCAGACGCAGCTAACTGATGACAGAAACGAAACGACAAGTACCCAACTGAATGACACATCGACAAACGAAGCATCGTTAACGACGCACTCTTACGACAACAACGACGACCAATTTGACGACATATTGACAACGATTAATCTCGACGACGACGACAATGACATTGAGGACAATTTACAAACAGTAGCATCTCTAGTAAATCAGACAGACGAAGACAATACTGAAATTCCAGTACCAACTATGAATGACGACGGTAGTATAAAGGACATACAAATCTCTGACACTCTGACACAACAGCAGCGACAAGACATTCTATGTCTCATTAACGACTATAAATCTATCTTCTCTAACAAACCTGGACGGACTGACACAATAACACATTCAATTGTGTTGACAGATCTGACACCGGTCAAATGTAGACCATATTCTATTCCTCTGCATTATAGAGCAAATTTAGACAAAGAAATTTTGGATTTAGAGAAAAATAGAATAATTCAGAAATCTATGTCTCAATATTCTTCACCGATTGTCCTGGTGAAAAAGAAGGACCAAACGATTCGTTTGTGCATAGATTATAGAAGGTTAAATGCAGTAACTACAACAGATGCAGAGCCAATGAACAGTTGTGAAGACCTCATTTTGAATATGTCTCAATCATCCTTATTTTCGAAGGTTGATTTAGCGAAAGGTTATTGGCAAGTACCACTACACCCTGCTTCTAGACATATAACAGCATTCGCAACACCTCTGGGGTTGTACGAATGGAGGTATCTTCCATTTGGTCTCGAGAACGCTCCTGCCACATTTGTAAGATTAACTAGATTGTTATTGCACGACATCAAGGATGTGCAATCCTATATTGATGATATTTGCATTCATTCTTCTAATATAACTTCTCACTTACTTACACTCAAACAAGTCTTCAACCAAATCTTTCTTTTTGGACTTACTATCAAACCTTCCAAGGTTGAAATAGGCTATAAACAAATAGACTTCCTTGGTCATAGAATTTCTGAAGGCAAATTGTTGACAGACGATAAAATTGTTTCTAAAATTCTCAATCTACAAGTTCCTACTACAAAGAAGCAAGTTCGAAGTTTATTAGGTCTTATAAACTATTATGCTAAGTTTATACCAAATTGGGCAGAGCTTACATCAGTTTTCTCCAACATGTTAACAAAAGATCATCCACAAAAACTATGTAAAAGTACCCGCTTAGAGGATGCAATATGCAGATTGAAAACCATTTTTGCTCATCCACCGGTATTACGATTACCAAACATAAATTTACCCTTTATTTTGACCACAGATTCGAGTGCTATCGCAATTGGAGGTTGTTTAATGCAAGAGGTGAATGGAGTGAGACACCCAATTCTCTACGTAAGCCGCAAGCTGAAGAAGGCAGAGATCCGTTATTCAACGGTGGAATTGGAGGCGTTAAGTCTATTATTTTGTATGCTTAGATTATCTAAGTTCCTCTTAGGTTCCCACATCGTTGTACTCACCGATAATTCGCCATTGTTGGTGCTAAAGCAAGGTGCTCCGAAAAACCATCGTTTACAAAGATGGTGTCTTCTTCTCCAAGATTTCGACTTCGAAATCCACCATATCAGAGGCACTGATAACATTATAGCCGACATTTTATCGCGGCAAACGAATGCGCCAGCAGAATAACATTAGGCACATTCACCATCCGCCATACCAGAAACTGTGATATTTTAGTCTGTAGCATAGAACAGTGTAACTCTACACCTGCTAGAGAACTTTCAGTTAAAAGTAATAACACCCCAGTGAATAAGTTACTTATGACACCCACGAACATGAAACGTTGATAGGTGTTTTTGTTGAGAGCTATAATATCAATTACCAAAGCTCTAAGAACAATCCGAGCGAGAGACATTATCTGTGAGTTGATTTCAACCAGTGAATTAACATTCATCATGAAAGCATGAAGAACACTTTATACTCGACATGAGAACATTCCATACTTGCTGTTGCTAAAGAGACTTTGCGAACAGCCGAAACAGAACTACGTCGATTACACCACTCAAGAGACAGCCATACTAGCTGTTAACATTCATGGCACGACACGCTGACAACAGGAGGAACATTCATGGCACGACACGCTAACAACAGAAGGAACATTCATGGCACGACACGCTAACAACAGGAGGATGACGCGCACATCATCGTTGGATTTAGTTACTTAGTTAATTAAGTTAGTATTGAATATGTATTATATTTGCAGTAAATTATGTATATATAATATGTCAACCTGTAATTTGTACATTCTCTACCATAATATTACAGGTATTGCCATTCATAGGTGAAAGAGTCTTCCTATGCAATTTTTCTCTATGTAAATTATAAACCATGTTTGAGTCAGTGAACAAAAAGTACGGATTATCGTAAAGGGGACAAATCGCCTATTCCATTTGTTCTAAGGGCAATAACACTTACCTCAACTTTACTTATATATTTTAACCAAATACTATTTGGATGAAAGGTGTGTGAATGACAGGGTGAATGAATTAAATGAGAGAGCGATATACTGAGCGGACAAATTGTACGCAAAACGTATTTATTTTAATTTGTCTGCGTCTTTCATGTAAATTGTATGACTTATCTAATTGTGGATGCATGTTTAATATTTAGGATATTAGTATTTAGGATACTACATCTAAGCACCACTGCTTGGAATGCCTGATCATGCATTACACACATTGGGGTAATTCATGATTAAGGATATCCCAACTCGTGACGCTTTGAGATAAGCCACACATTCAGCACACACTTTACATAAAACTTAAAACTGAACACTATCAATTAAAATACAGTCACTTTATTAGTAACATCAACTTATTAGTCAACACACTAACAAGCCAACAGGGACACATGTAGTTAGATGGGATAAAATAACAGCGTAACTACATATTCAGCATTATACAACATACGAGAGTAAAAGTGTATTGAAATGCACACACAGAACAAGATTTGAAGGTGTACTTAATTAGCCAAGACTCTGTCTTGTTAATCCTCTAGTATAGAGGTTAATTATCTTGGTATCAGTAGGATACTTTGAGAAGGACGGGTTGTAGAAACAACTAGTAAACGTCACGTAACTTCGGTCAGATAAGCATTATTAAGGACACAGGAGAGAGAGACCTCCTCAGCAAATCAGAGAAGTGGTGCATGGGAGAATACATGAGTGTTGATGCCAGTATGTAGTTTACCAAGTTACTGTCCACCAAACTACAAACACCGTCTTTATATGATTCTGTGACAGAATTAGTGCAGAACTAATTACCCTATAACAACCCATCAAATCAGGGGAGAGGGGGGACTCCTGTCACAGACTCACATTGTACGGGAAAACCAACGGGAGTTAATAGATATTAGCCAAGGGCTATAACTCCCGCCCAAGGGAAAGAAGTAAGTCACTCGAAGGCCAGAGTAATCCAGAACCTTCTCGAAGGACTGGTCAGTGAGTCCACTGTCCCGTGGACACTGATGTGGCCCGCCTATTACGGGGTCCACGAGGAACTCGAACAGAGTTACCACCCGTGTCGGATTGCGACACGGGTAAATCGGCAGAGACAGACGGGACATCGGAGAGGCAACAGGGCCTGCCTTAGAGGGACTTAATAGTTTAGACCCATATAGATTTAGGGTCATAGACATATGCTAGATAGTTGCTAAGAATGTTTGTTACAATCATGTGTGATGTTAAACCTCTGTGATATGCAACGCCTCAGTGCGAGCTTGTTAAACCCACTGCGCCAACGCACTGTATATTAACGTTCATTAAAGTTGCTATATTATGTTTAACGGAGTTATTGTTGCCTGTTTTGAGCCCGAGTCTAGATCCCTAGACATCCAACACGTTGACACTATCATATCAGTGGTAGACTGGTTCTGTCGAAAGCCACACTGTGATTCGGGGTAGACCTGATCTCCCAGGACTTGAAGTCTGCGCAGACCAATTCTGGCAAATACTTTTCCAACAATACACAGACGTGAGATACCCCTATAGTTGTTGCAGTCGCTCCGAGCGCCCTTGTTCCTGTACAGTGTTATGATGAGCCTGTACAGTTTACCAGATGCGTTTACAGCTGCACTGAATCGACTAATGAAAGATCGGAAGGTGGACGATAAGGTCGGTGTTCTATTCCGTTTCGATAATGCATCAAAGAATGTCATCGCGAAAATACCCGAACCCGGGGCCACTACTACATTTAGTGAGAAGTTGCAAGAGATACTAGATACAATTGAAGGTGAAGGGGTGATAAATCAGAATAATGACATGCAAAATGTCAACGTACACTGCGCTCACATTGCGGCGCGACCAGTCGGAGACGTCATGGTCCCACTACTAAGGACGGGAATCAGCGCTTGACCTCAGTGTTTCGCTTCTACGACAATCCTCACTACATACCGCTGAGTTGTCACTCCTTCGACACGGTGGAAATAATTCAAACCATTGATGAGGACACAAAGGTCACATTCACTACAGGGACTTCAGTGCTGACGTTACATTTTCGAGTTCGGAAGAGATCAGACCTAGAATAATAGTGGAATACGTGGCGTTACGTCGAAATCCCAGACTGTCCGAAGAGATGATGTGCCCGACACTCAGGTGATTGATGCCTCGGTTATCTACAATACTCAGATATCATCCCACCAAGCAGGAGACCAGTTTTATGACTACATGCTAAGTGACATGTACATACCAGGCTACCAACCGAAAAAAAAAACAACCTACTCCGAAATGATGTGAAGAAATCCAGAAAAAACATACAATGTGTATAGCTCTGTATCTGAAAAAAATAAAATGTTGTGATGATACTATGTATACCACCTCCTATCACATCATCCATTTCGTATAATGACATTATGCATTTTTATTCTTGAAAAATGTACTGAAATACTGTAAAATGTACTGAAATACTGTAAAATAAACAGGCATATATTATAATTACGTCTTTGTTGTTGAACTTTTTAGTGTTTACGGTATATATAGTTGTCATGTGATGAGAGAATGATACATATTGGTGGCAAATTCACGAAATATTTCCACGAAACTAATGAAACGGGTTAACAAAAGTAAGAAAAACTATTGACCATAGTCTGAAATAGCTCAACTAAAATTATGAAAAGTAGGAAACTTTGCAAAACGTAGGAAAATATGTTACCCAAAAGGGAAAAATATTTGGCCACATTTCAATCAAATGTATGAATAGTAGGAAAATTTGTTAACTAAAGGGCAAAAATTTTGACCAAGTAAGAAAATTTGTTAACTAAATGTGAGAAGTGTGGCCAAATTTCAACCAAACTTATAAAAAACAGGACACTAGTTTTAACAAAATATGAAAACTTTTAGCCAAAGTTCAACCAAACTTATGAAAAGCCCAGCCAAACTTATGAAAAGTAGGAACATTTGATAACCAAAAGGGCGAAAAGTTTGGGCAAAAGTTCAACCACACTCAACACTAAATATTTAATTTTGTGAACCAAATGTGAACAGGTTAGCCAAATTTCAAACCAAACTTATTAAAAAAAATGTAAATGTTGTTAACCAAACGTGAAAAGTTTGACCAAATGTCAACCAAACTTATGAAAAGTAGGAAACTTTGTTAACCTCATGTGAAATGTTTGGCCAAATTTCAAACAAACTCATAAAGAAGGAGGAAACTTTGGTAACCAAATGTGAAATGTTTGGACACATTTCATCCAAAACTTATAAAAAATAGGAAATTCTGTTGTCCAGATGTGAAAAGTTTGGCCAAATTTCAAATAAACTCATAAAATAAGTAGAGAAACTTTGTTAACCAAAAGTGAAATGTTTAGCCAAATTTCATCCAAACATATAAAAAATTGGAAATGTTTTTAACCAAACATGAAAAGTTTGACCAAATTTCAGCCAAACTTATGAAAGTGGTAAATTTTGTTGTCCAGGTGTGAAATGTTTGGCTAAATCTCACCCAAACTTATGAAAAGTAGGAAATTTAGGTAACAAAATGTAAAAAGTTTGGACACATTTCATCCAAAACTTATGAAAAATAGGAAATTTTGTTAACAAAATATGAAAAGCTTGGTCTAATTTCAAACAAACTCATAAAACTTTGGAAACTTTGTTAACCAAATGTGAAAAGTTTGGCCAAATTTCAAGCAAATCCATAAAAAGTAGGAAATTTTGCTGACCAAATGTGAAAAGTTGTGGCCAAAGTTCAACAAAACTTATGAATATCTCAAACTTATGAAAAGTAGGAAATTGTGTTGTACAGATGCGAAAAGTTTGACCAAATTTCAAACAAACTCATAAAAAAGTAGGAAACTTTGTTAACCAAAGGTGAAAAGTTTGGCCAAAGTTCATCGAAACTTATAAAAAGTAGGACAATTTGTTAACCAAATGTGAAAATTTTTGGACAAGTGAAGAAATATTTCATCTAAAACTTATGAAAAGTAGGAAATTTTGTTAACAAAATAAGAAAAACTTTAGCCAAATTTCAGCCAAACTTATGAAAAGTAGGAAACTTCCTTAACCAAAGGGGGAAAAAAATATCTCACGTTGTCATTTGACATCCCCAACCTACTAGAGATATTCGCCTGTCCCCTATGCAAACAATAGCTGTATTTCAGAATATTAAATGTATCTTATGTAATAAGTCACTATGGTTGAATGAAAAAATAAAATTTCAACAATAAAATTGTACAAAAAATTAACAATTAAATTTCTCTTTATGTTTCCAAATTGAATGTTTCATGTATGATTGAGTTCGGCATCAATCACAGCCGTTTTTCTCACATCGTCAATATTGTTAAAGTCAGTGGAAAATCCTGGACATATGGTTCCCACATTCCAGGTTGCAAGCCGTAGCTTGAGGATTCTATTTTTCTTTTTATTAGTACCTGGTGCATTAATTTTACAGCCTGCGATTCACATTTTGTCCTAGCCCAAAGCACCAACTGAAGCAGGCAGACTGTGGCGGATCAGCACCCAATTGGCCGGGGCTGCCCAGCTTGAGGCGGGATGTAGCTGATCAATGACACCTGTAGGTGTCTCCCACCGTCAGAGGCAACGCGTGGCGCCCCATGTCTACAAACAGCTCCTGCCACCATCAGCTGAGCTATAGCTCCTGCCACCATCAACTGAGCCACAGCTCCTGCCACTATCAGCTGAGCCACAGCTCCTGCCACCAACAACTGCGCCACATCTTCTGGCACCATCAACTGAGCCACAGCTGATTCCTTCAGTGACCTCCAGTATTGGAATGTACTGACGTACCAAAAACTGTGCCATCTGCAAACCGCAAGTTCTTCATTTTATAAATGTCAACTTGTTTTCTTTTTTGATAGTTCTAATTATTATTTCTCGAGAGAGAGAGAGAGAGAGAGAGAGAGAGAGAGAGAGAGAGAGAGAGAGAGAGAGAGAGAGAGAGAGAGAGAGAGAAAGAGAGAGAGAGAGAGAGAGAGAGAGAGAGAGAGAGAGAGAGAGAGAGAGAGAGATAGAGAGAGAGAGAGATCTGATGACAAACCATCCTCGTATTACGCTTTGCTGTAGAAGTCAGGTGACTGAAAGGTTAACTGCGCTTGTTCTTAAATTTCCTGTGCTTTGAAAGAGAGTTTATTGTTTTTCTCATTACAGCGGTCAGTTGACGTCTCGACCTTGACTTGTGGACGTGACGTAAATTACAAGTACTTCAGAAGTTCACTGGATGGCCAGGGGCACTGGTCAAAGGAAAAGCTGGTCTACCGCAGTGTGAAATAGGTTGGAGTTTAAAGCTTGCCATGAAGACATTCAAACCAAAACGTCTTGCTATATATGTTCATTTTGCCAAAAATAATATTTACAATTTAAGTTAATGCCACTTGTTTTCAGTAAACTCAATTTTCTCGTATCACTGTGACATGTTTCTCGGCACTTTTAATATCCTATACCGTTTGTATGGTTTCATCATGTTTAACTTGAAGAAGCGGCTCCGTGTAGTCTACAAAGCACAAGTATCGGACTTTCTATCAACCCATGTTAGAAATTAGTACATGCCATTCGCTGCTCGTCTCCGCTATTCTTTATTCGTTTCTATCTTTACTTTCCGTTCTGCCTTGTTGTTGTTTTTTTTTTTTTTATTTTGCATATTTATTACAGGACGTTGCAGTCAACACCAGCATTTTTCAGCTGCTGTTAATGTACTTGGCAAGTTTTACGATCAGTAGTTTGCCATTTCTTTCTGAACGACCGGCTCACAATACCCCTTATGTTACCAGTTCGGCGCGAACCGCTGCCGATTCTCGCAGCTGTTGTTTTCCCCACGTGGATATACGGGATTACGAAACATTTATTTAACTCCTTGGCCAGGGGAGATCGGCAGCAAACTATTATATTATAGCTTATCATAGAAAACTGTTAGTTATATTACAGTTTTTATTTTTGTTTTAGTTGCATTTCCCTTACAGCATGTTTCAGTCACCACAAGTATTTTTCAGCTGCTGTTGATGTTCTTGGCAAGATTAAGCTCAGTAGTTTGCCATAGCTTTCTGAGCGACCGGCTCACATACCCCGTAAGTAACCAACGTGATCTCGTGCAGCTGTCCTTACAAGGATAAACGGGATTACGGAGAAAGTCGTTAAATCTTCGCCAGGGAGACGGGCACAGTTTATCATAGCAAACTATTATATTACAGCTTATCATAGAAAACTGTTAGTTATATAACGGCTTATTATAGCAAACTTTTATTTATATTATGGTTTATAATAGTAAACGGTTAGTTATATAAACACACATAGTATTGTTTGGCGCTCACAGAAGGAGAGGAAGAAAGTAGAGATTAGAGGACGCACTAGACGACATAAAATCAAATAGGACTGTCTAGTTGGTCATGGTTCGAAGTACACTTGTTTCTGCAGGGAGGCGCTGTCGTCATTTGGAGGTGACAGGGACGAACACCGGTCGGTAACCATTCATTCATTCATTCATTCATTCATTCATTCATTCATTCAGTAGCATGTCCTTTGCAGAACCTCACTGCCATACGAACCCTCCGGAAAACTCCTCGATCACAAGCAAGATGTCCCGCGTTTGATACACCCATCTGGAGATCATCCGCCCCATCCTGCACCCATCTTCTCTTTGGCCTTCCTCTTCCTCTCTTCCCAGGCATATACCCCTCCATTATTGTTCTCTCCAAACTTTCATGACGTTTCAAGTGACCAAAATGTATACATTTTCTTTGTTTTATCGTCTTTAATAGTCAGCCCTCTTCAATATTCAGCTCTTGAAGTATGGATGCATTTGTTCTTTTCTTTACCCAATATATTCTTAGAACCATTTCATTGGCACCTTGGCACCTTGCCGTCTTGACAGACGATAGTTTGTGCTTTAAAAAGGCATAATAACATTTATTTATGGCGGTAGCGCATGTGACTGATAAGGCCAATTTGCGCTGTAAATGTCCGTTCTCAGTGGGTGCATGTGAACACATGGTCATTTCCACCATCATGCACCATCTTACGTCTCAAACGATCGGTGTGTGACTTATCTGCGATAATTTTCTCCTTTGTCTTTATTCCATTTCTGATGTTTGCCCTCCATGCAACACGTTCAGCGGCGACTTGCTCCCAATGTGCATTATCAATGCCTGTATCAATCATGTCCCGCTTACACACATCTTTGTATCGTAGTAGAGGCCGACCCTGAGATCTCTTACCCATCTGTAATTCACCAAAAAAGATGTCCTTTGGTATTCTACCATCATCCATCCTCCTAAGATGTCCTATCCATCTAAGTCTACGAAGACTGAGCATGGAATAGACTGTCACACAACCTGATCTTTCCAATACTTCAGTATTTGTGATTTTGTCTTGCCACTTAATACCAAGAATTCTTCGCAGACACCGCATATGAAAGCTGTTTAAATTGTTCTCTTGGTGTGAGTAAGTTGTCCAGGTTTCACTGCCATAGAGAAGAGTACTAAGGACACAGGCTTGATAGACAAGGACTTTTGTTTTGGCAGTAAGCTTCCTGTTCTCCCAGACTCTTTTTCTTAACCTGTTCATTGTTGTTGCTGCCTTACCAATCCGGATGTTGATTTCCTGATCAAGGGATAATTTGCTATTTACCACCGATCCTAGATATGTAAAATGGTCTACTATCTCTAGTTCGGCGTCGTCAATAAAGATTGATGGTACCCCATGTGCACCTTGTGACATAATCTGTGTCTTCTTTTTGCTAATTGTTAAACCAAATTCAGAACAAGCATTGGAGAATGCAGATAGTAGACATTGCAATTCTTCCTCAGAGTGGGTCGTAACTGCAGCATCATCTGCAAAAAGCAACTCTCTGATCAGTACCCTCCTAATTTTGGTCTTGGCCTTCAATCTCTGAGCATTGTAGAGGCCGCCATCTGAGCGTGAGTGAATGTATATACCACCATCCTGATCACGAAATGCATATTTCAGTAGAAGTGAAAAGTATAATCCAAAGAGGGTGGGAGCTAGTACACAACCTTGCTTAACTCCACTCTTGATTTCAAATTCTTCAGAAGTTGCACCATCAAACTTGATTTTACCCTTCATGCCTGTGTGGAACGATTCCACAATTGACAGAAGAGTTGGTGGGCAGCCAATCTTCTTTAGTGCCTTGAACAGACCCTCACGACTGACCAAATCAAATGCCTTTGTGAGGTCGATGAAGGCAATAAACAGTGGTTGATTCTGTTCACGGCATTTTTCTTGCATTTGTCGCAATGAGAATATCATATCAGTGGTAGACCGGTTCTGTCGAAAGCCACACTGTGATTCGGGGTAGACTTGATCTCCTAGGACTTGAAGTCTGCGCAGAACAATTCTGGCAAATACTTTTCCAACAATACACAGAAGTGAGATACCCCTATAGTTGTTGCAGTCGCTCCGATCGCCCTTGTTCTTGTACAGTGTTATGATGCTTGAATCTTTGAAATCCTGTGGGACTTGTCCTTCACGCCAGCATAGCTCTATTAGCTGGTGGATCTGTATAGTGAGTGTGTCTTGCCCACTCCTGATAACCTCTATTGGAATCCCATCCTTACCTGCAGCCTTGCCAGATGCAAGTTCATTTATAGCACACTTAACTTCTGTTATGGTGGGAAGTGTGTCCAGGTGGTCAAGAGTTGGTAGAGCCTCTATGGCGTTGAGGGCATCATCCGCTAGTTTGGTCTCACTTGAGTAAAGCTCCAAATAGTGCTCTACCCATCTGTCCATCTGCTGTTTCTTATCAGTTATGATTTCTCCAGTCAAGGTTTTCAATGGTGCACTTCTTTTGATCACTGGACCACAGGCTTTCTTTATTCCTTCATACATGCTTCTTATGTTTCCCTTATCACTTGCGATTTGAATGGACTCACACAACTTGATCCAATAATCATTTGCACACTGCCTGGCAGCCTTTTGCACATCCTTCCTAGCTTGCCTTAGCTCACTCAGAGTGTTACGCGTTGGTCTTTCCTTGTTTCTTAAGAGAGCTTTCTTCTTCTTATCAATCAAGGGCTGCAGAGTCTCGCTGTTGGCCGCAAACCAGTCCTGCCTCTTATGATCCACAGTGCCGTAAACCCCTATGGCAGTTTTATAAAGAGTTTCCTTAATTTGACCCCACTTTTCATTTACTGTACAATTTTCTGGTGTATCAGTGAAAGCGTCTTCAAGTTGCTGTTGAAACTGAAAGCACTTTTCAGGATCGTGAGTGTTAATAATATTAATCCTAGGGCTAGATTTGTGTTTAGCTGTGTAGATTCTCTTTGGTCTCAGTCTAACCCTTGCAACAACTAAAGAATGATCCGTATCACAGTCAGCACTATGGTAACTTCGAGTCAATGATATATGGTTCAGATGTTGTCTCCGTGTGATGATGAAGTCCAGCTGGTGCCAATGGCCGGATCTTGGATGTTTCCATGTGACCTTATGCATCTCTTTTGTTTTAAAAAAGGAGTTTGTAATACATAGGTCATTACTGGTACAATGCTCCAGCAGCCTTTGCCCATTTTCATTCATGCGACCGATGTTGTATTTTCCAAGGCACACTGGCCATGAACTCGAGTCCTTGCCCACACGAGCATTGAAATCAAAAGCATATACAAAGCCTGGGCTAAAATATAGAGATCATGTGTTGCCCATGCAGCATGATCCCTCTCTCGGCCTGCCTAGTTCACTCCAGAGGAAAGGTAACACCCCTACATCTGGAACAAGACAAGCTGCAGAAGCTGCCGGATCAGCAAAGCAATGCTCTAACTGTCCGCCTGTCGGAGCTTCGATCCTAGACCAGTTGCCAACCAAGGCTTAAGGCCTGGTCTGCCCTGCCATGACATTTTGTCTTTAGCTTGCATTTCCTCGCACTAGGGTAAGGCTTGTACCCTCCCAATTGCGCTCTTCCGCCCGCAGCCGTTAGAACCAGTCTATAACATATATATATATATATATATATATATATATATATATATATATATATATATATATATATATATATATATATATATATATATATATATATATATTCAAAAGCATTTCTACGCTGTTCAGCTTGTTTAGTAAGTGTCCATATCTCACAGGCGTATGTTGCAATGAGAAAGATGCATGCACTTAAAAATCTATTTTTTGTAGTTCTATCTGTCCCACTCCATAATTTATTCAGTTGTTTTAGTCCTTGAAGAGCAATTGATATTCGTCGTTTAATTTCTTTAATTGTGTCACCATTGTTGGTAATCAATGACCCAAAATTTTCCACCACCTCCAATCTTTCCTCGGTAACTATAGCTTTCATATTTCATGTTAACTAATGCGTCCTCTAATCATTACTCTCTTCTTCTCCTTCTATGAGCGCCACACAATACTTTGTGTGTTTATTTATGTAACTGTCTCAAAGGGTTCCCCAATTGATTTCCTATTAGTTATATAACGGTTTATCATAGCAATCTGTTAATTATATTACAAATTATCATAGCAACCTGTTAGCCATATTGCAGTTTATCATAGTAAACTGTTAGCTATATTATAGTTTATCACAGCAAAGTGTTAGTCATAGCAGAATTTTAGTTATAGCACAGTGTATCACAGTCGACTGTTAGTTACACCGCAGTGTATCATAACCGACTGTATTTAGAGTATAGTGTATCATATCACACTGTTAATTATAGAATACTATATCATATCAGACATTAAGTTATAGCATAATGTATCATAGCAATCTGTTAGGTATAATAAAGTGTATCATAGCTGAATATTAGTTGTAGTATAGTGTATCATATCCGACTGTTCGTTATAGCATTGTGTGGGATAGCAGACTGCTAGCCATCTTATAGTATATCATAGGAGACTGTTAGTTGTAGTACAGTAAATTATAGCAGTGAGTTATTGTGTGGGATATCATAGCAAATATTGTATTGTTCATCGTATCGTAGAAAGCTGTAGTTATAATACATCGTATCATAGCAAATAGTAATATAATAGTGTACCATAGCAAACTGTCTCTATAGTATAGTATAGTATAGTATAGTATAGCATAGCATAGTATAGCATAGTATAGCATAGTATAGTATAGTATAGCTATACTTTTGTGTTTGTTTTAGTACAGTGTATCATAGCAAACTGTTAATTATACTATAGTGTATGCTAGGAAAATGTTAATTATAATATAGTGTATTTTAATTTATCGTAGCCAACTGGTAGTTAGCCGGCTTCGTGGCTTAGAGGTTATGACTCTTCTCCGTAATCTCGTATACTCTCGTAGGTAACGTGATGATGGTGAGAATCGGCAGTGGTTCGAATCGCATCGGTAACTTACGGGGTATTGAGCCGGCCGCTCAGAAAGCAATGGCAAACTACTGAGCGTAATCTTGCCAATAAATCAACATACAGCTGAAAGATGCTGGTGTTGACAGCGATGTCCTGTAAAGGATATGCAAAAAAAAACAAAAAAAACTGGTAGGTATAATATAGTTTATTACAGCATTGTAACGTATGTGTATCATCCCGCAGTCCTTTCCAATAAGATGTTGCTATAGGCGCTACCTTAAAAAGGAGAGGCTATTAAAAGTTATGACGGGATACTTAACGAAACCAACTTAGGTTTCAAAATAGGCCAATTAATTGGATGAGCCCCGGAACAAAGGTGCTTAGGGAGACAAAGGCTTAGCGAGACAAAGATGGCCCGGCACTCGCCATGTAAACTTCAAGTTAGGGAGTGACCCATTGTTAATGGGATAATTAATAGCCCACTTATTCCCCGCGCTTTGGGTGAGCATTATAAGACATATCTTCTCATGCGCTTCCAAACAATATCATGATTTAAGTTGTGTGTGTGAAAAATATGAGAATCACTTTTCATTGAAAAGTTGGGTTGAGTTGCAAAAGCAGTTTGTCCATCGCCATGTTGTCCAGTCGGCTTTCATAAGGCTTACAATGTAATTTTGCTATGAGTCACCTTTCTGATACGTTTTGTGAACCTATATTATTCCTATATGCTTATCATTCACAACTTTTCTTTGTGTTATAAAGTTTTCTTCCTGAGAGCATATTATATTTCTATTTTCTTATTAGGGAGAAATATTACTATATGTGTACAACATAAATAGTCTGTTAGATAGAGAGAGATATACTCACTTGACGTTTCGTGACTTAGGAGTTAATCTTTTGTTAAACTTTGTTGTAAATACACACAGGTGTGATTTTCTGGTAGTCTTTTTCATAAATGCTGTTATGGGATTGTCATTTTGTATGACATATAATCTCAAGTGTATGGGAAAAGGTCTTAGTCAGATATGACTAAGCTACCGTATGACAGTAGACGGTACTACCTGTTTTCTGTCAGCGCCGAATGATGGGCGGCGCTTACCAAACCCGACACCCCACATTGTGCCAACGGCTTTGGGCGGAAGAGCGCAACTGGGAGTGTACAAGCCTTATACTGGTGCGAGGAAATGCAACCCAAAGACAAAATAAGTAATGGCAGGTCAAGCTTTGGCTGGCAGCTGGTCTAGGATCGAAGCTCCGACAGGCGGACAGTTAGAGCATTGCTTTGCTGATCCGATAGCTTCTGCAGCTTTTCTTGTTCCAGATGTATAGGTGTTAACTTTCCTCTGGAGTGAACTAGGCAGGCCGAGAGAGGGATCATGCTGCATGGGCAACACATGGTTTCTTTATTTTAGCCCAGGCTTTGTGCTATGGAGAGGCAATACCTCCATCCCTGGTCTTAACCGGTCTCGGAATCAAAGCGAGAGGCAACTGTTACTCAAGTGAGACCAAGCTAGCGGATGATGCCCTCAACGCCATAGAGGCCCTGCCAACTCTTGACCACCTGGACACACTTCCCACCATAACAGAAGTTAAGTGTGCTATAAATGAACTTGCATCTGGCAAGGCTCCAGGTAAGGATGGGATTCCAATAGATGTGATCAGGAGTGGGCAAGACACACTCGCTCTACAGATCCACCAGATAATAGAGCTATGCTGGCGAGAAGGACCAGTCCCACAGGATTTCAAAGATTCAAACATCATAACGCTGTACAAGAACAAGGGCGATCGGAGCGACTGTAACAACTATAGGGGTATCTCACTTCTGTGTATTGTTGGGAAAGTATTTGCCAAAATTGTCCTGCGCAGACTTCAAGTCCTAGGAGATCAAGTCTACCCCGAATCACAGTGCGGCTTCCGTCAGAACCGGTCTACCATTGATATGATATTCTCATTGCGACAGATGCAAGAAAAATGCCGGGAACAAAATCAGCAACTGTTTATTGCCTTCATCGACCTCACAAAGGCATTCGATTTGGTCAGTCGTTAGGGTCTTTTCAAAGCACTAAAGAAGATTGGCTGCCCACCAACTCTCCTGTCCATTTTGGAATCGTTCCACACAGGCATGAAGGGTATAATCAAGTTTGATGGCTCAACTTCAGAAGAGTTTGAAATCAAGAGTGGAGTTAAGCAAGGTTGTGTACTCACCCCCACCCTCTTTGGGATATACTTTTCACTTCTACTTAAATATGCCTTTCGTGATCAGGATGACGGTATATACATTCACTCACGCTCAGATGGTGGCCTCTATAATGCTCAGATATTGAAGGCAGAGACCAAAATTAGGAGGGTGCTAATCAGAAAGTTGCTTTTTTCGGATGATGCTGCGATTACGACTCTCTCTGAGGAAGAATTACAACAGCTACTATCTGATTTCTCCAATGCTTGTTCTGAATTTGATTTAACAATTAACAAAAAGAAGACACAGATTATGTCACAAGGTGCACATGGGGTACCATCAATCTTTATTGACGACGCTGAACTAGAGATGGTAGACCATTTTACATATCTAGGATCAGAGGTAAATAGCATATTATCCCTCGATCAGGAAATCAACATCAGGATTGGCAAGGCAGCAACAATAATGAACATGTTAGCAAAAAGAGTCTGGGAGAACCGGAAGCTTACTGCCAAAACAAAAGTCTTCGTCTACCAAGCCCGTGTCCTTAGTACTCTTCTATATGGCAGTGAAACCCGGACAACTTACTCACGCCAAGAGAAACATTTAAACAGCTTTCATATACGGTGTCTGAGAAGAATACTTGGTATTAAGTGGCAAGACAAAATCACAAATACTGTAGTATTGGAAAGATCAGGTTGTGTGACGGTGTATTCCATGCTCAGTCTTCGTAGACTTAGATGGATAGGACATCTTAGGAGGATGGATGATGGTAGAATACCAAAGGACATCTTTTTTGGTGAATTACAGACGGGTAGGAGATCTCAGGGTCGGCCTCTACTACGATACAAAGATGTGTGTAAGCGGGACATGATTGATAAAGGCATAGATAATGCACATTGGGAGCAAGTCGCCGCTGAACGTGTTGCATGGAAGGCAAACATCAGAGATGGAATAAAGACAAAGGAGAAAATGATTGCAGATAAAACACACACAGAGCTTGAGAGACGTAAGATGGTGCACAATGGTGGAAATGACCATCTTTTCACATATATCTACTGTGAGCAAACATTTGCAGCAAGAATTGGCCTTACCAGCCACACTCGCCACCCCCATGGGTCGTAGTTATTAAGCCTTTTTGAAGCACAATGTACCAAACTATTTTCTGTCAAGACGGAAAGGTGCCAATGTAAATGTAAAAAAATAGTAATAATGGGAAAAGATTCACATGCTTTCTCTTTTATGAGTATTTTATCTTTTATGTTCATGATTGTTACTGCTGGAGTAGATCTTTTAAATTCACCACAGTGGGAACAGACACATGATGATGATGATGATGATGATGATGATGATGATGATGATGATGATGATGATGATGATGATGATGATGATGATGATGATGATGATGATGATGATGATGATGATGATGATGATGATGATGACGGTGATGATGATGATGATGATGATGATGATGATGATGATGATGATCATAATGATGATGATGATGATGATGATGATGATGATGATGATGATGGTGGTGGTGGTGGTGGTGGTGGTGGTGGTGGTGGTGGTGGTGGTGGTGGTGGTGGTGGTGGTGGTGGTGGTGGTGGTGGTGGTGGTGGTGGTGGTGAAAGAGGAGGTGACTGATATGGGAGCTAGCCTTCTGCCATTTGTCAGTGGTACTTACCTAATGCTGTTTGTAACTATGGAAAGGAGATTTATGAATTGTTTACATGATGCCACTGTCTCAAGGATTTTGTCCATGTTGTGACAGCGGTACTATCAGGACTTTTGGATATTAAGGAGGTGCATAACCCCTCAGGAAGCTCCAGTATCAGTCCAGAAGAGGTGTACCTATTGAGTAGATATCTCACTCACTTTTGGAGTGAGGCAGAACTCTACAGTAGGCGACAAGTGCTGGGAACCTGGACACACCTTTCTTTCTTCTTCCCTTTTGTTTCTTTTATTATTATTATGATACACTGTTATCAAAATATGGGTTTTAGTACTAATGTATATCGACCCAGTTTTTTTTCTTCATTATATAGCGCTGGAGAGATGCGGGTGGAGTATTGGAATTGGATTTATAGTCAATGCTTGGATTTAGAGGCAGGAAACTGGGTTATCAGCCCACCCCTAATATTCTACAGTTCAAGAGGGCTGGTTACTGCCACACACCCTGAACATGTATGTCAATGCCTGGATAATTAATGGACTTTGACTATGCTGAAGTGGATTCCCTACTTCTGGGAACTTACAGGCGGATTTAACCTTTTCAATGTTTTGCAAAGACATGAGGCATGCCTGGCCTAGATGGATACAGCGTATACCCTCTTCTTAAAGTCACCGCCTTATTCCACGTTTAACTGTCATATACCAGAGGCTCATGGATAGTCTGGGGTTCACCCTCAATGAACAGTATGGATTTACCAACTGCTTTTGTGGACTCCCAGCTTCCTTTGAATCTTCTCATCCATCATATCCCAGACATAGATAATCAAGCACTATACCAACTCTCGGTCAATCGTTTCGTGTATTCAGGTGAAGAAAATTATAGCCTACATCTTAACCCAGAAAAGGGCTGGAATATTTATGCCCAATTCAAGTTAGCTCTGTCAGGAAATACTATGGATAATGTGATGTCCCTCCTAATCTAAAGATGCGCTGAACGTTTCTGTGCCTAATCCTGGTTGAATCAATCACATGGACAGCTGAAGCCTTATAACTGTTTGTTACACCACGCCGGAACACCTCAGACTTATAACTGTCTGTTATACCACGCTGGAATGCCCCTAGCCCTGTTACTTAACAGCTGTGACTTGGTGGATTACAGTATATTCATGGTGGATTCATATGGATTACCTCTTCATGTTTAAGCTTTGGATGTATGATCCGAAGGTGGAAGCTCTGTGTGTGTGTGCAATCCCCAATTTTCTGAATAGGTATATATATATATATATATATATATATATATATATATATATATATATATATATATATATATATATATATATATATATATATATATAAAGCAGCTGTTTTCTTGGATTATAGCGAGTGGGATTATGGCCAGACTTGTGTCTAGTGGATAATGAAGGAGAAGGAGTCATCAACAGACACATAGGATAGTTCTAGAGACAGATTAGATAGATTTCCTTTATCTATGTCTTTGTATGGATTATTTGCTTTGTTTTGTGTGTGACATATGTATATGTTGTGAAACTTTTTTGGGGATATTTTTCGGGGAAGTCTGTTCTGGTTGTATAATTTGTGTGCATTACCTGAATATGATCATTTCTTTCATGTATATGTCACCAAGGTTCAGCCAACAGGGTTTGTCCAGGACCCAAATGTTTTCACAATACAGTGGGTTGTTTTTTGATTTAACCAAGCCTTGAAGTTAATTCATTGTAAACATATTGTTCCAAAGTTTATGTTTATAACCCAGTTATGGTTACTGTTATGTGATACAGTGATTCATTGTGGTGTTTTTGTCTAACATTGGTTGTTTCCGTCTGTTATGTAATGCAGTTGTTGCGTTCAACAGTTATTGTTCCCCATCTGTTATGTAATACTGTGGATGTGCATGACAGTGGATACTTGTCATTGTTTATATATATATATATATATATATATATATATATATATATATATATATATATATATATATATATATATATTGGCACCTTGCCGTCTTGACAGACGATAGTTTGTGCTTTAAAAAGGCATAATAACTTTTAACTATGGCGGTAGCGAGTGTGACTGATAAGGCCAATTTGCGCTGTAAATGTCCGTTCACAGTGGGTGCATGTGAACACGTGGTCATTTCCACCATCATGCACCATCTTACGTCTCAAACGCTTGGTGTGTGACTTTTCTGCAATAATTTTCTCCTTTGACTTTATTCCATTTCTGATATTTGCCCTCCATGCAACACGTTCAGCGGCGACTTGCTCCCAATGTGCATTATCAATGCCTGTATCAATCATGTCCCGCTTACACACATCTTTGTATCGTAGTAGAGGCCGACCCTGAGATCTCTTACCCATCTGTAATTCACCAAAAAAGATATCCTTTGGTATTCTACCATCATCCATCCGCCTAAGATGTCCTATCCATCTAAGTCTACGAAGACTGAGCATGGAATAAACTGTCACACAACCTGATCTTTCCAATACTTCAGTATTTGTGATTTTGTCTTGCCACTTAATACCAAGAATTCTTCGCAGACACCGCATATGAAAGCTGTTTAAATTGTTCTCTTGGTGTGAGTAAGTTGTCCAGGTTTCACTGCCATAGAGAAGAGTACTAAAGACACAGGCTTAATAGACAAGGACTTTTGTTTTGGCAGTAAGCTTCCTGTTCTCCCAGACTCTTTTTCTTAACCTGTTCATTGTTGTTGCTGCCTTACCAATCCGGATGTTGATTTCCTGATCTAGGGATAATTTGCTATTTACCACCGATCCTAGATATGTAAAATGGTCTACTATCTCTAGTTCGGCGTCGTCAATAAAGATTGATGGTACCCCATGTGCACCTTGTGACATAATCTGTGTCTTCTTTTTGCTAATTGTTAAACCAAATTCAGAACAAGCATTGGAGAATGCAGATAGTAGACATTGCAATTCTTCTTCAGAGTGGGTCATAACTGCAGCATCATCTGCAAAAAGCAACTCTCTGATCAGTACCCTCCTAATTTTGGTCTTAGCCTTCAATCTCTGAGCATTGTAGAGGCCGCCATCTGAGCGTGAGTGAATGTATATACCACCATCCTGATCACGAAATGCATATTTCAGTAGAAGTGAAAAGTATATTCCAAAGAGGGTGGGAGCTAGTACACAACCTTGCTTAACTCCACTCTTGATTTCAAATTCTTCAGAAGTTGCACCATCAAACTTGATTATACCCTTCATGCCTGTGTGGAACGATTCCACAATGGACAGAAGAGTTGGTGGGCAGCCAATCTTCTTTAGTGCCTTGAACAGACCCTCACGACTGACCAAATCAAATGCCTTTGTGAGGTCGATGAAGGCAATAAACAGTGGTTGATTCTGTTCACGGCATTTTTCTTGCATTTGTCGCAATGAGAATATCATATCAGTGGTAGACCGGTTCTGTCGAAAGCCACACTGTGATTCGGGGTAGACTTGATCTCTTAGGACTTGAAGTCTGTGCAGAACAATTCTGGCAAATACTTTTCCAACAATACACAGAAGTGAGATACCCCTATAGTTGTTGCAGTCGCTCCGATCACCCTTGTTCTTGTACAGTGTTATGATGCTTGAATCTTTGAAATCCTGTGGGACTTGTCCTTCACGCCAGCATAGCTCTATTAGCTGGTGGATCTGTATAGTGAGTGTGTCTTGCCCACTCCTGATAACCTCTATTGGAATCCCATCCTTACCTGGAGCCTTGCCAGATGCAAGTTCATTTATAGCACACTTAACTTCTGTTATGGTGGGAAGTGTGTCCAGGTGGTCAAGAGTTGGTAGAGCCTCTATGGCGTTGAGGGCATTATCCGCTAGTTTGGTCTCACTTGAGTAAAGCTCCAAATAGTGCTCTACTCATCTGTCCATCTGCTGTTTCTTATCAGTGATGACTTCTCCAGTCAAAGTTTTCAATGGTGCACTTCTTTTGATCACTGGACCACAGGCTTTCTTTATTCCTTCATACATGCTTCTTATGTCTCCCTTATCACTTGCGATTTGAATGGACTCACATAACTTGATCCAATAATCATTTGCACACTGCCTGGCAGCTTTTTGCACATCCTTCCTAGCTTGCCTTAGCTCACTCAGAGTGTTACGCGTTGGTGTCACGAGCTCGCCATGAGTTAACCAGATAATAATACCGACGTTTGCTTGGCGTATATTTTCTAGGCCACAACAGTCGTACTAACAGAGTAAACACAGCTGCACAGGTTACATCGTGTCAGCCCATAAACACATTTGGTGGTGAGTGAGAAGGAAGGGATACAATGCGTTGGCAGTTTATAAACATTTAGAATCACATAGCCTTGCCCGGCTCAGTACATGGAACAGCCCTGTCTGTCAGTTATAGTTCCGGACATCAGGCGAAATGGCTGCTGGGATTGTCACCACTGAACAGAAGCTTGACAGTTTGTCAACAGTCAGAGACAAACCGGAATTGGCAGCGAGAGACAGGAAACAGTACATCTGTCAAGTCTTGTTTCCGGAACATCGAGAAGATTGACAGCGTGTTGGGAAAAACTCTTTGTTGGAACTGTACAGTAACTCTCTAGCTTGTTTGGAAAACCATTAATGACAACTTTGACAAGGACTAAAGCCAGGAAAATAGATTCTTGACAATGGCTGATATGTCCAAATAACACCTGTGGGGACAGGAAGAATACAGTCACGTGACCAATTAGAGGTTTTGCCATAAACCATGATTGGAGATGGGGAGTTGACCAAAACCCGTGGATTAGGATGGACGTGTTTGTGGGAGAGCTCTACAGTGTTAGATTAATTTAAGATTAACTAGCATGTGCCGTTATGGCAAAGTGTAGTAGCCATCCCGGGAATGAGGCGGTTTTTACATAAGGTAGTCAATATAGTCTATTAGTTCTACTTAATATAGACTGTGGCCTTATTAAACTATAGTGTGATGATTAGCACTGTTGGTGGAAACTAGTTAGAGTAGAATAGTGATATTAACTCTGCTAGTTAAGAATAGATTAGTGAAGTGTTGATAAGCTTTACTAGTTGAGAATTGAGTAATGAGGGATAATTGGGATCTTCCCGTAGGTGTCCCTGGTGGGCGGGGTTCCGCATTCTGTTTGCTGATTTTTTCGTTGTCATAGCCTGATTCGGCTCTAGGTGGGTAGCTAATCTGCTCTATGACTAATTCTAGTTAGCTAAAGATCATTAAGCAAGGTGATAGGCTTACACTCAGCCGAAAGGATCAGTGACTAGTACTATCACCAGATGTGTTGTTTCTATCCTAGGTTCCCTACCAGATCCAAGGAAACTCAACAAGTTTTTGGGAAAGAATCCAATCCCATTAGGAAGAACACCAGTTCAAGAGTCACTAGAGTTGCATACAGAACGTAACTTACGCTAGAAGGAAATTGATTCATCAAAGAGAGTGATGCATACTGATGCACCACACAGCATTAGACAGTAGTAACGAACCGAGAACCGGCTAAGAGTACCTAGTGTTAGTACAGCAACAATTAACATTAGAAATTAGCACTTATGGACTGAATGGTTCGATGTGCAACGAGGATGATCTGTCGACTAACTAACTAACTAACTAACTGCGTACACACTACAAAAGACTTGTGCAGTTTGTTAAGGAACGTTAGGAACGGACATTGTGTAGAGTGCAACCGGGCCATGATAAACTGTTAATACCACCGGTGTCTATTTCGGATGTTCATGAAATTGGATTACCAGAGGTCTACAGAGGCAAAGCAGTATCCGGCAAGATGGTTTCGGCAACGGGTGAGAAGTACATGTTCTGACGTAACGTGCTGTGGTCTATCTTTGCTGGGATCAGCTGACTGGATTGCTGTCTGAGAGTCAGAGTCTACACACTTTATAGAACACGTCACACATTTTCTTCACATACACGTCTCATATACGTTACACTTTTATTTTAATAAATTAATCTTTATTAATTTTTAGAAGCAAGAGTTGTTGAGTATGTTGCGTTGGGGAAGTATGAGAAGGGGGCATAGTACGACAGTGTGCGAGTGATAGGAAAAGGTGTCCATAGGCTGATGGAGTGTGTTGGACGGAAGCTGGTGGATTCTCCAGAATATTGAGAGGAAAAAAATATTATAATGTGGGTGTCGGATCTCCTCACTCCAGGGACGACACTTTAAAGGAGGACACGACATTATTGGGGTCTCGATAACGGGATCTTTGGACAGCGGGATCTCTCGTAAACGTGATCTTTGGACAGCGGGATCTCTCGTAAACGGAATCCTTGGACAGCGGGATCTCCCGTAAACGGAATCCTTGGACAGCGAGATCTCCTGCAAGCAGGAACCTTTGACAGTGGGATCTTCTGACAACGGGGTCTTTTGACACGGGATCCCCAGTTATAAGAGGGAGATATCATTTTGGAGAATCCAGCTAGAGTGAATGTGGATAGGGGTTAGGACTAATATCTTACCTGTTCACACTTCACACGTCTGCATAGGTCTGTGGTCCTGATTCTACTCTTGTCACTGAGTGAATGTGCTGTGTGTGGTATATCTAGATTTATAGTACTTGTTCATATATCTGTATAGTAATTTGCAGTTATATTGTACTAGACCTGCTAGCTTACCTTTCTGTATAATGGCCACCCCTAAACTTAGCACGTTAGAATTAAAGGCAAAGGGGGAGGAAATGGGATTGGGGGGTTCTGCTCTAACGGATTACATACAGGAAGTGGAGAGAGAGTATCGTCAAGCAGAAAGGGAAGATCGAAAGGCCGAGTTGGAATTGAGAAGGATGGAATTGGAAGCTGAGCAATCAGCTAAGAAATTGGAAGCTGAGCAAGCAGCTAAGAAATTGGAAGCTGAGCAAGCAGCTAAGAAATTGGAAGCTGAGCAAGCAGCTAGGAAATTGGAAGCTGAACAAGCAGCTAGGAAATTAGAAGCTGAACAAGAAGCACAGAAGAGGGAGCACGAGTACCGGATGCGGGAACTCGAGCTCAAGAGTCAATCTAATGGAGAAACTGAGGGAGCAGTTGGAGGTTCCTCCATCTCAGGATCAACACCAGTAGGTGGACATGGGTACCATGCTATGAAGTTTCCTTTAGCGGTCTACGAGGAGGACAAAGAGAAGATTGACCAGTACCTTCAACGCTTCGAGGCTATGTCGGTTGCTATGGGTTTGGAGCGTAACAAATGGAATCTTAAGCTATCCCAGGGATTACGCGGGACCGGTTACGAGGTTTATACTCGCCTGCCACCAGGACATGAGAACAATTATGACGAGTTAAAGACGGCTCTGCTGAAACGATTCGAGGTTACGTCACATACCTACCGGAAAAAATTTCGAGCAGCGAAACGTGAACCCGGAGAGTTGTTTGCCGCCTACAGTTTGCGTCTTAAATCTTATCTCCATAAGTGGATGGATTTGGCTGGGTTCGCACATGACTATGAGAGTCTGGAAGAGCTCATGGTGGTCGACCAGCTGAAGAAGCAAATGTCTAAACCTCTCAGGACGTTCCTGGGAGAACAAGGAGCGGGACGTATTGACCTCGTGACTAAATTAGCAGAACGGTTCGTCGAGGTACATGGGGAGGCAGGGGAAAACCTTTCCACCAACACCAAAAGTCAAGAGAAACATGACAAGAAGAAAACCAAAAACTCAGGAACAAAAAAGTGGGAACCTTATGTGCAAAAATCAGAGGATAGTTCAGAGAAGAAGAAGGAGGGAAGCAAGAGCACTTCAAGCTCTACACCTAAACGACCGTGGTCGGAGAAGTGGTGTTCAATTTGTAAGTCACCCTCTCACAATACGAGGGACTGCAAATCGAAGGCTAAGAACCCTCACTTCGCAGCATGTCAAGTGACTTCCAAGGAGGTTGTCACGGAAAATGCCAAGGTCAACAAGGAAGCTCGCCACCAGGAGAGCTCACTCAAGTCCGACAATAGAAAATCTAGGACAGGGAAATGGTGCAACCAATGCAAGTCAAACACGCACAATGCTATTGACTGCAAGGGAAAGTCAGGAGACACTCAATTCGTCGTGTGCTCAGGAAAACCTAAGGTGGAGCCCACCGAACAGGTCGAGGCCGAGGAAGAGACTCCAGACCAGGAAAAACCACCTGTAGTGGAATTGGTAGAGGTTAACGGTCGTCAAGTGGAGTGTTTATACGACACAGGACTGGACGGGGAGGCCGTGATTTCTGCGGATCTGGTACATCCAGAACAATTCACAGGTGAAACATTGGATATACAGCCTGCACAGAAAAGTGCTGTACCCATGAAGTTGCCTATTGCTAATGTGGAGATTCGGTCAAGGTACGTCACCGGCACCATCAAGGCCGCTGTATTGACCGATCCCATTTTTCCAGTCATCCTAGGTTGCCGGTATGTCTTTCTGGGAATGCCCAGGGAGCCAATCCATATGGGAGCAATGCAGACTCGCTCTCAGACGAGAACGGAAGAGGCAGAAGCAATTGTGACTAACCCAATGCCGGGGGAGCTACGAACTGCCCAGAGTGAGGATGATACTTTACGTCCTTGCTACAAAAAGCTGCAGAAAGTGCTGATCCACCAGGACGGGGGCAGTACTACATGAAGAATAGGATACTCTACAGGAGAGCAGGAAGGGGAGACAACCTATACGGTCAGTTGGTCGTCCCGAAAGCTCACAGGTCCCAGATTCTTCATATGGGGCATACCATCTCCTTTAGTGGACACATGGGTATTGCCGCCACCATGCAGCGGATTTCCTGCCACTACTATTGGCCGGGAATGACAGATGATGTGCGTCGGTATGTGAAGTCATGCCCTGAGTGCCAGAGGGTGGCACCGAAACACTGGACAGCACCGGTGATGTTGGGTGAGATGCCCATCATGAACTCTCCTTTCGAGAGGGTAGCCATCGATATCGTGGGTCCACTTCCCAGGACTAGGAAGAGGAACATGTATATACTCACAATGGTGGATTGCTGTACAATGTGGGGTGAGGCTATACCGTTGACCACGATTGACTCGAAAAGAGTGGCGGACGCACTGATGGAGGCCTTTACCAGATTAGGCTTTCCGGATCAAATTCTGACGGACAATGGATCTCAGTTTTGTGGAAAACTCATGGAGGAGGTATTTAGGGTGTTTCACTCTAACCACATACATACCAGCCCTTACCACCCTCAAGCCAATGGACAAGTAGAGCGTTTCAACGGCACGTTGATGACAATGCTCAGGAAACTAGCGCAGGAAAAACCTGATAGGTGGGATGAATATATCCCAGCAGCACTCTTTGCCTATCGGGAAGTTCCTCATGGCTCAACAGGACTACCACCCGCTACGTTGCTGTTTGGTCGTCCAATCAAAGGACCGTTGGAAGCCATGTTGAGGAGTTGGACTGAAGAGGGGACGTCAGAAGAAGTGATCTCATCCTATCAATACGTGGAGGAACTGAAAGAAAAACTCCACAAGGGATGGACTCTGGCAAATCAAAACTTGAAAAAGGCCAGGAAAAGACATGCGGCTTACTACAACCGTATGTCTAAAGAAAGATCTCTAGAGGTGGGAGATAAAGTCTTGTTGCTACTCCCAACGGGAAACAACAAACTGGAGATAGGTTGGCAAGGACCATTTCCCGGGGAAAGGGTGATATCCAGAACCAACTATCAGATCCGGATCCGGGGAAAGTCGAAGATTTTCCATATCAATCTCTTGCGGAAATACGAAGAGAGACCCGGAGACAAGGCAGCTCACCTCATGGCAATGGCAGTTGCAGTGGAGACGGAAGTGGGAACCAGCGAGGGCAGGGAATATCCCTTGGAACACCAGGAAACCTATAGGGATGTGCAAGTGAACCCTGATCTGACCTCCCAGGAGAGGGAAAGGATAACCCAGGCTCTCAAGTCTCATAAGGAGATACTGACTGATAAACCAGGACGAACGAGGTTGGTTGAGTTCGAGATGACTTTGACCATACAGGAGCCTGTTCGCCAAAAGGTTTACCCAGTGCCATTCTCTAAAGAAAAGGCCCTGGAGGAGGAAATACAAAAACTGCTGGAGGATGACGTGATTGCACCATCCACATCCCCATACAATGCGGGGGTAGTTTTGTTACGCAAACCAAGTGGAGAACACCGGTTGTGTATAGACTACCGACTTCTGAACAGTCACACACAATTTCAGGTGGAACCTTTGCCGAATCCAACTCAGTTATTCGCTAGGCTCCATAAGGCTCGGTACTTTTCAAAGGTGGATCTGAGTCGGGGGTACTATCAGATACCAGTCAAACCGGAGATTCGACCACTGTTAGCCTTCAGTACACCCAGTGGACACTACGAATTCAAAGTCATGCCCTTTGGACTCAGCAATGCACCTAGTGTGTTTACACGCATGATGAGGACTTTACTAGATCCGTTACAGGATCCATCCATCATCTCATTCATGGATGATATTCTGATTTCCAGTGACAGTCTGGATGACCACTTACAATCCTTGGAGAGAGTGTTTAATAGGCTCAAGGAAGCAGGGCTTACCGCTCGTCCAACCAAGTGCATAATTGGTTACCAGACTCTGGAATTTCTAGGTCACACCATCACTCCTGGACACATTGTTCCAGAAGAGAAGAACCTGGAGAAAATCAGAAATGCACCAAGGCCAAAAACGAAGAAGGATGTGCGATCTTTTCTCTCGTTGTGTGGGTTCTACCACAAATTTATCCCACATTTCACGGAATTGGGAGCTCCGTTGACGGAAACCTTGAAAAAGGGATTCCCGGACCAAATCATTTGGACACCAGAATGTGAGAAGGCCTATAGTCAGTTAAAGGAGGCCTTGGTCAGCAAACCTGTATTACAGCTCCCTGACCTTTCCAAACAATTTGTGTTGAGAACAGATGCGAGTGCGATTGGAATTGGAGCCGCTTTGTTACAGGAAGGAAAAGACGATGCTTCGGTTTTGAAACCTGTGGCATACGCAAGTAAGAAACTTCTACAGGCGGAGAGGAATTATTCAACTGTCGAGAGAGAGAGTGCTTGTCCCTCGTATGGGCAGTGCAAAAATTTCAGCCATATTTGTATGGAGTTAAGTTTCGGGTCCAGTCGGATCATCAGCCCCTGATGTTCCTGGCTACTTCTCAGAAGCTCAACGCCCGTTTGATGCGGTGGTCGTTGTTACTTCAACCATATAATTTCACAGTAGAGTACATTCCGGGGAAGGAGAATGTTGGAGCGGATTTCTTGTCAAGACACCCAGCTCCTGAAGAAGAGGAATGAATCATCTGGATTTAACTCATGGTGGAGAAGAGTGAGATGGACTACTCTCTTAAGAGGGGGCCTATGTCACGAGCTCGCCATGAGTTAACCAGATAATAATACCGACGTTTGCTTGGCGTATATTTTCTAGGCCACAACAGTCGTACTAACAGAGTAAACACAGCTGCACGGGTTACATCGTGTCAGCCCATAAACACATTTGGTGGTGAGTGAGAAGGAAGGGATACAATGCGTTGGCAGTTTATAAACATTTAGAATCACATAGCCTTGCCCGGCTCAGTACATGGAACAGCCCTGTCTGTCAGTTATAGTTCCGGACATCAGGCGAAATGGCTGCTGGGATTGTCACCACTGAACAGAAGCTTGACAGTTTGTCAACAGTCAGAGACAAACCGGAATTGGCAGCGAGAGACAGGAAACAGTACATCTGTCAAGTCTTGTTTCCGGAACATCGAGAAGATTGACAGCGTGTTGGGAAAAACTCTTTGTTGGAACTGTACAACAGTAACTCTCTAGCTTGTTTGGAAAACCATTAATGACAACTTTGACAAGGACTAAAGCCAGGAAAATAGATTCTTGACAATGGCTGATATGTCCAAATAACACCTGTGGGGACAGGAAGAATACAGTCACGTGACCAATTAGAGGTTTTGCCATAAACCATGATTGGAGATGGGGAGTTGACCAAAACCCGTGGATTAGGATGGACGTGTTTGTGGGAGAGCTCTACAGTGTTAGATTAATTTAAGATTAACTAGCATGTGCCGTTATGGCAAAGTGTAGTAGCCATCCCGGGAATGAGGCGGTTTTTACATAAGGTAGTCAATATAGTCTATTAGTTCTACTTAATATAGACTGTGGCCTTATTAAACTATAGTGTGATGATTAGCACTGTTGGTGGAAACTAGTTAGAGTAGAATAGTGATATTAACTCTGCTAGTTAAGAATAGATTAGTGAAGTGTTGATAAGCTTTACTAGTTGAGAATTGAGTAATGAGGGATAATTGGGATCTTCCCGTAGGTGTCCCTGGTGGGCGGGGTTCCGCATTCTGTTTGCTGATTTTTTCGTTGTCATAGCCTGATTCGGCTCTAGGTGGGTAGCTAATCTGCTCTATGACTAATTCTAGTTAGCTAAAGATCATTAAGCAAGGTGATAGGCTTACACTCAGCCGAAAGGATCAGTGACTAGTACTATCACCAGATGTGTTGTTTCTATCCTAGGTTCCCTACCAGATCCAAGGAAACTCAACAAGTTTTTGGGAAAGAATCCAATCCCATTAGGAAGAACACCAGTTCAAGAGTCACTAGAGTTGCATACAGAACGTAACTTACGCTAGAAGGAAATTGATTCATCAAAGAGAGTGATGCATACTGATGCACCACACAGCATTAGACAGTAGTAACGAACCGAGAACCGGCTAAGAGTACCTAGTGTTAGTACAGCAACAATTAACATTAGAAATTAGCACTTATGGACTGAATGGTTCGATGTGCAACGAGGATGATCTGTCGACTAACTAACTAACTAACTAACTGCGTACACACTACAAAAGACTTGTGCAGTTTGTTAAGGAACGTTAGGAACGGACATTGTGTAGAGTGCAACCGGGCCATGATAAACTGTTAATACCACCGGTGTCTATTTCGGATGTTCATGAAATTGGATTACCAGAGGTCTACAGAGGCAAAGCAGTATCCGGCAAGATGGTTTCGGCAACGGGTGAGAAGTACATGTTCTGACGTAACGTGCTGTGGTCTATCTTTGCTGGGATCAGCTGACTGGATTGCTGTCTGAGAGTCAGAGTCTACACACTTTATAGAACACGTCACACATTTTCTTCACATACACGTCTCATATACGTTACACTTTTATTTTAATAAATTAATCTTTATTAATTTTTAGAAGCAAGAGTTGTTGAGTATGTTGCGTTGGGGAAGTATGAGAAGGGGGCATAGTACGACAGTGTGCGAGTGATAGGAAAAGGTGTCCATAGGCTGATGGAGTGTGTTGGACGGAAGCTGGTGGATTCTCCAGAATATTGAGAGGAAAAAAATATTATAATGTGGGTGTCGGATCTCCTCACTCCAGGGACGACACTTTAAAGGAGGACACGACAGTTGGTCTTTCCTTGTTTCTTAAGAGAGCTTTCTTCTTCTTATCAATCAAGGGCTGCAGAGTCTCGCTGTTGGCCGCAAACCAGTCCTGCCTCTTATGATCCACAGTGCCGTAAACCTTTACGGCAGTTTTACAAAGAGTTTCCTTAAGTTTATTCCATTTATCATTTACTGTACAATTTTCTGGTGTATCAGTGAAAGCGTCTTCAAGTTGCTGTTGAAACTGAAAGCACTTTTCAGGATCATGAGTGTTAATAATATTAATCCTGGGGCTAGATTTGTGTTTAGCTGTGTAGATTCTCTTTGGTCTCAGTCTAACCCTTGCAACAACCAAAGAATGATCCGTATCACAGTCAGCACTGTGGTAACTACGAGTCAATGATATATGGTTCAGATGTTGTCTCCGTGTGATGATGAAGTCCAGCTGGTGCCAATGGCCGGATCTTGGATGTTTCCATGTGACCTTATGCATCTCTTTTGTTTTAAAAAAAGAGTTTGTAATACATAGGTCATTACTGGTGCAATGCTCCAGCAGCCTTTGCCCATTTTCATTCATGCGACCGATGTTGTATTTTCCAAGGCACACTGGCCATGAACTCGAGTCCTTGCCCACACGAGCATTGAAATCACCGAGCATATAAATGTAGTCGGATTTTGGAACTGCCTTGATCACAGAGTCTAACTCCTCATAGAACAAATCCTTCACATCATCAGAGGAATCGAGTGTCGGTGCATATGCAGTAATAATGGTGGCAAACCCACAAGAGGTTGCCAAGCGCAGGGATAATAGTCTTTCATTTCCTCCTGCTGGAATTTCAATCATTCCCAGTAGCGAATTCTTCACTGCAAAGCCCACACCGTGTTTCCTTTTTTCTGCCTGCCCTTTACCCTTCCAGAAAAAGGTGTAGTTGTTTTCCCTGAGTGACCCTTCCTCAGCGAGGCGAGTCTCCTGCAGGCCAGCAATATCAATGTTAAGACGATTGAGTTCGGCATCAATCACAGCCGTTTTTCTCACATCGTCAATATTGGTCAAGTCAGTGGAAAATCCTGGACACATGGTTCTCACGTTCCAGGTTGCAAGCCGTAGCTTGAGGTTTCTATTTATATTTTTGTTTGTACCTGGTGCATTGGTTTTACAGCCTGCGATTCAGATTTTGTCCTAGCCCCAAGCACCCATTGAAGCAGGCAGGCTGTGGCGGATCAGCACCCAATTGGCTGGGGGCTGCCCAGCTTGAGGCGGGCGGTAGCTGATCAGTGACACCTATAGGTGTCTCCCACCGTCAGAGGCAACGCGTGGCGCCCCATGTCTACGCCAACTGACAAGGACTTATAACCCGTAACAGTTGCCTCTCGCTTTGATTCCGAGACCAGTTAAGACCAGGGATGGAGTTATTGCCTCTCCATAGCACAAAGCCTGGGCTAAAATATAGAGATCATGTGTTGCCCATGCAGCATGATCCCTCTCTCGGCCTGCCTAGTTCACTCCAGAGGAAAGGTAACACCCCTACATCTGGAACAAGACAAGCTGCAGAAGCTGCCGGATCAGCAAAGCAATGCTCTAACTGTCCGCCTGTCGGAGCTTCGATCCTAGACCAGTCGCCAACCAATGCTTAGGGCCTGGTCTGCCCTGCCATGACAATTTTGTCTTTAGCTTGCATTTCCTCGCACCAGGGTAAGGCTTGTACCCTCCCAATTGCGCTCTTCCGCCCGAAGCCGTTGGCACAATGTGGGGTGTCGGGTTTGGTAAGCGCCGCCCAACGTTCGGCGCTAACAGAAACCAGGTAGTACCGTCTACTGTTATACGGTAGCTCAGTCATATCTGACTAAGACCTGACTGCAATATATATATATATATATATATATATATATCTTCTTCAACATTCCGAGCCATTGAGGTTCTTTGTTGCAGATACAACCCGTCTCCATTCGTCTGTCTGGTTGACCTTCCCTTGCCAGTCGCTGATTCCAAGTGCTTGTAGGTCTGTATGCATATTATCTCTCCACCGTCTTCTTGGTCTACCTCGGGGTCTACGGTCATTTATTTCCTGAGTGTAAGCGAGTTTTGTTTCCCTATTATCTTCCATTGTTTCTATACGCCCCAGCCACTGTAGTCTATTAGCCTTCATGATACTAGTGATTAGCGGGGACTTAAACAGATCATAAATGTCTTTGTTACTTCTTCTTTTCCACTCTCCACTTTGTGTATCCCTAATGGGTCCAAAGATACGTCTTAAAGCTTTGTTCTCAACGATTTGTAACAAGGCTTCGTATCCTTTCGTTGTACTCCAGGTTTCAGAGCCATACAGCACAACTGGTCTGATCAGTGTTTTGTATATTGTGATTTTGGTGTTACGAGACAGCGCATTTGATTTTAGTAGATGTTGTAGTGCATAGTATATCTTATTTCCAGAATTGATTCTAGTTTGTATTTCTTCCCTTATGATGTTGGAGCAGTTGAAGATTGTACCCAGGTATTTGTATGTTTCCATTCTTTTAATGATCATATTATCTATTTGTATGTGGCCAGAGTTTTTAGCCATTCCGTCTCTTGAAATTACCATATATTCTGTCTTATCTTGGTTGATAACCAGCCCCATCTGTTGGGCTTTTTCCTTTAAGTGAGTCAATATTTCTCATGTCTTTTGTTCACTTTCCCCTATAATATCTATATCATCTGCATAACCAAGCAGCTTGGATGTTTCTACAATATCACATTCCTCCTTTAACTTCCTTACAACTTTCTCAAAAGCCAGATTGAAGAGTAGCGGTGATAGTGCATTGTAACAAGCTACGTGAAGGATCCCAAATAACTATGTCACAATTTTCCCATTATATTCCATAGCCCTGGCTTTAAATAGGTCTTTTCCTGCCAACCCTCCTCCGTTCCCTGGACTCACTGTCACTCTCTCTTTCTACCTCGGGACCTATTCCCTGACGTGTCTTTCTGGCTGACACACATACAACATGACGATCTTCACAATAACTATAATTGTAATTTAATAACTCAATACATGACAACACAGGAAGACATCTAAACAGTTAAACCTATAAACATCTATAAACAAACTGGGGAGATAAAACTAGTCCAGACATAGAGCAACGCAAATAGGAACATCATAGACCACAGCTTTCTATATTGTCCCGTTAATTCACATCCACCTCACCGAAGAAGTCTTCAGGCCTTTCTTTCCAGCGTAGGTTGTTCGAACAACAGGCTGCTGTAGATCTAGAATACTGTTCATGGGAAAATATCCAGTGATCCCTGGTCACGGCGCGAAGTTCAAGTTCCTACAATGGGAAATAGTTCAGGAACGGGAATTGGGTAGGTTCCGTTCACTGTCTCAGACAAGGATGGGTGGGTTTTATATGTAGGCGGGGTTCCGTCCAAAATACAAAATGACTCGATCCAATCGTAACGAGATTACTGACGAGGTGTTAGAAAAAACCTGATGGTCCTTCTGTCGGGCCAGCTTTGGCTCTATCTTGTAAAGATCATACCCTTGGCCAGGTATGGCCCAAAACTTGATCAACCCTTGGTTAATACATAACTGTCCGGGTAGTAGCTCTGTTCACCACCAAAAGAAGGACCCTGGAGATTATAAATATTGGTGAAAGTCTCCAGCCTACACTTCAGGTACAGCCGACATGGAGACTCACAATGGTCTCAGCATGTCAGTTGCTATACACACATGACACGAAATATAGTACTCTATTGTCTTCATACAAGATTCCTCTCCACTCTCATACCATGCCTTTATTATTCTTGGGCACATTCTTTCTCAGGCTTTCCTCTCACTTGCAAACCCTGCCTTTCTCACGACAAAGCTCTTGTGGCGGTGTATATGTAATTAGGGGTGTTTTTCCCCCTTAACTAATTTTATAGTAGTGGGTCTGTATGGCACGCAGTGTAGCTCCCTATCGCTAGCAAGAATAGGAAAGAAGAAACTATCCCGTCCGGCCGCTGCTCTTGTCTGAGCCGGCAGTGCCTGACATTACACGTAGATTCAGATGATCCTATTGACCAGTAATCATTCGATCCACCCAGCCACCCACCCAGCCACCCCGTCTGCTAACAGACGAAAGAGATAGCCCAGTAGATACCCCTGTCCGGCTCAAGAAAATAGAACATAGATGAGTGGAACCATCCCCACGGAGCCGTCCCCTACTTCCGGCATACCGTATATATTTTGTGTTTATATTCCAATTAAAGACAACAATAGGCAGTGTTCATGCCGTAAGAAGAAAGATAACACTCGTCTATCGGCTGCCAAGAACAAGCGATATCATTTGGGAAATATATATTGCTCATATGTGTTCCCTTGCGATGCCAAGATCAAGACGCTTAGCTAGATTGGCCAACTGTCACCCCCTCCCAATATGGCAAGACTGCCGTTTCGCCAATTCGTCTCAGTAGTCGAGACAACCAGTTAGCTTTATAGACCAAGGTCTAATAATATCTAATAAACCCCAGGTTTACCTTTCACTGAACCAGTCGTATGCTGCGCTTCATCCATTTCACTCTTTGAAGTGGCAAATAGACATGAGGCAGTCTACACTCGGTAGTTGATCAAACCGCCATGGAGGGTCCCAGAATTTACATTAGTGCGTATTTGGTGCAAGGGGCCCTATCGGGTTTCCCCCCAAGACAAGACATATATCTAACCGTTCTATTAAAAAGATGGTGTTGTTAAAGTAACCCAGAGAACTATCTTCCAGGGTAATTGAGCGGACAAGAGAACTGAGAGTTCCTGAAAGCCGTTTCCCACTGTCTTTCCCAACCCACAGAAAGCATGAGGACATGGGCCTCTGGGGTTTCGTTACATGCATCACCCTGTTTCAAGCCATATATATATATATATATATATATATATATATATATATATATATATATATATATATATATATATATATATATATATATATATATATATATATGGCAGATTAAATGTGGGGCGGGGCACTTACACATAGACACATCTTCTGGGTCGAGTGACTAGTTAATCGTGTGTCTGTGGTAGAACTTCCCGGATCTCCCAGTCTTCTACTGGAAGAATGTCTTCTATATTAGTGTTGAACTTGCACCTTTTTCTGCTTTGTTTAATGCTTGGGGTTTTCTCGAGCCATTGTATTATTAAGAGAGGTGTGAGACAGGGATGTGTAATGTCTCCAGATCTGTTTTCCCTGTACAGTGAAAATATTTTCAGAAATATTGAAAATATGGAAGGAATCAACATTGGGGGACGATGCATCAATAACATTAGATATGCAGATGATACAGTCTTGATTGCAGACAATGAACAGGACCTGCAAAATTTAGTAGATGCGGTTGTTACACACAGTGAACAACAAGGGTTAGAATTAAATTGTAAAAAGACACAGATTATGGTCGTCACTAGGAAGAACGAAATACCACAGTGTAATATACAAGTAAATGGGAATATTCTTCAACAAGTGAATAGGTACAATTATCTCGGAACAGTAATAACATCTGATGGGAGATGCCTTGAAGAGATTAGAACAAGGATCGCCATGGCAAAAGTAGCCTTTAGCAAGATGAAAAACATACTGACCAATAAAAAGATGTCAATTGAAACGAGAAAAAGAGTGTTGAGATGCTACATAGAACCTGTACTTTTATATGGATGTGAAGCTTGGACAATGAGCAGCCAGGCTGAAAAACATCTGATGGCTGTAGAAATGTGGTTTCTGAGGAAAATGCAAAGAATACCATGGACAGCCAGAAAGACCAATGAACAAGTCCTTCAAGAAACAAATGAAGATCGTAAACTGATCAGAGACATTAGACGTAGACAGTCACAATTTTTTGGGCATGTTATGAGAAGAAATGATTTGGAGAACTTGGTGACAACTGGTAAGATCGAGGGGAACAGACCAAGGGAAAGACCTAGAAACAAGTATCTGGATGGCTTGGCCTTGTGGCATGGTCGAGACAGAAACACGGAACTGATCCACGACTCTGTTGATCGAGTGAGATGGCAGAACATGACCGCCCACGCTTACCGGCATGGCACATGATGGATGGATGGATTGTATTATTTCCTATAGAGGGCGTGTTTGGGATTGAGTTCCCATTCATACGGAATACCCCTAGCGAACTTGTCCTTATTCTAATTACTTATCTTTACCACCTCACAAGCAGACAGATAGATTTAGTATAGTTTATTGCAGCAAACAATGCCATGAAAGTCACGAAGATACAAAGGGAGACATGGCCCAAGTGGATACGGACACGTGTATGATCAGACTGTTGTAAATACGTAGAAATGTGAATTTATGTTGGATCAGATTAGCTGGCAAATAGAGATGGCAACACGGGCATGGTCCAGGTGAACCAATGGTCACTAGATAAGCTGTCGCATACAGACTTCTGTTTACAGATAAACCAGGCAGAGAGGCAACAACACGCAGGTTAATCTTTATCTATAAAAGAGACTGTGTGTGGTTGGCTATGTATTAGATGGGTTCGATAACGGTACATCCGATTGAGATTAAATTTTCTACACATCTTCCTTTCGTTCCTGTGCAACCGACTGTAATAGTTTCTTAGTGTAAAATTGGCTACTTACTTAATAACATTTAATATTTCATTTTTCATTATATAATTGCTATATAACAAGGGGACTTCACTCTAGAAAAGTTATTTCAAGGGGCATAACTTTTAATAACATTTCTATATAATTTATAGTCATATTGTTGGACTTACTTGCACTATTATTAAACTTTTTGTCTATAGTTATTTACAGGCTTATGAGTTATAATAAATAATGATATAATCTTTAAAGCATTTTCAAAGTTTTCATAAAAATAATACACAATGCATAACATTGTAACTCATCTTTTTATGCTTAAAGAAGTTATCTACAGTCATGTAGGTGATTAAAAATAGTTTTCATTAAAAATAATGGATTGTGTGTGGAAGGACATTCTTTTAAGTTACTGTGCGCCATGAGCTGGGCGAAGCCCCGCCGGGTCAGATAGATAGACAAACAGACAGACAGATATTCGAGAACGGGAGCTTATTTGACTACTTATATGAATTAAATTAGATGCTCCCCACCAGGGACTGGGTGAAGCCTTGTCGGCTCAGACAGACAGACAGACAGACAGACAGACAGACAGACAGACAGACAGACAGACAGACAGATAGTCGGGAACGAGAGCTTATATGACAACGTATATAAATAAAATTAGATGCTCCCCACCAGGGACTGGGTGAGGCCAAGCCGGGTCAGACAGACAGACAGACAGACAGACAGACAGACAGACAGACAGACAGACAGACAGACAGACAGACAGACAGACAGACAGACAGACAGACAGTCGGGAACGGGAGCTTATATGACTACGTATATGAATTAAATTAGATGCTCACTGTCAAAGACTTGACAACAGAGCTATAAGCTCGGAGAGACCAAACATAGAGCTTAGCAGGAGATAGGGGACATAATAGTATAGGAGACCAGACAGGAGAGACACCAACGCTATAAATAGCAGAACAAGACACGCCATGTGTCTACAAAAGAGGGCAGCCAGTGCGGCTGAGCTGGGGTTACCCAAGGACCGGATAAACCGAGCTCACGAGGTGAGGACCAGGTAACGGTGCTCAACACAGCCTAGGGCCCAGCATGTATTCCTAACATCGCACGCTGAGCTGAAGTAATAGTGGTTGAACACACCACGCTCAGCGAGCTCAGACAGGACTGAGACGGCGCCAGAATCAGACGTGTATTTCGCTTAGGAAGACTTGTAGTTTAAAGGACAGTATAATAAGATAATAGACCCCCGGGAAGGTTAACCCGGTCAACAAATGCCCGCAGAAGTCGGATGTGTCGGCCTAACGGCGCAAGAACGCAGCTCCGCTGTAAACAGGCACAACGCAATCACGTCCGAAAAAAAACTCCGGATGAACGAAGAAGAAGAAGAAGAAGATAATAGACTAGCTTAGCTTCAGTGATAGATTAGTTGTGTTATCCTATCATCCCATCTTATCATCATCGCATTCTAAGATGTATATTACCAGGGTGGTATTCCGCTCGGGAGCCTGTATATAATTTTGCTCCGAATAAACATATATTCCTTTTGCAAACGAGACGAGTTATCACTTCGTTAAGTGCAAAAGAAGAGAATCCGTGTATGCCTGTCGCAAGTGGGTTGCTGACACTCACCACCAGGGACTGGGTGAAGCCGGGCCGGGTCAGACAGACAGACAGATAGACAGACAGACAGACAGACAGATAGTCGGGAACGGGGGCTTATATGACTACTTATATGAATTAAATGAGATGCTCCCCACCAGGGACTGGGAGAAGCCGGGCCGGGTCAGCCAGACAGACAGATAGACAAACAAGCAGACAGACAGACAGACAGACTGATAGATAGATAGATAGATAGATAGATAGATATATAGATAGATGGATAGATAGATAGATAGATAGATAGATAGATAGATAGATAGATAGATAGATAGATAGATAGATAGATAGATAGATAGATAGATAGATAGATAGATCCCCTCCAGGAGCTGGGCGAAGCCGGGCCGGGTCAGCTAGTGTAACATACAATATAATCTGCAACAAGTGTTGTGTGTCGATTGCGTGGTGTTTAATATGAGTAACAAACCCAAGTGCCACGGGGTAGTTAGCATCCATGTATTGTCATATTTGTTGAACTAGACTGGAGACAGTTAGCATCCATGTATTGTAATATCTACTCGACTAAACTGGGTACAGTTAGCATCCACGTATTGTCATATCTGCTGAACTAGACGGTGCTCTCTCTGTGTGTGTGTGTGTGTGTGTGTGTGTGTGTGCGTGCGTGTGTGTGTGTGTGTGTGTGTGTGTGTGTGTGTGTGTGTGTGTGTGTGTGTGTGTGTGTGTGTGTGTGTGTGTGTGTGTGTGTGTGTGTGTGTGTGTGTGTGTGTGTGTGTGTGTGTGTGTGTGTGTGTCAGTGTGTCAAGTATAGTAATTTCGCTTCCGTTTGTAATTGACCACTGAGGGAACGATGTTACATTTGTGCACCAACAATGTTATTTGACGTCATGGTTGACCTCGTAATGTGGGGTACAACCCTAACATTTGATACAGAATTATTCGAAACTTCCTGTTGTAGAAAATGAAAACAGGAACTTCTAATGATGTACCAAGTACAGTAGTTAGTATTGAGAAGAGGCTGATTATAGCCAGAAGTACAACATTCATGCTGCTATGTACTGCCGGTTGAAAATATTGGTAGAGTATGAGAAACCTAGTGACAAAAACAGAGATGCATACAAGAAGCAGTGTCTTTGTTGTTCTGTTTCTGGACTTATTCTTGTCTGAGTTGAGTGACAGCAGGTGACGATTGTGACGAGTGATTGACAGCTTGACTGCGATCACAACACATCCCAGGAACACCAAGAAAAGAGGGAATGTAAACCAAAGTGTGAGTGCTACATACAATCCCATTTTCCCGAGGGCCCCATATTGTAATCTCAACAAGCCTTCAGATGTGTTGTTTTGTAATGATTTGTCTATCACCAGCCACGGTTTAAATGTACTTAATGTATACACAGCACAAATCATAAATGTGATGAATCCGAGTGCCCACACTCTTCTGGCGGTTACCAATGACTTGAAATGCAAAGGGCAGAAAATTGCCAGAAGTCTTTCCGCTGTTATCCAAAGTATGACAAAGGTAGCCACTCTACTACTGACATCTAACACCTCCCAATCAAGATTAGACAACACATAAAAGTGGTTTGCAAAATGATTTGCTACGTGAAGACATCGTGCTATTGTGTGTATACGGTCCATACCGCCAACCATTCTTTGTAGTGTGACAATATCCGATACGTTTAACTGGAACAAAAGGATGTTAGATGGTTTCCTGAGGCCGCTCTTTTTCAGAACACACAAACTGATGACGCAACCAGCGAGGCCGCCCACGGCTATCACTTGGAAAACGACGTATTCCACATACCAAATAAGGTCTAGAAAGTTGTGTGGTGACAGAGCCAGGCTCCAGGCTTCACTCAGAGACATGATTACAGAGTTGACACTGACATTATTTGTCCTGATGGCTAAATTCTGGTAGTACTCGACGTTCTCTTCACTGGTGTCCACTGACTTGGGGACCCCGGACAGCGACATCACATCCCGTGACTGGGTCGTGTCTAGATCCCATCGCTTGTCAGATGACCCGCCGTCCGCTACAGCCTCAGAATGATGGTCATCGCCTGGAGGACGTGGCTGTACCTGGGAAGTCCCGGGTGGATGTGATGTGATGTCCTTGTGGACATTCGTGCCGTGTCTGTGTTCAATACAGAAACCAGTCTTTGCCTGGACAGCGGTCATCGTGGATGTAGATGTCTGTATTCCTGGAGAAGTCTGCTTTCTTCGAGATGTTGTTATTCCTAGAGATGTATGTATTATCGTAGACGACTCTGTTCGTGGAGAAGAATGTATTCCCAGAGAAGTCTTTATTGCTGGAAAACTCGGTGTTCCTGGAAATGTCTGCATTTGCAGATAAGTCTGTATATCCGAACTCATTATGGATAGTATGAAAACATTGGTGAGTGACCTTGAAAACCATGACATTCCGATTGTCTAGTTTACAAACCTGACCTCGACACAAACGTAGGTCACTGCACAAGTTCTGAGATCTTAAGTTACAAACGTGGAACCAGTTATGTCTGTGCTGTGGGTGAACTCGTAGCTTGTGTGCTAGAGAATGTTTGCCTTTCTGTATTCTGTCATTGTCAGTTTTCTTACAGACTTGCCCATGATTCTACCCTGCACGGTTGCTACTAACAATTCAAACCCACTGATTATCTTGATGATGGCAGAACTAAGGTCGTGTAGTCCGACTGTCCAGCTTGGTGCACACAGAACTGACTAGCGACTGGGCCACTACACGCGGGAGGCTTGGCGATGTTGATAGCAACTACTCCGATAATGTCGTTAACACGGTCAGACGCGAGTTTGACGCCTGGTGCCCGTCACCTGAGAAAGTGAGGAAAGACTGGTCATCTATTGCTCCGTGTATTCAAGCCTACAAAATGAGATGACGTTTCACATCTCGTACACATGACAATAAATTGTTTCAGGACAAATTATACATTTTAAATCAGTCAAACGTGTAACTTATAACGTATTTATGCCTAATATATGATGGCTTTCGGTCCCCAACATGGCGGGTTGGCATTTGATCCGCTAAACCCTCTGGAGTGTTTACGCTTGTGGCTACGGTTTGCACTCGCATTTTCCTCATGTTGGACTGGTAGTGCATGGTTCCGTCGCCCTGCCATTGAGTAAGTGGGTGGCGCGACACTATGAGCTGTGAATTTCGTGTGGAATGCTTTTACATCTGTCCGCGGTTAATTGTAGCGTGAACTGCATGTTTGGAATTATGGCGGTCGGCTGTTACTGAATTTACTGGTTTGCCTTTTCGGTTCACACGTGCATTTTTCACGAAACTCATGGGAGTCGTCGCTGGAGCTACGGAGTTCGTGCCTTGTGCGGCGCTTTCGGCGGGTCACCCTGTGGAAATAGACCGAACCATATGAAATAAAACCCGGGTCAATGAAGTCTTTCTGGTGACTGCCGATTCCATCGACGATGAACCGTATTTTTCTTGGAGGACTTTTGTGTTGGCATTCTGACGGCGGTAATGTGCACAGTGTACTGTGTGAGCTGTTGGCTTGCCGAGATTCCTGTCTTTTCCACTGTTCACAGTGGGGAGAATTTTGTGTGAAATTCACTGGCACAGGAACGGAGCATAATGGGGACGACCCGTTGCCGTGAAGTTGGAACCGCGAATAATTAACTAATGAATACCTAATTTGAGACTAAGCCACACAAAAGTTTAAAATGTAACGTTTATATATTTATTATGAAAGTATAGAAGAGGTGGCGTGGGTGTTCACAAGAACTTGTACTTATGACTCGGACCGTAGAACCGGACATTCTATGTGCCATCAGTAGACAGATCATAGTCTAGTGCCTGTGGGGGAGGTAGTGGCAAGGACTTGCCTCAATGTAAGTGTTGGTAGCGGCCGCTACAGGACAGCGATTGCTGTAGACATTCTACCGCATCTGAGTTGTTTCTTGACTGCTCCCTTGGGGATATCCCATAGTCTGCTGCTGCTGAAGCAGGAAGTTACACACATTGAGGTCAAGCGAGTTAGACTAGGCTGTAAAAGGGACACGACTATTGTGTGTAAGTAGCAGATGCTCGCTCTAATTGAGGTTGGGCTGCTGACTACTCATGGTTTGACGGCAAACTACTTGTGGTTGGCGGCAGACTCCTTGAGGTGGGACGGCAGATTGCTTGTGGTTGGACAGCAGACGGCTTGTGGTTTCCGATTCCAATTCCATTTCCAAAAACAAAAATTCCAAATTCGTCCTCGTCGAACCTGCTTCATCAGCTGTGGTTATAATTGAGGTCCGTGGTTTTGTGGGTTTATTTACCCTAATTCTTGTCTTGTGAGTCCTATCTCGGACTGGTTATGTATCGTTTGTGTCTGTGATGTCAGCAGTGGTCGGCGGCTATCCTTTGTGCTCGTCTGTTCTTGTAATTTTCTTTGTTTGTGTAGGCTCCTGGCTCGTCTGGCTGCAGTCCTTATAAGGACTTTTCGTAATCCCACTCCAACTGGGGAATTGATCGGCGGCTGTCCTTTGTGTGTGTTTCCTCTTGTGATTTTCTTTTGTTGGTGCAGGCTCCTGGTTCGTCTGGCTTGGCTGGGTACAGTCCTTATAGGAACTTTTTATTTGGGCGTTTTGTCTCCTTTCTTGTGTAGTTTCTGTAGGACTTGTTCGACGTTTTCATTTTCCTACTAGCGCCTGTTTTCCTCGTTGCGTTTGCGTATCTGCTGCCTAGCGTTTTCTTCCTCCGTGGTCAGCCATGGGACAATTTCACCGTCCTCGATATAGTACTCGAAGTCGGCCTCACAGTTGTAGTGTACTATTGGGTATATCATCGGTTTCCCATGGAGTTTATTAGGCTTCTTCTTTTCTTTTTCTTCTCAGCGCCTTCTGAATTCCGCGCGCTTGAGTTCCTCCTTGTCGACTGGGTATTCTGTACCTCCTTCAGAGATCCGACGGTATAGTATTTCATTCTTGGGCGTTGTGGTTGGGCTGCTGGCTTTAGCTTGCGGTTCAGGCTCGGTCTCTTGGGTTTCTTCTTGCGGTTTTTCTGTGAGTTCTTCTGTGGCTGCTGTTAGTTTGTTTTGAAAGAGTTCCATTTCAGCTCTAAGCAATGCTCTTTCGGTCTTGATCATTTGTAGGATTTCTTCGTTCTCCTTCTTCACCTCAGCCATGCGCTGAATCTCTTGTTTGATGTTGAGCTGGATTTCTTTCATGTCGGCCAGCAGCTTCTCATTATCGCTGGTCGGAGTCGTCGTCAGCGGTGCCTTGACTTGCTTCTTCAACTCGTCTATCTGCTTTTGCAGTTGATCTCTTTCAGCTTGTGCTATACCCGTGGCTGTCTCTCCGCATTGCTTCATTGAATGGTGTCTTTGTGATGATGGCGATCTTCAAGACGTCTCTGTGTCTCTGCAGGTACGGACAGCCCAGGTATCTTGCTCCATGTTTGACCAAGCAGTAGGCGCACTTTCTTCTGTTGTTGGGTGCTCGGAAGTCCGTGTCCAGCTTGGCCAGCGGACACTCCTTAAAGGCGTGGTGATCGGCGCAGTATCGGCATATTTCCGTCTTCTCTTCACGTAGCTGCTTCAGGATTTCTTCATCTGTCAGCTCCACAGGAATCCGCTTGAAAACCCATCGGTCTGTTTTTGAGTCGGTGTTTCCGACTCTGGTGTCTTTCTCCTCCTTCTCTGCAGTCTTGGTTCTTGACTGTGTTGGGCTGTCAATCTTCTCCCTCGTAGTAACTTCAGTGATAGCTGTAGTATCAGGCTCTTTGATGCAGCTAGCAGGTGGGCTCTCGACGTTCTTCTTCTTGTTGTCGGCTCCCACACTGCACATCTTGGCAACAGCGTGTTTCTTGTTGTTGGACTTTCAACGTGACATTTTCCCGCGTATCAGGCTTCTTGACAGAATAATGCGACTTGACTTGTTAGCGCTCGCAGTGCGAATGATGACACGACGGCTTGTGGTTGGGCGGCAGACTACTTGTGGTTGGGTGGTAAACTGCTTGTGGTTGGACGGCACACTATTTGTGGTTGGGCGGCAGACTACTTGTGGTTGGGCAGCAGACTGCTTGTGGTTGGGCGGTAGACTACTTGTGGTTGGGCGGCAGACTACTTGTGGTTGGGCGGCAGACTACTTGTGGTTGGGCGGTAGACTGCTTGTGGTTGGGCGGCAGTCTTCGTGTAGTTGGACGACATCATTCCAGTGTTCAGACGACATCATTCCAGTGGTTGGGCGGCATGTTTCCAGGGGTTGGGCTGCATCTTTCCAGTGTTTGGGTGGCTGCGCGACGAGACATGTTGCACGGGTAATGTTCTCACAAAGTATGCTTCAGAAATCGGGGACTGGTATGTTGCGAGCGGAGTAGCCCACATCGTTACGACGCAGGTTGCGCGCAGTACATGAATATTATGTTCAGGGCATGCAAGTGTGAGAAGCCATGATCAGGCTGTTAGACTGTGTCTCAGTACATGAATATTATGTTCAGGGCATGCAGGTGTGAGAAGCCATGATCAGGCTGTTAGACTGGCTGCAGTCGCCACCCTCTGCTGAAAGCTACTTCACGATCTGGGTTATGAGGTGAAAGTTATCTGGCACCAAGCCAGAGATCAAATTAGCACAGTATCCATATGTGAGGTGACTGGTTCAGAAGGAGGTTGTGGTTGATAGTAATTGGGTAGCGAAAGGGTCAGGCGGACTGTCATCAAACAGATGCTGGAATTATCAGCATGGACATCTTTCGGTGGTTGACGAGGAACGGGAGGAGACAAGGTCGTGTTCCCAGTGCAGCAATTTCAACTCCGAGACCACGTTTTCACCGAGTAATGGATTATCTGCCTTGTTGCAGCTTTTGTAATAACGGAACAATGAACACGGTTTGATACGTTCATGTATAAGTGTACAAGGGAGTCATCTATGTTCACATGGAAGTGACCATGTGAGTCATAGACGTTTATATAGAAGTGACCTTGTTAGTTATATACGTTCATATATAACAGAGATGAGAGTCATATACGTTTATATATACTGACATGAGGGCCATATACGCTCATATAGAAGTGGCCATGCGAGTCATATGCGTTCATATAGAAGTGACCATGCGAGTCATATACGTTCATATAGAAGTGACCATGCGAGTCTATGCGTTCATATAGAAATGACTGTGTGAGTCATAAACGCTCATATAGAACTGAACATGCTAGTTGTATACGTTTATATAGAAGTGACCATGTGAGTCATAAACGTTCATATAGAAGTGACTATGTGAGTCATAAACGTTCATATAGAAGTGACTATGTGAGTCATAAACGTTCATATAGAAGTGACCATGTGAGTCATCTAAGTTTATATAGGAGTGACCACGTGAAATATACATGTTCATATAGGAGTGACCATGTGAAACATATACGTTCATATAGGAGTGACCATGTGAAACATACATGTACATATAGGAGTGACCATGTGAAACATACATGTACATATAGGAGTGACCATGTGAAACATATACCTTCATATAGGAGTTACCATGTGAAACATACATGTACATATAGGAGTGACCATGTGATGCATATACGTTCATATAAGAGTGACCATGTGAAACATACATGTTCATATAGGAGTGACCATGTGAAACATACATGTTCATATAGGAGTGACCATGTGAAACATATACGTTCATATAGGAGGTACCATGTGAAACATACATGTACATATAGGAGTGACAATGTGAAACATATACCTTCATATAAGAATGACAATGTGAAACATACATGTACATATAGGAGTGACCATGTGATGCATATACGTTCATATAAGAGTGACCATGTGAAACATACATGTTCATATAGGAGTGACCATGTGAAACATACATGTACATATAGGAGTGACCATGTGATGCATATACGTTCATATAAGAGTGACCATGTGAAACATACATGTTCATATAGGAGTGACCATGTGAAACATACAAGTTCATATAGGAGTGACCATGTGAAACATACATGTTCATATAGAAGTAACCATGTGAGTCATATACGTTCATATAGAAGTAACCATATGAGACATATACGTTCATATAGAAGTAACCATGTGAGACATATACGTTCATATAGAAGTAACCATGTGAAACATATACGTTCATATAAGAGTGACCATGTGAAACATACATGTTCATATAGGAATGACCATGTGAAACATATACCTTCATATAAGAGTGACCATGTGAAACATACATGTACATATAGGACAGACAAGTCACTGAAATTGTTCTGGCGACTACATAAAAGCATGAGTGGTGTAGTCAAGAATAAGAGCATTTCTGACTTCCAAGGTGCTGACCTCATCTGGCAGAGGACTGACGAGGACAAGGGCAAAGCCCTCTTTGAACGCAACCTTGAGCAGAGCAACCAGACAGACATGGGAGGTCGAAATCTGGCCAAGGAGGTCACCTCAGACAGATGCAAGGCCCAGAACACTTCGGATGAAGACACAGTGACAGTGAAAGAAATCAAGGCTGTGCTTCGACGATCAAAATACAGTGCTCCAGGTCCTGATGGCATAAGATACGACGACATAAATAGGTGTACCGACAATGAGCTAGAGAAACTAGCAGACATGTACAACAACAGTATAGGGAGTGCTAGCATCAAGGAGGAATGGTTACACAGCTATCTGATTCCCTTGCCGAAGCCTGACAAAGACCACAAAAAAATTCAGGGATATCGAATTATAACCATGCAGAATACAATAGGCAAGCTGCTGGAGAAGGTAATTGCCAAGAAAATATCAAACCAACTAGAGAGGCAAGGTGTTTTCCCACCTACCCTGGGTGGGTACTGTCCAAAAAGAGAAACCTGGACCAATGCAGCAGTCTTTGCCCATGGTGTCTATGAAGGTTTCCACTCAGGCACTGAAACCGTTGCTGCAGCGATTGATCTTGAGGACGCATACAACAGAGTACCACTGGATTTTTTAATGTTTCAGCTTCTTGAACTAAACGTAAGTCCATTCCTCCTTAGTTGGATCGCTGCAGCCCTCTTCCAACGGAAAGTAGTTTTTAGATGTGGCAGTTGGACTTCGGAACCAACAACAATATATCCTGGCCTACCACAGGGATCACCATTATCTCCGGTACTGTTCAACGCCTACACAGTGAGAATCACCAGTGTGCAGATCACTGGACCTGGCAGGACATTGGCATATGCCGATGATGTTTTAGTGTATCGTCAGGGTAAGGATAGAGAGGAGGTTGCTGGGGAACTACAAACCGAACTCAATCGCATAAGTACTTGGTGTGATGAAGCTGGGGCAATGGTCAACCCAACAAAGGCAACAGTGACTTGGTTCTCGTTGAATAATCATATTGTCAACACTCCAACACCAACTGTAATGCTGTGTTCAGAGACGGTGGAAAGAACGCAGGCAATGAATTACCTGGGGATACGGTTTGATCGAAGCCTTGCTTATAATGTGCACATAGACCAGGTGATAACAAAGGCCAAGCGGGGTTTGGCAGCGATGCGGGTGATGGCGGCAGCAAACTGTGAGCAGCGCCATCTATGTCTTATGTACGAGGGGCTGGTCATGTCTGTTTTGGAGTATGCAATGGCAATCTTGACTCTCAGCCATAAGCAGATAGAAAGGATGGAAAGGATACAGAATGAAGCTATGCGCATTATTCTTGGATGTACAAGAGATACATCATGCAGGGCGATGCGCTACCTTCTTGATTTTCCAACCATTGAAGAGAGAATACAAGTTTGCAGGGCACGCGCCTACCTCAGAATTAACGCAAACACACAACATCCACTGCATAGTGAAATTAGGAAGGTGAAGAGCAGCAGGTTAAAAAGAGGACGGTCGTGGATGGGTCAAGCCGAAGACATTCTTCAACAGGTGTGTTCACTTGAGGACTTAGAACCTGGCGAGGAGTGGGTGCAAGTGCCAACAGACTTCTGCACATCCTTTTCAGTTTGCATCCAACTAGATAGAAAATGCAGACAAGAAAATCCGGCTGCTGTTGAGGCTGAAGTACAAGCGTTGATTTTCGAGAATTCGCTAGACGGTGACGCGGTCATCTACACAGATGGGTCGGTCGTCCGACATGTGAGAAGCTCATGGGCCTTTACAGCTCGGGCCGGAGGGAGAATTGTGAAGGAGGACTCTGGTGCTTTCACTGAAACCACAAGTAGCCTGACCATGGAAGTCATGGCAGTAAGTAAAGCAATAACATGGCTCGAGACACAGACATTCACCAGGGCTTGTTTCCTTAGCGACTCAATGAACATGATCAAGAGGATAGAGGAGGGGTCGATCCGAAGAGAATGGTTGCTGCCTCTGAAGATGTCGGCTGGCAAAGATTAGTTTCATCTTCGTGCCAGGGCATGCGGGAGTACAAGGAAATGAGCGGGCTGACAAGCTCGCAGGTGAGGCTACTGTGGAGGGCGGGCGCGCCATGGACCAGGCTGACATTCTGAATGCTCTACGTCATGTGAGACTTTTGCGAGAACCAAGTGATGACTGTGAATCTACAACAATGGCCAGACTGCTAGAGCAGCAAATTAAAAGAGGGGTGGCCAAACAAGAACACTACGCAGGAAGCCAAAGAAGATTGATAAACCAACACAGAACTGGCGTCGTTAGCCGCTACACGCTGCGGGATTTGCTGAGGAGGGGATCCGAGCACTTATGGACTGAATGGTTCGATGTGCAACGTGGATGATCTGTCGACTAACTAACTAACATAGGAGTGACCATGTGAAACATACATGTACATATAGGAGTGACCATGTGAAACATATACGTTCATATAAGAGTGACCATGTGAAAAATACATGTACATATAGGAGTGACCATGTGAAAAATACATGTACATATAGGAGTGACCATGTGAATCATATACGTTCATATAGGAGTGACCATGTGAAACATACATGTTCATATAGGAGTGACCATGTGAAACATACATGTTCATATAGGAGTGACCATGTGAAACATACATGTTCATATAGGAGTGACCATGTGAAACATACATGTTCATATAGAAGTGACCATGTGAAACATACATGTTCATATAGGAGTGACCATGTGAAACGTACATGTTCATATAGGAGTGACCATATGAAACATACATGTTCATATAGGAGTGACCATGTGAAACATACATGTTCATATAGGAGTGACCATGTGAAACATACATGTTCATATAGGAGTGACCATGTGAAACATACATGTTCATATAAGAGTGACCATGTGAAACGTAAATGTTCATATAGGAGTGACCATGTGAAACATACATGTTCATATAGAAGTAACATGTGAGTCATTTACATTCATATAGAAGTAACCATGTGAGACATATACGTTCATATAGAAGTAACCATGTGAGACATATACGTTCATATAGAAGTAACCATGTGAGACATATACGTTCATATAGAAGTAACCATGTGAGACATATACGTTCATATAGAATTAACCATCTGAGACATATACGTTCATATAGAAGTATCCATATGAGACATATACGTTCATATAGAAGTAACCATGTGAGACATATACGTTCATATAGAAGTAACCATGTGAGACATATACGTTCATATAGAAGTAACCATGTGAGACATATACGTTCATATAGAAGTAACCATGTGAGACATATACGTTCATATAAAAGTAAACATGTGAGTTGTATACGTTCATACACAAGTAACCATGTGAGACATATAAGTTCATATAGAAGTAACCATGTGAGACATATACGTTCATATAGAAGTAACCATGTGAGACATATACGTTCATATAGAAGTAATCATGTGAGACATATACGTTCGTATAGAAGTAACCATGTGAGACATACATGTACATATAGGAGTGACCATGTGAAACATACACGTTCATATAGGAGTGACCATATGAAACATACATGTTCATATAGGAGTGACCATGTGAAACATATACGTTCGTATAGAAGTAACCATGTGAGACATACATGTACATATAGAAGTAACCATGTGAAACATATACGTTCGTATAGAAGTAACCATATGAAACATACATGTACATATAGGAGTGACCATGTGAAACATATACGTTCGTATAGAAGTAACCATGTGAAACATACATGTACATATAGGAGTGACCATGTGAAACATATACGTTCGTATAGAAGTAACCATGTGAGACATACATGTACATATAGGAGTGACCATGTGAATCATATACGTTTATATAGGAGTGACCATGTGAAACATACATGTTCATATAGGAGTGGCCATGTGAAACATATACGTTCGTATAGAAGTAACCATGTGAGACATATATGTACATATAGAAGTGAACATGTGAAACATATACGTTCATATAGGAGTGACCATGTGAGTAATATACGTTCATGCTTAAATGTGCACCGCTTGATTGCCCTTATCTATTTACTTCAAAAAATTCACCACCGGGCAAATGGTGTAGTGGTAAAGCTCTTACACTCGGCCGTGAGCGAGTAATGTGTCATATTTACATGTAATAACACCAGCTTTGTGTTTTCTCCATTGACAGATTACTTCTGATACACCAATAATCAATGATCGAAGCGTGAGGCCCTATACCCCAAATATTCAACACAGACAGGCGGCAGAGGGCCGTGAAAATGGCCGACACACAATACGTGGACAGATGTGGTAGATACTTCACAACATTACCACACTGGGCAACAGTACGTGGACAGATATGGTAACTGTGTCACACCATTATCACATTGGGCAACAGTGATGACGCAGCGATTAGAGGACAGCCTGCCAGCCCTGTGGTCATGGGGTCGATCTGCATTGGAGCGGATTCAAATTGTTAAAAATGACACGACAGGTTGGCCTGGCGTATAATGAGTACCAGAACATGTCCGTGGAAGTAAAAGTGACCAGTGAGACACCGACCTCATCAGCCACCAGTTGCAGATTGGTCTATCAGATGATGGCTCTAGCACCATTCCGTCTTTAGCAGTGTAAAACGGTCGTTGACTTTACTTACTGTCACAAGCTAACTGGACACCTCAGCTCTGTGGGTACCAGAACCCATCCTGGGCTGTGGGTTCATATAGTAAACATACACAGCGGCGGTGACTGATTCAAATGTTTGCACAATCCACTAGGGAGTTTTCACCAGGCCAGAACGTCGATGGTCGAACTCCAGCAAGCACGCATTGATTTATTCTCACAGCTTGTGTCGTTGGCTTTCTCCAGATCGTAAATTACAGTCATTTGTGTTGCTCTTTCTATGTAAAGTACAACGTTATCTTTGGCATTGTTGAATGTTATATAGATACACGAAACTTATGAAAACCTAGTAAATATCGAGAGTAGTCAGAAAAGGCAATTGACTGCACTTATCAATTTATTCCCTTTAGAAGTTATGGAAGGCAAAATTATCAGTGTTCATCATTTTGGCGAGATAAGCTATTGAACTTCATGAACTTGTTGAGTAGATTGTGCAAATCAAAAGGGTAGATTTGATTTAGCTTGGGGAGTCTGACAATCACAGAGATCCTACGGCAACATAGATCAGAGGTTAACTCGTTCGCATCGTTAAATTACTTTCTTGTCTTTTTTGTTTTACACTTTAAATTTTCATAATAACATTTCTATAGTCTAAATTAAAGGAGGACTCAGGATAACAGGAAGCAGATATACACTACAGCACACAGCACATGAAATAGATAAACATCTAAAGTATGCTGCAAGATCACGAGGGAAAACAATCTGTAGCATTCAATACTTATGTAGCAGAGCCAGATCAAAGGCAGCACATGGAAATTTGTGGAAGATAAAAGACATTTTAACTAAGCAGAGAGATTAGAATATTGGATTATAATGTTAAATGTGTACAACTGAATGGACCTGAGACACAGAGAACAACGACAACAGACACGAATAAACAACAAACATTCACTAACTGGTGGCTGCGCGGAATAGAAGACATAAAATGTATGATAGATTCACCAATGTGGGGCTCATGGAGAGAACTAGACAAATATCAGTGAACCAAGCGATGAATTAAAAAATCCACTGGCGTTGGATAAGACATTCACTGACGAAACTAGATAATGGAAAAACGAAGATAGGACATACACTGAGAAAACCTGATAATGGTATAACTAGGATAGGACATACACTGAGACAGCATGTGAATGGTATAACTAGGATAAGACATACTGAGACAGCCTGAAAATGGTATAAATAGGATAGGACATACGCTGAGAAAACCTGATAATGGTATAACTAGGATAGGACATACACTGAGACAGTCTGTGGATGGCGTAACTAGGACATGCACTGAGAAAACCTGATAATGATATAAATAGGATAGGCCATGTACTGAGAAAACCTGATAATGGTATAACTAGGACATACACTGAGAAAACCTGATAATGGTATAACTAGGATAGGACATACACTGATAAATTCTGATAATGGTATAAATGGGATAGGCCATGTACTGAGAAAACCTCATAATGTAAAACTAGGATAGGCCATACACTAAGAAACCTAAAAATGGTATAACTAGGATATGGCACAATGAGAAAACCTGATGTTGTTATAACTAGGATAAAACAAACTGAGAAACCTGATAATGATATAATTAGGATAGGACATACACCGAGACAAACTGATTATGTAATACCTAGGATAGGATATATACCGAGACAAACTGATTATGTTATTACTAGAATAGGACATACACCGAGACAAACTGATAATGTTATTACTAGGATAGGACATACACCGAGACAAACTGATAATGTTATTACTAGGATAGGACATACACCGAGACAAAGTGATAATGTTATTACTAGAATAGGACATGTACTGAGAAACCTGACAATGGTATAACTAGGAAAGCCTAATTCTGGGACCCACCGGACAATATAAATATAGGAATACCAAAAACACACGGAATGAGAAGTAGAAACAAATAAATCCTCGTAAAATGGGAACTAACGCATGATATGGGAACTAACGCATGATATGGGAACTAAGACAGGATATGGAACAATAAGAAAGGGACAAGCGGCTTTATTTGATCGTATGACGAGAATAGAGACGCCGGAGTAAATCGTGACAACTGATCAGATCAAAGGTAAGAGAGGCAGAGGCAGACCGAGAGAAATAAGGCTGGATGGGCTGAGACGGTGGCATGGAGGATTATCATCAGCAGGGTTGATCCAGAGCACCAAAGTTCGAGATCTGCGGAGAGTCATGAACGCCTACGCCAGCTGGAAGGACATGGGTAGAGCTACATGAGGCACCTAATGATAGGACATGGTGGGGCTGCATGAGGTAGCTAATGATGGGAGGACATGGGTGGAGTTCATTCAGCTCTACCCATATCCTCCTATCATTAAGATGTACTCATGATATATATATGATGAGGAAAAAAAAGAGATAACTAGAAAGGGGGGGGGGGGGGGGGAACAGTACTGACACAGCCGATGATGCGAGGTAATCTATATTTTCAGCTTGGAGTCCTGAGTGATCCAGTAATATGCACCATGTGTCTGACCAGCTGAACCACCCTGCAGAGAGAACCACGACCTGTGGCCTCGTGGTGGGGAACACGTAATATACAGTTTGGGATGGTTGCCCTAAATCTAATTTAAAACGACTATGTTCTCTACAAAACCGAGCTATTCGTCTGGTTTCTGGCATAAAGCACGTTGAAAGTAATAATTTGTACAGTCATCTAAGACTTCTACCACTACAAAAGCGCTTCCTTTTCAACAAAGCCAAATTAGTGAATAAAATTATATCTCAAAATACCCCAGAGTATCTTCTGCCGCTGATTCAATCTAATGCAATGAACAGCAAGCGCCTAAATTTGTTACATGTCTCAAAGCCTAGATTGAACCTATACAAAACATGTTTTGCCTATTCTGGTGCTCACTTATGGAATGATCTGCCTCCAGATCTGAAAACTCCAATGAGTCCCTACACATTTAACCGAAAACTCTTTCAATACTTAATCCATACCGACTATATGCCACCATAATTCATTTACTGGTATAATTGTTCAGTATAATTGTTCATTATAATTGTTTAACTATAATTGTTCACTATATATGTGTGTGCGTGTGGGAGCGAGAGAGAGAGAGAGAGAGAGAGAGAGAGAGAGAGAGAGAGAGAGAGAAAGTGGGTGTTAGAGAGAGGGAGAGAGTGGATGCGTGTGTGCGCACGTGCATGCGTGTGTGTGGAGAGAGTGATTGAGCGAGAAATGGTGGGGGAATGTGTCAGTGCATGCATTCGTACGTGTATGTGTGAGAGTGAGTGAGGGAATGTAGGCGTGCGTGCGTTCATGTGCATGCGTTCATGTGTATGTGTATGTGTGAGAGAGTGTGATTGAGATAGTGAGTGTGTGTGTGTGTGTGTGTGTGAAGGATTGTGTGTTAGAGAGTTAGACAGTGGGAGAGTTGATGTGTTAGTGTATGTGTGTGAGCGCGTGCATGCGTGTGAGTGTGTGTATATGAAAGAATACACACACAGAGAGAGAGAGAGAGAGAGAGAGAGAGAGAGAGAGAGAGAGAGAGAGAGAGAGAGAGCTGAGCAGATGCATGTCATGTAACACGCATGTTATGTAACACGCGAATCCATATGTTTGTGTATTCTCATCTGTCATATTATCAGTTAAATACCATTTGATTTTATCATGCATAATATAAACTAATGTTCATTACTGTAGTTTGAGTGAGAGAGTCAGTGAGTGTGAATGAGAGACAGAACGAGTGAGCGTGAGAGTGAATGAGTGAGCGGGAGAGTGAATGAGTGAGCGGGAGAGTGAATGAGTGAACGGGAAAGTGAATGAGTGAGCGGGAAAGTGAATGAGTGAGCGGGAGAGTGAATGCGTGAGAGTGAATGAATGAACGGGAGAGTGAATGAGTGAGCGGGAGAGTGAATGAGTGAACGGGAAAGTGAATGAGTGAGCGGGAGAGTGAATGAGTGAACGGGAAAGTGAATGAGTGAGCGGGAGAGTGAATGCGTGAGAGTGAATGAGTGAGCGGGAGAGTGAATGAGTGAGCGGGAGAGTGAATGAGTGAGCGGGAGAGTGAATGAGTGAACGGGAAAGTGAATGAGTGAGCGGGAAAGTGAATGAGTGAGCGGGAGAGTGAATGAGCGGGAGAGTGAATGTGTGAGCGTGAGAGTGAGTGAGTGTGTGTGAGAGTGAGTGTGTGTGAGAGTGAGTGTGTGTGTGTGTGTGTGTGTGTGAGAGAGAGAGAGAGAGAGAGAGAGAGAGAGAGAGAGAGAGAGAGAGAGAGAGAGAGAAAGAGAGAGAGAGAGAGAGCATCACTATTTTTACGTCACATACATTTTATGTACACATTTTTCTCCATGTTTAACATTTTTATGAGACTGCTCATGACAAGTGTCAGTGTATATGTGTGAGTAAAGTGTGAGAGTTTCTTCATACTAGTTTCAATACTATCGTGAGACATTTTGTATGTGTCTAGATGTGAGGAAGTGTGAGTGTATGTGGAGGATATGTGTGAGTGTGGGGATATGTGTGGGTAGTGGGTGTGTGGGTGGGGTGTGTGTGGGTGGGGGTATGCGTTTGGATGGGTTGGGGTGTGTGGGTTTTGGTGGGTAGTGGTATTTGTGGGTGTTGGTGGGATCTGTGGATGGATGTGTGGGGGTGAAAGTAGGGGTGTTGGAATGGGTGTGGGGGATGTGTGTATGGGTGGAGGATATGTGTATGGGACGGATGCAGGGGATGTGTGTTTATGTGGGTGGTGATGTGTGGACGGTTTGAGGAAGTATGTGTAGGAGGCGGGGTTGTGTGGGTAGGGGATTGTGTTGGGTGGATTGGGGATGCAAGGGTGGGTGGGGAGAAGTGTATGGTGTGTGGGTTTGAGATATTTGTGCGGTGTGTTGGTGGGGGATGTGTGAATGATGTGTGGGTGGAGGGTATGTTTGTGGAGGTATGGGTGGAGGATAGTGTGTGGTGTGGGGGATGTGTGTGATGGGTGCGGGGAATGTGCGTATGAATGGGGTATATGTATGGGTGAGTAGGGGATTGTGGTGGTTGGGGGAAGTATGTGGGGGAGTGTTGGTGGGAGATGTGTGTGTTTGGATGGGGAATGTGTGGGTGGGGGTGTGTGAGTGAGTGGCTTAGGGATGTGTAAGTGGGTGAGGGAGTTGTATGTGTCGGGGTGGGATGTGTGAGTGGGTGGAGGATGTGTGTGGGGTAGGGGTATTGGGATCGAGAGATGTTTGGTTGGGGGGGGGGGTGTGGGTGCGTAGTGGAGAATGTATGCGTGAGTGAGTGTGTGTTGGTGGACGGGTAGGGAATGCGTGTGTGGGTGGGGAGAGGTGTGTGGTGTGTTGGTTGGGGATATTGTGTGGGTGAGGTATGTGTGTGTGGGTGGGGGATTTTTGTGTTTTGTTTTGTTTTTGTGTTGTGTGAGTGGGGTATGTGGGGTGGATGGGTAAGGGTATCATGTGTGGGTGTGGGTGGGAATATTGTGTGGTATCTGGGTGGGGGATATGTGTGTGGTGTGTAAGTGGGGATGTGTTGGTGAGGGATATGTGTGTGTGTGGTGCGTGGGTTGGGAATAGTGCATGATAGGAGGTGTATGTGATGTGCGGGTGGGGGATTAGGTTAAGGCATGTGTGGGTGGGTGGAAGTTGTATGTGTGGGTGGTGGGGTGTGTGTTAGTGGATTGGGGATGTATGGGTGGTTAGAGAGATGTGTGTGTGTGGGGTGGGGGTAGGGACATGTCAGTTGGTGGGGATGTGTGTGTATGGTTTGGGAATGTGTGAGTGGATGTGCGATGTGTGGGTTGGTGTGGGATTGTGTGCATGGGTGGGGAATATGTTGTCGATGGAGATGTGGCTGGGGGATGGGTGGTTTGAGGTGTGGGTGGGGAGAGGATGTGTGGGGTAGTATGTGTATGTGGATGGGCGTAGGATGTGTGGGTTGGTGGGGGAATGTTTGTGGGTGGCGAGTGTGTTTTGGTTGGGGGATCAGGCGAGGGCAGTGTGTGTGGGTGGGGGATGTGCGGGAGGGGGATGGATCGGTTGGTGGGGTATGTATGTGTCCCTTGGTGTGCGTGTGTGTCGGTAGGTGGGGGTGTGTATGTGTCCCTTGGTGCACGTGTGTGTGGGTAGGTGGGGGTGTTGTGTGGGTGGGGTGATGTATGGATAGGTGGGAGATGGGCTTCATAACATGGTAATTAGCCTTGTTTATGTTTACAACATTCATTTCACAATGTTTATTTTATCTTCCTATGTAAATGTATAATGCTCTTGATGAACGAAAGACGAGTGATTGGAAGGGCCGAATGTAAGACGGGCCTGCGCGCCCAATTTGTGACCCTAATAAAGTTGATTTGATTTGATTTGATTTACCTTGACCCATCCAACCTGATGAGAGACTGAGTAGTGGGAAGACTACACGCCTCATGCAACAGAGAATGGTCGTCTGCCGCCACAGAAAGTTGGCATTCAACGCTCTCACAGCAGGTTGTGTTTACTGTAACAGTGCCACATTCTCTTCTCATACGAATCAGACTCTGTTCAATCCCTGATGATTAAATATCATGTTTCTTTTTGGCTAAACTATGGCTGTTGTTCCAAATCCTTAATTACTGTTTCCTCGTTTTAAAAAGGAGACCAGTTTTTTTTTTTTAATTAATAAAATTTCGTGTTGTATAAAGTTATAACTCAAGGAGTAGATTTCATTGTATCAACCATTAGATCTTAGAGTTGGTTGGTGAAAGTCGTATATATATTTGTATCTCTGTTATCCAGTTGTAAGACAGAGCATTAGGTGTTCTAACAAATTTTGAAGGGAAAGTGGCCTGGATAAACAGATCAGTTGTCTTGGAACATCAACACAGCGTACAGTCTAATCTTCCAGTCCTGCAGCACAGTAAGGATAGTTGATTTCCTTTAGGAACTGGTATTCACACCTGCCTAGTATTTAACGAGCCAATTCCATCGGCTATTCCTTCTGTGGGTAGACTGTCCGATAGGGACAGTCTAATCGTCTTATGTGTTACACGTGGGTTCTTTGTCTTCCACTGAAGTCCGCGGTACTATTATTCAAACTAAGACCATTTCTTTACTTTCTGCAACTACTGTATCTATCGTTTCCTGTTGTTCCTTCTGGCTTCTTGCTATCATGACGATGTCATCAGTATAACGTAAGTTATCTATATTAAGTCCACCAAACAGGATCCCTGACATATTTTCTATAGATCTCATTATATATTCATTGTACAATGAGAACAAATCAGGAGACATTACACAACCTTGTCTGACGCCCTTCTTTATACCCTGAAATGTTCCTACAAGGTTGTTAATTCTTATGAGTGCTGTTTGTTGCCAATATATGTTCTTTATTACTCGCAGATCTTTGCCGTCAATGTTCAGTTGCTTTGGCAAGTTTATTATTTCGTAATGTTTCAAATTGTCAAATGCTTTCGTGTAGTCTATGAAGCATAAGTACAGATATGTGTTTACTTCTATAACTCTTTCTAATAGTGTCATGCTCATATGTTTGTAAGATCACACCTTTATTTACATCAGGTCAAACGACCGTCAGTCACAATGCCACCTAGTGTATGTGAAGTTCTTGCATATCTAGAACCACGGGCTGACTATCACCTACCTTCAGACCATCACATTATTCTAATACATGATTATCATTGGCTGATGCATGCTGTTAGAAAGATCCGAAAGGATAATACACGCAGGGGAAATCAGTTTAACTGTCTTCACATGTCTTAACTGTGTGTATCTGTATGTTCAACTGGTCATATACTGTTGACTTCGAGTTTCTGGGGGAACGTTATACCAAGACTGGGGGAGGGGTGGCAAGGGGAGTAGCCTGCTCTATCTGGCTGTCTATTCGTGCAATTGCATTAGGGGTAAGTTAATAAAGAAACCACAAATGGCTGTAGAAAAATACCTAAGTATGATAACAACTTGAAACCAGTTTATTTTTATAATACATTGTCCCTTTATTTCTTAACATAATGTCCACCA